>OX336366.1:81032463-81714997 GCA_946902895.1 Fragum fragum | reverse complement strand
GACAATTAATTTATTTACACTCTAGAGGCAACAATTTTGGCTTAATTTTCATGAAACTTGGCCAGAATAATTGTTAGGTCATAAAGATGAACTCAATTGATTTCGGGAAGGTTCTAGAAAACACAGAAAAAGGGGCTTTAATGACAATTTCTTTGTTTACACTCTAGATGCCACAATTTTGGCTCAATCTTTATGAAACTTAAAGGCAAGAATGATTGTTAGGTCATAAGGATGATCCTTATTAATTATGGGGGTTCTTTTGGAAAACCCAGGAAAAGGGGCCTTTATGACAATTTTTTTGTTTACACTCTAGAAGCCACAGTTTTGGCTCAATCTTCATTAAATTTGGCAAGAATGATTGTTTGGTCACAAGAATGAACCCTATTGATTATTGGAGGGTTCTATTCGAAAACCCAGAAAAAAGGGCCCCAATGACAATTTCCTTGTTTACACTGTAGAGGCCACAATTTTGGCTCAATTTCATGAAACTTGCCCAGAATAATTGTCAGATCATAAGAATGAACTCTTCTGATTATGGGAAGGTTCTATAGAAAAACACAGGAAAAAGGGTCATAATAACAATTTCTTTGTTTACAATATAGAAGCCACAGTTATGGCTCAATTTCATGAAACTGGCTATAGCTATTTGGCTCTAGTTGCATTTTTTCATCCGCAGACAATACAGGTGATCAATTTAGGACTATCATAGTCCTCTTGTTTTATTTGGTCCAGTAAGTAGCTCTAGAAAAAGACAAACAGGTGGTGTAGACTAAGTATATGTGCTGGCTGATCTCTATCTATACCTCTAGCAGAAACAGGCATATTCTTGTTTCAGCATGACAAAGGTTAACACCTATGTGTTATACACCCCAATAAGTCTTTGTTTTGGGGTATATAGAATGGAATCAGCTTATCAGTCAGTCTGTTAGTTGGTTGGCTGGTTGTTTGGTCGGTTGGTTGCCATAGTGTGTCTTCAGTCTTTTTCTTGTTGGCTTAATTTCTCAGCAACTTTCGAATGGATTTGATTCAAAATCCACAGACACAGTAAGTATCAAGTAGAGATGTAAATGTTGTAATTTGGTTGCAGTCTATTGACTTTTAACATAGTTATGGCCCTTTGGTTAAAAATACTCTTTTTTTCTTCAACATCTGCATAGATTTGATTCAAACTTTACGGGCAGACTTGATATTGAGAAGAGACAGGCATAATGTAATTCAGTTGCAAACCATATGCTTGTAACATAGTTATGGCCCTTTGATGAAAATTCTTACATGCTCATTTTCTCTTCAACTATTGAATGGATTTGACTCAAATTTAACATGTGCAAACAGTATCAGCCCAAGATGTACATGTTCCATTTTGTGTGTGTGTGTTGTTTTTTCTATGGTCCATTGTCTTTTCTTGGAGTTATGGCCAGTGAATGGAGTGGGTGGGTATTTATCACATTTACTGATAGACTATTTTTTACAGTTTTACTTTGGGTGCTCATTGTTAAACACATCTTAAGAAATGTCAATTATTATTTTTTTAAGTCATGCTTATTAATTAAGTTACCATAATGTTTCTCTCTGTCCCTTCTTTCAACTATTGTAGTCTTAATATTGTTTGCGTAGAAAGGAAAGGATACAAGAATGTGAAGAGTTGGTCCTTAAATGGTCATTGACCTAGTATTTAAAGTTTGGAGTTGGGAATTCATTATAAAACACATGAATGAAATATTGAACATAGTAAACTAACCTGTATAATGTACACAGTGAGACCATGTGGAGGGATACAGTGTCCAGATTGTTGTAGCCAAATTTACAAGCACTGTAGACGTTGCATTCTTTTCAGAGTTAGCACAGATTTACAAGTGTTGTAGACCTTGCATTCTTTTCAAAGTTAGCACGGATTTACAAGCATTGTAGCCCTTGCATTCTTTTCAAAGTAGCACAGATTTACAAGCATTGTAGACCTTGCATTCTTTTCAAAGTTAGCACATTCCCACATAATATCACCTCACCTGTATGCACCCCTCAAGAAAAAAGCTTGTCCAGTTATTGTCGGTATTGTCTACATTTATGGATAGATTTAAGAAGAATAGGCACAATAGTTCCTTTTGAAGAGTACTTAGTAAGTGTCATGTGTTCTGTTGGATACCCCTAAGGTCAAGGTCACAACAGAAGGTCATGGGACAAAATTAACCTTATCTGGATCAATATATCTTCTACATTTATGGATTGTTTTCAAAATAATTTGTCACAGTTGCTTGATTTGATGAGTAATGGTGTCATGCTAAGGTTCCGTTGGATACTCCCAAGGTCAAGGTCTAAACTGAAGGTCAAAATGATGAAATGGACCTTGTCTGTAGGATATCCTCTACATTTATCAATAGATTTCAGTGTAGCTTCTAATAATTGTACCCCTTGAAGAGTACTTTGTGTCATGCATAAAGTTGTGTTGGACTCTCTGACAAGGACTAGGTCATGATTGAAGTCATGTGATAAAACTGACCTTGACCGAAGCATTTCTTCTTCATGATGGATAGTTTTCAACATAACTTGGCACAATTGCTCAAAATGAAGAGTGCTATTGTCATGTATTAAGTACTGTTGGATATTTCATACGTCAAGGTCAAGTGATATATTTGACCTTGTCAGGAACATGTCCTCTACATCTATGTATGGATTTCAAAATAACTTTACACAGTTGTTCCCCTTTATGAGTACAGTGGAATCCTGTTTATGGCAACGCTTGTTTGTCAACAGGAGCTATTTGTTTTTATACCCCGGCATAACAAATGTTTTCGGGGGCATACTGGAATCAGCCTCTCGGTCTGTCTGTTTATGTGTCCATCTGTCTGTGTACAAAATACTACCAATTTTGTGTCACTAACTACTCCTTCAGTTTTGCTTCAATACCATTGAAACTTTATGCAAAGATTAACCACATGTTGGTGTTTTGCAAGACGCAATATTGAAGTCTTAATTCCCCCTGGTTCAAGAATTATCTCCCCTTTAAAGTCAGTTGCAATTAACAGGATTGCATTTGGGACAAGCTATGTACAAGAGTCATGTATAAAGTTCTATGGATACTCCGAAGATCAATGTCACAATAGAAGGTCATGTGACAAGCACTTAAGCAGGGGCATTTCCGTGTCTGTGACAATTATTCCTAGAATCATTCACTGACAGCCTAAAAGCAGGCCTGAAGCATGAAATCATTAGCTTTACACTTTTTATACAGAGTTCTTAAACCTTTCCTGTTCAATCCCTGCTTTTTATGGTCCTGTGATTTCATAATTAAGAAAATATTGTAGAAAATAAAGAAATTGCTTGTAACAAGCGTGCAATTTCTTCATTTTCTACAATATTTTCTACCCAACTGAATGGTCAATTTCCAATTTAAATCCACTATAAATTTTTGTCTGCAAATCCTCTGAGATTGGACAGGTCTAAAATTTTGAAAAACTAGAAAGGGTTAAATCATTGTCATAATTCTTCTTGAAATCGTTATTAGCAAGCTGCTTTAGCTAGAACTGATTTAATCCATTACCAAACAGCAAATTTCTAGACCATTCCAAATTGAAAGAAGTTACAGACGACAATTTTAAGTTGATGGATTTAAAGAAATCTTTGTCTTTTTGGATAGAAAACATTATGGATATTGAAGAAATTGCTTTTTACAAGCAATTTCTTTATTTTCCACAATGTTTTCCAAAAACTATTTTCTTGGTGGGTGTAAAAAGGCATTGTTGTGAGGGAATGGGTTGAAATGTAGTCTGTAAGTCTAGAAATATATGATGAATTTTGAAATATCGAGGCTGCCACCATAAAAATCTGCTGATTTTAAAGTTGTGAGAATTGTAATGCCCAGGGGACTGTGTCAGGAACAATCGCCATACATCATCATATAGATCCCCCAGATAGTCTTTGTCATGTAAAAAAGAAATGAATTACAAAATCCTTCAGAACTGCCACTAGAAATTGTGATTCTATGCCCCCGCATCGATAGATCAGGGCATATTGTTTTACCGGTGTACGTCTGTCTGTTCGTCTGTCTGTCTGTCCGTCTGTCTGTTTGCAAAACTTAACCTGTCAACTAAACATTTTCCTATAACATCAACCTTGATTAAGTTACAAAGCTAATATTTGGTTTGTAGATAGGTCTCAACAAGGCACAACAGGCAAAGGTCATTTCATGAAGGTCAAGGTCAAAATTTTAACCCTTTTCCCTAAAACAAAGAAAAAAAAAAAAAAGAAAAATCATCCGTTTCTAAAGGATTCCTGTTTCGGGCGCATGGTGTTTCACAAACACATCTTGTTAATATCTGTAAATATGTATGGGTGTTTTTCAACATGTATGACAATTTACTGGCAATTTGGCGGTATGGCTACATATAGTTGTATTTTAAATGGACTTAAATAATTAATTCTTTTCATAGAAAATTTCTTATTTACCGGTAATAAAAAGTTGATACTTTCAAAACATGCAATGAATTACAAAAGTCCTTAAATATCAGGCTGTCAAAATGATAAATGGTAGTGGGTTAGACCTCAAGTAATTGGTCCATATATTCTTTTCTCATCATGTAATCAGATAGAATGATGTTGTAGTACAGTAGAATCCTGCTAATAGCAACACAAATTTCAACACTTATTTCAATTAGCCAATTCCCACACGGTGACGCTTTTGGACGCCCCTCAAGAAAAACAACTGTCAAAACATTGTGTAAAATGAAGAAATTGCTTGTCACGAGCAATTTCTTCATTTTACACAATGTTTTCTACCAAGAAAGTTGAAAGAATCTAAATTTTCATAAACTTTAAAATCGAGCGGTGAACGGAAAGCTGTCGTAACTCACATTTTCTGAAATAATTTTTTTTTCCTTTGCTGATATTCATTTACACATATACACGTGGTGAAAAAATTATAACATCATATTCCATCATTAAATGACTTAAAATCTGTTTGTGCAAAAGTGTCGTAAGTGAAGTCTAGTGTTTTTGTAAACGGAAAACTGTCGTAAGTTGAGTTACATACAGTTTTCTGTTTACAAAATTCACTTATTGCACAGTAAATTGTGAATGGAAAAGTGTAGTTACTTGTTAATTATGAGGTCATTTTTTGGTATAAGTGATGTCATTTCAGTTATCATGATGTCATAAGCTTTTGTATCACCATCCTTGAAACATCTGTACATTTAGGAGAAACTTTTATACAATTAAATAAGTTCAAATAGTTTAGAAATAATCAAGTCTTTCAAAGATTTGTTAATTTGTTTAATGTATTACATATTAATTAGAAATGATTTTTAAGTCTTTTGAAACTTTGTTTCCACAATAATTATAAAAGAACATCTTTTTAGGTAAATTATTAGACAAATATGCAAAGTCACAGGCTTTTGAATTAATCTATTATCATCCACTGTCAGGAAGCATTTTTTTAAATTTCATAACCATACCAGACAAAAACTGGAGGAAAAGGAATATTCTTGAAAATTCTCTTCTATAATAATTTAATCTAAAATACACAATCTAGCGCCTAAGTCTTAAATTACAAATACTAAGCATATCTAAGACTGTTCTATAGTTCAGAAGACAAAGTCTCTACATTTTGAAACCTATTTAGAAATAATTTCTGTGCTCCCACTCTGTTAAAATGACTATTTCAATGATTTTTATCTTTAAGTTGCCCTGTCATAATTCATCACATGAGTGAATGTGACTTGTGGATCAATGCATTAACCCATTACAACACGACAAAATTTTAGACTAGTCTAAAATGAAAGAAATTTATCCAAGATCACATTTTCAAATTTCCATCGATCATAAAAATATTGCAAGCTCAATGTCACAGCTAGCAATCCTCATAATGACCATTAATTTTTTTGAAACATGATCCTTGAATTGTCATTGCAACAATGTCATGTGTTGGGCAAATTGGTGTAGGAATTATCATGGCATCTGTGTTGATGAGGCTAATTTAATCTGAGTATCTCATTTATCAGTAAATTTATTTGCTTGAAACTTAGTACACATGTTCATAGTCATGACAGGCATCTAAATTATCAAGGAGAAACACTCTAAATACATTTGTATGAAATAATCCCCCTTTTTGGTGAAATTTTTCTTACTACTTAGCACCTGCAGTTGGGGATTGCATCAGTATAATAATTCTGATATTGTTCTTCAAACTAATGAAGATATGTTATTCATTCACTGTGATTTACAGTAAATTGGAGATCAGTTAATTGTTATCATAAGTACAAAAAGGACATATCTGATATTCTTGAACTACAACTGGGTAAAGCCCAATAAGATGATGCGCCAAATGAATTAGTAGATTAGCATTCCCCCCTTGCCCCATGTCAAAATGCTCTGTCCCAACTTTTTTGATTGTGGATTTGTGCATCTTTTAATCTTAAACTGTTCTTGGATATTAGGATATAAACAAAAAAACAAACATTTATCACTTGATTTTGAAAAATACAGTGTTTTTTCTGACCAAAATAAATGAAGAATACGGGCCCAGTTGTTCCCTCCTTCCTAGAATTTATATTTCCCCCCTTTTGGTAGAAAAGTTCTCATTCTTGGTCAAATTTTCTCAAGTATCAAAATGTTCTTTGAAAAACTACACTAATTAAAAGGAAATGGCTCAGTTTTTAAAGAAATATATTATCGGATACCTTTGTTTAGAAGATATTCTTTACATTCACTTATGAGAAAATATCAATAAGGGAGAAAAGCAATTTTCCCCTTATTAAACTTTTCTCAATGAATTCCCCTGTAAGGGTTACTGACCCCCTTCCCTGAAAATCAAGAAAAACATTGAACTATGCTTTGATAGTCCAGACTTTCAAATAAGCAATACTAGACAAACCCTCAAGCTCCTTGAAAATGAAGAGTTCCAACACCATTCAATTTTTACTGAAAAATTCTGATTGACATTATAGATTAAAGTAATAATTAATTTTTATTTACCAGTATATACTTTGCAATTAAGTACTGAGAAGTAAAATAGATTATATTAACTTTAGTATAAGTTTTTTGCAATGTTTGCTTAAGTTTTTAACCCCACATGTTAAGTAATTCCTTGATCCCTAGGAAACTGCAATAATTGGCAACTGGCAAAAGCTAGGTATTCAGTTCTATAGAATCTAAAGGCTGTATCACTTTAAGGTCAAAAAGATGTTCAAAGTTTGCTCTTCAGATAAGCTGTAAGATGTGATTCCTGGGACAAGATTATTTTTAACTAAGTCAACAGGGCCGCTTATTTAGTTGCCATTTGCTCCTAGACAGATATGAAACAGATCAAGACCCAGATGAGTTAACTTGTGAAGAAATTTACGAAAGCATGCATATTCAGGACATTGAATGGAAAAAATACATGTATTTTATTCAACACAATATGATAATCTTTGAATTAATACTAAACTTTTTTTGTGATCTTTCTGATGTATTTAGGTTCTAACAGAATTAGGCATCAATGTCTAGTGAATATCAAGTTATTGTCCTCTGATTAACACTTTGTCAACATATCTTCTGCAAGAGTAGACAAATCAAGATGAAACTAAAAACCCAGTTGAGGTTTTACAAAATTTATGAAAGTTTTTTTTTTCATTCAAAGCTTTATATGCCACTGCATCAGACAGCAAATATCAGCAAAGCTTGATGGAGTACTGAATGGGTGTGTACTGATAGGCTACAATTTGCTTAATTTTGGATAAAAGTGTCCTTTGAAAGGAGAGGCTACAAGTTGCTTAATTTTGGATAATAGTGTCCTTTGAAAGGAGACTGAACTTCTACCAAAGTTTGTTCAGAACTACCTTAATGTTATGTACTATCTTCAATAATTATCTTTAAGACCAGAGGAACCAAGATTGGCACACAAAAGCAGCCAGGGGTATTAACTACGCCCCTCACACATACAAAAATGAATAAAAGTCTGCCCTTCCAAAAAAAATCTGTGCAGGGACCCCAACACTGTGGTTATGTGGGTCAGGCAGTGTATCAGTTTGCAATTGATAAGGCCCCTAAAGGCTTATCATAATATGATCTTATGCATGTCTTTTATCACAAATATTTCATTCTGCACCAGGACTGGTGTTTACAACAGGAATCACTATGGAAAAAGATTAGTTTATGTTGTAAGGTCTCATTTCCCATTTGATTCAAAATGTATACTCTGTTAAAAAAGGTGATTTTCATAAAATTGTTAAATCTAGTCTATTTTGAAATCGACTTAATTCCTTTTAATAATGTCCTTCAAGATAATTTTGTATATGCTAGAGGAGTTGCTTATAAGCTTAGGCTTATTAAAGCCTTTACTTGTAAATCAGGTTTGGAGAATATTTCTCATACATACAAAGGTTTGTAATCATTTTCTTTAGAATATAGCCTTATGTATGAGTCCACAAAATTGTAAGCATGTGTTGTTGCAGAAGTCAAGATACCCATGAAATCAAAACTTTGGAATTCAAAGTATCTATCTTTAAATGTATTCTTAGAGGATTAATTGAGTGAGAGATTCCCATGTTTTGAAAAATCTTTCAATCACTTTCTTTAATTCTTTCTCTTGGATTATGGGTCCGTCTCCCTTACTAAAGAAATATGCAAGGACACATTCTAAAATAAAGAAATGCTTGAATTTAAGTATAGTATTATAGTATAAAGCATTTTAGATTCTAGACTTGAAAAAGATATGAAAATGTGCATATTCAGGTCAAAATGGGCCATACATGAATAATCAAAAGTAACTGAAAAGGCAAATATAGCATATCTTTATGCCCAGGTGAGCAATATGGAACCCCAACAGTCCTCTTGTTTACATATCAAAGCAATAGATTTGTATTAAAGCTTTACTTGTGATTTACCTTGTAGGTTATGAATTATAAAGTGTAGCTAAGTGAATGGGATGTTTATGGAAAACTGTAGCTTACTGCAGTTACGACAGTTTTCCATAAAATTAAGTATCAGTATTTCATGATTTTCAGTTGTAAAACTGTCGTAAGTGAAATAAAGTTCAATATCAGAAAAAGTAAATTTTTCTATCTAAATGTTATTATTTTATTTGAAAAATGAATTTATTTTTGTTTTCTTTGAACTCTAAAAAAGTTGCAAATATAAATGATAAAGAAGTTAAACAGTTTTTCCTTTCTCCTGTAAAATTTTGTAAAAGTCACTTACGACAGTTTTCTGTTCACCCCTCGAAATGTCGTCTGCATCTCCTTTCAATTTGGAATAGTCTTAATTCTTCTTGAACGGGAATGGGTTAACCAGAAGTTGCTATTAAAAGGAACTATTTATTCTTTAGATCTAATTTTTGTGGATAAAGCTAGTTGCAATTAGGCAATGAGTTGCTATTATCAGGATTGCATTTAAGAGGATTCAGCTGTACTAGTGTAACAAATACTATGACTCAATCATTAGGTGCTCAAGCCATCAGCAATTAAACTGGAATGCTGTTGAAAGTGGCATTAAAGCCTGCAAAATTGATTAATGAAACAATTTTCCACAATACTTCGTTGTGATTTAACCCATTCCCACTCAGTGACGCTTTTAAACGCCCCTCAATATGAAAGCTTTGGAAAACAATTGTGGAGAATGAAGAAATTGCTTGTTACAAAGATTTTAAAGATTTCATCGTCTGCAACTTCTTTGAATTTGGACTGGTCTAAAATCTTACTGTGTGGGAACGGGTTAACTTTGGAATGCCTATACGTATCTATCGCAGCAGTCTTATCAGGCATTTCATTTATTAGTATCTAGCTTCATAACAATCATGATCTTCTTCATTTCTCACTGTCAGTGTGTTTTGGTGAGTGTCTGGGAAAACTATTAACCCCTGTGGCCAATCAATACCATAGATACAAGTGGTTATCTGGGATCATCAATGTACCAAGTGCTTTTAGCCAATATGGAATATTTGAAAAAGACCTAGCTAGACAGAAGACAATGTTCACCAGTTGAGAATAGACTGGTGTGTTTCTGAACTTTTCTTATGGAGAGACAATGTATCACCATAACTGTGACACTTTATCAGTGTAATATTTCAGACACTTTATCAAAATAACATGATAATTTACTGTATATTTATCTTTAATATTTAAGACTATTTATCTCTTTAACATGATAATTTACTGGATATTTTATCAGTGTAAGATGTTAGACTCTTTATCACTATAAAATGATAATTTACTGTACAATGTATCAGTGCAATATTTCAGACACTATGACATGATAATTAAGAGTACACTTTATCAGTGTAACATTACAAACATTCATCACTTTACAAAGATAATTTATGCTGTACAGTTTATCAGTATAATATTTCAGACTCTATGACATGATAATTTTCTTACACTTTATCAGTGTAACAATATGACATGATAATTTACTGTACACTTTATCATTACAAACATTCATCACTTTACAAAGATAATTTATGCTGTACAGTTTATCAGTATAATATTTCAGACTCTATGACATGATAATTTTCTTACACTTTAACAGTGTAACAATATGACATGATAATTTACTGTACACTTTATCAGTGTAATATTACAAATATTTATCCTTTTACAAAGATAATTTATGCTGTACAGTTTATCAGTATAATATTTCAGACTCTATAACATGATAATTTACTTACACTTTATCAGTGTAACATTATGAACACTTTATCACTTTACAACGGTAATCTATGCTGTGCAGTTTATCAGTTTAATATTGCAGAGTCAGTAGCATGATGATTTACTGTACACTTTATCAATGTAACAAGAACAGGCGGTTAGATTATTCTAGAGGAATAATGTTAGTTTCTGTGTCTTGGTTGGTTTTTAACACGTAACATTAACCCTTGTCATCCTTAACCTAGAGTATTTCTGTTTGGGCAAGAGGTATAGACAAAGATCAGTCTGCACATATGTGCAGTCTGATCTTAGTCTACACCAACTGCTTGTCCCTTTTAAGCTAGAATTGTTTATAGAATCTGTTTTTAAATGAAATATTGACCTGCAACTAGTGATTCCAGTGATTTCAGTCCTTTGATTTTGGTTTAATTCTAAACAGAATTATTAGTTAGCATGATAAAGTTTAAGTAACAGCACTTTCAATAAATAACATTTTTCATACTTAATGTGGCATGAAAGAAATACTGAGAGCCAATGTCTAGGTTCATTAGTATGTTAGTAATATCCCTGTCATGCTGAATAGAATACTCAGTTTCCATTAAAATCTTCAGGCATAAAGCATACAGATAAGCTTGTTGCTACTTGGTCAAAAAAGTTTTGTTTTTCAGATGAAAATTAAGATCAGATTGCATGTATGTGCCTCAAGATCCATGGATTCAGCCAAATCTGGAATAATTTGGTGAACTCATTACCAAATAAGAAAATTTGAAACCTGAAATTGTCCAAATTGAGAATAAAGTGCCAAATACCGTAGATAACAATTAAATTCTTATTTTCTCATGTGTTAGAAAGCTAGTTGTCTTCAGAGCATCAGAATAAGAGATTGTGTGGTAATGGATTAAAGCTCTAAATATGCAACCAGCAGCTTGGTGAGGTGGCTATACTTTGACCCATTAGGCTATACTTTGACCCATTAGGCTATACTTTGACCCATTAGACTATACTTTGGCCCATTAGGCTATACTTTGGCCCATTAGGCTATACTTTGACCCATTAGGCTATACTTTGACCTATTACCTGATGAAAGAAATTGGAGGAAGTTCAAGACAACATTTCAAAGTGTGCTAAAGTTGGAAAATAAGTCCCAAATAAGGTAGAAAACATTATTACAAGCTATTTCTTCCTTTCCAAAAAGTTTTCCTTGATCATAATTTTCTTCAGGTATCAGAAAGTGTCATTATGTGGTAATGGGTTAAATGCCCATTGGTGACAGGCAAATGAAGCCTTATTAGATGCATTTAAACTTTCATCAAATATTCAAAATTATCTACTAAGCATTGATTGATTCCAAAACCTTTGAATTAATATTCCAACTTGTTACAAGAATCTCGGCTTTTGGAGCTTGCATGTATTTTTATGGTGCCACGAAACACATGATAATGCCTATTATACTAGCTAATGGTGTGAAGGAATGTTTCCCTGTTGGGAATAATATAAGGGAAATGCATTCATCATTAAATCTCTCCAGATATTTCCATATTGTTATTCCCCCCCCCCCCTCCATCTTGGATAGATAGAGGCATATATTGTCTGTGTCATTTTCCGTCTGTCTGTTGGTCTTTCTGAAACTTAACCAAAAAACTTCACATTTACTACGACTTTAAGGCTATTCAGGATACAATGCTCATAATGGGCATAATGATATTTCTCATCTGCTGATGCTAAGGTCGAGGTCATATGTTAAGGTCAAGGTCATCTGTCAGGTCAAGCTTCTGCAAAACTAAGCCCAAAACATTTACAATTTCCTAAAGCCTATTCAAGATACATATTTTGCAGGATGATAGATCTTACCAATATGCCTCTGTAGATACAAAGGTATAGGTCATGTGATAATGTCAAGGTCACTTATTAAGGTCATATTTTAAAAAAAGGCAGTTACAGGGGTATGATGTTTCACAAACACATCATGTTTTCTATATTTTTCATGCCTTATAACAGGTGTCGACACTAACAGTGTCCCAGGATCCTGAGGAACCCTGAAAATTGTAAGGGCCCCCAGCAATCTCAGGCTAGGGATTCCGTCAGGATCCTTCAATATTTCTCTAGTACAATAGATCTTAATGTATCAACTAATGCTTCTGATTTTTTTGTTTGCTTGTTTGTGTAGAAAATATTATGGATAATGAAGAAATTGCTTGTAACAAGCAATTTCTTCATTATCGACAAATTTTTCCGAAGCTTGTTTTTCAAGTTGGGCTCAGAAGGGCAGGATTGCGTATGAATGAGTTACTGTATATAAAGGAGGGATCCCTGATTATCTGGAGGAAACCCTAAAGAATAAGGTAGAGATTCCTGTGGGATCCCATTGAAGCAAAGTTAGTGTCGACCCCTGCCTTAAAATGATGTGCAGAATGATGTATTAGAAATTATTCAACTATTTTTACCAAAAATGGAGTTGTTGTGCATAAGATATTTCATAGGAGCTGGTCCAGGTAGAGTTAGGCATTGTCAGCCAATGATAAAATCTGAAGTGATGAAAAGTTTAATCTTGTTACAGTCAAAAACAGCTTATTCAGAGTTTAAAGTTAAATTTGTTAGATCCATTAGCAGAAAGCCAGCAGAAAGCCAACAGAAAGCTAGTGGACTATTTCATGTTGTTGTGTCAGTCATGTGTGTCTGTCCATCTGTAAACTTTTACTTAAAAAATCTTCTCTTCAGAAATGTTCCTTGGGTAACGCTTTATCCAATTCCTTCAAAGAATTTTGATAGGTTTAAAAACAGAGCTTTTATAGACAGAGCAAATTTCCATATACATATATATGGTGAAATCTTCTGAGAAACCATTAGATGAATTACAACAAAATTTAGAGAAATAACTATTAGATTTGTCAAAGAATTTTATTTGTTTAAAAAGCCTGGAGTATGATATGAGGGTTAACATTATATATATCAGTGTTTGATGAATGCTTATTCATCATTTTGCTAGAAGGAGCTGTTAACTTTATAATGACCTGGTCTCAGGAGATACATCATAATGGATTAGTGTTCTACAAAGTGCCCATGGACTATTTCCTGGAATTATGGGCATTATCACACTGAACAAATGTTGACATTGTTGTACAGTTTCTACTCTCATTCTGTAGAGGTATCTTTAGTGAGATCATTTATCCGGTTGTCCAGTCTGAACAAAATCAGTAGACGTTTTTTTAGTTTCTATGCTCTTATTCTAGAAGCAATTGAACTACAATCATGAAACTTCATTGACTTGTTTCTCAATGATCCAAGGAAATGCCCTTTTGTTTTGGGGTCACATAGGTCAAATGCCAGAGTCACAATTGAACCTTGATTGAGATTGTTTCTGTGCTCCATCTCATAACCCATTTGATAGGATGTGAAAATTTATTCAAATGTTTTCCTTATGACTCAAGAGGTGACCTATTGTTTTCCAGTAACCTAGGTCAAAGGTCAACTTTGCTACTTTAATGACAACATCCTTAAGTGGTGAAAATGTCCTCTTTTGGAAAATTCTAGATAACTTTACATATTAATAGTATTTGATGCACTCTTAGGGATAGTAACTTGAGATCTTGTTCAGAAATTCAAATCAGTATTGAATTGATTTTCAAATTGTATTGATTCTCAAAAGTTTTGATTCAGCAATAACTTTGTTGAACTTGCTATAAAAAAACAACCAATTATCTATCACAGAAGATGTAAAATTTAACTGACTTTTAAATTCTGTTACCATCTTTTTATGCTACAGATTAGAACTACCATCTACAAATTGACAACTCTTTACCCATTACCTCACAACAGAAATTTAGAATGGTCCAAATTGAAAGAAGTTGAAAACAATAATTCTAAGTTGGTGAAATTTTAAAAATATTTGTGTTCTGCAGCCTGAGGGCTTACATGCATGTAATATCTCTTAACTGTGTGTGAGTTCAATCCATGGTGTTTTTACAAATATTGCCCATAACCCAAGGAGGCGTTCTATTGGTGGAGGCCACTAAGATAGGTCAAGGTCACGAATAAACGGTGTTAGTACCAGTCAATCTCTGAAATAACCCTTGTCATCCTGAATAAAATACCTCTGTAGAAAAAGCATTAAAATCAAAGGACTGGAAGTACTGGAAGCACTAGATATGTGGTCATTTCTTTGGAAATTTATTGAATGTGCAATTCTTGTCTGAAATATACAAACAGGTGGTATAGACAAAGATAAGCCTGCACATATGTGCAGACTGATCTTTATCTATACCTCCTACCAAAACAGTAATATTTGGGGTTCAGCATGACAAGTGTTTAAGCACTTTTACTGTGACA
Source organism: Fragum fragum (assembly GCA_946902895.1). Lineage (NCBI taxonomy): Eukaryota > Metazoa > Mollusca > Bivalvia > Cardiida > Cardiidae > Fragum > Fragum fragum. The sequence continues at coordinate 81,700,058 of OX336366.1, read as the reverse complement.
AAGTATTGATTTATGACGTTTGTTAGACAATGCTTTGTCAATATTTTCAAAAAAAGCATTTGGTAGCTTTTCCCACAGTTCTTGTTTCTTCTGGTACCAGCAATGTGATGGCACAAATCCTCAAGGTATTAGTGTAATATCATGGTTGTCAAGATGAAGTATTGTATTCTGTATTCTAGTTGATTTACAGGCAGAGAGGTTATTTGTCTGGTATGTGCAGTGAGTGTAATTCTGAAATAACAATCCAAATTTCTCATATAACTCCAAATGGTAGCATTTCTAACTGAAACTAAAACAAAAAGGATAAATGATATTTACACTAACAAGATCTTTGATGCCATTTACATGAACAAAGAACATGATTGTGTTTATGACAAAGATTGTCTTGGGTCTATGCTCAAATAATGCAGGTGAAAAAGATTAGGTTTTATAGCCTATTAACCTGAAGAGCACTTGCAATCAATTGATATATACACAAATTGTTAACAGTCACTAATCTTTCAAAGGTTTTTGTTAGCTCACCTGAGCACAAAGTGCGAGGTGAGCTATTGTGATCGGTCGTTGTCCGTCGTCCGTCCGTCTGTCCGTCTGTCCGTCCGTCCACAATTTCTTTAAAAATCTTCTCCTCCTAAACCAGTAGGCCAATCAAGCTGAAACTTTGCAGGGATGTTCCTTGGGTAAAGTTCTTCAAAAGTTGTTAAAAGAATTTCATTCCGTCAAAAACTCTGGTTGCCGCGGCATTTGAAAATGGGAATCTTTAGTAATTCTTTAAATATCTTTAAAAATTTTCTTCTCCTAAACCAGTAGACCAATCAAGCTGAAACTTTGCAGGGATGTTCATTCGGTGAAGCTCTTCAAAAGTTGTTAAAAGAATTTGATTCCATCAAAAACTCTTGTAACCGAGGCATATGAAAATGGGAATTTTTAGTAATCCTTTAAATATCTTTAAAAATTTTCTTCTCCTAAACCAGTAGGCCAATCAAGCTGAAACTTTGCAGGGATGTTCATTCGGTGAAGCTCTTCAAAAGTTGTTAAAAGAATTTAATTGTGTCAAAAACTCTTGTAACCGCAGCATATGAAAATGGGAATCTTTAGTAATCCTTTAAATATCTTTAAAAATTTTCTTCTCCTAAACAAGTAGGCCAATCAAGCTGAAACCTTGCAGGGATGTTCATTGGGTGAAGCTCTTTAAAAGTTGTTAAAAAAATTTAATTCAGTCAAAAACTCTTGTAACCGCGGCATATGAAAATTGGAAATTTTAGTAAATCTTTGATGTTGTTTTTTTTCATAGACTACAAGGCCAAAGGCCTTTATATTTTGTAAAGAGCTTAATCATATGGTTCTACACCAAGTTTTTAAATATTTAATCTCTAGGGTTTAAAATGGCCCCACACTGAGGTCTGAAGTTTGGAAAAATTCTTAATAAGAGCAATTTCAAAAGGCTTCTCCTCTTAAACTATAAGGTCTAGGATATTCATATTTGGTATGTAGCATAACTAGATGGTTTTGTACTATATCACAAAAAGTTTTCATCCAAGAGTCAAAAACGGCCCTGACTAGGGGTCCAAAAATTTGGAAAAATGCAAAATTTGAGTTTGTTGAAAAAAATTCTTCATTTTAAGGCAGAGGGCATTTTCATTTTGAGTGTAGCATAGCCTGGCTGTTATCTATCAATTTTGATTAAATTATGCCTGTAGGTTAAAAAACACCCCTTCCCTGGGTGTCCAAAGTTCGTAAAAATGCTCGATTAGACCATGTTCAACAGTCTTCTCCTCCCAATCTACAAAGTCTAAGGCATTCATATTTGATTTATAGCATAACCAGATGGTTCTCTACTATTTTAGCTAAAATCTTAGCCCTGGGATAAAACATGGCACTGCCCCAGAGGTCCAAAATTTTGGAAAACACCCAATTAGAGCAAAAGTCTTCTCCTTCTGAAATATAAGATGAAGGGCATTCATATTTGGTATGTAGCATGACTAATATAATTTTGTACTATGTTACAGGAAAATTTGCTCTTAGGATAAAAAATGTCTCTGCTCCTGGGATTGAAAATTGCATAAATCGCATTGAAAGGATTCTTCTTAAATAGAAATGGAGAAATTGTTTGCTTTCTCACAATGCTTTTTTAAACCTTTTTCCCTGAGGGTGACAAATTCTGGGATAGTTTGGTAATCCATTAAACCATGAAGGCATTCATTTTCATTTTAAAGCATTACTGGATTGTTTTGTACAAAGCCCAAAATCTTATATTTGTTTTATTTATTTTGCTCAAGTTGTGTCTTTTTTATACAAAAAAGTACTTTAATTTGCAGATGCCTCAGGTGAGCGATTTAGGACCATCATGGTCCTCTTGTTTTTAAACAAGTGACATTTGACATTTTATCCTAGATGAAGTATACTTAAAGCGGCTTTACAGATTATGAAAGAAAAGTTTTGGCTCTCAATTTTCATATTTCTAAATTTTACGCTTTCAGACATTTGTAAGAAAGGGATAAAGTTCTCTTTGTAAGGATGATGCCTGTTGATAATTCTAAAAAAACAAACTAGTGTAGAAAGCACTAAATACTCATCCCCCCACATACTCGTCCCCAAAATTTACCACATTTCACACAAAGCATATTTGCCTATGTCATAGATATTCATGTATTATGAATTTAGTGGACTTAACATGAAGTAAGAATATTTTTCATGAAAATTATACTATTAACTATTGGAGGAGTAGATCATTTATCTATATCAAATTTTCAAGCTATGCTACTTGAAATGTTCAACCTGCATTGTTTGATTATAGACACATCTGAAGACAATTTGAATCTTTGGGTGGTAACATTTGTCTACTCTTAAATAACACACATATATATAACTGGAATACTGTATTTGATCAGTAATTTCAATAGCAGCATTTATCTATGACATAGGCAAATATGCTTTGTGTAAATTTGGGGGATGAGTATGTGGGGGGATGAGTATTTAGTGCTTTCTACACTTGTTTGTTTGTTTGTCAAACATATATAGAAAGTCTAATTAGCATGACCAAGTCTTGTTTAAGGTATATTATTCCCAAAGTTTGCCATTCTTTTAAATCATACATGGACTTAAAAAGGTTCAACCTGGCACATTGAACACTGTGTTGTGTTGAAAAGATTTTTACATTTCTTTCATCTATTTTCAGATGTACTGTCAAATTGCTGCAATGACATTCCCAAAGAGAACAGGTCGTTTTTACATTCCCTGAAATCATCTCCAGCACCAGAGCAGCTAGACCTAGGTAAGTTCACACACAAAACTTGACACCCTATGTTTTTCACTAACAAAGAGTCAGCTTTGATAGCTTAAGTTAACAGACAAAATTTTGAGGTCTTCTCAGAGTTCAAACGAATGCAAACTGTCACTGGATGCTTAACCACTAAATCCACTGAATGTCTACACCAAAACAGTAGTTCTTGTGTATACTCCAGCATATTGTGTTCAAAATGACTTGTCACATGAATTAAAATTAAACATCTTCAAAAGAATGCTAGATAACACATTCCATTCAATCCCACTTTTTAATAATCCCCCCAAAAAGGCTTTGGAAAGAATTGTGGACAATGAAGAAATTGCTTGTATCAAGCAATTTCTCCAGTGTCCACAATGTTTTCTACCCTACAAATGGTAAAGAAGATTACATAACAAAACAATAATTTGCTAGCTTGCAGTACTTTCAGTACTCTGATTTATGTTTTTAATGATTTTAATAGACCTCCCCAAACTTCCTCATCAAAATAATTGTAATATAGTAATTTCCAGACAATAACCCAAATTCTATCCATTAACCTATTCTCACTGAATCTCTATTTTTTTCAATCCTCCAAGAAAAAAGCGATTTACCATAAAGAAATTGCTTGTAAGAAACAGTTTCTTCATGATCTAAAATGTTTTCTAAAAAGATGGTGTCCAAATTTCATTAACTTATAATAACAAGTTGTCTGCAACTTCTTTGAATTAGGATGAGTCTAGAATTCTGTTGTCTGGTATGGGTTATAAGAACTTAGTTTTTTCCAAGCTAGTCCTAGCAGTCTGTCAACTTTTCATTTCCAAAAAGATCAGAAATTGATAAATGGTAAAAAATGTAAGATGTCCAACCTTCTCATTAGAAAATTTCAAGTGGGTTTCAACTAATTTTGATATGAATATGTCTTGGTGATCTTGAAATGAAATTTATCAAAAAATAGATAAATAAGATAAATAAAAATGATAACTTAAAATGATAGACTTATTAAAGATGAGCTTAATTTTGTTAGATATATTAAAGGGAGATAATTAGTTTTTCTTGGCAGAATTACTCTGTTGCATATGAGTGGGAACATTAGAGAATACACATTTCTTGACAGAGAGGGATGGAGGGATGAGCACCAGACTGCACTTACAGTTGATAAATTATTTATACATTCTTCAATGATTTTTGTTGGATTGTTGGTATTTCTTTGTGGATTCTCACTTGATAATTTCACTGAAAAATTGAGTGAACAACAAAAGCTGTATTTTCATGTGTGACTGTTTCTTGTGAAAATATAGATCTCTTCATGAATGATAAATTGTTCCTACACTATATCAAACGGTTTTTCTCTATATCTTGCATCCCCTAAAACTAATGCATTTTAAATCAGATCAACCATATTCAGAATTATCTAAAAACAATCCAATTTGGTAAGACAATTTATCTTGAACAATAGTATTGGTAATATTTGCATGAATATGCATACAGAATTTAATCCCTTTATGATGTCTTCTAGAACAAATAGCAGAATTGACTTTCAATAATTCGCGAACCGATGACCACACCAACGGATCTTTAACCCTTTCCTGTACAATCACTGGTTTTTACGTCCCTGTGATTTTATACTTGAGAAAATATTTTGGGAAAAGAAGAAATTCTTCTTTTTCCACAATATTTTCTACCCCACTGAATGATTATTTTTCAAATTAAAGCCACTTTAAGTTTTCGTCTACAAAACCTTTGAATTTGGACAGGTCTAAAAGTTTGGAAAACAGGAAAGGGTTAACAAGGCAGATAATGCCCCGGAGTAAATATCAGAGTTCAACATTCACTTTAGGAATGAATTAATGATTTAATTTGTCTATCAACTTTTCAATTGACACCTAAGCAATCAATTACAGTTAATTACAGAAGTATTAGTGAATTACAGCTGAATCATTAGTCAAGTATATGCACATGTATTTAGTCAATTGCAGCTGCAATCAGTCTATTACATGAGCAGTTAGTCTATTATAGAAGCATTTAGTCAGTTACATCTGTAGTCAGTCAAATATAGAAGTGTTTAGTCAATTACAGCTCCGATCAGTCAATTACGGGAGCGATCAGTCAATTACGGGAGCAATCAGTCAATTACAGAAGCATTTAATCAATTATAATTGCAATCAATTACAGGAGCAATCAGCCAATTACAGTCACAACCAGTCAGAACAGAACATATATTTATTCCATCCAAGTACAACAAAGTACATTAAGGACAATATACAAAATAATACAATGAAAATAGATTTAAATACTTTGATAAAACAAACAGTTGAAACAAATTAACCCATTCCAACTCAATCCCTCCTTTTTTACGCCCCACAAGAAAAAAGCTTCGGAAAACATTGTGGAAAATGAAGAAATTGCTTGTATCAAGCAATTTCTTCATTATCCACAATGTTTTCTATCCAAAAAGAAGAAAAAAATTAAAATTCCATCAACTTGAAATTGCCGTCTGCAGCTTCTTTCAATTTGGACCAGTCTAAAATTCCACTGTGTTGGAATGGGTTAACTAGGAGAATGTTTTAGACTTTTTGGTGGATAGATGTACTCTTAAGATGGCGCAAAAGAGGATAGAGGTGTTTCAAGTTTAATCTGACCATTTAATGAAAGTTTTGGTGCAAGTATGATATACCGGTAATATGCTGGTGGGTGACCCAAAATAGCAATCAAAGCTTTTAATACTGCAGCTGTTTTTACAGTTTCTTGGTCGCTTGTGAGCGCATGAGCCATTTGAACTTTTGTGTAAAGTTTTGTAAAGACAACATAAATAAAATTTACAATTAAGTTGTGCTAAATAGCTGTATCCCCTTCTTTCCTGTATGCTCTGCCAAATAAAACAAAAGCACATTTAGCTGCATAAATTTTGATTTTTCTTTAACGTTGAAAATTGAATTAATTATTCAGATTAGGCTTTTTATCTCAGTGCAACAATCATCAGTATGAAATTCTGCTTAGAGTAAGTACCTCTATATACATAGCCTCTTACTATTATTTTGCGCAAACCATTTAATTAACCCTTTCCCATGGATTTTTCAAAATTTTAGACCAGTCCAATTGTAAAAAAAGTTGCAGACAACAATCAAAAGTGGGTGCAATTCGAATAAGAACAAACTTACAGGTTAGAAGATATTGTGGGAAAAGAAGAAATTGCTTTTGACAAGAATGAATTCACAGGGACGTGAGAACAAGGGATTGTACAGGAAAGGGTTAATTCCCATTATGTCTCATTGGCATATTATCAGATACTAATACAAAAAGTGCAGGTGTTATAAATTTTTTTGGTGGATCAGCAAGTACAATCACATAGCTCTCTCTAAAAAACCAACAAAAAAACAATGGTATAGTATGCTATAATATCGGAGAACAAGCACATTCCTAATGTTGTGTTTTTTCTGTGTCAATGACAAACAGTTGTCAATCATGTTAGATGCTGTTCATTATGGTGTGATATTAACTGGGGAAAGAGAACAGGCAAGGCCGGAGAGCTACGTTTAGAAATACATTTGATAAATTGATGACTCAATTAATGATTTAAATTAAGTTCCATCAATTAACCCATTATTATACAACAAAAAATTTAGACTAGTAAATCTTTAAAAATCTTCTCCTCTAAAGTCAGTTGGCCAATCAAGCTGAAACTTTGCAGGGATGTTCCTTTGGTGAAGTTCTACAAAAGTTGTTAAAAAAATTTAATTCCTTGAAAATCTCTGGTTGCCACGGCATTTAAAAATGGAATATTTTAGTCAATCTTTGATTTTTTTTTCAGAAACTGCTTGACCAAAGGCATTTATATTTCATATGTAGCATAATCATATGGTTCTCTACCAAGTTTTTAAATATTTAATCCCTCGGCTCAAAAATGGCCACGCCCCTGAGGTCCGAAATTTGGAAAAATTAGAGCAAGTTGAAAAAACTTCTCCTTGTAAACTTATATGAACTATGACAATCATATTTAATATGCAGCATTACTAGAAGATTTTGTACTACATCACTCAAAATTGTTCCACTAGGTTCAAAAACGGCTCTGCAATTGGGGTCAAAATAGGGAAAAACGCAAAATTTGAGTAAAATTTAAAAAAAAATCTTCACTTTAGGGCTGATCGAGGGCTTTTATATTTGGAATGTAGCATAGCCTGGCTGCTATACATAAATTTTTAATTAAATTATGCCTGTAGGGTAAAAAAAACCCTTGAATTAGACCATGTACAACAGTCTTCTCAACCCAATCCACAAAGTCTAAGGCATTCATATTTGGTATATGGCATAACCAGATGGTTCTCTACCATGCTAGCTAAAATCTTAGCCCTGGGAAAAAACAAGACCCTGCCCAAGAGGTCCAAAATTTGGGAAAATGCCCAATTAGAGCAACTTCTAAAGTCTTCTTTTTCTAAAATATAAGGTTAAGGATATTCATATTTGATATGTGGCATTACCACATAATTTTGTACTATATTACAGGAAAATATGCCCCTAGGATTACAAAAAGGTCTCTTTGTAAATTGCTTGATTTGAAAATTCTTCTTCTTAAATATAGGGCCTAGAGAACATAGCATAACATTATTGTTATCTACCACGTTTATATCCTTTGGACAAAAATGGCACTTGCCAAGGCATCCAAAGTTAAGAAAAAGGCTCAATAAGAGTGTGTTCAAATAAGCATTCATATTTGGTTTACAGTAAATCCAGATAGTTCTCTACCAAGGTTGCTAAAATTATAAACATTGGGTCAAAATGGCCCCGCCCCAGAGGCCCCAAGTTTCATGTAAAATGCTCAATGCATTAGAGTAGTATCAAATTCTTCTCCTCTTTGCACTGGTCAACATTAAAAGAAGTTGCAGACAGTAATAAACCCTTGTCTATTTTGCTCAAGTTATTTATACAAAAAAGCACTGTAATTTGCAGATGCCTCAGGTGAGTCATTTAGGACCATCAAGGTCCTCTTGTACATTGAGATAATGCCGCCATCATAGCGCAGTCGGTAGGGCGTCAGTCTCCCAATCTTCAATAATAGGATGTCATGGGTTCAATTTCCCGGCAGCGGCACATATTCTTTCAGACATTTGTCTCTCACCAATGGGAGGATAATCGTAAACCTAAGTGGAATAGCAGCTGGAGGCTGGGAGAGGACGTAGTGGTAGTACTGGTGTGAGAAGTACCAGGAATCCATTGTTAGGTGCTCCAGCCGCCACGATATAACTGAAATAATGTTCAAAGTGGTGTTATACCCATTAAATCAATACATTGAGATAAAAAGGACAATCTTTAAAAATGTTCTCTACCCAGCTTGGAGCTTTCAAATTTTGCATTCAGAATTGCCTATAATGGTACTCTATGTAAATGCTGACATTTAAAGCCCTATATTGTGGGTTCCTGGATTTTATATAAACATAAAGCTGGAAAATAGTGTAAGAATTTTTTCTTCCTGTAATCATGAGGCGTAATACCTTCAAAAATTTACATACAGATGCATCTAATATGATAATCTACTTATTGCTACCTAAAGTCAAATAACTCTTGGATCAACTTAAGCTGACAGGAATAAAGAAGGTATTTTTTAAAAATCTTCCTCCAAACCAATAGGCCTAGAGTTTTCAAATTTTGTATGTTTTACTATTACTATTTGTTACTCTACAAAAATACTAAATACTAAATATCATTACACTTAGATGAACTAAGCCTTCAGTTTTAGGTTTATTGATTTTACATGGAGATAAAGAAAGAATTCATTCATTAAAATCTATGCAAACTCATAGTAAAGCCTGGAGCTATAATGATCAGGTGAGCAATGGTAGGACCATCATGTCCTCTTATTTCTTGAGAGTTTTGAAAAAGTGGGATTAAGAGGTAATAGGTTTTTTGACAAAGTTTGGTTGCAGTATGCATGATGTTATTAAAGGAAATGCAAAGATAAGAGGCATGTAAAGATCGGCATATTGTAAAGAAGATAGGCAAAATATTGAAAAGATCAGTAGGTTTTAGAGGAGATCAACAGGTTGTAAAGGAGATCAACAGGTTGTGAAAGCGGTCAGGAGGATGTAATAGAGATCAACATGTTGTGAAAGAAATAAAAAGCTTGTGAAGCTTGTTAAGGAGACCAATAAGTTGTAAAGGAGATCAACAGGTTGTGAAAGAGATCTACAGGTTGTCAAGTGGATCAGCAAGTTGTAAAGGAGATCAGCAGGTTGTAAAAGATTTCAGTAGGTTGTGAAAGAGATCAGTAGCTTGTAAAGGAGATCAACAATTTTTCAAGGAGACCAACAGGTTGTCAAAGAGATCAGCAAGTTGTAAAGGAAATTATCAGGTTGTGAAGGAGATCAGCAGTTTGTGAAACACATCAATAGGTTGTAAAGGAGACCAATAGGTTGTAAAGGAGATCAACAGGTTGTAAAGGAGATCAACAGGTTGTAAAGGAGATTGGCAGTTTGTGAAAGACATCAGTTGGTTGTAAAGGAGATCAGTAGATTGTTAAGACCTGGAGATTGTAAATAGTATTATATCTTTGTAACAAACAACATTTGCTTATTCAGGAGAGCCCTTGGTTGTATAGAAAATCAATGGATATCAAAGAAGGTCCACAACATTTTGTACCTTATTTAGTACAGTAAAACCCCTCTAATACTACCACTTGCGGTACTTTCAGAAAGTGGTCGTAATAGTGGGGTGGTTGTAATACTGAGGTTTGGTCATTTGTTGTCAAGTAATTCATGTTTATTTCATTTCCGTGATTTGAATATATTAGTACAATACATACAAAAATGAAACTATAAGAACATGTATTACAGCGGAATCTTATGTCATTTTCAAATTTCAATCTTTGATAAGTTCCACTTTCTCTATTCTCCGTTTGGATCTGATTCAGAAGTCCATCCTCAGATTATTTATTCATAAGTACAGGTTCAAATTGTCAAACTGTCTATATCATATCTTCTATAATAGGAATACCAAGCATCAATTACGTTGAAATCAAAATTTAATTGCTAATTAAATGTTCGGAACGTCGTAAACAAACTAATCATACTTTCTCGGATACTTTTTCACTTGTGAATTTATTACTCGAGTCAAAACCCGTTACATATTCAAATAACAATTAAAATTAAAACAAGATATAATTTCTAAAACTGATCTGCCCATATAATCATAGTGCCTATTATAGTAAGGGTTCAATATCACATAATCAAATATCCGATAATGTATTTACAATGCATTCGTTACCCAATTAGTATCACTCTTATCATGTGTGAAATTCGGATGGTTGGTCTCAATGTGTGAAGTTACTTGTCATTTTAGTGGGGTTCAAAATAGTGTATCAGCTATAGTTGGTACTGAATTTAGTGGTCGTAATACGGAATAGCGGGGTGCCCGTTTAAGAGGGGTTCGCGACCATTGAAATAAAGAACAAAAATTTCCGTTCTGTAAAAATTCGGTCATAATAGCGGGATGCTCATATTTCCGGGGTGGTAGTAAGGAGGAGTTTTACTGTACTTACTATCCAATTCAAGCCAGAAAGGATATGTGCCGCCACCAGGGATTGAACCCAATCATGAGATGTCATGTTTGATCCCTGGTGGTGACGCATATCCTTAACAACATTTGTCTCTCACCAATGGTGGATGATTGTAAACCTAAGTGGAATAGCAGCTGTAGGCTAGGAAAGGATGTAGTGGTAGTACTGGTGTTAGAAATACCAGGAATCCATTGTTAGGTGCTCTAGGTGCCTCGATATGACTGAAATACTGTTAAAAGTGGCATTCAATCAGCCATTTTAAACCCATTTTGAAATGTTGTCTGCATCATCTTTCAATTAAGAACAGTCTAAAATTTTGTCATCTGGTAATGTCTATGCAATACATTTACACCAAACTCTGGTTCCATCACGTCCATTGTAAATGACAGGATACTCTAGATAATTAAGTTTCGATTCAATGCTAGACATCAGTGTCCCATTATTTTCTGTCATTTTGTTTGTATGGAACAGTTCTAGGGCTTCTAGAGGTTTGCTTTGTTTAATGCAAATGTCCTTCAGCAAAGATATGTCTTAGAAAGCATCACTTGAAGAGGATAACAGGTCAACATATCAAAGCTGCTCATTTCAAAGGTCTCATAACCTATTATATTCTTTTTTTCAAAATTTTGAATTAATCCAAATTTAAAGGGGTAGTAGATATTAAAAAGTAAATACAATTAAAATAAAAAACTACATGTATTCTAAATGATAGAAAATATAGTGGGAAAACAAGAAATTGCTTGTTACAGGCAGGTTCTTCTTTTTTTCCCTTATGTTTTCTCAATATCATCATAGATTTGAAAAAGAGGGATTGTAAAAAATTTTTGTTATGTTTGAATGTGGTTTAAGGCCACTTTTAACAGTATTTTAGACATATCCCTGTGACTGGAGCATGTAACCATAGATTCCTGGTATTTCTCACGCCAGTACTACCATTACATAATTTCCAAGCCTCCAGCTGCTTAACCCACTCAGTTGTACATTTATCCACAAATTAGTGGGAATCAGTTGCATTCAGGATCAAACCCTGGACCTTAAGATTGAGAGTCTGAAGTTCTACCAACTGTGCTGTGGCTGCTGCTATACAGGAAAAGGTTAGATGCAAAGTTCAGTAAAAGATAACTGCGCTTGGGATTAAGGAAAAAGAAAATCAGAGTGCTAAAAGCATTGTTAACCCTTTTCATGCTGAACCCCGAATATTCCAGTTTTGGCAGGAGTTGTAGACAAAGATCAACCTGCTCATAAGTGCAGTCTGATCTTAGTCTGCACCTCCTGTTTGAACTTTTCCTACCAGAGTTGTTTATGAAATTAATTTTCAAAAGAAATTTAGGAGATTGAACAACAAGAACTACAAGTCCTTTCAGCCCTTTGATTTTAATGCAGTTCCAAAAATGGATTTCATAGAGCATGACAAGGGCTAAGTTGGAAATGTGAGGAGTGCAACAAATTTACTATAGACTGAAATTATTTATATAACCTTTATACATATTTGAATCTTGTACATGTCATGACTAGGTCATTCATTAGGTATTTTCACTGAAATTGGTCGAAACTCAAACTAATATGTAACAAACATTATCTCCTTTCTCTCAGTTGTTTCAACATAGGCATAATTTCTCCATTTTCCGCTATGTTTTCCAAAGGTTATCTTGAAGGTCACAAAGAGAGCAGGATTGTGTGGTTAAAGATTGAACTTGGCTTTCTTAAAAAAAAAATATGCGAGTCTCGGGAAAATATCACTTGATCAATTTGGTATAATGTTTACTTAGTCTAAACTAAAATCATGTTATCATAATCCTTTTAAAGATGTAATTGAATCACTTTACCAAATATTTGTATTTTAAATCTCAGTTTTTACTCTGAAAGAAATTTGAACTTAATGAATGGCTTGATAAAGATCTGTTGATTTTCAAATAAATGTTATAATTAATGATTATAATGATTTTGTCACTGAAATAAACAAGAAAATGGTTGACTGTGAGTGAAATCATTTTTATTTGGCCCACTTTTTGCCACTAGAACCATCATGTCACAACCTAATACCAAACAGTAAATTTTTAGACTGGTCCAAATTCAGAGAAGTTGCAGATGACAGAGATCCAAAGAAGGGCATCAAAAAGTGGGATTGTGAGGGAATGGGTTTATGGTGTTATGTGGTTTAAACTTTAGACAGTCACCCGCGATGAATTTTTCCAAATCATTTAAATTCTACATGTGATGAATCAAAAGTTAACTCTGTCATTTATTGATTGGTTTCAAAATTATTATCTGTTCACCCTTTCCTGTACAAACCCGGGATTTTGCTGTGATTTGATACTTAAGAAAACAATTTCTCCTTTTCCCACAATATTTTCTACCAAATTGGATGGTTTCATTTGAAATTGCATCCGATTTTCCTTTTCGCCTGCAACCTCTTTCAATTTGGACCAATTTAAAATTTAAAAAAACAGGAATGGGTCAAGTGCTATTTGAAGCATGATCTGTATATAAAAAGCTTAGTGCAAAAACATTGGAAGTGTCTATACTATGTACAGACACTTACAATGTTTTTGCAATAAACCATCTATATATAATATATAGGTTCAAGGTCACAAGTGAAGGTCAATTTGTCGGGACCATAAGTCCTACATTTGTCAATAGATTTCAATGTGGATCTTCACAGTGGATCAACATCTGTCTGTAGATGTGCCATTTGAAACATTTGTCAAGGCTACTAATGTAATGGTCAAGGTCTGTATTGAAGGACAAATTTGCAAGTTGTGGCTGAACAATATTTCTTGTTTTACGCAGCCGTTTGAAGATTTGCTGTTATATGTGAGAAATATCGTAATAGAGTATTTGTTTTGTAATATTATGCAATGGCTAGTTTCCAAGTATTACATGATTAGTAAGGGCTTGTTTTATGATTACTTCTTGTACCTGTCTGAAAGATTTAAGACAAATACCATAGTAGCATTCTTGCAATAATTAGTCTGGGGAGGTAATATTGTAAGGTATGACTGTTGCCTAAACATTTGATTGGTTGTATGGGGTGCAGCCCTTGTACTGCCGCGATACTTAAATACTGTTAAAGGTGGCGTTAAACCCCATTCAATTAACCCTTGTTATGCTGGACCAGAAATTTTCCTGTTTTGGCAGGAGGTAGAGTCAAAGATCAGATTGCACATGTATATACACCACATGTTTCTTCCTTTCAATCTAGAATTGTTAATGAAATCAATTGTCAAAAGAAATATTGATCCACAATAAGACCCTTAGAGTGCTTTCAGTTCTTTCATATTGATGTAATTCTCAATAGATATTTTTTTCAGCATGGCAAGGGTTAATACCACTTAAACCCATTCCCACACAGACGTTTTTGGAGGCCCTCAACAATAAAAGTCAATTGAGAAAACATTGTGTAAAATGAAGAAATTACTTCAATGTTTTCTGTCTAGAAAGTTGAAAATTCAAAAAATTACATAAACTTTAACCCTTTTCCGTTTTTAGCTCACCTGAGCACAAAGTGCGAGGTGAGCTATTGTGATCGGTCGTTGTCCGTCGTCCGTCCGTCCGTCTGTCCGTCTGTCCGTCTGTCCGTCTGTCCGTCTGTCCGTCCGTCCACAATTTCTTTAAAAATCTTCTCTTCCTAAACCAGTGGGCCAATCAAGCTAAAACTTTGCAGGGATGTTCCTTGGGTGAAGTTCTTCAAAAGTTGTTAAAAGAATTTCATTCCGTGAAAAACTCTGGTTGCCGTGGCATTTGAAAATGGGAATCGTTAGTAATTCTTTAAATATCTTTAAAAATCTTCTCCTCCTAAACCAGTAGGCCAATCAAGCTGAAACTTTGCAGGGATGTTCCTTGGGTGAAGTTCTTCAAAAGTTGTTAAAAGAATTTCATTCCATCAAAAACTCTGATTGCCGCGGCATATGAAAATCGGAATCTTTAGTAATTCTTTAAATATCTTTAAAAATCTTCTCCTCCTAAACCAGTAGGCCAATCAAGCTGAAACTTTGCAGGGATGTTCCTTGGGTGAAGTTCTTCAAAAGTTGTTAAAAGAATTTCATTCCATCAAAAACTCTGATTGCCGCGGCATATGAAAATCGGAATCTTTAGTAATTCTTTAAATATCTTTAAAAATCTTCTCCTCCTAAACCAGTAGGCCAATCAAGCTGAAACTTTGCAGGGATGTCCCTTGGGTGAAGTTCTTCAAAAGTTGTTAAAAGAATTTCATTCTGTGAAAAAATGTTGTAACCGCGGCATATGAAAATGGGAAATTTTAGTAAATCTTTGTTGTTGTTTTTTTCAGACTTCAAGGCCATAGACCTTTATATTTTGTATAGAGCTTAATCATCTACCAAGTTTTTAAATATTCAATCTCTGAGGTCAAGAATGGCCCCACCCCTAAAGTCCAAAGTTTGGAAAAATGCTTAATTAGAGCAATTTCAAAAGAATTCTCCTCTTAAACTATAAAGTCTAGGATATTCATATTGGGTATGTAGCATAACTAGATGGTTTTGTACTAGATCACTTAAAGTTGTCCTCCCAGGGTCAAAAACGGCCCTGCACTAGAGGTCCAAAAATTGGGAAAAACGCAAAATTTGAGTATGTTAAAAAAAAATCTTCATTTTAAGGTGGAGGGCATTTATATTTTGAGTGTAGCATAGCCTGGCTGTTATCTATCAATTTTGATTGAAATTATGCCTGTAGGTTACCCCTTCCCTGGGTGTCCAAAGTCCGTAAAAATAATCAATTAGACCATGTTCAACAGTCTTCTCCTCCCAATCTACAAAGTCTTAGGCATTCATATTTGGTATATAGCATGAACAGATGGTTCTTTATCTTGTTAGCTAAAATCTTAGCCCTGGGATAAAACATGGCACTGCCCTATAGGTCCAAAATTTTGGAAAACATCCAATTAGAGCAACTTCAAAAGACTTCTTCTTCTGAAATATATGGTGAAGGGCATTCATATTTGGTATGTAGCATGACTAGATAATTTTGTACTATGTTATAGGAAAAAATGCTCGTAGGATAAAAAAAGTCTCTGCTCCTGGGGTCAAAAATTGCATAGATCGCATTGAAAGAATTCTTAGATAGAAATGGAGAAATAGCTTGTCACTCCCTTTCTCACAATGCTTTTCAAACCTTTTTTTCCTGAGGGTGACAAATTCTGGGGTAGTTTGGTAATGGATTAAACAATAAAGCCAAAGGCATTCATTTTTTTGGAAATCATTACTGGATTGTTTTGTACAAAGCCCAAAATCTTATATTTTGTTTCATTTATTTTGCTCAACTTAAGTCTTTTTTGTACAAAAAAGGACTGTAATTTGTGGATGCCTCAGGTGAGCGATTTAGGACCATCATGGTCCTCTTGTTTTGAAATTGTAAGACTTGTCCTAATTGAAACAAGTAGCAGACAACAATAAAAGTTGGGTGCAATGTGAAATGTAACTATACTATGTGGTAGAAAATATTGTGGAAAAAGAAGAAAGTGCTTGTTACAAGCAATTTCTTCTTTTCCACAAGGTTTTCCCAATTATAAAATTGTAGCAACATAAAATCCTGGGTTTGTACAGGAAAGAGTTGAACTACCATCAGTAACTCCTTTCAATTTGAACTAGTCTAAAATTTTGTCTGCTGGTAATGTGTTAAACAGTATTTCAGTTATAGTGTGGTGTACAACCATGGCATACCTGGCATGACATCCTGCCATTGACCACACCAATGTAACCACAGTTTATACTTTATTCAAGCCATCAGCTGCAGCTCATCCTACTTAACCCTTTCCTGTTTTACAAAATTTTAGACGGGTCCAAATTGAAAGGAGTTGCAGACGACAATTTAAAGTTTATAAAATGTTAGATATTTTCTACTTTCTGGGTAGAAAACATTTTGTAAAATGAAGAAATTGCTTATCACAAGCAATTTCTTCATTTTACACAATGTTTTCCCTAATGCTTTTCTTGAGGAGCGTAAAAAGGCGTGACTGTGTGGGAATGGGTTAACCCTTTTCATGCTTACTAAATCCTTTTCAGAATTTTATTAAAATCAAAGAAGCATTAGCTGTAGGTCAATATTTCTTTTGAAAAGTAATTTCGTAAACATCTCTGATTAACAGGTGACAAACAGGTGGTCTAGACTTAGATCAGCCTGCACATATGTCGTTCTCTATACCTCCTGCAGGAACAGGAATATTTCGGGTTAAACTGTACAAGGGTTTAAATCTACTACTTGTCACTCCCCTATTCATGATAGACAAATTAAAAATAGTGTTTGTTGTAATTACTTTTCAGAAGAAGGGCCCTTTTGTTCTTTTCCCACAATGTTTTCCTTACTTTGATTAATATCGGGTGAAAAATGAAGACTGTGGCAATAGGTTAAATCAGCTTAAGGCCCGGTCACACAGCCTTCCAGGAGTCGATCACGTGTAATTTTGCCAAATTTTTCATTTTTTTTTTAACACGCGGTGAAAAATCAGCTAAATTGTCTCAAACGTGCTAGACACGCGAATGACAAGTGGACCAAACTTGTGCGTGTGTTCCGTGTGCCATTCGCGTGTCCACCACGAGTCCTCCGTGTGTGAGCGCTTGTGGTCAGAAACTGGGGTCACAAGTGATCACACGCAGCGCGTGAGTATCACATTTGCTCCATGTGTGGTGCGTGTGCTCCATGTGTGTACCATGTGTGATCCGCATATGAGTCACATGCCAATCACTTGTGCTCCGCTTGCCGCCCGCGTGTATAAAAGCCACCGCGCCCGATGTTCTGGATCATTACCGATCCAGATCCTGTCTTCGTCTTCTCCTCTCTTCTTCTGGCATCCAGGGCTTTCTGAACCTAAAGTAGCTGGTTCTGATGTTGCTGCAACATCATAACCATAGCATTAGGATGCGCCAGATCCATGTTGCCTCTTCAACGTCTTGATTACAACTGATGAAAACTGGCCCTTACCAATCTTTTTATAGCAGAAATTACTTATAGTACAAAAGTGATTGGGATGTGGTCAACACGCGAATCAGTCATGGTTCAATCGCGATTCAACGCAGAAACACGCAAGAGGCCCATGGATGACTCGTGACACAAAACCTGAGAAAGCCTTTTACACGCGAAGCACGCGCTATCACATGTGCAAGGAAGGCTGTAGACAAGCGGATCACAAGTGAGTGACAAGTGCTACACACGCAATCACACAAAGAAATTTTGCATATGCCCGTGAGTGACCACTTGTCGTCCACTTGTGATCCGCGAGTGTACCATGTGTTATCGCGTTTGGTCCGCGTTTGTACCATGTTTAAACCACTTGTGCGACACGCGGTGCCCGTCGTGCCTAATTTTTGTGCTGCTCAAAAATAAAATCGGGCTCCGAGCACGTGTAAAATTTTTCGCGCATGTGCGCACTTGTTATTAGCGAGTCCTCCACGTTTCATTCACGTGTCATTCACTTGTGACCGCGTTTACTTCGCGTTTGACAGTTTTTCCTCGCGATTCACTCGTGATCAACTCGCGGAAGGCTGTGTGACTGGGCCTTTAGATTGCAAATTCCTGTAACTACATACAAACTTAACCCTTGTCATGCTGAAATGAAATCCAATACAGAATTGTTTTAAGATCAAAGGGCTGACAGCACTGGAAGGTCTAAATGAGGGTCAATATTTCTCTTGAAAATTGATTTAAATATCTCTGGCTGAAAGGGGACAAACAGGAGGTATAGACAAAGATCAGAATGCACTTATGTGCAGGCTGATCTTTGTCTATACCTCCTGCCAAAACAGGAATATTCCAATTCAACATGACAAGGTTTGAGAACTAAAGCATCTGAGAAAAATATTTATCAATGCAGCGATAACTAAGTAATTAAGGTAATACCAATTTGTGTTTTATAATTTCAGGGGAGGCAGAGAAAGAACTCCAGGATGTGGAAGGAGAGATGATGTTAGATGCCCTGAACGGGTTTTTGATATTCATCAATAAGAAATACAGTATTAGATTTATCTCAGCAACTGTCACAGACCATCTAGGCCTTACAGTGGTACGTATAATGAAATATACCTCACTTTGCATATCAGACATATAGAAGACTTAACCCTTTCCTGCTCGATCCCTGGTTTTTACATTCCTGTGAATTAATGATTGTGAATATATTGTAGATAAAAAAAAATTGCTTGTAACAAGCAATTTCTTCTTTTTCAATTATATTTTCTACCATACTGAATGTTTTTTTTTTTTCAAATTAAATCCAAGTTGAATTTTTTCTGCAAAACCTTTGAATTTGGACAAGTCTAAAATTTTGCTAAACAGGAAAGGGTTATATAAACAAGATATTGGAAATAGCACAAACCATCTAAATTTTGTAACTACACATAAAAAATTTAACAACAAAAATATTGATGAATCATTTGTCCATCTATTTGTCCATTTTACGATTAGTTATGCATTATAAGTAATAACCAAATCTATAAAGTTTTCAAATGAAATAAACATTCCTGTTCTATTTTCTATTGCACCTTACAAAAAGTCTTATTTCAGTAATTTTTACCTTGAATTTTTTCAAAGAAAAGCAAAAGAAAATATTTTCTAATACAAAACAGCGATTGGAAAAAAAAGACAACTGTTGATTCGTGGTGTCATTAGTCGAGAGACAGAGCGTCTACTTCCTGATTAAGAGGTCCCAAGTTTGATTCCCTGGAGCAGCTATCGATCTTGGTTCTGTCATTTGCCCACTTAATTGGCATGAGTACTGGTGTATTCTCCATAAAGTAGAATTGAGAGGAATGAATCTAAGTTGGAAGAACTCATTTCCCATTTGATTTAAAATAAATAAGTTTAAACCTAGTTTTAAACAAAACTGTTGATTTGGGTGCACCTCAGAACTAACAAGGGAGATAACACATAAGAAATATCTGTAATTATCTTTTAAGTTTGCACTAAACCCATTTCAAGACGACAGATTTTTTGTCCAATTTCAAAGAAGTTGCTGAATGCAATTTTAAGTTGATGACATTTTGAAAATATTTGTCTTATGGGGAAGAAAACATTGTTGATAATGAAGATATTGCTCGTAAGAAGCGATTTCTTCATCATCACAATGCTTTCAAAAGCTTTTTTTCTTGAGAGATGTGAAAAGGTGGGATTGTATGGGAAAGAGTTAATTCAATCATCAAAATATTTTGGTGTGAATAGTAACTTAACAGTGATTTACAATTTGTCTTAGAGGTGGCTTGGAAACACAGAATATCTGTCTATAAATCAAGACATTTCATAAGTGAAATAGATGCCAGATTTGATTAACATACTACTGGTATAGATATGTATATTCAATGAAAAAAGTATCATTATTGAGCAGCTAAACGTTATATCTACAGCTTGAAAAAGTTTAAGTTACAGCATTTTGGCCACACATCAGGAATTATCTGTATGAGATATGCTAAATCTTTTGCTTTCCTGTAAACAGAAAACCAAGGTCTTCCTTTGGGAAGTGAAGGCAGGTGGTTCTATCTTGTGTCATGTGTGAGAATGGTGCTGTTTGAAAGCATACTGATTATTATGCTTATGTATTATATAATATATGTCATGCCAACTGTCTGAGGCAACCAAAACTGCCTATTGAGACAGTATGAAATGAGGTTGTAGTCACCCAAGGACAATAATCAGTAGGCACAATACATGAATCAAAGTACTGAAAGTACTGTAAGCTAGAAAAGCATGGTTTTTGTCAAGCCCACTTGCGGTGAGCGAGACATACTTGTCACTATGACAGGTCGGTGTATGTGAGTCTGTTAGTCTGTCCATCTGTCCGTCCGAATTTACTCCTACGTTTATGGATGGATTTCAAAATAACTAGGCAAAATTATTCTCCATCATGAGTAGATGTGCCATTTGAAAGAATTTTTCGGATAGTTCTAATGTCAAGGTCACAGCTCAAGGTCAAACACTAAAATTGTGTTTGTCTGGACATTTACTCCTACATTTATGGATGGATTTCAAAATAACTTGGCACAATTATTCTCCATCATAAGTAGATGTGCCATTTATAGAAATTTTTGGATAGCTTCAAGTTTAAGGTCACAGCTCAAGGTCAAACACTAAAATTGTGCTTGTCCGGAGCATGATGCCTACATACTTTGCAGGCTCGACAGCAGTTGTCCTGGGACAACCATCTAGTGTTAAGTAATCTTCTTTGTCAAAGGTTATGATAAATAAATGAGGTTAAAGTATCCCAGGAGTTAACCCATTACTAATTGACAAAATCTTAGAGTGGTTCAAATTTATAGAAATTGCATACAATAATTTCAAGTAGGTGGAATTTAAAAAATGTTTGTTACAAGCAATTTCTTCATTATCCACAATGTTTTCCAAAGCTTTTTTTTGAGATGGTTAAAAAGCTGGATTGAGTGGGAATGGGTTAAATAGATTTCATGAAGAGGAGTTCTCTATAATTTGAATAAAGTTAATTCATATGGCCATACAGAGCAGTGTGCATAGTAAAGACTCTGATCACACTCATTTTGAACACAATATGCTCATGTGAGCTAAATATACCTAGGAGATGAGGCTTGCAAGTAGAGTTTACAATATTCCTGTAAAACATAAGAACTACTATAAGAGTATCTGTCACGAGATAAGTGGACATAAGTGCTTTTGTCCATAATTTGTTTTCCATAAATGGGTTAAACTGATGGGAAGAAAAAAAAATGGTGAAAAATAGAGCTCGTAATCTCTCCATGAAAGGGCATAAACTCTGAAACTTTGAGCAAAATATAAACATGAATAATCTTGTTATTTCTTGAATTGTTTGATTCAGGCAGTCATGTTCTCCAGACATTCCTTGATATTTTCATGAATAATTCATCATCCTGCATGTGATGGCAAGGAAAAAATAGTTGAAAAATCATAAAATTAGCGAACATATGCATGACATGTTCAATAATTGCATTTTCATGTTGCAACAAAATAGAGACTGGGATCAGCCTATGAATTCACAAAGACCACGCTATTCTCTTTGGATAGGTTGTTTAAAAAAAATCTTTTGAAGACTAGCAATAATTGACCAACTGCATCTGTCAATCAAAGAATCAATTGACCAATCAAATTTTTCTTTTAGACTGGAATTGAACTTTGATCTCTGACATTGGTTGACATTTTTGCTAAACTTTCTTGTTGGTTTGGCATCTTATACGTTGTAACTACAGTTTTTTCTAGCTATATACATTATGTATGATTACAACATTTAGGTTGCTGGTAAATCATTTTACTTTTTGTTATGTGTTGCAGGCCATATATATTGCAAAATAGTGCTTGTACAATCGAAGTGGAACTTCCTGTCAGGGCAGGGTCAGTTGAGTCTGTGGGCGGGGCTAGAGACCGGTCAATTAATGAAATGTTAGCCATGCCTGCTGATTCCAATAGGAAATTTGATTTTAATATTAACCCTTTCCCGTTTTAGGAAATTTTAGACTGCTCCATATTCAAAGAGGTTTGCAGACTACATTGAAAACATGATGCCATTTGAAATGAAATCATCCCATGTGGTAGAAAATATTGTGGAAAAAGGAGAAATTGCTTGTTACAAGCAATTTCTTCTTTTTTCACAATGTTTTCTCAAGTATAAAATCACAGGAACGTAAAATCCTGTGTTTGAACGGGAAAGAGTTAAATATGGTTATCTTTATCTCACTACCCTGATCATAAAGTGTGAGGTGAGCTATATATTATGATCGGTTATTATCCCTAGTTCATCCACCAGTCTACAATCTTGTCATAGCAACAAAACTATTGACATTATTTTATATAGAAATGAAGAAAGAGATCTTTAAAATTCTCCTCTTGAGAAACCAGCTAGGCATAGAAATTAGATATTTTGCATGTGGCATCAGGCCTGATGGTAATGTTCCTAAGGTCTACCCAGACATATCCCTATAGTTTTATTCAGCCAACTATATCACTATATATGATTGTTATTTAGGACGATCATAGTCCTCTTTTATACAATTTGTGGTAAGTTTCATGTTGCAGAAAAGTAAAATTGTTAGCAACCTAAATGCGATTACTACAGCCTGAGTATTCTGTAGTTGCAATGCTTTATATAGATGTTCAAAGTTCACTCCTAGCCTAAATGGCCAATTAGTTTTCTCATTGACAGCAGTAGTCTAGCAATTCTAAGGCCTTTCAATTGCTTTGTTTAACCCATTCCCACACAATCTCGCTTTTTTAGGCATCTGAAGAAAAAGCTGTAGAAAACATTGTGGAAAATGAAGAAATTGCTTGTTGCAAGCAATTTCTTCATTATCCACGATTATAGTTTTCCATCCAAAAAGAGCAAGAAATTAAAATTCTATTTACTTGAAATTGGCATCTGCTTCTTCTTTTAATTCAGACCAGTCTAAAACTTTGCTGTGTGGCAATGGGTTCAAACACTTGTGAAATAGTTTGTAGTGTTATAGGCAGGTTTAAATATAAGCTTTAGAAAATTCTGATTGACACACTATTCCCACCTCCAACAAAAAAGAGATTTTACTGTTTAGCTTGGAAGAATGAAACCTGGGAAAAAATCAGTTCAGTTTGTCTGCATTGAGACAGCCGTTGAAATCCTACTACTAAGAATAGTAATTTAGAGATGGTTCTTCTGATCAAGTCTTCTGATTGGTAAGTTATCTATATTCCAAGAGAGTATCTCCCATGACTGTCATATTGTATCTATTTTTCAGGAAAACCTCATAGGAAAGAATGTGAATGAAATCATACATCCCTGTGATATTGCTGAGCTTGCCAAACACTTTACGTCGGATAACTCTACAGACTCTACCACAAAGAGGAAAGCCATAACAGATAAATGTTGTAAGTTGAAGTTTTTGAAAAGAGAAGAGAATTTTTTAGCTAACCTGAGCACGATGTGCTCATGGTTAGGTTTTGTAATACTTGTATGTCTGTCATCCATCATCAACAATTCAGTATTACTATTCTACAGCTCAGGATTATTGTTATCTTTCTCAAACTTGCTGAGAGTGTTTGTATGGTCATGAGAAAGAACTCTATTTGATGTCGTGATATTCTGACCAATATCATGGGAAGAGGGACCTAATTGACGATTTCCTTGTTATCACCCTACAGGTCACAATTATGGCTCAATTTTTCTCTAAATTGGCTGAATTTGGTTGTGTGGTCATCAGAAAGATGGCTAATGAATATGGTAGCATTACTACTAATATCATAAGAAAAGGGGCCTAATTGACAATTTCCTTGTTTCCACTCCACAGGTCACAACTTTGGTTCAATCTTTCTCAAAACTTGCTTAAATTGTTTGCCTGGCCGTGAAGAAGATCTCTATTTGATATGGTGTACTTCTGACCAACATCACAGTAAAAGGGGCCTTAATGACAATTTCCTTGTCACCACTCTACAGTTTACAACTTTGGTTCAGTCTTTCTCAAAACTTACTGAATTGTTTGCCTGGCCGTGAAGAAGATCTCTATTTAATATGGTGTACTTCTGAACAATATCACAGTAAAAAGGGCCTTTATGACAATTTCCTTGTTACAACTCTATAGCTCTCAATTGTGGATCAATCTTTCTCCAACCTGCTGTGAACCTTTTGTGAACATATCCGTAGTAAAACCAATTTTGAGTTGATTAGTTTGCTTGAGAAAGTAAATTCAGGGGCCATCTTTGCCCTCTTGTTTTTACTGTTTATCTGTCTTTACATTTTTAATTTAAACCCTTATATATATATAGCCATGCTGTAGATGGAAGTCAATTTAGAAGTCCGGGTTCGATCCCCGACGGCGGCACTCATCCTTTCCGACAATTAGTCTCGCACCAATGGGTCGATAATCATAGACCTATGTGGGATAGCAGCTGGAGGCTAGGAAAGGATGTAATGGTAGTACTGGTGTGAGAAATACCAGGATTCCATTGTTAGGTGCTCCAGCCGCTGTGATATAACTGTAAGATTGTTGAAAGCGGCTTAAACCCCATTCAAACAAAAATGGAATTCTCATGCTTTGGTAGTAGGTACAGACAAAGATCAACCAAAAAATATGTGCAGTCTGATCTTAATCTACACCTTCAGTTTGTCCCTTTTATCCAAACTTGTTTATGAAATATTTTCAAAAGACTGATTGTAATATTGTGCCATGTTTGATTTGAATCATACTTGTAGCTGATGTGAACGAGCTAGGTCCATTAACACTCTCTTGTTTGCTTTTTAACCCATTACCACATTGCATGATTAATACTAGTCTTAATTGAAAGACTTTAATTGTAGTGGACAGTTTCAAGTTTGGGAAGTTAAAAAGATCTTTTCCATTTATTGTAGAAAACATTGTAGACAATGAAGAAATTGCTAATAACAAGCAATTTCTTCATTGTCCACAATTTTTCCTAAAGCTTTTTTCTTAAGGAGCTTAAATTATAGGATAATGAGGGAATTGGTTAAAGGTGGTCTTTAGCTCAGTGTCATAAGTGGAAACTAGAGTTGTTCAAGCACAATGGCTTTGTATAAAAGACCAAGACATAATGAAGTCCTGTTTATGGCCTTGGAAGCATCTTATTGTCAAACAGAGAGAAAATATTGTTGGCTAAATTAGGAAAGTTGAAGACAAACTGCCCAATTATTTCTTGTCATGTCTACGGTTTGTTTTTTGTACACCAAAAAAATTGATAAACAGAATTCGGGATAATGAGAACCTGTCTACACGAACTGTCTACGACTGATTTTATTTTAGTAACATCACAAAGGACCAACATAGACTATCTTTACGCATGATTGATGGACAACAAAGTGTTGCATTTCAAAACCAGATAATATGAAATTCAAAAGTGAATGTAATCTAAGAGGTCAGTTTTTACTGGTCAAAATTGAAATAAGTTGTAGACAATAATTTTATGCAAATAAAATCTCATCAATTATTATGCCTTAATCCATTACCAGACAGCTAAATTTTAGACTGGCCCAAACAGAAAGACGTTTCTGACGACAATTTAAAGTTTATGAAATTCAGGATTTTCTCAACTTTCTGGGTAGAAGACATTCTGGAAAATGAAGAAATTGTGTGTAACAAGCAATTTCTTCATTTTCCACAATGTTTTCCAAAGCCTTTTTCCTTGGGGGCGTCTAAAGGTGTCACTAAGTGGGAATGGGTTAAGGTAGAAAACGTTATGGATGATTGAGAAATTACTTGTAAACTCTTCATTTCACAATGTTTTCTGAAACTTTGTTCATGTGTTAATGATCTTAGTGAAAAATTTCATTTATTATTCTTAATGAGACAAGTGTGAAATGAAAGCATGTTTGATTCTGGAATTAGATAGATCAACAAAGTTTTGAATGTTCCTTCAATATTATTTTCCATTGACCTAATAATATCATATATGTTTATCTTTCATAATATCTTACTTATATATACATTTAATTCTGAAAAAAATGTTACATATACGTTTAATTCTGAAAAAAAATAAATACACAGAGTTGTTTGTGATTTAACAGACTAAGAGTGTGCAAAGCTAAAAGTATGAGTGAAGCTCTTTTCATTATTTTTGGACAATCAGTACTTGAAGGTTGAGTTCAAGGTGTGGCTGTTAAACGCAGTGTTAAATTTCTTGTGACCTTAAACCATTCCCAGACAGCAAAATTTTAGACTGGTCCAAATTGAAAGGACTTGCAGAAAAAAATTTAAAGTTTATGAAATTTTAGATTTTTTTCAAATTTCTGGGTAGAAAACATGTAGAAAAAAAGAAATTACTTCATTTTCCACAATGTTTTCCCTAATACTTTTCTTGAGGGGCGTGAAAAAGAGTCATTGTGTGAGAAAGGTTTAAGACCTTTTCAATATATAACAAAATTTTATACCAGACCGAATTCAAAGAAATTGTAGACATTATAGCTTCAAGTTTGTGAATTTTATTTATTTTCTTTCAAAATATAAAACATTTGGAACAATGGAGAAATTGCTTGTTAAAAGCAATTTTTTTAATTGTCCACAATATTAATTGTCTTTAGTTTTTTTCTTGTGGGTGATTAAAAAAGGGATTGTGTGAGAATTGTTAACCCTTTCCCAGGCAAGGACACTTAAGGACACCCCTCCAGGAAAACAGTTGGGAAAAAACATTGTGTGAAATAAAGAATTTGCTTGTATCAAGCGAATTCTTTATCCACAATGTTTTCTATCCAAAATGACAAAAGAAAACAAAAATAAAATTCCATCGCTTTGAAATTGTTGTCTGCAGCTTCCTTCACTTTGGACTTGCCTGAAATTTTGTTTTTTGGGATTAGGTTAAGCCATACATTCTAGTGATATCCCTGGAATTCGCTGTCAGAAAATAAAGAAATAATTCCTGAATTGCTTTCTGCTATCTGTTCATCTTGAAATGCATCTTGTCCAATAATATCTGAGGTTCTAAATAAGGAAGCAAAGATTATCCATAAATCACATAACTGTCTGGGTGATGGTAACTTTGAAATTGTTGGAGTCTGTCTGTTATAGTTGCCTGCTTAAACATTTGTAAAGGAGTTTCAAGATTTGTTTGAATGGGGTTTAATTCAACTTTTTAACAGTATTTCAGTCTTAACGTAGCGGCTGGAGCACCTAACCATGGATGCCTGCGGTATTTCTCACACCATGCAGCACAACTGCTAAGTCCTTTTCTAGCCTCCAGCTACTCATCTAACTTATGTTGACAATTATCCATTTGCCGTGACTTGGGATCGAACCCTGGACCTCAATCTAACCCTGGACCACAATTAAATTCATTTGCTTATGTGCTCCTCCGGGATCACCTCAGTGCATTTAACTCATTCTCGCACAATCCTGCTGTTTGACACCCCTCAAGAAGACGAAAATCAAGAAAACATTATGAAAAATGGAGATAATGCTTGTGACAAGCAATTTATGTATTTTCCAAACTGTTTTCTACCAAGAAAGGCAGAGATCTTTTAATTGACATCAACTTGGAATTGTCATCTGCAACTTCTTTAAATTTGGACCAATATGAATTTTGTCAACTGGTAATGGCTTTAAGGGCTTTGAAATGACTTATTAAAGGACATGCCCATTTAACCCTTTCCAACACAATCCCACTTTTTATGCCCCTCAGGAGAAAGAAACTTACAAAAACATTTTGGAAAATGAAGAAATTACAATGTTTGCTTAGCCAAAGGGACATAGAAGGGACATATCATCACTTCATTCTGTTTGGAACAGTCTAAAAAATTTCTCTGCAATGATAGGGTAAATTGATTACTTGGGAAGGGAAGTATTTCAAGGGGACAAATAGTGAAGCATGAATTACTTTGATTATCTTAACCCTTGTCATGCTGTATAAATCTTGGTCTACAACTCCTGCAAAAATCGAATTATTCAGGGTTCAGCATGACAAGGGTTAAAAAGTGTGAACTGATTCATGGCATTGAAGGGCTGATAATTGACACACATATTTACATTTATATCCTTCAATTTAACCCTTGTCATGTTGAACCGTTAATATCCTGTTTTAGCAGGAGATATAAACAAAGATCAGCCTGCACACATGTGCAGTCTGATCTTAGTCTACATCTCCTGCTTGTCCCTTTTAAGCCAGAGTTGTCTATAAGACAAATTTTCAAAAGAATTATCAACCCACATCAATTGTATTCAGTACCGTCAGCCCTTTGATTTTAATGCATTATTCTGAAGGGGATTTTATTCAGTATGACAAGGGCTAATTAACTTTTTTCTAACCTCATACATTCTTATTATCTGAAAGATTTGTTTCATGCAACCTCCACGGACAAAAATTAGGAGTTAATCTTTTGTTAGTGTACACAAAAGAAAAAAGTTTAAAACTTGTAAAATCTTTACTTTTTTGATTTCTTAAAGATATTTGCTCAAGTTGATAATAGTAAACTGCAAGACATGAAGATAATATTTCATGTTTTCATGGAAGTATGAAATTACAGGTCCATGTCACTTGTTTGTCCCTTGTAAGTCAGGGAGTTATTTATACAATAATTTTTGAAAAAGAAGACTGTCCCAAAATTAGGCCTGCAAGGTCTATAAACTTATTTTCAAAAGAAATATTGACCCTCAATAAGGTCTTTCAGTACTTTCAATCCTTTGATTTTGATCCAATTTTGAAAAAAGGTTTTCATTCAACAAGAAAAGCGTTAAAATCTGTGGCAGTCTGCCTGCATAGGAAAGGAGTGCAGTAATGATTGGCAATCAATATTCTCTTGCAGAAAAAAACACTGTTGATTAGAAACTGAAAATCTTTTGATTCCAAATTAGGTCGCAGGTACTTGAAACAGAGAAAATTGGTTCAGACTGAATAAATGATTAGGACCCTTCTCATCTTAGAAGAATAAAGTTATTTGAATAACTGTTGTAAGTGGGAGGTGTTCTTATAAATCTCATTTAACCCAATCCCAATCAATGACGCTTCTAAACGCCCCAAAGAGAAAAAGGTTTGGAAAGCGTTGTGGAAAATGAAGAAATTGCTTGTTACAAGCAATTTCTTCATTTTCCACGATGTTTTCTACCCAGAAAGCTGAAAAAATCTAAAATTTCATAAACTTTTATTGTCTTCTGCAACTCCTTTCAGTTTCTATTTTGACGCCTCTCAAGAAAAACAATTGGGAAAACATTATGGAAAATGAAGAAATTGCTTGCAACAAGCAATTTCATCATTTTCCTCAATGTTTTCTACCTAGAAAGTTAAAGAAAATTCTAAAATTTTATAATCTTTCAGTTGTTGTCTGCTACTTCTTTCAATTCTGACCAGTCTAAAATTCTGTAGTGTTGTGATGGGTATACGTTTTCATTGAGGTATGAATTTCGAATTTCATAAGATTGAATCTAACAATTGATCGTACTTGGGTTTTTGGTTTCATTCCTCCATTAGAAATCAAAATCTTAGTTGATGATTTTTAGGTCACCTGACCGAATGGTCATGGTGACCTATTGCAATCATTGTTTGTCCGTCGTCGTGCGTCATCCGTCGTGCATCGTCCGTTAACTTTTAAACATTTTCATCTTCTTCTCAAGAACTACTGGGCGGATTTCAACCAAACTTGGTAGAAAGCATCATTGGGGGATGCCATTTCAAGTTTGTGAAAATAGTGGTTCTGGGGGTCATAGGGGCCCAATTAGGGGGCAAAAAGGGGTAATTTTTGGTACTTCTTTAAAAATCTTCTTCTAATAAACTGTTAATGCCAGAGCTTAAATATTTTGTGTGCATGACAACTAGGACAGGTATATTATAAATTGTGAAATTCATGCCCCTGGGGTCATGTATGGGGCCACCCCCAGAGGTCAAAGTTCATCATGTTAAAAAATTCAGATTTTCATCTTCTTCTGATGAAGTACAAAGCCAATTTTAAAAAAAACTTGGTGAAAAGCATCATTTGGTAATGGTTATTCGGATTTGTGAAAATTAAAAGGCTGGGGGGTCAGGGGGCCCTAAAATGGGGACCAAAAGGGGGTAATTTTTGGTAACTGTTAAATATTTCATCTTCTTCTCAAGAACTACTGGTACTTCTTTAAAAATCTTCTTCTAATAAACCATTTATGCCAGAGCTTAAATATTCTGTGTGCATGACAACTAGGACAGGTATATTATAAATTGTGAAATTTATGTCCCTGGGGTCATGTATGGGGCCACACCCAGAGTTCAAAGTTCATCATGTTAAAAAATTCACATTTTCATCTTCTTCTGATGAAGTACTAAGCCAATTTCAAACTAACTTGGTGAAAAGCATCATTGGGTACTGATTAACCAAACTTAACAGGGGTGTTCCTTGCACAATCCTCTTCCAAACTGCTAAAAATAATTTTGTTCCATGAACTCTGGTTGCTATGGAAACAAAATTAATTTCTAACAGAAATTTTGATTTCAAAATTCTTTAAAACTACTTGGTAGATTCTAATCAAATTTCACATGAATGTTCCTTTGGTGGACCTTTTTCTAATTCTTTCAAACAAAATCACTTTTCTTGATGCTCTTTTACTCAGGTGACCGTTAAGGCCCACTGGGCCTCTTGTTTTAGTCTTTTGAGGTAGAAAACATTGTGGATAATGAAGAAACTGCTTGTAAATTATTTCAATTCCAATTAAAGTCCAGACCAGAGTTCAAAGTTCACATCTGGTCTAGATATATGATTTGATTGGTCTGTTGAATTTTTTGATTGGCAGTCTCAACCCATCATTGTTCGAGAGAAACAGTGAAGATTTAGAAATCACACCCTTTAGTGAAGACAACATTATAATGGCTTCTTGTATAAATTGTCATGGTTACCGAGCTTGTATTTTTTATTTAAGCTTTGAGATTTCAATTTTGTTCTCTGTGTCACTTGATTGAGGAATGAATATTGATGTTTCTGAAATAAACCTTGAATTGAAAATTAGAGCTCATTTAACCCATTCCAACACAATGACGCATTTTGGCTTGCAATTGACTTGCTTGAACCAAGCTGTTTCTTTATTTCCCAGAATGTTTTAACCAAGGTTGTTGAAAGAATCTAAAATTTCATGAACTCTAATTTATTGTCTGCAACTCCATTCAATTCAATTGGACCAGTCTAAAATTTTGCCATCTGGTAATGGGTTAAATACATGAGCACATTCCAGCATCCCTCTTTTTTAAGCCTCAGAAAATATTGTTGAAATTGAAGAAATTGCTTTTTGTCCAGCTCGCTTGCTGTGAGCGAGACATAGTTGTCACTTTGACAAGAAGGTGTATGTGTGTTAGTGCGTTAGTCCGTCCAATCGTCCGAATTTGTCCAGAAAATTACTCCTACATTTATGGATGGATTTCAAAATAACTTGCCAAAATTATTCTCCATCATAGGTAAATGTGCCATTTGAAAGAATTTTTGGGGTAGTTCTAATGTCAAGGTCACAGCTCAAGGTCAAACACTTAAATTGTGCTTGTCTGGACAATAACTCCTACATTTATGGATGGATTTCAAAATAAATTGGCACAGTTATTCCCTATCATGAGTAGATGTACCATTTGAAAGAACATTTGGGATAGCTCTAATGCCAATGTCACAGCTCAAGGTCAAACCCTTAAATTGTGCTTGTCCGGAGCATTTTCCTAAAATTATGGATGGAATTTAAAATTAATTGGCACAATTATTCTCCTTCATGAGTAGATGTGCAATTTGAAAGAATCTTTTTGATAGTTCTAATGTCAAGGTCACAGCTCAAGGTCAAACACTTAGTAGCTAGGATAGATATTGTTGTTGTACTGGTATACAAAATTACTAGGAACCAGTGCTCACGCCACAACAATACAAATGAAAAAGTGGCGTTAAACCCATTCAACCTGTATCTTAACCACAACAAAGTATTTAGCACACAGTCGCTCTTCTTCATTTTCCCTTGTCATGCTGAATTGTAAACACTCTATAGAATTGCAAAGTACTAGAAAAACCAAATGCAAGTTAACATCTATTTTTAAAATTTATCATTATAGACAACTCTGACTTAAAAGGGACAAGCAGGTGGTAAAGATTGAAATCAGACTACACATTTGTGCAGGCTAATCTTTGTCTATATCTCCTGCCAAAGAAGGAATATTCCAGGTTCAGTATGACAGGGCTTAATCCTATAACCACACATGAATGATGCACTGAAGAAAATAAGCTGTAGAAAACGTGCTTCAATCAATTTCTCCTTTTGTCACAATATTTTCTTCCTCATTATGATACTATTTCACAATTTATTTTTGAATGACATGGTCAATTTCTTTCAATCTGGGTCAGTCCTAATTTTTATGCCCCCGCATCGATAGATCAGGGGCATATTGTTTTACTGGTGTCTGTCTGTCTGTCTGTCTGTCCATCTGTCTGTCTGTCTGCAAAACTTCCAACTAAACATTTTCCTATAACTTCACCCCTAATTAAGATACAATGCTAATATTTGGTATGTAGATAGATCTCAACAAGGCGCAACTGGTGAAGGTCATTTCATCAAGGTCAAGGTCAAAATTTTAACCCTTTTCCCTAAAACATTACTCAAAAACTTAACCTGCCAACTAAACATTTTCTTATATAACTTCCTCCCTAATTAAGATACAATGCTAATATTTGGTATGTGGATAAGTCTCAACAAGGCGCAACTGGGGAAGGTCATTTCATCAAGGTTAAGGTAAAAATTTTAACCCTTTTCCCTAAAACATTACTCAAAAACTTAACCTGCCAACTAAACATTTTCCTATTACGTCATCCCTAATTAAGTTACAATGCTAATTTTTGGTATGTAGATAGGTCTCAACAAGGTGCAACTGGGGAAGGTCATTTCGTCAAGGTCAAAATTTTAACCCTTTTACCTCAAACGTTCGTCAAAAACTTAACCTGCCAACTAAACATTTTCCTATAATTTCATCCCTAATTAAGTTACAATGCTAATATTCGGTATGTAGTTAGGTCTCAACAAGGAGCAACTGGGGAAGGTCATTTTATCAAGGTCAAGGTCAATTTTTTAACCCTTTTCCCTAAAATAAAGAAAAAAAACCCAATAAAATCACCCTGTTTCGGGGGCATGGTGTTTCACAAACACATCTTGTTTTTCTGTAGGATTCCAAAAATTGAGCTTATTTGTATGGAACGATTTTGTTTTAGCCTGTTTCATCAAGAGAAATTTACCCGTCATGTACTGTTGTTTCGGTAGACTAAATCAATTTTCTTGTCTGAGATTCCACTCTACGGGACAATCCTCAGTTTAAACCAGTAACAGATATCTTCTGGGATTACTTTTGAGATTTTCTGTGTCCATATTTAACCTTTGTCATGCTGAACCTGTAATATGTCTGTTCTTGGCAGGAGGTATTTACTTAGAATAGACTAGATTGATCTTAGTATACACCAGCGATTTGTCCCTTTCTTGTTAGAATTGTTTATAAATTCAACTGTCAAGAGAAATATTGACCCATTATGAAAGCCTTATGATGCTTTCAGTCTCTTGATTTTGATGTAATTCTAAAAATGATTTTATTCAGCATGACAAGGGTTAATTCCCATTCAAGGCAATAGATCTTCGATCTGCTTCATGGAAAAAACTTTAGAAAGCATTGTGGAATATGAAGAAATTGCTTGTTACTGGCAATTTTTTGTTATTAATTATTTTTTATACCTCGAAAGAAAAATATTTTTAAAATTTCATCAACTAACATTTCTTGTCTGCACATTCTGAGAATAATTATGGACCAATCTAAAATTTTGTTGTCTGGTAATTGGTTAATACCCATTGCCAGTGGACAAAGTTTTAGACTTGTCAAAATTTTCAAAGAAGGGCACTTTGGAAGCAGACAACAGTTTGACATATGAGTCAGTCTTCAAAAATTATTGTTAGGAGGGTATTGCTTACTAGCCTATTACCAAACAAAAAAAATTTAAGACTGGGCAAAATTAAATAAGGTTGAAATTTCTGTTTGATCTTGGTTGAAAAAAAGGTAAATGCAAGATTAACCCATTACCACACAATGACACCTAGAATTAAAAGATATAGATAACTAGCAATTTCTCATTAACAGACATATTTTTATCTGGAGCTCTATCACATTCGTAGGTATCTCTCACTTTGGTCCGTCGGGGCATTTTCACATGACTTGTGTTAACCCTAATGTCATGCTGTATAAATTACCCTACTGAATTGCAGTAAAATCAAATGGCTAAATACACTGATAGAATTTGTTGTTCAAATATCAATATTTCTTTTAGAAATCAATTTCATAAACGATTCTGGCAGGAAAATTACAAACAGGAAGTGTAGACCAAGATCAGATTGCACTTAGGTGCAGGCTGATCTTGGTCTACATCTCCTGCCAACTGGAATATTCCGGGTTCAGCATGACAAAGGTTAATAAATGAATGCAAAATTCAGACTGTCCAATTATATTATATAATCAAAGATATATCATAAGGACTTTTTATACCCCCACCTACAAAGAAGATTGGGCCGACGTCATAGCACAGTTGGTAGCGTATCAGACTCCCATTGTAAATCTTCAATCATGGGGTGTCATGGGTTCAATCCCCAGTGGCGACACATCTTCTTTCCGACATTTGTCTCTCATCAATGGGTGGATAATTGTAAACCTAAATGGGATTGCAGCTGGAGGCGGGCAATGGATGTAATGGTAGTACTGGTGCTAGATATACCAGGAGTCCATTTCTACGTGCTCCAGCCGCTGCGATATGACTGAAAAATTATTAAAAGTGGCATTAAACACTATTCAAACAAACAAACAAACAAAATAGAGGGAGTATATTGGTTTCACCATGTCTGTCTGTCTGTCTATTCATCCATCAGTCAGTCTGTCTACCCACCAATCCATCTTTCCATCCATCAATCCATTCATCCATCCATCTGTAGACTTTTTCATTCCCAAGTGCTAACTCAAGTACCAATTGACCCACAACCTTGAAACTTGATACATTTGTTGCCAATGACCCTATTGTTTTGGGGTCCCAAAAGTAGGTTAAAGGTTAAGGTCACAATTGAACTTTTTTGGTAATGTCAACTGTGCTACTTCAGTGACAAAGCCCAATTAAGGGGTATGAGTCAGCTTTGCAACAATTCTAGTTTGAATCAGTTTTTAGCTCACCTGAGCAAAAAGTGCTCATGGTTAGGTATTTTGATTGTCCAGCGTCCATCGTGCGTCATGTGTCAACAATCTTAAAATGACATCTCCTCCAAAACGGCAGGATGGATTTCAGCCAAATTTTGCAGGAATGCTCCTTGGGTGGTGCCCTTTAAAAATTGCTAAAAGAATTGAAATATGTTAAAAACTTTGGTTGCCATGGCAACGAAACTGAAAATTTAATGAAAAGTTTAAAAAATATCTCCTCCTTACCCAGAAAGCATAGAGGCTTGATATTTGGCATGAAGCTTCAGTGCAATGACCTCTTTCAGAATTGCTAAAATCATCATCCTCAGGTACCAAGGGGCGGAGCCCCATGGGGGGTTGGATTTTAAATAGAATTAAAGAAGGATTTTTAAAATGACATCTCCTACCGAACCGCTTGGCGGATTTTAACCAAATGTGGCAGGAATGTTTCATAGGTGGTGCCCTTTTAAAATTTGCTAAAAGAATTTAAAATCTGTTTAAAACTTTGGTTGCCATTGCAACAAAACTGAAATTTTAATGAAAACTTTAAAAAACATCTCCTCCTGATCCTGAATGTGTAGAGCCTTGATATTTGTCATGAAGCATCAGTACAATGACCTCTTTCAGAATTGCTAAAATCATCATCCTCGGTACCCAGGGGCCGAGCCCTAGGGGGTAGGGGCTTATATAGAAATTAAGAAGGATTTTTAAAACAACAATTCCTCCAAAACTGCTGGGCAGATTTCAACCAAATTTGGCAGGAATGTTCCTTGGGTGATGCCATATGAGAATTGCTTAAAAAGCTGAAATCCGTTTGAAATTCTGTTTGCCATTGCAACAAAACTGGAATTGTGATAAAAACTTTAGGAATTATCGCCTCTTTACCCAGATGGCCTAGAGTCTTGATATTTTGCATGAAGCATCAGTACTATGACTTTTTTCTGAATTGCTCAAATCACCAACCTCAGGCCCCCAGGAGTGGAGCCCCAGGGGAGGGGGGTAAGGGCTTATATAGAAATTAAGAAGGATTTTTAAACTACATCTCCTCCCAAACCACAGGGCTGATTTCAACCAAAGAATTTAATCAGTTGAAAACTCTGGTTGCTATGACAACAAGAGTAAAATTGAAAAAAAAAATGAAAAAAAAAATTATCTCCTCCTGACCCAGATGTTGAAGAATCTTGAATTTTGAATTAAGCATCAGTACATTGACCTCTTTCAAAATTGATAAAATTTAAGAGCCACAGGGTGACTAGGCTTAAATAGAAATAAAGAAGACAACCCTTTCAAACTATTTGGCCATTTTAAACGAAATTGGGCTTGTTGATTTTAGTTAAATGTTAAAGGAGGTTTTCTCCTGACCCAGTTGTTATTAGGCCTTGAAGAAGAAAAGAGCCTTATCTCAGGTGAGCGCCAGGGCCACTGGCCCTCTTGTTTGTAGAAATTAACCTATCTGCTACAGGCTAGGTTTTGCAATAACATCAATATACGTGTACTGGTACTTAATGTCACAAACATTCGACAAGACTTAAATTAATGCCATCTATAGATAAATTTATATGTCTTCATTATATTTTGTGGAAATGACATGAATTGCAAGGGTTTTTTGTTCCCTGACATAATTTATTTCTGATGAAACATTTATGTCTTAGTGAAAAATGAATAGAACCTTTGAAACTACTTCTCATACTGAAAAACACAAAGACTTTTCAGAAATTTATTATATTAAAGCATTTAGGAGGGAGTAGTTGTGATTCAATATCTCTTTAAGAAATCTGATTTAAAGTTAATAACAGAGGTGTGTTCTTTTTGTAGAGATGAGAAATCCTGCGAAATAAGATTTTTGAGATGCCCCAACAATTTTTTTATTTTGACGTTGCTAATTATTATGGCTACTTGTTTAGGGCAATGCTGAATTCATACGTTTGATTTCCTAAATAAGAAACAATTTTGATTTTTTGTCAAATGTAGGTCTCTGTGTTCAAATATTTCCTGAACACTAAAGGAATGAGCAGGTAGTGTAGGCTGATCTCAGTCTTCACACCTGCCACCACTAGTGGTCATGCTGGAATATTCAGGGATCAGGATGACAAGGAAAAGGTCAATCTAAAAAAGAAAGAACCTCACAGGGTTCGCACAGGCTTGAAAAGTACTTGAAAATGAAGGGCTGTCTTGAAAAGCCCTTGAAAACTAAATTTGCCTTGAAAAGCACTTGAAAATTAGCCATTGGCCTTGAAAAGCACTTGAATTTCACTTATTCAGGTATTCCAGACAGTTAGATTCGGTTTCAAAATCAAAAGTGAGCATTTAAGAAGAATTTCGGCACGTCTGAATAAAAAAGAAAAGATCGGCGAATGCACCATAATGTAGGTACAGGCCGAATGTATATGGCGCGAATCGGAATTTGAGTTGCTTCCCTTGCGAAATGGTGGCCGCACTACGCAGTATGTCCGAAATAGTAGAAATGTACGTGAATCATGTAGAATTGACAGAAAACATGAACATCTTTTTCCCCCAATACGCCCCGGTTCGTATGAAAAATAAAACCCAATTATGAAGAAAGTAACCATCCTAGATCCTTCCTATCCAGGGCTCCGAAAATTTGGAAATTTAAATCGGTCCGGGACAATGCCACCTCCCCCGCCGATTTAATTTTAGTAATGGTGTACTTTTTCATGAGCTAGTTATCCAAAGCTCTGTATATCTAACACAGTCATAGCGATTTTCTCTCAACACGAGCCTTTGTTGATGGATAAACACAGCTGACGTCACAAAAATGTCGGGTCAGTCCATTCTACTCTATGGGATCGCAGGGTCCTGACGTACATCAAAAAGACCGGCGAGACAAACTTGAGTGGGTCGCCCACGTGTTGCACTATTTTTCCAGAGTAGAATTTGTGCACAAATCTCGGTCATTTATCAATTGTAGTTGATTTGCGATTTATTATTCGGACGTTTTCCACCCCTGAAGTAAGATTTCATGATTCGTTGTTTCTTTAACTTTATTGACAGAACTAGGGATATTATGAAGTTGTTTTCGTTTATATTCAAATTATCTGCATTCTGAGGATTTCCACTTATGGTTTGAATTATATCGGCTACGTGTCTTATTGTGAATGAAAACTATAAAACATATTATATTAACGAGGTGACTTTTTTTTCTACAAATTTCAAATCCGGTCTAACATGCTAACTTGTGACAAATAATTTCATAAAAGCGCTGTGCTGGGGTATTCTTACTTTATACGAATGGCAACTGAAGTCTGTTCATGTCTCGATAGTAAAAGAAATTTGTTTCATGAGTAACTGTAATTTAAATTGGCGCAGTATTAGATGCCCATTTTGATAAGACTTAGAACGCGTGTAAGTCAAGCCGATCCTCCATTACAAATAGTTAACAAAACTCGATACCCGAAGTTGGGTCAAGTTCAAACTATTGCTGACTGTAAATTAGGGTCACATGCGGATTGGCACTTGATTGGCCCGCGGGTAAACTAATTATCGATTTTTGGCACTTTTGTATTACTCAATAATAAGTCCTTGAAAATGGTAAGATTTGTCCTTGGAAAGTCCTTGAAAAGTCCTTGAATTTTACTTGGCCTTGTCTGTATGAACCCTGCCTCAGGTGATGTATGTTTTAAATCAAAAGATGATGACTTTCAATAGAAGTTGGTTGATTCAGGCACATTTTATGTGGGTTAAGAGCCATGGCACTCTGATTTTGCACAGTTACTTTCTTTAAAGGTGCTCAGGTGTAATACATTATTAATATTTTGATACATTATGACATATGTCTGCATCTTCACGCTTGTTAACGTCTAAATGATGAGGACTATAAAAGATAATTAACGTCAGAGGAAACATGGCGTTTGTCATTTTTGCACGCTGCATGTCTTGAAATACCAGAAATTATTTACATTAATTTATTTGCAGTTGCACTGGCAGTCAGGCTTTTAAAGGTCCTTAAACTATTCCCACACAATCTCGCTTTTTGATGCCCCCTCAAGAAAACAGCTTGGGAAACATTGTGGACAATGACAATGAAAGGCAAAGATTTTCTTAAGTCCACAAACTGTAGATTTTTGTCTCCAACTTCTTTGCAGTTTAGACAAGTGTAGAATTTGTCATG
Source organism: Fragum fragum (assembly GCA_946902895.1). Lineage (NCBI taxonomy): Eukaryota > Metazoa > Mollusca > Bivalvia > Cardiida > Cardiidae > Fragum > Fragum fragum. Next base: position 81,660,560 of record OX336366.1, on the reverse strand, counting down.
TGGTAACTCATATCATCATCACATTTAATTGGACATATAAACTCATCACATATGATTTGACATATAAACTCTATCATCATCGCATACAATAGGAGTTATGAAGACTCTATTCTCATAACTTGTGATGGGACATTCTTATCATCATCATCTTATTGGACATATAAAACTCTAATTATCATCACATATAATACTATCATCATCACAAATAATATAGGACATATAAACTTTTATCGTCACATTATAGTACAAATAAACTACTAGCATCACATATAAGGTTACATATAACCTCTTATCATCATCACTTGTGATAGGACATAAAACCTCTTATTATCACATGTAATAGGACATACAAACTCATATCATTATCACACATGAATGGACACACACACTCTGTTTAAAGAGAATTCTTTTTTTTATTCAGTTTGCCTTCAGATGGTCTACACTAAAAAAAATAACAGGATATCACTCTCATGTATATTTAAAAAAATCAGGCCTATGTTGTTGGATCCTTGATGTAGATTGTGATATCTGATGGCCTGATTACAGTACATGTATAATGATTGTGTAGGGAAGGTTGTAACATCTGCACTTAGAATTGTTTCCTGAGGGGTCATTTGAAAGCTCATTAGATGAGACTTGTTGTCATAACAAAGATGGATGTTCTATTCGGAGAAATTTAAGTTGCTAACAAAACATAAATTATGTTAGCAAGTTAGTTTTAAGGACTAGGTTTGAAAATAAAGTAAAAAAGAAATGGTTGATTAAGAAAAAGAGTTGAATAAAGCCTTTAAAGCTAAAGACCTTTCTAGCTCACCTGAGCACAAAGTGTTCAAATGAGCTATTCTGATCACCTATTGTACAGCGACTGTGTATTGTGCGTCATCCCTCAACAATTTCTTTAGCCGCCGTCATAGCACATGTAGTCGGTAGCGGGCCAGACTCCTAATGTTCAAACATGAGTGTCATGGCACATATCCTTTCCGGCATTTGTCTCTCACCAATTCGTGGATAATTGTAAACCTAATTGGGATAGCAGCTGGAGACTAGGAAAGGATGTAGTGGTGGTACTGGTGTGAGAAATACCAGGAATCCATTGTTAGGTGCTCAAGCCGCGATATGACTGAAATACTGTTAAAAGTGGAGTTATACCTCTTTCAATCAATCAACAATTTCTTTAAACACCATATCCCCACAAACCACTGGGCCAATTTCAACCAAATTTGGCGGAATGTTCGTTAGGTGACCTTTTTTAAAATAGCTAAAAGAATTGAAATCCGCTGAAAACTCTATTTGACATGGCAACAAAGTGAAATTTTAAAATAATCTTTGAAAATCTTCTTCTCCTGACCCAGAAGGCATAAAGCCTTTATTTCTTGCATGAAGCATCAATATATTGACTTCTTTAAAAATTGTTTTAATCAGTACCCTCAGGTCCCAAGGTGGATGGGGTTAATATATAAAAATAAATAATGATTTTTAAACAAAATCTCTGCCCAAACCATTTGGTCAATTTGAACCAAAAGTTGGCAGAAATGTTCCTAAGGTAGCCCTGTATACAAATGACCCAGAAGGCAAAGAGCCTTTATTTCTTGTATGAAACATCAGTATATTGACATCTTTCAAAATTGTTTTATTCATCACCTCAGGTTCCCAGGGGGATTGTTTATATAAAAATAAAGAATGATTTTTAAACAAAATTGCCCAAACCGTTTTGTCAATTTCAACTAAAGTTGGCAGAAATGTTCCTTAGGTAGCCCTGTATAAAAATAGTCAAGCAAATTGAAATCTGTTGGAAAACTGTGGTTGCCATGGCAACAAAAGTGAAATTCTGAAATTATCTTAACAATTCCTCTCTCCTTTACCTAGAGGGGATAGAGCCTTGATATTTTGATTATATTGACCCCTCTCAAATTGCTATTTTGGGTCTATAGTGAAATGATGGAGGATTTTTGAATGACATCTCCTCTCTAACTAATGGACCAATTTAAACCAAATATGGCAGAAATGTTCCTTAGATGATCGTCTTTCATAACAGCTAAAATGATAAATATCCAGTTGAAGATCCAGAGTGGAGGAATAAGTGTTCTCCTCCTTTCATTTAAGTCCTAAAGCCTTGAAATTTGTCATTAAGACTTTTAGATCCCCAGGTACAGAGCCTATTACAGTATATATGCATTATGTATGATCAGGACGACTCAATCATAATCCTAATTTTTACAGTAAATTAGACTGTTGAAAGAGAAAGAGCTTTTATCTAAAGAGAGCACACCAGGGCCCATTGACAAATGGGCCTATGCGTGACATTTCCAACCATTTCGTACATGCGTGACTCGCACACATTGAGCACCCTGGACAGCCATTCGGGGCAGTTAGAATATTCGCTGATTGTTTAAAGAAGCTTTGGGTCAGTATCTATCTACAGAGCGCAGAGTGAAGAATCTGATCAGACTGTGCGGATGCACGGGCTGATCTGAATCTTTACTTGGCGCACATGTGTAATGGTTGGAAATGTCACGCATGCGCTCAAATATTTTTTTAAGTGCCTACCTTTTAAATTTTTAGTATGATTTTAATGTTCCTTGAGAAAATTTTGATCAGCAGAAAATAATTGCATTAGTAATAGTGGACTTGATTTTGTAAGATTTATTCTATTATTGAAAGGGAGATGATTAAGGCTGCTGGACGGATATATTGGTTGCATAATTATGAGTAACCTACCTTTATAGTACAATAATTGATTCATATAAATTACCTCTCTTGTTTCTAAAATTCTTATTATTTTCCCTATATCAGTCATGGATTGATTATGAGAGCACTAAAATAAGGGATCAATGTAATCATAATTACTCATAATCAAATTTGGTACTAGATGAGACTTGATTTCTTAAAATTTTAATATTAGGTTCCTCTAGGTAATAATTAGTGATTGTTGAGAGGATATTAACCCTTGTCATGCTGTATAAATTACCTTACTGAATTGCTGTAAAATCAAAGTGCTGAAAGCACTGATAGAACTTGTTGTTCAAAAATCAATATTTCTTTTATAAATCAACTTCATACACAACTCTGGCAGGAAAAGTACAAGCAGGAGGTGTAGACTAAGATCAGCCTGCACATAAGAGCAGTCTGATCTTAGTCTACACCTCCTGCCAAAACCGGAATATTGCGGGTTCAGCATGACAAGGGTTAAACTGTCAATGAATATGATTTCAATGCATTGTATAGACCCATACTAGGAATTTGCTCTAAGGTTTGAATATACTTTTTTGACAGAATTATTGATAATTCAAGATAACTGAAGGTGGAATATTAAGAACCTGTATATTGTGCGTTTTTTGCATAGCCTCAGGGAGCTTATAATAGTTGACTTAAGTACAAAATTTGGCTGAAGTTTGCTTATAGAGCATGTCAAATTATTTGTTCATTAGAAGTGATACAGTAAGGAAGAGTGTAACCTCATTAGCCTGATTCTTGTCGGAAATATGAATGTCAAAATGAAGATGGATGTTTGGGCTGGATGTGTTATGGGAGGGGTAATTGCCAAGACAATTAGCTTGCACCGTGAGGAGACTCTCGAACAACACATCATTATCAAGTAGGGAAGGATTTGGGTTGATTATAATTGTATCAAAACCTTTGAATGTTAGTCATACTAAGTGCAAAATAAATGTTGAATTTGAATTATTATGCTGGCAAATAATGATAAAATAATAATTGGTTTTGAATACAATTTTATAAACCTTTGTGGTTAATCCATTCCCAGGTGACATTTTTTCAAGATGGTAGAATTTCAACTATATCGGTCATTCTGAGTAGAAAACAAGCAATTTGACATTTTCCACATTATGTAGCTCAATTATTTTCTAGAGGGGTGTAAAAAATGTCCTTTTGTTATGCCATCTGCATTCTCTTTGATTTTTGTCCAGTCTATAATTCTGTTCTCTGGTAAACAGGGGACTAGACTCGACCATCTGTCATAGTAGTATAAGTGACCTGTCATACAAAAAAGGGACTACCTGTGATATAGTAGATAAAATTATGTTTAACCCTTGTCATCCTCAACCCATAATATTTTTACTTGGACTGGAGGTATAGACATAGATCAGCATGCACCTCTTTAAAATCAGTTTTGAAAAGAAATATTGACCTGCAAGAGACTGTGGTACTTTGATTTTAGTGCAATTCTAAACAGGATTTTAACATAATGACACTCAGGCTAAAGGTACATTGATTTTAGTGCAATTCTTAACAGGACTTTAATATCATGACGCGGGCTAAAATGAGACGCAGGGGACCTAAGAAATTAGTTTTCAAAATTACTGTCGTTAACCAAATACCAGACAACAAAATTTTAGACTGTTCCAAAATGCGAAAGGAGGTGCAGACGACAATCCAAAGATTATGAAATTTGGGATTTTTCTAACTTTCTGGGTAGAAAACATTGTGGAAAATGAAGAAATTGCTTATAACAAGCAATTTCTTCATTTTTCACAATCTTTTCTCAATCCTTTTTCTTTGGAGGTGTCTAAAAGTGTCACTGTGTGGGAATGGGTTAAATCCTGCATATGTCTTTTAAGTAGAACAGAAAGGATTTCCATTGAGAACCCAACCTGGGCCTTCAATCAAGAACTTTTCCCCAGGCTTAATCAAGCCAGTTATGTTATTTCTTCCCACTTTCTCTGTCAGTAAGTAATTGGTTTTGCTTGAAGGCTGTTGCAATACATGTTGTATCGACCTATAAAGGGTGCCTTATATAGGATACTAGGATCTTTAGTTACTTGTTATGTCCCAGCCATGTAATGGTGATGGGTGAGAGGGTTGTGGGTGTCCTTGTGTGTGAGTCAATTTCTTGTTTAGTGCTTCACAATCGTGATTGAATGATTGTTACTGAATGCTGATCGCTTTTTCACTGTGAGCAGATCGAACACTTTTTTGCTTAGATGTGATCGTTCATTCATTGAGAAATTTCTTTCAATCCACATTATATGGGAAATCATCTTTAAAGAAAATATTACCTTTATTTTTCAACCCCCACTGTTTTGGCGAAGGGGATATAGTAATGGTCTCCGTTTGTCATTCCATCCTTCTGTCATTCCATCACTAAACTTGTCCAGAGCATATCTCTGAAAGTATAATTTGCTATCAACTTGAAACGTCATAGGTGGATAGATCTCATTGAGGAGAAGTGCAGTGCACAAGAACCACAACTTTTGCTTGCATGATTTGGGAGTTATTGCCCTTTGTTGTTTTAAAGACTAACATTTTGTCCGGGGCATATCTCTGAAAGTATAATAGCTATGAACTTGAAACTTCATAGGTGAATAGATCTGTTGAGGAGAAGTGCAGTACACAAGAACCTTAACTCTTGCTTGCATAATTTTTGAGTTATTGCCCTTTGTTGTTTTAAAGGGCAAATTCAAGAAAAATTTTTTTTTGTCTTTTCATTCATTATTTTTTATGTATATGGTGTTATTTAAACACATGAACAAAATTTTCGCGATTGCAGGCCGTGCACATGTATAAAAACCAATTCGAAATGTCAAGATTTAATACTGCTCAAAAACAGCGCATCGCTTACTTCCCCTGTACATTCCCCAAACCGCTTACCTCCCCTGCATTTGTGACGTCATAGTAGAAGTTGTGTCAAATGGATGCTGTAGTAAATACAGGCGATAATACATAGAAAAAACAAATTTAAAACAGAATAATGACGATCTGTGATGCTTATGGTTGTAATGATGAATCGGGAACTCAGAGGACCGGCATTTTTACGTTTCCGATTGATTTTAAAAGAAAAAAGTTGTGGATTCATAAACTGAACCGAGCAACCACAAATTCTGAGCCATCGAGTTATGCAAAGCTTTGTGTGAGACACTTTAATTTTTTTATTAGCCCGAAACTAGTAAATGACGTTGGTTTTGAGAACTTTCGACTCCGATTGAAACCTGACGCCGTGCCAACAATCTTTAACCCGGGGAACTGACGGGGAGAGGGACCGACATGCCGAACATCAGCTAGGGAAATTTCGAGGCTGAGGTTAGTTCATTATGGTGAATAAACTGATATCTCGGCCATTATATTATGGGATGGGGATTATATTTATAAAAAAAAGAAAATAATGAATCTCATCACCAATTTTCATAAGACAGCAGAAATGAAAGTGTTCCCTTTTTTCTGGGATATTGCCCTTTGAATTGACAAAAGGGGGCTTTCAATAGAGGAATATACTGACCAATCAAATAATTCATTCAGCCTGGACCTAAGCTTATCAAATCTTACATTGGTTGCCATTTTTCTTTACCTTTATTTTTGATTTGGCGGCTTAAACCTCGTAGCTACAGCCTTTTTAATCTGTAGCTACGACATTTAGGTCATTAACACACCAATTTACTGTTTGTTACATGCTACTGGGCAAAAATTTTGCAAGAGAATGCTGTAAAAATTAAAGCGGAACTTCCTGTCGAAGTCAATGGGCGGAGCTTTAGTAGTAATGGGCAGAGCCAGCAATTGGTCAATTTTGATATATTCACATAAACTGTGTGGCAAAAGGAGAACTTAGTAATTATAAGTCATTTCCCTTTATTCTCACCAATTTCTACCCTAGCCATACCTTCATTTTTCATTAATCCCATTCAAAAATGACAATTTTAGACTAGTCCAAATTGAGAAGAGGTGCTTTGAATTTAATTGCTCTTATAAACTACTTTAGAACTGTGTTAATTATTGATATGAACATAGTTTCCCCATACTGTTTATCTAGAATTCCAACATAGTTTCAAAATGTTCCTTTTACACAGTTGTTAGAAGGTATTGTCTTTTTTTACCACCAACAATTCCCTTAAAATCGGAAGGGACCCCAGCAGTTTCTCCTTTTCCTGCAATATATGTCACAGCTATTTCCTACTGTCTGTACAAACTAGGACAGATGATTGAACAAAAAACAGTGGCTATCATTATGTTAATATTTTAATAAGATCTCAATAGTCACTAGCGGATAGACAAGCTACTGATTGTTTGGTAAAGGGTAAATTAAGGTCATGTCATGTCTTAATGAGTGTTTTAAACAATATATAGGAAATGATTACATAACAGATGCATATACCATCCTTTCATGTTAGACAAACTAGTGATGTATATGGCACCCTTAATTTTTACCCTGATCTATGTTTCTTCCAAGGATTGTATAACTCCTTTGTTAAATCCCTTTATATTCTATTGCAACTTATTATGACTTTGGAAATAAGCAAAGATGATACTAGGTCATGATTTATGTCATGTATGAATTAATCTTAATTTGTTTATATGAATGAGAATTCTATCTGTTATTTGAGTTTTGGAAAGTTTGAAATTATTATCAGTAAACTGACTTGTTAAACTGACTAATGAATCTATATCAATTACCCCAATGAAAAAATCATTATCACCCTTGTAACAGTTCTTGGAAATATTATGTACTTAGACAAACATGACGGGTTTTGACACTTTTAGAATGACAAAATTAGAAAAGATTTAACCCTTATAATGCTGAATCTAGGATATCAAAGAATTCTGTAATATTCCTGTTTTGACCGGGATATAGACATTGATAAGTCTGCACATAGAAGGGGGCAGGGGTCGTTACTAAACCCTGTCTGTAGCCTAAATGGGGGAAACCCAATAAAGGATAAGCTCATACAATGGCGGATCAAGGATTTCTGTTAACCCGATCCCTCACAATGGCATCTTCTCACACCCTTAAAGAAACAAATGGGAAAGCATTGTGTAAAATGAAGAAATGTGACAAGCAATTTCTTTATTTTCCACAATGTTTTCTACCCAAAAAGACAAAACTAATTAATATTTCGTCACTTTGGAATTGTCATCTCTTACTTCTTTCAATTTTAACCAGTCTATTGTCGCCTAGTAAGGGTTTAAACAGAGGACTCAATTTCATTCATGCCCTACTTCAAAGAAGATGGAGATGACAATTCTTTTAAATTTCAAAAATCCTTGTCTCATTTTGGACAGAAAATTATGTGGGAGTAGTAAGTTTGGAAGACAAGGAAAAAGCTATTCCTTCATTATCCACAATATTTCCCAAGCTCTTAGATTGATGGTCATAAAAACCAGGATTGTGTGGTAATGGGTTTGAACTTTTTTACATTTTGAGCTCCACCTATTGTTTTCACCAGACAAGTCAGGGTAAATTTTCTTTTTTTGCAAAGTTTCTCATTTTTTCAAACTATTAACTAAAAAAGGAAAAATCTTGTAAACAACTTGTTTGGATTACCAGCCTTTCTAATCATGCATAAAAATTGTTTTTAACCCTTTCCCGTACAATCACTGGTTTTTATGTCCCTGTAATTTTATAATTGAGAAAAACATTGTGGAAAAAGAAGAAATTGCTTGTAAGAAGCAATTTCTTCATTTCTCAAATTGAATCCACTCTAAATTTTCATCTGCAAAACCTTTGAATTTGGACAGGTCTAAAAATGTTCAAAACAGGAAAAGGGTTAAACTGTTTGGTTATTGTATTTTTTCTTTGATTTTAGATAAATTGTACTATCATCAACATGAGATCAGACAGCAGAACATGCATGGATGAGGAAGTAACTGTATTTGGAGAAGTCTACAAAGCTTTTCCACTTTATCCAATTGTTACTGTGAGCTCTTCAGCTGCTTTAACAACCACAATCATTACAACTACAGCTGCATCAGCTACAAGTATGACAACTTCACAGACTAGCCAATCATCTCTGTGTTCAGTGACTTGGTTTGCAGATTTGACTTCAAACTTACCCTGATATTCGACCAACCAATGGCACAAAACAATGGACAAATAGACAAGCAAAGACCAATTAAACAGATAAACAGCAGCCATCATTTTATTCCATTACCAGACAGCAAAATTTTAGACTGGTCCAAATTGAAAGAAGTTGCAGACGGCAATTTAAAGTGACTTGGTTTGCAGATTTGACTTCAAACTTACCCTGATGTTCGACCAACCAATGGCACAAAACAATGGACAAATAGACAAGCAAAGACCAATTAAACAGATAAACAGCAGCCATCATTTTATTCCATTACCAGACAGCAAAATTTTAGACTGGCCCAAATTGAAAGAAGTTGCAGACGACAATTTAAAGTGAATGTAATTTGCATTTTTTCAACTTTCTTTTTAGAAAACATAGAGGATAATTAAGAAATTGCTTGTAACAATCAATTTCTTCATTTTTCACAATGTCTTCTAAAGCTTTTTTAATTGGGGTGTCTAAAAGGGTCACTAAGTGGGAATGGGTTAAGCCCAATTTCAGTGTTCTGGCAAGATAGAAAAAAGTATGGGACAAATGTCTCATAATAGCTCATAAGTTTGCGACATCTGAGAAAAACTAGGGACACAATATAAAAATCAAAAATCGATTTTTTACTCAAAATTTAATAGTTTGCAAATGACTGTTATACCGCATGTACATTACATTAAAATGGGTTAAACATTAAAACACCAGCTCCAGGGTTCTTCTTCTCCGTTTCTGTGGGAATAGGCAATACAAGTTTTCACATTGACAAAGAAAACAAGTCATGCAAATTGAGGCTTACTTGAAATCACTTGAACTCTTTCCTGCACAAACATCAAATATTCAGCAATTTCTTCTTTTCCACAATATTTTCTACTTATTGGGATGTTTGACTTCAGATTGTTTTTGCTGGCAACATCTTTCAATCTGGATAAGTTTAAAAAGTGGGAAAAAAAATAAGTATGTACATAGCTAAGCCTGACAAGCCAACATTGACTGACCAGTACTGTATCTAATCTCTCTTTTTTTACGTTTTTGTTGATCAAAATTCTGTTAAATGACAGATACCATTTTGCTTGACAAGTCATATATATGAGCTTGATATGTCGTATTGTGAACAAAAAATAATTGCCTATCAAATCACTTCTTTGGTCATGAGTACAGATGTTAATCTCAAACACATAACTGGGGGAAATGATTTTGTAGATGGACAACTAACAACATTCCACCAATAGCTAACTCAAACTTTGTAAGTTAGCTCTCAGCAGCCAAAAAATTAATGTTATCTGGTGTCTCAGACAAGTTTGTGATTGATGCTGGTATGGCTAGTAGATGACATATAATTAACCTTTTACTGAATTTTAAAGTTTTAGACTTGTCCAAATTGAAAGATGTTGCAGACAAGAATTTTAATTCTTTGTTTCCTTGGCAGAAAAAATTGTGGTAAATGAAGAAATTTATTGTAACAAGAATTTTTCCAATTTTCCACAATGTCAATCAAAGCCTTTTCTTGAGGGTTGTTATAAATTGGTTAATAATTGATTTAAATAATTGAAAGGTTTTCTGAAAACCAAAATTTCTTTTTTCCATGATTGTTTTTGAATTATTGTTTCTAGGGTACACTTAAATTTTGCCCATGTTCACATTATACATGACTTTCCTTTCTTTGTACATGCATTTAACCCATTAACACACAATTCTTATTTGGTATGTGAAAACATTATAAAATGGAAAAGAAAGTGGGAAAAGGAGAGATTTCTTGTTATTAGAGATCATATTTGGTACCCAAATTTTCACTCCAAACACTGTGAATTGTCACCTGTAGCCTTAAAATTGAACCGGTCTCATTTTTTGTGTCTTATAGTATGGTAGTAGGTCATTCAAATGAATTGTAGAATAACATAGCATAAAATTCAAGCGAAACAGAATAAGAAACAGAATAAAACGTATGAAGCTTGCAGCTATTATTTATTTTCCAAGTCCCGTTTTATCATTATATCTCGCCATTTCATTATAGTTTGTTTTAGTTCAATCAACGTGAAAAAATAGCTTTTCGAAATTGTCAAGTCTCAGGATGAAAACACATTGTAAGCCTTGAACATGTTCCTTTTAGAAATTGATTGAATATGCACCAGTCTAAAATTTATCTAACTATATACTGCCTAACTCCCCTTTCAGGTATTACTGGCAGGTAAATCATCTAGAAAGGGGTTATTACCCCGATAATTGCACTTCAGTGCTTATATGCAACTGACATATCCTTTTCTGTTTTCTGGAATTTTAAGACTGGTCCAAATTGAAAGAGGTTGCAGACAACAATGAAGATTGGATGCAGTATGAACTGAAACCATCCTATGCGGTAGAAAATATTGTAGGAAAAGGAGAAATGACTTGTTAGATGTAATTTCCTCTTTTCCCACAATGTTTTCTCTATTTACGTAAAATCCCATTTTTTTACAGGAAAGGATTAAATACAAAATTTACAGGACTTTTTTCCCCTTTTTAACAGAAGCCTATGAAAACTACCTTCCCAATAGTAAAATAGTTGACATGCTAGTGTTGAGACTGAAAGGATTCCACTGTATCAGGGGCTCTTAACCTATAATGCCAAGATAACAAAAGTTTACACTAGTCCAAAATTAAAAGTTGACAATGCCTGCTTAAACAGGATTGAGGTTGACACATAGTCTAGAAACTTTGAGAGGAGAGGAAAAATTGTTTGTCATTAACAATTTCTGCTTTTCCTGCAAAATTTCCATATTTCTTTAGGGTGTCAAAAAGCTGGGTTTTATGGCAATGGGTTCATACCCAAAATGACAAATCTAAGGCGGGTCTAGAACATGAATAGCAGGCAAAAATTCAGTATGTTAAAATTGAAAAGTATGTGTAAAATAGGTATGAAGTTTAGAGATAATGTCCTGAGCAATGGATACTTTTCTCTGTGTATTTTCTCCAGCTTGGTTTTCTTCAGAGCATGAAAAAAGGGATTGTATGGAAATGAATTGAACACTTTTTCTCCATGGCAAAATAAGATCATAAAGTTAACTACTGGAGGTATTTGAATGCACTATAGTCCTCTGATAGCAGTCACCACACATAGAGGAATCAATTTTTTCAATCCTTTCCCAAGCAGTCCCTAAATCCATCTAATAAATCATCCGGGTTTCTGTATAGCCTGGAATAAAAAGAAAATTGTGAAAGAGATCTTGGCTTTTGCACCATGAATTTTTTTGGTGACGTTTAACTTAATAATAGACAACACAGTTTGGACTGATCCAAATTTAAAAAAAATGGAGATGACAATATAAAGTTGATGAACTTTACTGGCTTTGTCTAAACAAGGCAGAATCAAGTAACAAGCATTTTCTTCTTTTTCTACAGTATTTCCAAGATGGTTGGCTGGTGATCTAAATCTTACCTAAAGATTGAATTAGCTGCAGTTACAATGTCAAGGTGAACATACCAAGAAAATGATAGATGGCCAAAATTGCTGTCCAAAGTTCACTTTTGGAGGAAAAATTGCATGTTAACAGCATTTACTCCTTTTCCCACACAATTATTTGCAAACTATATAGCTTCAGGATGTCAGAACATGGGATTATGTTGTAATTTGGGGCAGTTTCCTTGCCTTAACCATTTTCTGTTCAATCCCTGATTTGAAGGTCCTATAAATTTATGAATGAGAAACATTTTGGAAAAAAGAGAAGTTGCTTGTATCAAGCAATTTCTTTTTTTCCACAATATTTTCTACCCTACAGAATGGTTGTTTTCAACTAGAATCCGCTTTGAATTTTCGTCTTTAAGTCCTTTGAATTTGGATAGGTCTAATTTTTTTTCAAAACAGGAAAGAACAATATAGGGTCATTTATCATGACCCAAAAATATTTCACTTACTCATGATTTCTTTGATTTCCCTCAAGTGGGCCTGACTAACACATGGTCATTAGGCAACTTCCAAAACATGAATGTTCAGAAAATTGGCCTGGAATCCAATGTGATCTGTCATGCACGTCAATCCTTCTGCTTCAACCCTCCCATCTATAATGTTTGTTGTCATGCAGCACTTGGATTCTGTCACAGATAGCATATTCACACCTGTGAAATTGAATTTTTTCAAATTTGAGAATGATTTTACTGTCCATATTTACAGAGAGTAAACAAACAGTAATGTAACTTATCTGATGAGGGTAATAGAACCTATTCACCTGCCAGTAAACCCGAAAGGGGTGTTTGGCAGTATATATAGATAGCGTACAATTGCAAACCGTATAACAACAATTGTTTTCAAACATTTGATAATGTAGTACTGATTTCAAGGAACAAAAACCATTTAAGACAGTGTTTGACATTTGCATAAATGATCCTGTTTGATCAAGCTTCACTTTGTACCAAGTAGATAGCTCAGACTGAAAGTTTCTTATGACAGCCAGATAATCATCTAATGCACTGTTTGGGCAATTCGACTGGAAATGCCATGCACTTAATTTCTTATTCTCGTCTTAAATTCATAAACGAGATGTTTGATCGTAACGGCAAAAAAATCCGAGGGAGTATTTGTTTACTGTGTTACTAATCTCGGTGAAATTCAAAATGGGTCCCATTCGTAAACGTCACCTCATTGGGATCTCGATTTAAATTCGTTGTTAAAGTCAATACAGATATGTTTTATGTTCATACTACGCATCATTTATGATTTAAACGTTTAAAAAGGGGATAATTTAAATTTATAACGTTTCAAATATTTATAAGGGCAATATTCGCCGCAAATATTAATCACTCACCATGTTGACACCTCAGGGACATATCGTCAAAATCGTGACAAAAAGAAGACGAAGAACTATTGTCATCACCATCTCTCGATTCCGGAGCGATTGTCCTTCAAACTGGTTCGTAAATATATGGCCTTACAGTACCAGAAACATCAATTTCTTCATCGGGAATATCGCTCAAATCGCTTTCATTCTCTACGTCCATTTTCAATAAACTTCTACTATGACGTCACAATTCAGGGGAGTTAAACATGTGTAACCAATAGGTAAGGGACGTAAGCGAGGCCGTAAAACCGAAAAGGTAAAAATAAAAACTCCAATAAAGTGGTTTTGAAACGTTCTTAAGAAAATTCAATGAATATCAATAAACTCGTTTATTAATAGAATTTTGAAAAATGAAATTATGTTACCCCTATGGATTTGCCCTTTAAAGACTTAGATTTTGTCCTGAGCATATCTCTGAAAGTATAATAGCTAGTATTGAACTCATTGAGACAAAATGCAGTGCACAAGAGGCCTAAATCTAACTGGCTTCAGTTTACTATCAAGCTTTTAAGGTGGGGGATGGCCATGTCCGACATGGCTCTTGTTAAAATTTGAATTACCAAATTTAATTTTTAACGAAAATGGTAATTGCCAAAGTTAATATTTTGATGCTAATAATCAGAATGATTGAACTCTGTTTAGTTTAAGGATTGATTGGAAAACCATAATTGCTACCTTATTGAATGCTGAGAGAATGTGATTGCCCATAAGGTGATAGAAATGATTGTCAAATTAGTAAAGTTTCGTACTGTATCTGGGGGACAATATTTTTGTCAATTTGGACCACCATCATCTACTCATAGTGTTAATTATCATGTCAACTCTGACAATCAACATTAATCTTACCATGATTTAACCCTGAAATATAATGAAATAATTTTAGTCTTGTAAATGCCCTATAATCTATATCCAAATACATGCTCCAGGATGTGTGCTAAACATACAACAGGGGAGCTTATGAATTAATGGAAAGATATCATCAAAAATCTGTCTATAATCACGAATGGCTCCTCCGATTTGAGGTCTTATTTTCTGTAAACAATCAGTAACCTATTCCCACACAATCCAGCTTATTTATGCTATATCCTAAGAAAAAAGCTTTGGAAAACATTGTGGACAATGCTTGTTACACGCAATTTCTTCATTCTTCACAATGTTTTCTACCCAGGAAGATGAAAAAATCTATAATTCTATAAGCTTTAAATTGTCATCTGTAACTTCTTTTAATTTGAACCAGCCTAAAATGCTCACATCTGGTAATGGGTTAATGGTTGAAATGAGAGGAAGAAAAAATGTAAGGAGAAAACCCAATTCTTCAAGGTTATGTCTTTTCAATCAGCATGTTCACTTATTCCCACACAGTCCTCAGTTGCGCTATCTCCTCATGAAATCAAAGGACTTAAAGTCCTGAGAGCGGTTTTGCTAGTTGCTCGGTAACCGCGCTCAATAATGCGAGCATATTTCATCAATATGAGTGAGTAAATTGTACACCTAAGTAGGAGGAGCAGCTGGAGGCTCGATAAGGATGTAGTGGTAGTATTGGTGTGTGAACTACCAGTAATCCATGGTTAGGAGCTCCAGCTGCCCCAATATAACTGACATACTATTAAAAGTTGCGTTAAAGCCTATTCAATCAATCATGACACGTTACTGAAATCGCTATTTTGAATTAATTGCAACGTTTTCTTCATAAGTGCGTGAAAATTTGTGGTTGGGTGGTAAAAGGTTAAATGATAAAAGGTCAAAAAATCAAAGCTAACATTCAATCCTTTTTACGTTAAGCATATTATTATCACAATTGAAGTAGTTACGTTTCAAAGATTTAGTCGAATTCGAGAGGCCATTTAAAGGATGTTTAATTCGATGGGGTTAATAGGCGCTTCAATCGCCTCTATAACAGGGTTGTAACGTGTTACATATACTGTGTATGCAGGGTGTAAATATGCCCAGCCCTGCCAGGTCAAATCACTAACAGACAGTTTACATGTATTCACTTACTCCACCAACCACTGACCTATATTCTATCTTGAAACCGAGGAAATTATTTCTCTCATTTTGACAGTTCATTAGACCTGTCTAATGAACTGTCAAAATGAGAAATAATTAAATTATTTACCAAGGATATATTAAGTTTTAAACCATTTTCCTGGTTATTCATGACTAAAAGGAGGCTGTTGGCATTCAGCAAGTAAGTTATTTTCTTCATCAGCGATGAAACAAGATGAAGGCGATCACATAGATTTTCACTTCACGTTTATGAGCATGCGTGGAAATGAGCGATGATGTGTGAGAACTTGTTTCCGGTTGATCAATATGAAATACCGTTTTTTCCTAAAAAAACACGCTAAAAAGGTTAATAAAACATTGTGGGAAATGAAGAAATTGCTTGTGAAAAAGTCATTTTTTCATTTTCCACAGTGTTTTGTGAGAAATTAAGGGGACAACTATTGAAGTGACAGTCTAAGGGGAAACTTATTATGGTTACAGTCTAAGGGAGACAACTATTCAGGTGATGGTCTTTCTTCAGTCCATCAAAAAGCAACATTGTGTCAATTGGTTTGATAGAAGATATTCTTTATTAACTTGTAAGGTGGACAACTAGTGAGGTGATTAAGGGGGCAAATATTCAGGTGACAGTCAAAGGGGGATAACTATTGAGGTAAGAGCCAAAGGGGAGAAACTATTGATTTGAAAATTTAAGGGGAAAACTGATGTTATTACTGTCTAAGGGGGACTTTAAATGAGGTGACAGACTAAGGGGTACAACTATTGGGGTGACAGTCTAAGGAGGAAAATGATTGTAGTAACAGTCTTAGGGGGGGCAACTATTGAGGTTAAAGTTTTAGAAGGACAACTATTGAGTTGACAGTCTATGGGGGACTTTTATTGAGGTGACAGCACAAGGGGGAAACTATTGTAGTGACAGTCTAAGGGGGACTTTTTTGGGGGTTACTGTCTAAGACGACAAGTATTGAGGTGATAGTCTAACTGGAACTACTATTGAGGTGACAGCCTAAGGAGGACAACTATTTAGTTGACAATCTAAGGAGGACAACTAATGGGGTGACAGCCTAAGGGGGATAATTATTGAGATGAATGGCTATTATAGAGGCTTATCACTCACAAAGGCTTTTACTGACAGACAACACAATACCTTCTGCCAAAAGTCTCACGTTCGCATCAAGTTCATAACAAGAGAAATTCACCTTTAGACTGAAATGTGGCTACGTCCTACAAGAATGCCTTGACATGGTCTTCAGAATGTCCAGAATGGGGGATAATTGAGCTATAGGACAAAAAACACATGATGAATCCTCTGGTTTTACCCACTACCAGACAACAAAAATTTTGACTGGTCCATATTCAAAATTGTTGCTGACGACAATTTTTTGTCGATAAGATTTCAAATTTTCCTGTCTTTTGAGGTAGAAAACATTGTAGATATTGAAAAAAATGCCTGCACGAAGCCATTTTCTTCATTTTCCACCACATTTTTATAGAGTTTTTTCTTCAAGGTGTCAAAAAAACTCATTGTGTGGGAATGGGTGAAAACTTGGAATTTTTTTTTTTCTTTCTAACATTATATTATCAAAATAATTAATATATATGTCCATCAGAGTCTTGACTCTCCAAGTGAACTAAAACAGTGATACTGAAAGATATTCTTTCTAGTTCACCTGAGCACAAAGCGCTGAATGTTTATACTGTGTTGGGAAATCCACCTTGCCATCTTGACCTGTATAATGTAGACAAAAAAAAAGGGACATACAGAGTTTGGCTCTGGAATGCAAGATTAATAATGGTTTCCAATCAACACAATACAATTTCAGGAAATGTAAGATATTTGGCTGGAATCTTATAAATTGCCTTGATGGTCTAAATGGGTCTAGAAAATTGGGTCGGATCTGTCAGTTTCATTTAATTTTCCTCCCCAAGCATGTATGCCCATTGACAGATTATATTGAAAGTCCTGAATTACAGACATGCTTTACTGAGATTCATTCGTTAATGGAAAAATTGGAATTTTCCTTCTGTAACCTGTAATAGATAATGACCACTCACTAGAAAGTTCTAAACCCTTGTTATGCTGGATATGGAATATTCCTGTTTTGGTAGGAGGTATAGAAAAAGATCAGCCTGCACGTAAGTGCATTCTGATCTTGGTCTACACCTCCTGCTTGTCCCCTTTCAGCCAGAGCTGTTTAAATAATCAACTTTTGAGTTGCAGCAGACCAAAGGTCTGAAGCTACTCATTGTCTTTGCTTGATTTTACTATCTTATGTATTCATTTGGAGGAATCGCCACCCTGAAAATGGTACCTAAATGCACGATCTAATCTCTCTATGCTTTAATGATAGGACTCATACAGAATTTTCTTGAATTTGTCTCCTCTACTAGAATCAATCTCATTTTATCAGTCAAGGGCCAACAGTCTTATGTTTAGTAATGAATACCAGACAGTCTGTTGTCACAACTCTCAGGCCTATCAGGGCTTTGATTAAAAGAAATATTGACTCTCATTAAAATCTTCCAGTGCTGTCAGTCCTTTGATTTTAAAGCAATTCTGTATTTGATTTTTGATTCAGCATGACAAGGGTTTATTAACCCATTACCTCACAATCCTGCAGACAGAGGGTAAATCTCTAGTGTAATGTGCTTTTGAATAATTTTAGCTCACCTGACCACGCAGTGACAATGGTGAGCTATTGTGATCTGGTTTTGTTTACTCTAGTGGTCACATTTTTTGCTCAAATGTTTTGAAACTTGGTCAAAATGTTGGTCTACATGATATCTTGTACAAGTTTGAAAATGGGTCATGAGGGGTAAAAAACTAGGTCAAATCTTAGAAAAAACTTGTGTGCACTCTAAAGGTCACAGTTTTAGTTCAAATGCCTCGAACTTGGTCAGAATGTTTGTTTACATGAGATCTAGGATTAATTTTAGACTAGGTCACTAGGTTATAAATTTACATGATATGTTCGATGAGTTTCAAATTGGGTAAAGTGGGGTCAAAAACAAGGCCATTTAAATAATGGTCAGATCTTAAAAAAATTTGTGTGCACTGTAAAGACCCTATCTTTTAACCCTTTCCCTTTCAATTCCTGGTTTTTAGGTCCCTGTATTGTTGTACTTGAGAAAACATTGTGGAAAAAGAAGAAATTGCTTGTAACAAGCAATTTCTTTGTTTTCCACAATGTTTTCTACCCTAATAAATACCCTAATAAATAATTATTTTAGAAAATAAAACAGATTTTATATTTTCGTCTGCAAATCCTTTGAATTTGGACAGGTCTAAAATTTTGCAAAACGTTAAAGGGTTAACTCAAATGTCATGATATTGGGTCAGAATGTTTTTCTACATAATATCTTGGACAAGTTTGAAATTGGTTCAAACGAGATAAAAAAAAATAGGTCACTATTTCAAACTTTAGAAATAAAAAAACCTATGTGCACTCTGCTGGTCGCATTTTAGCCCAAATGTGCTGACATTTGATCACAATGTTTGTCTAAATGAGATCTCAGATAAGTTCAAAATTAGGTCTTGTGGGGTCAAAAACTAGGTCACTTGGTCAAATCTATTAGAAAACCCTTAAAAAATTTCATAGTGACCATATATATGGTGACCCTTATGAGATATCTTGGAGAAATTTTAATTGGTTTAGTAAAATTGCTTAGGGTATTGACCAAATTTTAGTTGATGATTACACAGTGATGCAATGGGAAATAATTGCAAATATTTGACTGTATAAAGAAAAAGTTACCTCCCTTAGAGTAAAATGGAATAAAAAGTAATTCTTTCTTAGATTAGCTATCTCCAGTGTTTTTAACCCTTGTCCTGCTGAATATTTTCCTTTTTCACTTTATTTGAAAAAGTTGACATAATTGAATTTATCTACTTTTCAAAGATTTCTCTCACAAGAACAACAAAAAGCAGGTAGTGTAGGCTAAGATGAGACTGCACATCTTTGCAGGCTGATCTTAGTCTATACACCTGCCAAAGTCATTGTCAAAGTAGGAATATTCCGGGATCAGCATGGCAAGGGTTAAGAAAACTGAATGATCTGACTATGGTAAGTAAATTCATGCCTGTTGAGCAAATCAGATGGTCAAGCCCCTCTAGCTTGCCTCTAGTTTGCTTCACTTGACCATGCCATAAGGATCAATATCAACTTTCAGTCTATATTTCCGTTTATTTATCGTTGCTCCCGTAGCACATGCCCACATGAGCTACGCCCCTAGAAGACATTTAAGTGTTACGGGGTATAGTGGAAGGATATAGTACGAAACTACTGAGAGCCCCGCCTGGTTCTTTAAAGTGCTCGATGGATAGCATCGTCACACAGGGCCTCGGTTTAACATCTCATCCGAAAGACAATTAGTTGTGTTAGTTGATATGGTCAGCCCAGGGCTCGAACCCTTGATCTTCAGTTTAGATATTGTGAAGATACAGCCTCTAATAGTCTAATAACAACAGGATATAACAATTCAAGGTCTACTGGACAATTTGATTGTTCTTTGCTGTTTGAATTGGCTTTAATTGGATTTCCTTGTTGTGCTTTAATTTGTAATGTTTTGTAAGAGCTAGTTTAATTGTCAGAAGCTTCAATGTGTGAGAAAGACGGTATTATATTAATTATCACAATTTGACCCATTCACTCAAATTTTTTTTAGTCTGGTCCATATAGAAAGAGATTGCAGACAATAAAATGATGTTGGTTTGAATTGGAAAATAAGGGCCATATTAGACTGAACATTGTGAGAAAAGAAGAAATTGCTTATTAGAAGCATTTTCTTCTTTTCTAATGATGTTTTGTATAGCATTATTTCTTTGACATGTAAAGATGTGTAAAACGGATTTGGGTAGGGTTGATATCCTAAAAAAGAATGATTTAGACACCAAATTGTACTGTGAATAAGAATGAATAATAATTAACCCTTGCCATGCTGAAAACAGAATATCCTATATTAGCAGAGGTATAGACAAAGATCAGCCAATACATATTTGCAGTCTGATACACTTGCTTGTACTTTGTAAGGCAGAGTTTTTATAAGATTAACTTTCAATATAAATATTAATCCACAACTAGTGTTTTCAGTGCTTTCAGCCTTTTGATTTTACTATGATTCTGTAGAGGTTGATAGTTTGATTGATAGAATGGGTTTAATAACACCACTTTTAACAGTATCTCAGTCATATTACTGTGGCTGGAGCACCTAACAATAGATTCCTGGTATTTCTCACACCAATACTTAAGACTACATCCTTTTTTAGCCTCCAGCTGCTATCCCACTTAGGTTAACAATTATCCACCCATCGGTGAGAGACAAATGTAGGAAAGAATATGTGCCGCCACGGGGGATCGAACCCATCACATCCCATTATTGAAGATTAGAAGTCTAATGCACTGACGACTGCGCTATGACGGCTGATTCTATACTCAGGATTTGATTCAGCTTGACAAGGGTTAATTAAGCCTTAGAAATACCCAAAGACAGTCATACTTTTCGTCGGTTTTCTTGATTAATCAAATCCCACACAATCCTGCTTTTTTACACAATCCCTGAAAAAATGCTTTGGAAAACTTTGTGAAAAATGAGGTATATTTGTAGTTGCTTTTTATAATAAGATTTTCTTAAATTTCATCAACTAAAATTGATGTTTGCAACTTCTCTGAGTTTAGACCAGTCTAAAATTGTGTTTTCTGGTAACTGGCTTACTTCAAATGCTTAGAGCAACACTGCAGTAAGTGCCTATACTATAATTAAAAGAAATATTTCATTGTGTAACTCGAATTTTATCCATAAAATCAGTTTCAATAACCCATTCCCTCACAGTGACTCTCTTTGACAATGTTCAAGTAAAACAATAGGGAAAACATTGTGTAAAATGAATAAATTGCTTGAAACAAGCATTTTTTTCATTTACACAATGTTTTCTACCCAGAAAGTTGAAGAAAATAAAAATTTCTTTAACCTTAAAATGTCATCTGAAACTCCTTTAAATTGGGACTAGCCTAAAATTTTCCGTCTACTAGTGGGTAAGTTGTATTAGTGAATTGTTATTATCAGGGTTTCAATTAACCCATTCCCAGTCAGTGACGCTTTTAAACACCTTCAAGAAAAATACTTTGGAAAACAGTGTGGAGAATGCAGAAATTGCTTGTTACAAGCAATTTCTTCATTATCCACAATGTTTTAAAACTCTCAAAGACAAAGAATTTGGAGATTTAATCAACTTAAATTTGTTGTCTTCAACTACTTTGAATTTGAACTGGTCCAAAATTTTATCATGTGGGAATGGGTTAAGAGGATTTGACTATACTTGTAAAGGCACTGATTACAAAGTACAAATTTCGTCAATTTGTAAAGTGTTAAAAGAATGAATGATGGCCCTGACAACCTTCAATATTCTCCGGAAAATTCAATTTCTTTTTGCATGTTGATAATCACAGGGAATGGATGAATTATGGCCAAATTCTAAGCCTTAATTTTGATTCAAAGAATTTGAAGGAAATGCTGGTTAGCATATGGTTAGATATAAAACCCATTCTGACGTCTTGACGCCTCTGGTGAAAATTAAAGCTTTGGAAAACATTTGGGACAATTATGAAGAATTGTAACAAGTAGCATGTCTTCAATGTCCACAATGTTTTCTACCCTATTAGGCAAAGATTTTTTCAAATTTCACCAATTTGAATTTGTTGTCTGCAATGTTTTTCAAGTATGACTAGTTTAAAATTTTGGAGTTTTCGGAAGTGGATTAACTCATTACAAGATGACAGAATTTTTAGACTGGTCCAAATTGTAAGAAGTTGCAGAGAACAATTTAAAGTTGATAGAATTTTTTGGTAGAAAATATGGATATTGAATTAAGAAACTGTTATTTTCTTCATTTTCAAAAATGTTTTTAGCTAACCTGAGCACAAAGTGTTCAAGTGAGCTATTGTGATCACCTTTCGTCCGACGTCTGGCGTGCGTCTTGCGTCAACAATTTCTTTAAACAACATATCCTCCCAAACCACTGGACAAATTTGAACCAAATTTGGCAGAAATATTGCTTAGGTGGTCCCCTTTAAATTAGCTATAAGAATTGAAATCCGTTAAAAACTCTGGTTGCCATGGCAACAAAAGTGAAATTTTAAAATAATCTTTAAAAATCTTTTCCTCCTGACCCTAGAGCCTTGATTTTTTGCATGAAGCATCAACATATTGATCTCTTACAAAGTAGCTAAAATCGTGATCTTCGGGTCCCCAGGGGTGGAGCCAGGGGTTGGGTGGTTATAGGCGTGAAGTGTCAGTTCACACACTTCTTTCTTATTTCTGTAATTATAACCCATGGATCCAGAGGGAGAAAAAAGTTTTTACCTTCTTTCAAATTTGCCCTAAAGCCTTTGAATTTGCAAAAATTTAGACTTTTGGATCCCCAGGTACATAGTCTTTATATGTAAGTGTTGCCCACTTTTATCTTAATCCTAACCTTAACATGAAATTAGACTGTTGAAAGGAAAAGAGCCTTTTTCTCAGGTGAGTGCCCCAGGGCCAATGGCCCTCTTGTTTTATAGGGGCGTAAAAAGCGGAATTGTGTAGGAAAGGGTCATGTGTGAGTAATTACATAAATTTTACTGTCCATCAAGACCTTTGATCGTGCCAAGCATTTGGATACCCCCAAAGAAAAAAGGTTTGGAAAACATTGTGTTAAAAGCAATTTCTTCATTTCCATAACTTTTCCTACACCAAATGACAAAGTTTTTTAGAATTTCATGAATTTTACCTTTGTCATGCTGAACCTGTTGTGGCAAGAGGTGTAGACTAAGATGAGACTGCACGTATGTGTAGGCTGATCTTAGTCTTCACCTCTTGCTTGTACTTTTCCTGCCCGAGTTGTTTATGAAGATGATTTCTAGAAGAAATATTGATTTTTGATCAACAAGTTCTATTAGTGCTTTCAGCCCTTTGATTTGTCAGCAATTCAATTAGGTAATTTATACATCATGACAACGGGTTAAATTGTCCTCTGCAGTATCTTTGAATTTTGACAAGCTCTAAAATTTTATTTTCTGGTAATATATTTTATTATTTGAAATTTGAGCCTTGATATTATGTCTAGCTTGTTTAAACTATATGAACTGGTGACAGATGCTGTGTCCATGTATATATGTAACCCTATGATTCATCGGTAATTATGATATTGTATTTTATTAATTTTTGTGTAGCAGTCTCCCACATATCACAAAATATACACACAGTCTACTTAGTTATTGAAAGAATTTCAAGCAAAACAGTTTTGTAACTTGGCTGTTTTCGGGGTGTTTTCCGAGGTATTGCGATAGCCTTGGTGTCCTCGTGCAAAAACTTTGACATTTTGTGATATCTCTGGTTCTACTAAAGGCATATTCACTTGAAACTTGGCTTACTTGTTCACTATCAAAAGAACAACCTATACTATCAAGGGGGATAACTCTAGATGCATTTGTCCTCTATCCAGCACCCAACAGCCGAGCATAGGCACCCGTAGGCAATGCTCTTGTTTAAAAAATGATAAAAGAAATGTTTGGATCATTGATGACCTGAACTTGCAGTGTAAATTGACAGATATATCTGGCCCCACCCCCATAGATAGTTCCACTTGAAATATACACAGCGCTGATTGGCAAAATATACGTTCAGTAGTATATAAAAAGTAAAATGGTTGTTTGGCAACTAAAACATCTTAACTACTGCTTGAATAACCTGGTAATTACAAAATTTAAGTCGCCACAAAAATTAATAGTAAAAATTCAGCCAATGTCATAATTTAAAGTTCACTTCCATTCTAAATGAATGATTTGATTAGTCAATTGATTCTTTGATTTGATTACTCAATTGATTCTTTGATTGATTCTTTGATTTTTTTGTTATATGTAATATTGCTGTTAGATATTGAAGTGGAACTTCCTATCAGTCCAGTCAGTGGGTGTTGCCAGCAGTCAGTGGGTGTGGTCAGTAGTCAGTGGGTGTTGCCAGTAGTCAGTGGGTGTTGCCAGTAATCAGTGGGTGTGGCCAGTAGTCAGAAGGTGTTGCCAGTAGTCAGTAGGTGTTGCCAGTAGTCAGTGGGTGTTGCCAGTTGTCAGTGGGTGTTGCCAGTAGTCAGTGGGTGTGGCCAGCAGTCAGTAGGTGTTGCCAGTAGTCAGTGGGTGTTGCCAGCAGTCAGTAGGTGTTGCCAGTAGTCAGTGGGTGTTGCCAGTAGTCAGTGGGTGTGGTCAGTAGGTGTGGTCAGTAGTCAGTGGGTGTTGCCAGTAGTCAGTGGGTGTTGCCAGTAGTCAGTGGGAGTGGCCAGTAGTCAGTGGGTGTGGTCAGTAGTCAGTGGGTGTGGCCAGTAGTCAGTGGTTGTGGTCAGTAGTCAGTGGGTGAAGGCAGTAGTCAGTGGGTGTGGCAAGTAGTCAGTGGGTTTTGCCAGTAGTCAGTGGGTGTGGCCAGTAGTCAGTGGGTGTGGTCAGTAGTCAGTGGGTCTGGCCAGTAGTCAGTGGGTGTGGTCAGTAGTCAGTGGGTGTGGCCAGTAGAGTCATCAGGTGTGGCCAGTAGTCAGTTGGTGTGGCCAGTAGTCATTGGTCGTAGGCAGTATCCAGTGGGTGTGGTCAGTGGGTGTTGCCAGTAGTCAGTGGGTGTGGCCAGTAGTCAGTGGGTGTGGCCAGTAGTCAGTGGGTGTTGCCAGTAGTCAGTGGGTGTTGCCAGTAGTCAGTGGGTGCTGGCAGTAGTCAGTGGGTGTGGCCAGTAGTCAGTGGGTGTTGCCAGTAGTCAATTGGTGTGGCCAGTATTGTCAGTGGTTGTTGCCAATATTCAGTGTGTGTGGTCAGTAGTCAGTAGGTGTGGCCAGTAGAATTAGTAGTCGGGGGCCGTCAATCCATCAATATCTAGCAGATATGAAATATATTCCAATTACATAAGATATATGATTAGTTAAAGCTTATTAATTTTTTTAGCTCACCTGAGCACAAAGTGCTAATGGTGAGCTTTTGTGATCGTTGAATGTTTTTCGTCCGTTGTATGTCTTGCTGCGTCAACAATTGAGTGTTTACACTCTAGAGGTCACAGTTTTGACCCAATCTTCATGAAACTTGGTCAGAATAATTGTTAGGTCATGAGGATGATCCCTAATGAATATGGGAGGGTTCTATTGGAAAACACAGGAAAGGGGCCTTAATGACAATTTCTTTCTTTACACTCTAGAGGCCACAATTTTAGCTCAATCTTTCTGAAACTTGGCCAGAAAAATCTTTTAGGTCATAAGGATGAACCCTATTAATTATGGGAAGTTTCTTTTGAAAACACAGGAAAAGGGACCTTAATGACTATTTCTTTCTTTCCACTCTAGAGGCCACAATTTTGGCTCAATCTTCCTGAAACTTGGCTAGAATTATTGTCGGGTCATAAGGATGAATCCTATTAATTATGGGAAGGTTCTATCAGAAAACACAGGAAAAGGGGCTTTAATGACAATTTTTTTGTTTACACTTTAGAGGCCACAATTTGGCTCAATGTTAATGAGACTTGACAAGAGTAATTGCTGGGTCATAAGAATGAACTCTATTGATTATAGGGAGGTTCTGTTGAAAACACAGGAAAAGGTGCCTCGATGGCAGTTCCATTGTTTACATTCTAGAGACCACAATTTTTGCTCAATCTTCATGAAACTGGTTAGTTATTTTACTCTATTTGCATTTTTTTAACAGAAGACAATTCAGATGAGCGATTTAGGACCATCATGGTCATCTTGTTTCATTATTTTGTATGAACACATTGCTATGAGTCTATTTAAACACTAGATGTCTTGGGTACAGAACAAGGTCATTATACGTAGATAATTTATATGTCGTTTTCCCTTGTAACAAAACTGGTACATCTGTGAATAATTGAAGCTTTCATCAATCTGACAGTAACATTAGTATTAACTAAATAAAACAATTAATGAAAGCTTGTTTAGTTTAATAACTGCTTACAAATCATGTCTTATGAACCTGATACAAAAGATAGCTTTCTTAAAAAGATTCTGGTGCATTAGCTGATGGAAATGTCCAGCTTCCAGACCGGATCTTCTTCAAAGGTAGTTAAATCTTTCCAAGGCTAGAAAAGGTTATGAATTAAGTCCCTTGTCTCTTAAAAGTTTTTGTCAGCACAAGCCACAAACAAAAACTTGGATTAATTATCGTAGATGAGGAGAAAATGTAATGCATTTAAGGTTCAAACAAGATTGACTGTTACCTGAGTCTACAGATGAACGGTGGGTAACCACACTCATACCTGACATCCAGTTATTACGATATGTATGCTGTTTTTTAATTGTCTTGATCAGTGTATTTTTCTGTCTGTCTAAAACTTTCATAATTTACCTAGTAATTTTCCATTGACAGTTATTTTTAAATTTGAATATTCCTATTTTGTCAGGAAGCAAAGACGAAGATCAGCCTGCACATGAGTGCAGTCTGATCTTAGTCTTCATTGACTATTCGTCCTTTGAATCTAGAATTGTTTAAAACTCAGGTTCTCAAAGGAAGTATTGACCTTGACCACCAGCTAAACAGTGCTATCAGCCCTTTGATTTTGATTTGTTTTGGAAAGGATAATTGGTATGACAAAGTTTAAATTTTTGAATGCATTAATTGCTATAGTAGTACGAAAACCTTTCTGCTGATGACAAGGTCAAGGTCATCAGTCAAGGTCAATCAAAAAAAGATTGGCATGTATGTGTGTGGGGGGATGGTATTTATAGTGTAATTTGTACCAATTAAGTATTCTATTATGCCCTTTAAAGTTCTAAATTACAGGATAAATCCTATATCAATGTTGTAACCCATTACCACACGATGGATTGTTAGACTGGTCCAGAATGAAAGATATTGAAGATTGCAATTCAAAGAGTATGTAAAATGAAGAATATTGAGTGCAAAGCAGGGTAGAAAAGTCTGTGAGAAATTGTTCCAAGCAAATTATACTTTTATTACATTTTCACCATTGTTTTTCTTGGAGGCATTGCAATTAAGTACATGATGCATGGTTGGTACTATTTTAACCCTTGTCATGCTGTATAAATTACCTTACTGAACTGCTGTCAATTTAGCTGAAAGCACTGATAGAACTTGTTGTTAAAAAATTAATAGTTCTTTAAGAAATCATGTTGATAAACAACTCTGATAGGAAAGGTACAAGCGGGAGGTGTAGACTTACAGTCAGCCTGCACATAAGTGCAGTCTGATCTTAGTCTACACCTCCTGCCAAAACCAGAATAGTATGGGTTAAGCAAGACAAGGGTTAATGAAACAACCTGAATATTTTCATAAGTTCAAACCATAACATTTCTGAATCATTTTCTCTCTCAAGGAGCATCAATTGGTGTCATTATATGTTTTCCGATTTATCATGATCATTAATATATCGTCATGAATAGGGATATTGATCAATGGATTAAATGTATAGAATGGCGGACGGCCTATAGCTGTATGGGGTCATGGAGACTGGCGTAGAGGACCTTAATAACTTTGTGGCCCACTCCATCAAATGGGGAATTTGTCCTCTTAGGATTTCTCTTTTAATAAACCGATTGTTACATTTCAGTTATTAAGTCTAGAGTTAATTAGTTGGGTAAAATGCCTATAGAATCATTGTATAATATAGAGGACTGGCTTGGCCAACATGATTTCCTGCTATTGATGAAAGTTGATCGTCAAGACATGCGTTGTTTGTCTCTCATGAATGGGCGATTGATGCTGGCCTAAGTGGGATATTCCAGTGGCTTGCATCAGTTTATGTGGTTATACTGGTTGGAGAAAGGACAGGAAGCCATGGTTAGGTACCACAGCTGCCACTATATGACTTAAATACTGATGAAAGTGGTTTTAAACACTATACAATGAATGCAGGGTACTTCAACATTTATACAATTTATGCTCCAGCTAAAAGTGACTGCTAGAAGCTGATTTCTTGTATTAACGTATTCCCACTCTATCTCACTTTTTTGATGCTCCTCATGAAAACATTTGGAAAATATTTTGGCAATTTCTTGAACATCTACAATGTTTTCTAATCAAAAAGATAAAGATTTTTTAAATTCCAGCTACTAAGATTTTTTGTCTGCAACTTTTATCAATTTGGAGCAGTCTCTGGTAATGGGTTAACAATCTGTAAATCTCAAAATTGTTTGTAGGTTTGTTCAAAGCTCAGTGGTTAGGGTGGCAAACTCAAAACTCATTAAAAATTGGAAAAATTTTAGACTGGTCCAAATTTAAAGTTTTTCAAAACAAAACTTGAAAGCAGACTTGATTTGAAAAATAACCATTCAGTACGGTAGAAAATATTGTAGAAAAAGAAGAAATTGCTTGTCACAAGCAATTTCTTCTTTTACTACAATATTTTCTCAATCATAAATTTACAGGAATGTAAAAACCAGGGATTAAACAGGAAAGGGTTAACCCATTACCAGAATGCAAAATTTTAGACTGGTCCAAATTGAAAGAAGTTGCATACTTAATTTCAAATGGAAATGAAGAAGAAGACATTGTGAGAAAAGGAGATGTTGCTTATTGCATTTTCCCATTATTATATTACTTCAGGGTGTCAGAAAGTGTCATTGTCTGGTAATGGGTTAATCTAAGAGAATTTGTGCGTCACTGATCACATGGATTACTATGTTCTTGGGCAAGAAATTTCAATAACCCTGCCTGGTTTAGGTGATATTACCAGGAAGAAGACATGAATAAGTGAACTTTCCATTATGATCGATATAACTGAAAGATTGGTTGAAGTAGTGTTTAACCCCATGCACACAAACAAACAAATCAAGATCTGTGCTTTTTTCCACGAAAGAAGAACCGTATGATAGTTGTTGGTAATTATACAAGAAAGTATATAATATTTTCCTAGCAACTAATTTTTTCTTGCTGTAAGAAATTTTAGTGCTTGCTGCAAAATTTTCCAACATATAATAATTTTGAAATTTATTTTTGTTTTCTGTTCAGCAAAGCTTTTCATAGCAGGCTTGTGATGTATTCTGAAATTATTGATAGAGGGGTCTGTAATTTTAACTAATATTTTAGGATTCCTTTTGGGTGAGAAATTTTGTCCCTATGAGAGTAAAACAGCATTCCAACAGAATGACACTTTTTGACACTCCTAGAAAATGAATTGGAATAATATTGTGTAAAATGAAGAAATTGCTTGTGACAAGCAATTTCTTCATTTTCACAATATTTTCTAACCAGAAACCTAAAAAAATCTGAAATTTCATAAACTTTAGATTGTGGTCTGCATGGAACTCCTTTCAATTTGGATCAATCTAAAATTTTGTTGTGTCAGAAAGGGTTATTAAACATACGGCAGTGGCTTATTGTCAAGTTGACATGACTGGAACTGTTACCTAAAATTGATATGCTGAAAACAGAATGAAAACTGTTGAGTCAAGAAGCATAGACTAAGATCAGCCAGATTTTGATCTTTAAGTCTGTAGCACCTCTTTCCATTTGTGTCTTTTATGAGGCAGATTTGTTTATGAAAACAATTTTTTTCTGAAGAAATTTTGTATTGACCTATTAAGTCAAGCCTGGTGTAACGTCATTTGGATTCAAAAAAGATTTTGTTCAACTGTTAATTCAAAAAGCAAGCTTGAAGTTAACATATCCTGGATCTAGAAGAAATAAATCAGAATGTCATGCAAGCATTTGAACTAGAAAAAAGAACTTGTGTAATTAATTGCATTGTGAAGTCAATTGATTTGTGAACTGTTGCAATTTAATGCAGTATCAAGCATCCAAAATCAATTTTATCCATTTAGGTCCCCTCTAATACTATCAAAATAAAGTATGTTATGTTTTTATATTATCATTTAAACTCCTGTCATGCTGAACATGGAATATTCTTGTTTTGGCAGGAGGTATACACAAAGATCAGATGGCACACAAGTGCAGTCTGATCTTGGTCTACCCATTCTGTCTGTTCTCTTTAAGCCAGTCAGTTGTTCAAATAATCTATTTTCAAAAGAAATATTGACTCTTGATTAGACTTTCTAGTCCTGTCAGTCCTTTGATTTTTAACCAATTCTGTATAGGATTTTAATACAGCATGACAAGGGTTAATTGGCTTCATCATGAGAAGATCTGGAGTATGTTTTGCTAGAGTCTCTCTGTCTGCCTTCATCTGTTTGTCCAAAATCTACACATTATCTTACAACTGTGAGGGAACAATTCTTCATATTTTGAAATGATATGATTGCTAGTTGATTAATCTCATCACATGATCAAGGTCAAGGACAATTTTAATAATTCCTGTAACTTTAACTATATTTATGCTCATATTTGGTATGAAGGTCTGTTTTTGAACAAGCATTATGCTTATACTAGGTCAAAGATAATCTAATAAGGTAAAGGTCATCTATCAAGGTTAAATAAAGTTATCTATCAAGATTAAACAGTTGAAAAATTTGCTGTAACACTCAGGAATTAGATTTTTCATTAAAATATCTTGTTTAACGTGCTTCAAAACAATGGTATGCCTAAAAAAAAGCTGAAGAAAACATTGTGGAAAAGAAGAAATTGCTTGTCGCAAGCAATTTCTTCACCCTCCACAATGGTTTATGAGGAGATCCTTAAAAGACAAAATGAATGCAAGATTTAACTCACTAAAAATCCTTTTAATTTGGACCAGACTGAGATTTTGTCCTATTTTGGGCATGCGTTAATTCAAAAAGCCTTAAGTCGTCTGTATGGCTAACTGGTCAGTTTAAGGTCTAAAGTCGTTTGAATTAATTAATTACCTCGAGTTTGAATCAATTCTTGGATTGGTCATGTGTTTTTCTTTGATCGAGGCATATGAATTGTGTGCTGATTTTTTTTTAGTCTTTTAGATCAGATTATTTAGACTGTAAATATGATTATATTCACCAATGGTTTTAGTGACTAACTTAATTGACTGTCAATCAAAAACAAATAATCAACCAATCAAATCATGTATTTAGATTGGATGTGAACTTTGAACTACAACATTGTCCTTATATAAGCTATTAACCCTTTCTTGTTTAATCCCCCCTTTTTACAGCCCTGCAATATCGTAATGGAGAAAACATTGTAGAAATGGAAGAAATTGCTTGTAACAAGCAATTTCTTCTTTTTCTACCATATTTTCTACCCAAAGGAAAGGTTATTTTTCAAATTAAATCTACTTCAATTCTTTGCCTGCAAATCCTTTGAAATTGGACAGGCCTAAAATTTTGACAAACAGGAAAGGGTTAGATCCAGTAAATTTCTATTGTCAACATGTTTTTGGAGCATTCATTACAATTCTAAATGGAACAGTATTGGATATACTGCTTCCCTGCCAGAATGATACAAGATGTGTTGATAATTTGGTATCATTTTTGTCTACTTCATGACAAATGAAGCAGTGTGTTAAATCTGATTGAGAAAAAAATATAGATAATTATGTGGCAGCTTGGTATTAATTATACTCCTGCTACAAAGAAAAGAGGGATGTAATGGTATGTCTCTGTCTGTCCTTCGGTTAATCCATCCATCTTTCTGTCCATCCATAACCAATATTTTTCATTGCATTTTGCTCAGCAACTGTTAGATAGTATTGACTTGACCTTTTGTATGGAGGTTAAGCCAGGATCCTGTAACAAAGTGCTCACCAAATTAAGTTCCCCAGGTTACTTACTTCCGGTTTTCAACTTTTCCTGTTTCACAAGTTCTGGTCATTGCCTGGATTAGGGGAGTTTATAATATTCATGTCGCATTTATATCATCAATTATTAATAGCATCAAGAACAGTTGCATTGTGAAATTTAAATCACTATCTGTTAGACAATTAAGCCATTCCCAGCCCCTCAAGACAAGCAATTGTGAAAACATTGGGTAAAATGAAGAAATTGCTTGTGACAAGCAATTTCTTCATTTAACACAATGTTTCCTACCAAGAAAGTAGAAAATTTTTTTAAAAAATCATAAACTTTAACATGTGGTCTACAACTCCTTTCACTTGGACTAATCTAAAATTTTACCATCTGGTAATGGGTTAATTATTTCTGTAATTCATATTTTTCAGGCACAGTTTCCCATGAAGAGGATAAATCTCAGAAAGTTTTTTATCTCAGAATGAAGCATAATATAACAAGAGCAGGCTCTAAATCCAAACAAACTGGTTATACGGTAAGGTCTTCATCTTGAAATGTAGCGTATTAACCCATTCCCCCCCAGGAAAATAATTGTATGACTTGAGGAAATCGTTTGTTACAAGCAATTGCTTCATTTTACACCAAGAAAGTTGAAAAATCTGAAATTTCATAAACTTTAGATTGTCATATGCAAGGCATTTCATTTTAAACCAGTCTAAAATTTGGCCAGCCAGTAATGGGTTAATCTGACGAGAGCTTGATCGTAAAACCAAATCCAGCCACAAAACTAAAAGTGAAGCCTCTTATATCCAAGATGTCTATCTGTGACTGAACCACAAGTGGTGGTAAGAAGAAGACATAGTCTATTTTGGTTTATTGATCACCCATTTACAGACACATTTGTCTAAGAAAATACCACTGTTTTTGACAGACGATCTAATGAATACACTTGCATCAGAATAATCAGATCAAATGACATCAAATATTTAATTGCATCAGCTTTTATTCTGTGAAATAACAATTTTGGTTCAGAAAACTGGTTATAGTGCCTGTCACTGCAAAATTCTAGACTTGTCGAAAAAAATTCTAGACTGGTCCAAATGGAAAAAAGGTGTAGAAAATACAAATTGGGCTTATCTTGTAATAACCAAAAAGCCTGCTAGAAGAAAACATTTTATTTAAAATGCTTGTTTCAAGCTATTTCTCTTTTCTCCTAAAAGTTTCTTTAGCAATATGTGTCACATAAGGGCCTGCCTGTGTATAACTTTGATATTTTCTTTCAATGCTGAATACTCATATAGGTCAAAGGATGAGGTCACCTGACATAAGGTCATTTTTTTTCTTGCTAAATCTCCTACATTAATGATAAACCTTAACCCTTGTCATGCTGAACCCAGAATATTCCCGCTTTGGCAATAGGCATAGACAAAGATCAGCCTGCACATATGTGCAGTTTGATCCTAATCTACACTTCCTGTTTGTTCTTTTTAAGAAAGATTTGTTCATAAGATCAATTCCAAAAATAAAAATTGAAGCTATATAACTAGACTTACAGTTTTATTGGCCCTTTGATTTGATACATTTCTTAACAAGTTTTTTATTCAGCATGACAAGGGTCAATATGAATTGAGAAAAGTGCTTTCAAAAATACAAATTCAGGTCCAAGGACAAGGTCATCCTTGAAGGTCAAATGCTTTGACAGCTCTCTAAAATATTTACTACGACATCTCAAGTTCTTTAGAGGATAAAAACTGATGGAACACTGGCCCCACCAAATAATCTCGTTTAGGAAGTGTGACTTAAGATATTAACCTTTGTTATATTGAATAAAATCTCCTGCAGACCTGCTTTAAAATCTAAGGGCTGTAGCACTTGAAGCCATTGAAGTGTGTCAATAGTTATTCTGAAAATTATCTTACTAACAACTCTTGCTTACAAGAGACAGATGGGTGGTGTAGTCTAAGATCTGGCTGCACTCAAGAAAAAAGCTTTGGATAACATTGTTGATAATATATCAAGCGATTTCTTCATTATCCACAATCTTTTTTATCCCAAAAGATTGAAAAATCTAAGATTCCATCAACTTGAACTTGTTGTCTGAAACTTCTTTCAATTTGGACCAGTCTAAAATTTTGTTGTGTGGGAATGGGTTAACAGCTGTAACTAGTCAGTTCAAGTCTTCCTGAAAACAATAATTGGTGTTTCTGTAGAGTTTTCATACAGGAACTGTAACCAGATTGCAAACTTTTTTCAAGCTACGAGTTTCATGCAGGTGCAATTTATTGCTATAACATGGTAGAGACCATAATGCAGTGCTGGGGGAATTAGTTGACCAATCACTGGCCCCTCCAACTTACTGTGTCTGCCACGCCCATTGACTCCAACAGGAAGTCCCACTTGATTTTCAATGGCATTATGTTGCAAAATTTATTTCTAATAGAAAAAGTAGAATAGTTTGTTAGTGACATAAACTTTGTAACTATTGCTTGAATAAGCAGAAATTATGACTTTTAAGTTGCCAAACCAACAAAAAAGGTTAACAAAAATTACAGCCAATGGTCTGAGTTCAAATCTCATTTCTGGTCTAAAAGAACAATTTCATTGGAAGACAGGTTATATGATTGACAGGCGCAATTTGTCAAATGTTTGCCTGAATGCATGATTGGAAGTCATTAATATCTAACTGTCTGATATACCATGTGACATCCCAACAGATTATTGTAAGAAAAACTCTTAAGCTTAAAATTTTATTATGTAGTTGCTTCATATCTCAGGCAGTGGAATTTAGTGTTGTAAGTCTGGCAACACTGGCGAAGAACATCTAAATAGGAACCTTAATTGAAATATAATTTGCTGATTTCTTATGACATTTTAGCATTTTGTCAAGAGGTATTTGAGCAAAACTTTAGACTGGTCCAAATTCAAAGACAATTTTAAGTTTATGTAAACATGTGTAGAAAACATGTGTAGAAAACATGGAAAATGACAAAATTGTTTTTTACAAGCAATTTCTTCATTTTACAGAATGTTTCCCAATTGATTTCTTTAGGGGCATCAAATGGCATCATTGTGTGGGAATGGGTTTTACTTACTGTTAATGTCAAATATATAATTAAATTAGTCAAAGAAAAAATAATTATTCTTTGAAAAATAAGAACAGCCACATTTTAGAAACTTATCGATATACCATACTTTAAAAGCCACCTTGACCTAGGGTCTGTTGACCTATAACTAGATACCAGAGGAAAGGACCAAATGTTACTAAGGAATAAGTGTATGAAATAGCGAGGGCCCTACTAATACAAACGCCCATATGAAATGAAAATTGTAGAAATATTCAATGTGTTACTAATGGTGATTATTCAGACAAAGGGACTGTTTCCGAGGTCAAAATATAAAGTCTCATAATTTGTCTGTGAAACCATATGTTGTAACTACTCACAAGTATCATTGTTTCAAGACTATTCCATTGTAGTACCTACAACAAAGTAGTGTGGGGAGAAATGAAGATAAAAATAGTGATCACTCCCTGTAGAGTTGTGTTATTTGTTCTTTAACCCATTACCGGATGACACAATTTTACTCTGAACAAATCGAAAGAAGTTGCAAACAAAAATTAGAAATGTTAATACTAAAAAGTACAATGTATGTGTTGCATGTCTAAGATAAGATATGTTACATGAAATTTCTTCTTTTCTCACAATTTTTTCCAAAGCTTACTCTCTTTGACCGATGAAAATATGGGATGGTGTGGTAATGGTCTAAATGTTTTTCAGTTCCTAAGATTTTTTTATTTCCAGCTGGTACAATGGTCAGGGAAGTTAAAGCAGCATGTCTCATCAAAGACAAACACTTTAGTAACAGACGGACTGGTCTGTATTTGTCG
This sequence comes from Fragum fragum, assembly GCA_946902895.1. Lineage (NCBI taxonomy): Eukaryota > Metazoa > Mollusca > Bivalvia > Cardiida > Cardiidae > Fragum > Fragum fragum. Next base: position 81,624,452 of record OX336366.1, on the reverse strand, counting down.
TCCAATGCAGACGTCATCGGTGATGGAAATCAGAATGGATGGCAATATGTTTATGTCCCGTCATGACCTTGGAATGACCTTCACATTTTGTGATACCAGGTGGGTAGCTTTATATGTGAGCTTTCTGATGGATGAGAGGAATCCTTTCTAGCTGCCTCTATTTTCTACAGTTTGTTTTCTGTGAAATGGTGTATGCATTTAACATATCCCTTTTTATGCCTGCATTCTAATTAGAGAGCATTACTTTCACCATTGTCAGAGGTCTAGATAAGATGGGATAACAGCATTCTAAAACCTATATTTCTCAATGGAACCCTATATTCTGAGTACCAACAACATAGGGTTTATGGCAGTTGTGGTGTAATATTAAAATCGAAAATACAAGTTACGCCCTCTATCTGTTGCTCTGATTCCCATTCAGTTTGTCTAACTTCTGAACCTGATCAGCTCAGTGGGTTACATATTCTGCTCTCAATCCTGAGGTCAAAAGTTCGAGTTTTCTCTCAGCCAACATTTTATCTCACCTAAGACTGAAGTGCTCAAGTGAGCTATTGTGATCACCTATTGTCTGACATTTGTCCTTCTGTTCTGCATCATGTGGCATGTGTCGATACTTAATGCAGTTTTGTAGGGTAAAGAGTTATAAGCATTTTACTTGAAACTTGGTATGGAGGTTCAATTTTGGGTTCTACATGATGCCTACTGAATTTATGTTAGCTTTATTCTACTTCCTGTTTTATGATCTTGTTTCAGACATTGCCAGGTGTAGTGGTGTATTTAACGCCACATTTTCTTTGCAATTATTAACCCTTGTCATGATGAATTGAAATCCTGTCCAGAATTGCAGTAAAACCAAAGAACAGACACCCTTATTGAGGGTCAATAATTCCTTTATTGATCTTTGTCTTTATCTCTGACTAAACCAGGAATATTCTGGGTTCAGCACTGAACAAAGTTAAACATGAACTTGAAACTTGGTGTGGAGGTTTAATTGGTTACAGAATTTGGTTCATTGAGGGCAATTTCATTTCTCTTATTTGATTGATTGATTTGGGTTTCCCGCCACTTTTAATAGTATTTAAGTAATATTGCTGCTACTCGATCTTTTTCTAGCCTCCAGCTGCTATCCCAATTAGGTTTACGATTATCCACCCATTGGTTACAGGCAAATGTTGGAAAGGATATGTGCCACCGCCGGGGATCGAACCCATGACATCTCATTATTGAAGATTAGGAGTCTGATGCGCTGGTTTACATGGACTTGGTAGTGTTAGCTGTGGTTTTGACTTACAGATTTCTTGTTAGGCATAAGTGCTAGATAGCAATGCAATATTTTGCCAAAAAAAAGATTGATACAATGTACAATCTTGGCCATTAATTATCCTGGCTCCAATTTATATAGAAATATAAGACACTATGCAATTACACTAAATAATGGAAATTGTGATGTATTGTCTTGTTTTATGTGCTTCTATTATTTTTCTTAATCTTTGTTATTTGTGATTGTTTTGAGACAATCATATTGGAATTCTACACAATTATTGATCATTTATAGTTATGTTCCCTTGTACAGCAACAAATTCAGATAACAAATTACTTTTGTCTAACTCATAACGAGACAGTAACATTTTACATGATCCTAATTGAAAGAATTTTAAGATGACATTTTAAATGTGGCTAAATCTTTGAATATTGTATCCAATAGGGATAAATGTTGTGGGGAAAAAAGAAAAGGATGGTTATCATACATTTTGAGGTTCATTCTGTTGAAAGAGGCTATATGGGTTTATTTGGCAAAATGAGCTTAGAATTATGAACTAAAGGTGTCCAAATCATCAAAGGAAAAAAATTGCTAGTACAAAAAAGTAAAATGTCCGTAGACTTATTAGTTTCTGCATAATAAAGTAATAACTCTAGAATCAATTGACCTACATCCCCGAAACTTCATACAATTGTTGCCATTGATCATGGGAGGTATCCGATAGTTTATTGGTCCCGTAGATTAAAGGTGAAGGTCACAATGAGCTTTTATATAAAACTTTCTTTGATCATAGCTCATAAGCCATTTGACCTAGAACTTTCAAACTTTATACAAATGTTATCCATGACTCAAAGAGGTGCCCTATTTTGGGGGGTAATGTAGGTCAAAGGTCAACTGTGCTTCTTGAGTTGCAATATATTAAAATGGAGTTGAGGTTTGCTTTGTGACAATTCTATGCTTCCTTTTATTATTGTCTGAAATATGACAATGCTGTCCAAAATTACATATCCTATCTTCTATTTATGACTATGCTATTTTCAAAATTATTATCTTTTAGTATCGTTAAAAGGAGATATGCAGTAATTAAGCCTAAGTTTTCTCGTAATAGAGTTGAATTAAAATTGGAATATGACTCTGTTAAATCTGTCTAATTTTTTCGTAAATAACTCTGGTTGTTATGGCAACCCAAAAAAGGAAATGAGTATCAAAATACCTTTAGAAATTAACAAGCCTATATGAGCAGAAAGGAAAAATTGAACAAAAATTACTGATATTATAAATCTTTATGAATATTAATTGCCTATTTAAGCTACCTTACATTATTTGCTGATCATGTTTGAATTTTCTAAGAAAATAGTGTTTATTATCTAAACGGTAAACCTCAGCAATTACCTGTTTACAATATTTTCTCTTTGCTATACAGCAGAATTATTTGACAAGTCCTAGTTGAAAGAAGTTCTATACAAATTAATTCCAAGTGACGTAAAATTTGAAATTCAGTATTAGAATTGTAGGTAAGAAAAGGTTGTTAGAGAGGGGGTAAATGGATGTATTAAGCAATATGTCTCCCTATCTCACAATGTTATTCATAAGTACTTTTCATTAGTCTGTATAAATGTTGTGTTAATGGGTTAAAAAAAACATTTGTTAAGTCTGATACTGAGTCAAGTTATTTGAACCTATTCTCACATAATCCCCCTTCTTTATGCCTTGAAGAAAAATACTTAACCCATCCCTGGACAAACCCGGGATTTTACGTCACAGTGATTTTAAACTTGAGAAAACATTGTGGAAAAAGGAGAAATTGCTTGTAACAAGCAGTTTCTCCTTTTCCCACAATATTTTCTACCACATAGGATAGTCAGATTTTAAATTGCATGCATTTTTCATTGTCGTCTGCAACCTCTTTCAATTTGGGCCAGTCTAAAATTTCCAAAAACGGGAAAGGGTTAAAGAAAACATTGAGAAAAGAAGAAATTACTTGTTACTAGCATTTTCTTCTTTTCTAATGATGTTTTCTACCCTATATGACACATATTTTTCCATTTAAACAAAATTAATATTGTTGTCTGTAATTTCTTTCAATTTGGACCAGTCTTAAATTGTGCCATCTGGTAAATGGTTAACCCCAAAATTCCTCCATTTCGATATACTAATGAAAATAAATTACAATGGAAATCATTGTTAGAAAATGAGAATAATCACAAGTGAAATTAGATGAGACTGGTTAACCCTTTCCTGGACAAACCCAGGATTTTACCTCACTGTGATTTTATACTTGAGAAAACATTGTAGAAAAAGGAGAAATTGCTTGTAACAAGCAATTTCTCCTTTTCCAACAATATTTTCTACCACATAGGATTGTCAAATTTCAAATTGCATGCATTTTTCATTGTCGTCTGCAACCTCTTTCAAATTGGACCAGTCTAAAACTTCATAAAACAGGAAAGGGTTAACTCAGTTGTTAACATAGAACTTCAGCTCTACCGACATTTGTTCTGATATTCAGTAAGAGCCAATGTGACTGGGGTCAGTTTTTCTTATTATTTAACCCATTCCCACATAGTGACGCTTTTGGACGCCCCTCAAGAAATATAACTGAGAAAACATTGTGTAAAATGAAGAAATTGCTTGTCATTTTACATGATGTTTTCTACCCAGAAAGATGAAAAAATCTAAAATTTCATAAACTTTGAAATGTTGTCTGCAACTCCTTTCAATTTGGACCAGTCTAAATTTTTCTTGGGTTGGAATGGGTTAAGTTGGACAAGTAGCTGTGTTGGCTCAGATTGAATGTTGTGGTTGTTCTGACAGGAGAAACAACAGCAAACCATGTTTAGGTGCACCACCTACAGTGATATGACTATGATACTGTTTAAAGTGGCATCAAGCCATTACCACACAATGACGTGTTTTGATAACCTGAGGAAATACATTCATTGAATTTTTTTGTGGGAAAAGGAGAAATTGTTTGTAACAAGCAACTTTTCATTTTCTCAGAAAGATTTTCTACCCTATTTGGCAATTGCTTTCAAGTTTTAGGGTAATGGAATTTGTGTCTACAATTTATTTCAATAATGGCCAGTCTAAAATTTTGCCATCTGATGATAGGTTAAACAAACAAAAAAGCAATTTTAATGGAATATAGATGAAGGTAAAATAAAAACAAATATTTATTAAACCAAAATGATACAGTTAACTTCTCATTGATATAATCATTACAATAATTTTTTACCTATAATTGAAAAGTTGATTAAATATATATAATGTTCTAAATGAAGTCATTGTCTTTATACCTATCATATACATAGAAATATTTTTAGTAAGACATATACATTCCACACAGACAAAATCGGACATGTCTGAAAGAAATCTGTTTCTAACTGTCCCAAAATATGACTCCATATAAGGTATTCTAGGATGATGTCATTTTCATTCTCTAGATGATGTCATAATGCAAATAAAAGTAATCAGAATGGTAAGGAAGAAGTGAAATACTTTCAGCAATACAGATTGTTTTATTTTCCATCAAACTTATTTAACAAGAAAAATAGGTATAGTAATAAACGGAATATTATGTTACAAAGGCTGTCTCGTGAAATATCAAAATTTTCCTCCGCAGTTCAAAGCAAGAGGTTTCATCGCTCTCGTAACATAGTATATTCCCTATTCATTAACTCTTTTTGTAATGAATAAAATCCTTGTAAAGAAATGCATTGTTATCAAAGGGCTGATTGCATTATGGGTCTGGTTGTCAGGATCAATATTTAGTTTAGAAATTGATCTTATGGACAACTCGATCTTGCTTAATATAGGGGACAAACAGATGATGCAGACTAAAATTAGGTTGATCTTAGTCTATGCCTCCTGCCAATTTTGTCTGTGAGGAATGTATGGCAGGAGTAATCTAGGATCAGCATGACAAGGCTTAAATAACCATAGATAATATATTGCGTTAAGATACAATTGACAATTATGTAAACGTGTTTGATCGGAAAACAGTTTTCAGTGACACAAAGATTTCCGACTTTTATCCACAATTTGAACCATCCAGTTATAGGGATGCTATGACATTTTGTTCCTTGATCATGTGTTATAAATCTTTCTGATTGCCTTTCATACCTTTCCAGTTCCATATCTAAGCAAAGATTTTTCACCTAGTAAAAATTATCGTCAGGAATTAGTCTTACAGTACAGTTGAATTTTAAACAAAACTTGTATTCATATCTGAAGTCTTAGACAAATCAAGAAATGTTTCTTTAAAAATCTTCTCCTCCTTCACCATTCAGCTAATTTGTCCCAAACTTTGTTTGCAAGCGTAGCTGCGTGAGGGCAGAGCATATCAACCTTAGAGAAATCATGAAATAATTCTTTAAAAATATACTCCTTCTAAACTGCTTGGGCAATTTGGACTAAACTTGTCAACAATGTTCCTTGGGTGACCCTGTTCAAAACTTGTTTGAAAAATTATTATTTGGAAAGAAATTGAGGTGCGGCAAGACAAGCTTATTAGACCTAGAGATATCATGAAATAATTCTTTAAAATCTCTTCCTACAAAATCACTGGGCCAATTAGGTCCAAATTTAAAAATTAGCATTTATATGAATGTTTCTTTGGTGACTTTTTTCAAAACTTGTATATGAAAATTTGATTTATGACAAAAAGGGGACAGTTGGCAGGCTGGGATTATCTGCTTTAGCAATAAGTCTTTAAAAATCTTCTCCTTCTAAACCATTAGGCCAATTTGGACTCACCTTGGCAAGAATATTTCTTTTGCAACCTTTTTCAAAACTTAAATTATTGGTGAAATTTTGATATACCAAAAAAAGCAAGGTGAGGCAGGTCAAAGCTTATTGGACTAAAAGAAATTATTAAAAAATCTTTAAAAATCTTCTCCTCCTAAACCAATGGAACAAATTATATCTCACATTGCAAGAATGTTCCTTGAGTGCTCTTTTCAAGACTTGTTTATGAAATTTCGATTTGTGAAAAAAAGGGGCGTGGTAAGATGGCTGATCAGACATAGACAAAGAATTTTTCAAAAATTCTCTCCTCCTAAACCACTTGGCTGATTAGTCCCAAACTGTACAGGATTAATCCTTGGTTGACCTTTTCAAGGGGTGTAGCAGGGTTAGGCTTATCAGCCTGGGAGAAATAATTAAACAATTCTCAGACGAGCAATTTAGGGCCATTTTGACCCTCTTTTTGAAAAATTGCTGCTGACAATAGTTATTTTCTTGCATGCTATTATGGAAAGTTGTCAATGGCTTTGTTGCCTGTTGTTATGTCATGGATGAATATTCCACAAAGTGATTTACGAGCTGACGTTAATTGTAAGATTTCTGTCATAATATTGAGACACTTTTAAATTTCCAACTGTCATCTGCAGCAAACAATTTTATTTTTAGTTGTGGAATTAGAGGAACAGGTTTATTTTTTGTTCTATTTCTAATTGTAAAACCATAGTTTCTATTTATAAGGTAAGAGTATTGTATTTTTGTACAAAAATATATTTCAAAGGTTGTTAACCCACTCCCACCTGATCCCTGACTCCTCAACACAGAAGGTTTGGAAAACATTGTTGAAAATCAAAAAAATTACTTGTTACATGTATGGTTCTTTGAATCAATCTAAGAACTTAAAGAGAAATCTTTACAATTTAATCCATTACCATACAGCAAAATTTTAGAGTGGTCCAAATTGAGTTGCAGGTGACAGTTCAAAGCTTATAAGTTTTGAATTTTTTTTTTAGGGTAGAAAATATTGTGGATAATGAAGAAGTTGCTTGCAACAAGCAATTTTTGAATTTTCCATAATGTCTTCCAAATCTTTTTTCTCCTATGGGCGTCTAAAAGCTTCATTGAGTTGGAATTGGTTAAGATAGGTATGATTGCTGATTATTATAAAAAGAAATTAACAAAAGTAATAGATACGTAAGGAATGACCTCTAGTAAACATGTAACAAAAATAATACCCCTGTCATGTGAAAAAAGTCCTTATTTTTTATTGATTCTACAATTTTAGAATAGCTTTTGTCTTCAGGGCGCTTTTATATACCATAGTCTTCACAGATTGAATTGTGAAGTAAAATCCCTCAGGATTAATAAACTAATTTGCTGTAATTTTACAATCTTTTTTTAATTGCAATTCTGATGATGCAATCATCATGAAGGAAGAAATCAAAACGTATCTTGGAAATTTTCAAACATAAAACTTTATTAATACTTTCCTGGACAAACCAGGGTTTTACATCACTGTGATTTTATACTTGAGAAAACGTTGTGGAAAAAGGAGAAATTGCTTGTAACAAACAATTTCTCCTTTTCCACAATATTTTCTACCACATAGGATGGTCAGATTTCAAATTGCATGCATTTTTCAATGTTGTCTGCAACCTCTTTCAAATTGAACCATTCTGAAATTTCGTAAAACAGGAAAGGGTTAAAAGTGATATTATTTAAAATTTCAATATATAGCAAAATTGTTCATATGCCCAAATAAGGTATAGAAAATTTGGAAGGATATTTAGATAAAGCCAAATCCTAAATTTTTAATGTTCAGGTTATCAGACTCTTACAGTGATAATATGTTCTGGATGTTGTTGTGATCAATAGTTTTCAGAACTTGTTACTACAGAAGGGTTTAAGATTTTGTTGTTATTGAGTGGTGCTCATGTGGTTATGATCGAAATTCAAGAAGGTGTATCATTTGAAAAATGATCTCATTTATGTCTTATTTTGATTAATGTTCATTATGACAAATATATAGGGTTTTTTTACCATGTCCTGATAGATGTTTAGAAGTGCATAAGTGTACATGACCTTTCAATGGTCATGTACAAGACTTTAGGGACATAAAACTACTACAATTTGAGATTAAACATTACCCTTCTTGAGGTTACCATAAGTGTCAGTTATCAAAGTAATCACATGTTAAAGTTCTTGTAGTAATCACATGCTCCAGTTCTTAAAGTGATCACATGTTTTAATACTTGTAGTAATCACATGTTGCAGTTCTTGTGTTGATCACAGGTTCCAGTTCATGTAGTGATCACTTTTTCAGGTTCTTGTAGCTATCACATTTTCCAGTTCTTGTAGTGATAACAAGTGTGAGTTCTTGTAGTGATAACATGATCCAGTTCTTGTAGTAATCAAATGTTCCTGTTCTTATAGTTATCACAAGCTCCAGTCCTTGTAGGGATCACATGTTCCACTTCTTGTAGTGATCACATGTTCATGTTCTTTTAGTGATCAGTCATGTTCTTGTAGTGATCACATGTTCCAGTTCTAGTAGTGATCGCTTGTTCCAGTTCTTATAGAAATCACATGTTCAAATCCTTGTAATGATCAGATGTTAGTGATCACATGTTACAGTTCTTGTAGTGATAACATGTTCCAATTCTTGTAGTGATCACATGTTCATGTTCTTTTAGTGATCACATGTTCAAGTTCATGTAGTAATCACATGATCAAGTTTCTGTAGAGAACAAATGTTCAAGTTCTTGTAGTGATCACATGTTCAAGTCCTTGTAGTGATAACATGTTCTAGTTTTAGTAGTGATCACATGTTCAAGATCTTGAAGTGATCATATGTTCCAGTTCTTGTAGTGATAACATATTCATGTTCTTGTAGTGATCACATGTTCTTAAAGTGTTAACATATTCCAGTTATTGCAATGATCACAGGTTCCAGTTCTTGTAGTGATAACATGTTCCAGTTGTTAAAGTGATTACATGTTAAAGTTCTTGTAGTTATATCATGTTCAAGTTATTGTAATGATCACATGTTCCAGTACTTGTAGTGTTAACATGTTCTGTTTCTTGTAGTGATCACATGTTCCAGTTCAGGTAGTGATCACATGTTCCAGTTCTTGTAGTGATCACATGTTCAAGTTCTTGTAGTGATAACATGTTCCAGTTCTTGTAGTGATCACATGTTCAAGTTCTTGTAGTAATAAAATATTCTTGTTCTTGTAATGATCAGATGTTTATGATCTAGTAGTGATCACATATTTTGTTCTTGTTTCGATCACATGTTCTAGTTCATGTAGTGATCACATGTTCTAGTTCTTGTAGTGATTACATGTTCTGGTTCATGTAGTGATCACATGTTCTAGTTCTTTAGTGATCACATGTTCAAGTTCTTGTAGTGATCAAGTGTTCCAGTTATTGTAGTGATAACATGTTCAAGTTCTTGTAGTAATCACATGTTCCAGTTCTCGTAGCGATAACATGTTCTAGTTCTTGTAGTGATCATATGTTCCAGTACTTGTAGAGTTAACATGTTCAAGTTCATGTAGTGATCTCATTTTCTAGTTCTTTTAGTGATTACGTTCCAGTTCTTGTAGTGATCACATGTTCCAGTTCATGTTGTGATCACATGTTCCAGTACTTGTAGTAATTACATGTTCCAGTTATTGTAGTGATAACATTTTCCAGTTCTTGTAGTGATAACATGTTCCAGTACTTGTAGTGATAACATGTTCAAGTTCATGTAGTGATTACATTTTTCAGTTTTGTAGAGAACACAGGTTCCTCTTTTTTTGTAATGATCATATGTGTTCATATTTTCACATTTTCCAATACTTTCTGACCACCTCTTCCAGTCCTTACAGTTCCACATGTTTCAAGTCCTATACTGATCACTTCTCAGTTTTTCAGGTGACTACATGATTATTCCAGTTCATGTTGTGATTGCTTGTTCCAGGTCTAGAGGTTACACACTTATTTAAGTTTTTGTGGTGAAACTATGTTCAAGTAAAATTTATTGTATTTATCAAAAGTTCCTGTTTTATCACATTTTCTGGGTCTTGTCGTGATTTCAAGTACATAGTCTCCATGGTCATGATCAAAATTGCTTAATGGCATGGTTGTGGTTAAATCAGGATAATTTTAGACTTATGACTATGAGATTATATTTTTCATGTTTTGACATTATTTTATATTTTCATTGAAATGAATCAGACATACACACTTCGGAAAAAATATTTAAATTATTAACTGATCTAATATTCATGTTTTCCATTTATTTCAGTCATAAAGTTGCATTGATCTTCATGCATTTAAATATACGTGTATGGCTAGTTATTCTGTCGACCTAGTATTTGGAATCACACTGATATAATTATACCCAAATCTACTCGTAGAGAAGGGTATATTGGTTTCACCATGTCTGTATGTTCTTCTGTTCATACATAAAACTTTTTTCCCAAGTGCTAACTCTAGAACCAATTGACTTGAAGCATGAAACTTCCTGATGTTGTGAATTACATTTTTTTGTCTGCAATCCTTTCAAAAATGCTCTCAAACATGTAATCTTGACTCTTTGATATAATACTGAAGAAGACAAATGTCTAAAAAGAGATATTACTCAAGGCAAGCAATTTCTCCATTCCCTTCCTCAAAACTCTTTTCAGGGAAACATAGGAGTAAATTAGCTTGTTAGTTGTTTGGTTCATTAGTTGGTTGATTAGTCTGCCTGTCAGTCTATAGCTTTTTCGTGTCAACCCATTTCTTTTAAACAAACCCAAATTTCAACACGAAGTATAAAGAGCAAGATGTGCAAATATGTACCATTCATTTTCTCAATATTTTGGACCTTTCTTTTAAGATCTTGTGGCTCAATTTCTCTTCAAGTGGTTTTGATGCACTTAATTTCACATGTGTATTCTGTATCAAGAAAAGATGTAGATTTTCCATTTTGACAACAGTGCATTGACTTTTCTAAGAGTTGTTAAGAAATCTGGGAAAAAAACTTTATTCCAGAAACAGAATGGTTTTCAGTGAGATGAGCATTTTGGAGTGGGGTATTAATACCTTAGTAACCCTGTAAAACACTTTGCATTTCAGCTGACACCAACACTGAATTATGAAGCCTGGCACCAAGGGTGTCAACATATTTATGCATGCTTGACTGCAATCATCTGCAGAAATTAATTGATAATAGTTTACGTTTTGGTGAAAATTTACTCATTTACCTCATTCCAAATGACAAAATTTTGGATTAGTCCATATTGAAAGAAGTTGCAAACAACATGTCAAAGTATGATTAATTTGAAAAGAAAATTACTGAATATGGTAGAAAACATTGTGGGAAAAGAAGAAATGGCTTGCCACAAGCCATTTCTTCTTTCCAACAATGTTTTCCTAAGTATTTTTTTACAGGGAGTCGAAAGGTATTATTGAGTGGTAGTGGACTAATAGTGGTTGATAACTTCTTTTCATCTAGCTTTATCTAAATTTAAGATCTCCTCTCACATGTACTTATTCTAATCTTTCAGGATTGTAACCCTTATAGGTTATGAGCCCAATGAAGTTCTTGGCAAAACAGCGTACCACTTCCACAACCCTATTGATGCCCCGAAAGTCAGTGATTGTCATCATAAATGTAAGTATGGAAATTCTATCTTCAAATAAACATTCAATCCAACAGTTTTGAGGTAGTGATGAAATAAAGCTATGTGAAAATTACTGGAAAAGGAGGTATTGTTGGTAACATGCAATATCTCCATTTCTAGCATTTAACATAATTTAACTTTTGGTTTGTAGCTTCTTTTAGATTAGACTAGTATGGAATATTACATCTGGTAATTGGGATGATGCAAACTTGAATAACATGGACAATTTTGAAAGATTGCATCTGAAATTAGGATGATGCAAACTTGAATAACATGAACAAGTTTGAAATATTGCATCTTTAAATTGGGATGAAGTAAAACTGGAATAACATGAACAAGTATGAAATATTGCATCTTTAAATTTGGATGAAGTAAAACTTGAATAAAATGAACAAGTATGAAATATTGCATCTTTAAATTTCAAATTGGGATGATGCAAACTTAAATAACATGAACAAGTATGAAATATTGCATCTTTAAATTGGGATGAAGTAAAACTTGAATAACATGAACAAGTATGAAATATTGCATCTTTAAATTGGGATGAAGTAAAACTTGAATAACATGAACAAGTATGAAATATTGCATCTTTAAATTGGGATGAAGCCAGAGTTCAATAACATGGACAAGTATGAAATATTGCACATGAAATTAGGATGAAGCAAAACTTGAATAACATGAACAAGTATGAAATATTGCATCTTTAAATTGGGATGAAGCAAAAGTTGAATAACATGAACAAGTATGAAATATTGCATCTTTAAATTGGGATGAAGCAAAAGTTGAATAACATAAACAAGTAAGAAATATTGCATCTGGGAATTGGGATGAAGCAAAACTTGAATAACATGAACAAGTATGAAATATTGCATCTTAAAACTGGGATGAAGCCAAAGTTACATAACATAGACAAGTATAAAATATTGCATCTGAAATTAGAATGAAGCAAAACTTGAATAACATGGACAAGTAGGAAATATTAAAACTTGAAATTGGGATGAAGCAAAACTTGAAATTTTGTTGTGTGCTTCTATACTCTTGCATAGTTTAAACCATTACCACATAATCCAAAATTATAAGGTGCAGAAAAATATAGCTGTAGGAAATACAAGCAATTTCTTCACTATCCTCAATGTTTTCTAACATAAAGTACAAAGTTAATCAAAAATTAGTCACTTAAAACTTTCTTTAAATTTGACCCTGTCTAAAATTTTATCATCTGGAAATGGGTTGAAATAACTTAAAATCCACATACATCTACCTTGTTATTGACTTTACTTCATGAAGAAAAATATATTAGATGGCTTGGACCAATTATATGAAGAAATGGTTATTCTGTAATAAATCAATATAAACTATCTGTTTTATGCCTCTATCAGTGTAACTGCATGATTGCCTTATTTCCTTTTAATGAGAATGTCTCTTATATTTTATCATTATTGTCGTTAACTTGTATGAAAATTTCCATAAAGTCAAGACATCTTTTCAAGGAATAATTATCTTCATAATTGTCTTTTATATTGACTTCTTTATCTGTTTTCCTTGGTGGAATCATAGCTGCAATACCACAAATACTTAACCCATTACCTGAGTTCTTATTCCACTCAAACCAGCTTTGAAATATTGAATTGAAAAAAATGTTGCAACAGTATAATCTGCTTCTAACAGGCAAATTCTATTATACTCACAATGTTTCTTATCCGAATATGACACTTATTTTTCAACATAAATGCACTTTGAATTACAGTCTCCAGTTTGTTTGAATTTGGAATTAGTGAAAGGCTAATGGGTTATTAGATGATCATAACCACTAGTACATAGTAACAAGAAAATCACAAGAAATCATCGCTGGGTTATTGAGGGGTGTCTTTCCTAGGAGTTCAGGGTCCAAAGAATCCACTCGTCAGCTCATATTTTCTAATAGCCAGCCTCAGTTTACCCAGCTGTAGAAGTGGGTAGCAGTGGGGTTAAGCCACTGCCTCTCTTTCAGGGACGTGAAAACATCTGGTTTGTGTGTTCCAGAGCGACTCTATAAGCTTAAAGCTTTTGCCGCAATCGAACAAAAATAAATTAAGACTTGGTTAATATCATAAGGCTCACCCACGACTTGGTTAATATCACAAGGCTCAATTAAGACTTGCTTAATATCACCAATAATTTTCTATAAAAGACTTGGTTAATATCACCAATAATTTTCTATAAAAGATTTGCTTAATATCACCAATAATTTTCTATAAAAGACTTGGTTAATATCACAAGGCTCACTCAAACTTGGTTAATATCACAAGGCCCACTTAGACTTGGTTAATATCACAAGGCCCACTCAAACTTGGGCAATATCACAAGGCCAACTCAAACTTGGTTAATATCACAAGGCCCACTCAAACTTGGTTAATATCACAAGGCCAAATCAATCTTGGTTAATATCACAAGGCTCATTCAAGACTTGGTTAATATCACAAGGCTCACTCAAACTTTGTTAATATCACAAGGCTCACACAAACTTGGTTAATATCACAAGGCTCACTCAAGACTTGGTTAATATCACAAGGCTCATTCAAGACTTTGTTAATATCACAAGGCTCATTCAAGACTTGGTTAATATCACAAGGCCCACTCAAACTTGGTTACTATCACAAGGCCCACTCAAACTTGGTTAATATCACAAGGCTCATTCAAGACTTTGTTAATATCACAAGGCTCATTCAAGACTTGGTTAATATCACAAGGCTCATTCAAGACTTGGTTAATATCACAAGGCCCACTCAAACTTGGTTAATATCACAAGGCCCACTCAAACTCGGTTGATATCACAAGGCTCACACAAACTTGGTTAATATCACAAGGCTCACACAAACTTTGTTAATATCACAAGGCTCAATCAAGACTTGATTAATATCACAAGGCTCACTCAAGACTTAGTTTATATCACAAGGCTCACTCAAGACTTAGTTTATATCACAAGGCTCACTCAATAGTTTTCTATACAAGACTTGATCAAATATCACAAGGCTGACTCAATAATTCCATACAAAACTTGGTTAAAATCACAAGGCTCACTCAAGACTTGGTTAATTTCATAAGGCTGACTTTCAAAATGTGTTGGAAAATTAACCCTTGTCAATAAAAATCCTGTTTTGAATTGCACCAATATCAAAGGACTAAAATCACTAGAAGCAATAGTTGCAGGTCAATATCTGATTTGAAAATTGAACAAAGAACAATTCTGGCTTGAAAGGAACAAACAGGTGGTGTAGTTAAGATCAGACTGCACATTTGTGCAGGTTGATCTTTGACTATATCTCCTGCTCAAACAGGAATATTCCAGGTTCAGCATAATAAGGGTTACATGTTGGACTTATCAGAGAGATTTTATAATTATGTCCACTCCTTCCCAATTTTTGTGTGTGCATCAAATATTTTAGAGGGTAAAGAATGTAGTCCGCATGATCAATTTTGAAAGCTCATAGTTACTTATTGTCTACAGTGTGCTGGGCAAACTGTCTGGAAGAATTCATGAGACTAATTGATCTGTCCCCTCCATGATATTTTTGCGTGTATGTGTATCCTAATGTTTCCAACATTTTAGAAGGTAAAGGATACAGCCAGGATGATCAATTTTTGAAAGGTCAAAGTGTCTCTTGTGTATGAGGTATTTGCCAAAATTGTCAGGAAAAATATTGGGATTTATATGTGATTTCCATGGTGATAGAAATAGAGATAGGGGAAAAATCACCAACCTTTAGACCTTTAGATTGATACTCAAAGCTATGAATATCTTGTCCTATATCTCGTCTTAAAGACAACTGAATAAACAAAAGTTTCTAAAATAAGACTACCGGTATTCGATAATAAAGTGGAACTTCCTGTCAGTCAGTGGGTGGAGCCAGCAGAGTTTATAGGTGGGGCCAGTGATCTCCATTAAGGCTATATTTGACTCAGATATCAAAGGAAATTATTGCTAAATTTAAGTTTGGAATACTGGACAAAAAACAAAAGGTTGCTTGGTAACCTAAACATTGTAACTATAGCTAGAATAAGTGGTTGTTACACCATTTAAGTCAACAAACCAACACATGCTTGAAAGAAATGTCAGAAGTAAACATTCGCTTCCCCACTATATGGATAAAATGATTGGTCAGTCAATTTTTTGATTGACAGACTTGATCTAATTGATATTGGCCATCTTTTAAATTTTAAATTCTAGAAAAACAAAAGTAGGGGGCAAAGGACAATGTGTTTACACTTATGTAGTTTACCTAGAGGACAGTCCAGGAATTTTTTTGAAAATTTAAATAATGTATCATCAATACATTAATTTGGTCTGTGTAAAATAAATAGTTGTCATTTAACTGCTGAATCTGTTGAATTTTGAAATTTTAAAAGAACTTGTTAATACAGTTGATCTTGCTCAAGAAACCACTTCTATTAAGTCGCCACTATAATGAAGCTACTACAATCAAATTCCCCTTTACAAAATCAAAAGCTCTCTTAAAGAAGTGGTCCGATTGTCCGAAAAGATGTCAGACCTAAATCCTATGTTGTTGGAATTCATTACAATCGTCTCAGTGAGATGATTCTAATGTCGAGTCCCAACAACATAGGATTTAGCGAGAATTCTGTAACAATTTATATATGCAATGGAATCAATCCTTCAAATGTTTCACAAAATGTGTTTTAACCAACCATTCCCTTTGGCGACCACTTTTTGGTGTCCCAGGGGTGGTCGTTTAATATAAGATTTACTGTACAGCTATAAGGTCAAGGTCACACTTAAAGGTCAAATGTTTGTGTGGGGTTAGTACAAGTTTTCAGTGGATAGCCATTCTCCTTTAGCTGTGTGTATTTCCGTTTATTTATCGTCGCTACCGTAGCACATGCCCATATGAGCGACGCCCCCAGAAGACGGTTAGTTGTTACGGGGGATAGTGCAAGGATACAGGACGAAACTGCTGAGAGCTCCGCCTGGTTCTTTAACGTGCTCGATGGATAGCATCGTCACACGGGGCCTCGGTTTAACGTCTCATCCGAAAGACAATTAGTTGAGTTAGTTGATATGGTCAGCCCAGGGCTCGAACCCGTGATCTTGAGGTTTGAAGTCAAGTGCTCTACCAACTGAGCTAATCGGGCTGACATCTCCTTTAGCTAAGATAGTATCCGGTTTAAATAGATCCAGGACTGGTGAAGGATTACATAATCAAAGATTTTTTCACCTAGGTTACACAGACAAGTGAGAGCTGATGAATATAACATATGTTACAATGGATTTTTCTACTTTTTTTGAAGTGATAATTATCCCTTTTTCTCTTAAATCAAAGTAGTGTTAGGGCAAAAAAAACATTCCATTGACAAACTGGGGTAAAAACAAAGGACAAAAAAACATTTCAATGACAAACTGTGGTAAAAACTACTCGTACTTGTATCTTCTTTATCTAGTAATATATTACGTACCTATTCAGTCCTACACTTAAGTGACTTCCAGCCAGAAATTTCCTGGAGAAAGTAACTGTAAATGAATTTTCTACGGTCAGTTAAATATGCAAACTGACCCTCAAATCACCCCCAGGACACCAGATTGGTATGTTTACTGATAAGCCCAGGATGTAATTTGAGTAACTTGAGTATTAACTTTGTAATGGTGATAAATCCAATTCTCGATCATGAGAGGCTTTTATCAGCCTAACTACATTCTAAATGAAACATTCACTCTGTACACATCAGCAATTCCATATTAAATCATTATCACAAAATTTGCCCTTTTGACAAACTTAAGAATGTTGAAAAAGAAGCAATTTCTCATTTCAATCAATGTTTCTTACATAAATGACATTTTTCAAATTGAAAGCTTTTCAAAATGCTGTATTTGGTAGTTTTAGCTCACCTGAGCACAAAATGTGTTCTTTGAGAGCTATTGTGATCGGTCATCGTCCGGCATCCGTCTGTCTGTATGTCCGTTCATAATTAAAAAAAATTCTTCTACTCCTAAACTATCATGGAATTTTAACTAAATCTCACAGAAATAATCCTTAGGTCATGCTCTTTCAAAAAACCTAAAAAAATGATATCCATGTAAAACTGGGGGTTGGTATGGCAACCAAGTGAAAAAACTTAAAAAGTCTTCTCCTCCCAAGCCATAAGGCCAAGAGCTTTGATATTTGTGAGAAATTATTATCTATTGATCTATTGATCTTTTGTACATGTCATACAGCCTTGAGCCATCATACTCAGGGGAGCGATATAGGACCCTCATGGTCCTTTTTTTAATTTTATACAAGCCTTAAATACTTTTACTACAAATTGTTAACCCTAGCTGTATTAAATCACTGGGTCTCTCAGGCCTTGGTAATAATTGGTGAAATTTTCAATTAACAATGGATTCCTGGTATTTCTCACACCAGTACTACTACTACATCCTTTCCTAGCCACCTGCTGCTCTCCCTTTAGGTTTACGATTATCCACCCATTTGTGAGAGACAAATGTCGGAAAGAATATGTGCCGCCGCCGTTGAGAGATAAACGGACAAATCTTAGTAAATATTCTCCTTGCAGTCCAAAGGCATATGGCTTTCAAATTTTGTAAGTAGCATCGCCTTATCAAGTTATGGTATTTTTATAAAATACTATAAACTATCAGTCTTCGACCAATTTAAGCCCAGTGTGTTGTGGGATCACAGATTTTACATAGAGAAAAAGAAGGACGTATTATAAAAATCTTTTCCTCAGAAACCATGAAGCCTGTAGAGCTTCCAAATTTTGCATGTAGCATTTCCCTATATGGTGCAAATATATTTCAGGTATAAAACTTTCTTTATAAACTTAAGCCCTATGTTGTTGGGTCTCGAATTGAAGTAGAAAGGAATCTTTGAATAATCTTCCTATACCATGAGGCCAGGAGATTTCAGTTTATGCCCTGTTGGTACTGCAATAAAATACTTTAAATGTTTATTCTTAGATCAACATATAAATTATTTGTTGCGAGATCCCAGATTTCTTTTATCTGGAGATTCATAATTTAAAAGAAATCTCCTAAACCAAAGACTAATACAGACAGCATTACTTTATAGTAAATCAAAATACTGAAAGTACTGTAAGCTAGCAAAGTATTGTTTTGTTCAATAATCTTCTTTGTCAAACGTTATCATGATAAAGAAATGAGGTTAAAGTAACAAAGGAATTAACCCATTCCCACACAATTCCTCCTGTTTACGCCCATCAAAAATTAATTGTGGATAATGATGCCATGATACTTTAGAGAAACTAAGAGGCTAGAATATGGGCTATTTTGATCAAATATACAAAGTTTGAAGTGGTTTGGTTGATGATTATAATGTCATGCAACTGTTGACAGCATCGACTTGAAACTTGATGAAGCGGTTCATCTAGGGGTTCTCAAATGCGCTTACCAAATTTAGGTCCGCACCTTACCCACTTCCTGTTTTAGGATTTGTCAACAAGTTAACCCATTGAATTCCCCATATTTCATCAGATTTACTTTAAACATTAGGATAGATCTTTTAGAAATTCGGTCTGATCAATCAAGAATCAAAATCATGGGACAAGGGACTTCATGGAAATTTCACCACAAAATCTTTGTTTACAAAGTCCACAGTTTTCATCGAATTTTCTTCAAACTTTCACAGAATGTTTTTAAATCCTAAGAATTGATTTTTTAAATGGGTAAGGTTAATAAAGTATCACGGGAAAAGGGGCCTTATGAAAACTTGATTGAAAAAACCCTTATAACATAATAATGTTCACAGTTTTAATCGGATTCTCTTCAAAGATGCAAGGAATAATTGTGGTACTGGAAACATTTGAAGAGGGGCCTTATAGATTATCATTCAAAACAATCTTTAAATTGTATGCGATGAAGTCCACAATTATCACCAGATTGTCTTTAAAATTTCACAGACCAGTTGTAGGGTCGTAAAGAAAGTTCCTTTCGGAATTAGAATAGGTCTATAAGAAAACAAAGGAAAGGGGGCCATATTGATTGTTGCTCAATATAATAAAGGGGATAAAGTCCAATTAGATATTTTCATTTTATGCATTCTTCTTTAAGCTATTAGCTTCCTTAAATCTTATGTTACTTTAAGGGAAAACTTGATGGTCAGTAGAGCGCCTCAGGCCCTGATGGGTCTCTTGTTAGGAAGAGAGCCTTAAAATTTCTGAAGAGTAGGGTTAATTAAACCCATGTTTTACCAAATGATGTTGCATAATGAGATTTACTTAATTTTTAAAGACATTGAGATATACCAAAGATATAATTGTTTAACCCATTCCCACACAATGACGCTTTTTGACACACATGAAGAGGAGCAATTTGGAAACATTGTGTAAAATGCAGAAATTGCTTGTTGCAAGCATTCTATCCATTTTATACCCATAAATTTGAGAAAAAAAGCAACTGCAATTTCACAAATCTTAAATTGTCTTTTAATTGCAGCTCCTTTTAATTTGGACCGGTCTAATATGTTGCCGTCTGGTAACAAACTAAAATAAAGTACTTACTATTTACCCCACAATACAAGACATAGATAAGAACAAATTTAATATGAATGACCCATTACACTTAAAAGAACCATCTTAAGATTACAACAAGCAGTTGGATCAAAGAGAGTCTTTACTTGTCAAGTTTAGTCAATGCAAACACACAAACTCATTGTACAGTAAAGTAGAATGACCATGTGTAATGAAGGTAATCCCTCTGAAAAATAAACTGGAAAATAAATATAAGTATTATCTTCGCAAATACTTTTCAATATGGTTTCAAACCTTTCATTAGATGGGTAAATGTATGCATATATAAGTAGGAATTATGGGCTGGCTATTTAGACTTAAAACCAAGGCAGGTACCTGACATGCACCTCTGTATTTTACATGATAAATCAGGGTGTAACCTTTTTAAAAAATATACATTCGATAGTCTAAAATCACTTGATACAGTAAAAGTGTGGTTGAAATGGAAAATCTGTCTGCTTTGAGAAACATAAAATCAACAGAACAAATATGAATTGTAACACTGATAAGCCCAAATGTGTGACTTCCTGTTATCAGGATTGTTGATCTAATGGTCGGTCAAAATAATTCTATTGCCCCCATGCTGTTAAACTCCCAAAGAATGCCAGAATGACCGTTACAGTGATACTGAGATCTGATTTTATCTTGATTCACTAGTGAATATTTTCAGGCACTAAAGTATCTGACTGTATTACCAGTCAACAAAATTTTAGACTTGTTCGAGTTTTATGATGTTCTAGATGACTTTTTTTTGTATAATCTTTTTCTCTTGATACAGAAATATTTTGGGAAGTGAAGAAATTTTTCACACTGCTACCCGAAGCTCTCATTCATGAGATCCTAGGTTCAATCTCCGGTCTTGGCAGATAACCTTTTCAACATTTTGTCTTCTACCAATGATTAGATAATAGTAAATACCTTGTCAAGCTGAACCTAAATTATTTCTCCTTTGGCTAGAGGTTTAGACTAAGATCAGCCTGCACATATGTGAAGTCTAATCTTGGTCAACACTACCTGCTTGTTTCAGTTTAGCAAGAATCGTTATTGAATTAATACGTAAAAATACTAATTCATAACTAGTGCTTACATTACTTTCAGCCTTTGATTTCAATGCATTTTTGAACAAGAATATTATTCAGCATGATGAGAGTTGAAGTTTCCTATAAATGTTAAATCTATTTCCAGTGATAATTAAAGGGACATCAGTGAGCAAGTACTACAGATTTCTGGGCAAGAATGACAATTGGGTATGGTTACAGACCAGAGCCACGATTATATACAATACCGCCAATAAACCTCAGTATATTGTCTGCATGAACTATGTTATTAGGTAAGCTCAAATTTATTCAACCAAATACCGGGCAACAAAGTTGTAGAATTTACCTAAATGATAGAAGCTACAGAGGACAATTTAAATCGTGCTAAAATTGAAAAATAAGTGCCAAATATTACAAGCAATTTCTCCTTTTCCGACAAAGTTTTTGCATTACTTGCGGGCGTCAGAAAGCGTCATTGTATGGTAATGGGTTTTAATATGAAATCCTGTCCAAAAGGGGCAAATATATTTTTTTTTACCATAAACACAGGTCACCACTGTCTATCAAAAAATCAACTGACTAATCAAATCATTCTTTTAGAATCAAGGGAAGTATTGGCATTAGTCATTTATGTAAAACATTTTCATGGTTGGGCAGCTTAAGCATTGTAGCTACAGCTTAACTTGGGTGAACTACTGTGATAGCTCTAGTATTTTCAGTTATCTGTGGTCAGTTATCCGTTCACAATGTATCTAAACATTTCTTCCCAAACAACTGGGACAATTTCCACCAAACTTGGCAGATATGTTCAACAGGTGATCCTCTTTCAAAGAAGCCAAAAGAAATTAACTCTTGTTGCCATTGCAACAAAAATGAAAATTTCAACAAAATATTCAGAAATCTTTTCCTGCTGATGCATTATAACATTGACCCAG
The DNA here is from genome assembly GCA_946902895.1 of Fragum fragum. NCBI lineage: Eukaryota > Metazoa > Mollusca > Bivalvia > Cardiida > Cardiidae > Fragum > Fragum fragum. The sequence continues at coordinate 81,602,302 of OX336366.1, read as the reverse complement.
AGCCCAAGAGTTGATGGATGAGGCCTATACAGAAATAAAGAAGGATTTTTAAATGGACATCTCCTTTCATAATTATGTCCCCTAGGTGGTCATCTTAAGAATATTTCAGATAATTGAAATAATTATTTCCCCTAGGTGGTCATCTATAGAGTATTTCAGATAATTGAAATAATTATTTCCCCCTAAGTGGTCATCTATAGAGTATTCCAGATAATTGAAATAATTTTGTCTCCTAGGTGGTCATCTTTAAAGTATTTCAGATAATTGAAATAATTATTTCCCCTAAGTGGTCATCTTTAGAGTATTTCACATAATTGAAATAATTATGTCCCCTAAGTGGTCATCTATAGAGTATTTCAGATAATTGAAATAATTTTGTCTCCTAGGTGGTCATCTTTAAAATATTTCAGATAATTGAAAACTCTGGTTTTCGTGGCAAGAAAAGTGATTTAAAAAGAAGAACATTCTAACGTCTATCTTAACTTAACCTCAACTTAACCAATTCCCTGGGTGTCGCCTTTGGATGCCCCTCAAGAAAAAGGAGTGGGAAAACATTATGTAAAATGAAGAAATGGCTCATAAATTTTCCACAATGTTGCTACCTGGAAAGTTGAAAAACTGTAAAGTTTGATAAACTTGGAATAGTCGTATGCAACTCATTTGAATTTTTGACCAGTCTTAAAATTTGTCATCTATCAATGGGTTACATTAGATTTGACTGTTGCAAGAGAAAGATCAATTAGTGCTTCCAGGGGTTTCATTCATTTGATTTTAGGTAATTCCTGCAGAAGATTTCATTCAACATTACAATGACTTAAAATAGCTGTGGTAATGTGTTGTTATCAGGTTTTATCAAACCTGTTAAGTTTCTTAACACATTCCCACACACTAACACTTTTTGACGCCCTTCAATAACACCAACTGAGAAAACATTGTGGAAAATGAAGACATTGCTTGGTACAAGCAAATTCTTCGTTTTCCACAATGTTTTCTACCCTAAAAGTTTGAAAAATGTAAAATTTCATAAACTTTAAATCATCGTCTGCAACTCCTTTCAATTTGGACCAGTCTAAAATTTTGCCATCCGGTAATCGGTAAATTGATATTCACAACCAAAAATTTAAGAAATTATCTTTGCGTAATCTAACAAACAGTTCAAGAAGGGTTCACATTGGAAATAGCTTACCTTATTCAACAGCTTGTTTACTTTGAAATAATAGGGTAGAAAGCATTGTATGAAGAGGAGGAGAAATTACTTGTTACAAGCTGGTCCTTCAATATCCACAATATTTTCTTCCTCTATAGACTCAAGAGATTTTTTTAATTTCATGAACTTGAAAATGTCATCTGCAACTTCTATCAAATGGACCAGTAAGAATTTTAGTCATTTAGCTGTGGATTAAAGGAAAAATGTGCCTTGAGATGAATGATGAAATTGACAAAGAATCAAAGCACTGACAGTAATGTAAGATAGCAAAGCATGGTTTTGTTAAGTAATCTTCTTTGTCATTAAGTAAGGTTATCATGATAAATAAATGAGGTTAAAGTAACTAAGAATTTAAACCATTCTAACACAACTTATGCCCCTTAAGAAAATACATTTTCCACATTGTTTTCTACGCAGAGGGATGACTATTTTAGAATTTTCAACAGTTTGAAATTGTCATATCAACTTCTTTGAGGCTCTGATCAGAGTCATTATGAAAAAAATACCTAAGAGATGAAGATGCATGCAGAGTTTGCAATATTCCTGAATTAAATAAGAACTGCTTTAGTGGTTAAGTTTGGACTCATTAAACTCTCAGAAGACCTCAAAATTTTGTCTATTAACCCTTCTCATGCTGAACCCTGAATATTATGGTTTTGGCAGCAGATGAAGATCAAGATCAGCCTGCACATAAGTGCAGTCTGATCTTGGTCTAAACCTCCTGATTGTACTTCTTCTGTCAGGGTAGTGTATGAGATTGATTTTCAGAAGAGATATTGATTAATGAACAACAAGTACTATCGGTGCTCTCAGCCCTTTGATTTTAATGCAATTCAGTAAGAGATCTTATACAGCATGACAAGGGTTAATATAAGCTATTAAAGCTGATGATTTGCTGGCTAAAAAACGGAATGAATTACTAGTAAGTCTAATAACTGTTTCTGAAAAAAAAATGGGCCAAACAAAAATGTTAGTAGGTAATTTCACTCTTGACAGACATTTTCAGGTTAAAGCATAATTACAAAACATAACATTCTGGAAATGTAATTATCACCCAGGAATATTTGGATCGTTTTTTGTGGACATGCTAGGTTTAGTGTCTAGTACATTCCGTGGTATTTCTACTCTACAATTCTTCTTTGTCGCTTCTTATCATGTATTCTGGCATATCTTGGCATCAACTCTCCCTGTGTGTGTGAACATCTGCCTTTATGTCCATCCATTTCTTGTAAACCCATTCCCACAAAGTGACACTTTTGGACGCCCATCAAGAATAACACTTGGGTAATACTGTATTCATTTTCTACAATGTTTTCTACCCAGAAAGTTGAAAAAATCTAAAAACTCATCAAGTTAGAAATTGTCGTCTGCATCTCTAAATTTGGTCGTCTGGTAATAGGTTAATATAAAGTCCTGTCTTTTTTCAGTGACTTTTGATGAAATTTTCAAAGAAAGATATTCATAACATGACCTTAGGCATATGGTCCACATTTGGCTATCATATGATGTGAAATTATGTTTGAAGTTTAACAAAGATGAAACAAGAATGTCTACGTCGAAAGGGGTAAAATATCTACCAAAAATAATGTCAGAGTAATGAATATTTGTTACGATACTTATTTTATGGTTAAATGGTTAGCTTGGCTATTTTTAGAGGAAAGCTGAAGTATTAATATAGCCATGTGTGCACAGGTCAAGGTTGTTGTTGTCTGAAAGCTTTAACATTTTGTAATTTATATTACTGAACACATTCTCTTGAAACTCGGGATATATTACTATCAAAAGAGCATTCTATGCCAATAAGGGTGATAACTTTGAATGCATTTCTGAATAAATTATATACCCCCTTTTCAACTTTGAATTTTTACCTATCAAGCGCTTGAACAGCCAAGCGTAGGCTCCGCATGACTTTTTGCCATGCTCTTTTTGTTTTATATCCATGGTTGTATGTTTTGCAAACACAATTGTTTGATAACAGTCAACTAAAATGCCTTGTCTACAAGTCAGTTGGCATTGCCAGCAGTCCATTAATTGATGAACTGAAACTTATTTTCATATGGCAAAGATATGACTGCTTGTCATTAGAATCCCAACAGGTATTTTGAGTTGAGAACGTGATTATGAAACATGACATTCTGAAAAATTAATTATCCAATTAGTAGAACTTACACTTGATAAGCTGCTCTTCTTTCAAGACATGCTAACATAGGCTTAAAGTGCATTCATTTGTATTGAATGTTGTCAAGGGAGACCATACAACAAAAACTCAATACTTTTCAATTTTGTATACAAAATAACCCTTGGCATGCTGAAAAAAAAAGTTATCTGAATAATCATTTAAGTATAGCCTGAAAGCACTGGGAACACTAGTTAATGGTCAAAACTAATTCTGAAAATTTATTTTATAAATAATCCTAGGTTAAAGGAGACAAACAGGAGGTGTAGACTAAGATCAGACTGCACTTATGTGCTGGCTGATCTTATTCTATACCTACTGCCAAAACAGGAATATTCTGGGTTCAGCATGACAAGGTTTAAAGTACCATAAACTTCTCTTGAACGAGAGAATTTATTTCTCGAAAGAAAGGTTACTGTCAGTAAATACTGAGAGTTTAAGGGAAAGGAACAATGTTAGTATAGCAATCTAAACCAGTATAAAATAGGTTATTTCCCTGGCTGCATATTGTACATATAACCTTAATTGGAGGTGAGCAAATGGGGCGGCAATCTATCTATTACAAAGATTTTAAAATTTTATTGGCTAGTAACGTAGCTGGTAACATAGCTGATAGGATTTGAACCTTATTAATTAAATTATAGTAAGTGGATTCTAAGAGGTAAAGAAACCAAAAATGATTTTGGTGCATTAGATTTATCTCCCATGAGTTTGCAGGTTTTCTCGTTTGATTAAAGATCTCATGCACACTGCAGGTGTCAAACTGACTGCCATTCACGAACCAATGATTCTGAGTGCAGCTCATTCAAACACATTTCCATGATAATTGTTTCTGAGGTGATAAGTGGTATCAAAGCTTGAATCTAAGATTTTTACTTTCTCCTTGAAATGTCCTTTATAAATTTTTTGTTTGTAAGTAAGCATGCAAAAAGTGGCCATTATGTGAAACTATTGCTAATATGTGTCGACCCATTCTCACACTATAAGTCTGAGTCTCTGGTTAGTCAGAGAGAGCATTTTAAAAATAAAGACATGGCAGGAATTGACTGATTGTGACTATCCATCAAAGAACCAATTGACCAACCAGTTCATTTAGACAGGAAGTGAACTTTGAACTCCAACATTGGCCGACATATATCTGAAGTTGTTTTTTTTTGGTTTGGTGAATTAAACATAAATTCAATCAGTAGTTATAATGTTTGTCACCAAACAACCATTTTACTTTTCGAGATTGGCCAAAAAGTTTGCAAAATATTGCTGTTAAATACTGAAGAAATTTCTAGATATTTCCCTTTTTTGTAATAAAACCCAGCTGTTCTAAACAATAACCAGAAAAATAATCAAGATACATATACAAAAATCACTGCATTTTTTTTTTCAAATAGTCCAGTGCATTACCTCAGCCAGATGTGGGGTTAAGCACAAAATTGTATAATAAGCACAAAATTGTATAATGATATGGATTGATAGGCATTGACAATAGTTTTAGACTAAACCTTGTTCTGGGAGATGGGGAGTATTTTCATGAGTAAGAGAGGACAAATTCTACACAGACTATCAATCCTTGTCCAGGAACTAGTGTATTGCTGTGGAACTTTGTTCTTCTACAAGGTACTTCTACACAGAATGTAGATAAAGTCCTATAATTCTGACATGCATATAATTTAAGCAGAATTGTGCCCCTTGCATTTCTGTGGACTCCAGTGAAGTCTGTGTTGTAGTGGTAGAATGTAAGCTTTTGGATTAGAGGATTTTTCTGAGCAAAGTTTAACTTTATGTTTCTCCCCCAACCCAGGTGTATAAATTGGTACCTGTGAGGATTGTAAGCCATCGTGATATAGCTGTCAGGTGCACTATATGTTAACAGCTGGCTTTCAATTCCATGATCCATTCCTTCACAATAAAAGTTCAGACCAGTCAAAATTCAAAGAAGTTGTCGAAGACAATTTTAACCCTTGTCATGCTGAACCCGGAATATTCTGGTTTTGGCAATAGGTATAGACCAAGATCTTGGTCTATACCTCCTGCTTGTACTTTTTCTGTCAGATTTGTTAACGAAATTCATTACTAAAAGAAATATTGATTTTTGAACAACAAGTTCTATCAGGGCTTTCAGCCCTTTGTTTTACGGCAATTCGGTAAGTCAATTTATACAGCATGACAAGGGTTAAGTTGATGAAATCTTCAAAATCTTTGTCTTTTAGAATAGAAAGCATTGCAGATAATAAAGAAATTGCTATTTACTAACAATTTCTTCATTCTCCACAGTGTTTTCCAAAGCTTTCATTTTGAGAGGCAATTAAAAGTTTCTTTGTTTAGGAATGGGTTAAAGTGTGAAATTTGTTGAAAATTCAAAAGTATACAAATTAATGAAATGAGTATTTTACGAACATTCTTTTGAAATCCTCAATGTATGGTTGTGACAAGCAATTAATATCTGTAGTTTAGTCCTATATATGCTGTTTTCAAAAGGTATGTATGATATAAAGATTTGTGGGGAAAAGAAGGAACTACTTGTTTTAAGCAATTTCTACTTTTTCCATAATGTTTTCTCAAATATGATATTGCAGAAAAGTGAAAATCAGGGATTGTACCATTTCCAAAGGACAAAATTGAGACTGGATTAAAGTCAAATAGATTTTAGACAAACAAAACAAACTTGGTTTAAATTGAAAGCTTAACCCTTTCCCACAAAAGTCTTCCTTTTGGAGCCCCTTGAGAAAAAGGCTTTTGAAAACAGTGGAAAATGAAGAAATAGCTTTTATCAAGCAATTTCTTCATTATCCACAATGTTTTCTATCCAAGAAGACAAAAAAGAATTAAAATTCCATCAACCTGATATAATGGTCTGCAGCTTCTTTCAATTTGGACCAGTCTGACATTTTGATGTATGGATTAAAGGGTCAAATGAGGTAGAAAATATTGTGGAAAAAAAGCAGAAACTGCTTGTTACAAACAATTTCTTGTTCTCTCAATGTTTTCAATAGCTATATTTCTTTGATGCATAAACATTTAGGATTGTGTTGGAATTGGTTAATTCACACAGTGGAGAAAGGTCATGTTTTTTCCATGATTGGTTGTGACCCCAGGTACGATAATTTTCACCTTCTTCTGGCTCCATTCCACTGACATTTCATGCAATGTTAATTTACTTTTCCGTTATTTCCCTGAATTTTCAATTAGACAGTTGTGTCATTAACAGCAATTTTTCTTTAACCCATTCCTAAACAATGATGCTTTTTACCCATTCCCACACGAAAAAAATTTAGGCTGGTCCAAATTCTAAGAAGTTGCATGCAATATAATTTCAAGTTTGTAAAATTGAAAAAAACTTTCTCTTTTGGGTATAAAATAATGAGAAAAATGAAGAAATTCCACATTGTTTTCCTAATATTTTTTCTTTGGGTGCGTAAAAAGGCAGAATTTTGTTGAAATGGATTAAACGCCCCTCAAGAAAACAAACTTTGTAAAACATTGTGGAAAATGAAGAATCAGAAAGTTGAAAAAATCTAAAACCTCATAAACTTGTAATTTGCGTCTGCAACTCCTTTCAATTTTGACTGGTCTAAAATTTTGTTGTCTGGTAATGGGTTAATGATCTTAGAATGTTACTCAAACATTCTTGCTTTTGTTACAGAATAAATGACAAAGATATATGAGCGCAAGCGTGACATTTCCAACCATCACACATGTGCGCCAAGTAAATAGGGAATATTGCCACAGTGTCTTTTTCTATGCGTTGTTATCGTGTTCGAGAATCGTGTGTAGGTATTTTTTATTGGATGAGACCGAAGGTCGAATACAATAAAAATACCTACACACGATTCGAGAACACGATAACAACAAATAGAAAAAAACACTGTTATAATATTCCTTTTATTATATACCTTTTAGGAAATGACATTTAAATGGCTAAGAAATAACCAACTTTTCCGAAAAACCTGGATTGTCAATACACAAAAAAAGAAGTCGGTGTTTAACGGTACTCGACGAATACGGTTAGTTGCTACACGCCGAATATTGATTTTTTTTCTGTCGAGTTGTATTTGACAGCCAGGTTTTACTCCATATCTTTTATAGGTATATAATAAAGACTCATATCAGCCTGTGCATCCGCACAGTCTGATCAGACTCTTCACTCTGTGCTCTGTAGATAGATACTGACCCAAAGCTTTTTTAAACAATCAGTGAATGTTATAATTGCCCAGACAGGCTGTCTAGGGGGCTCAATGTGCGCGAGTCACACACATGCGAAATAGTTGGAAATGTCACACATAGGCTCATATGTCAATTTAACCCTTCTGTTTTGAGAAATTTTAGACCTTTCCAAATTCAAAAGTTTTGCAGATGAAAATTTAAAGTGGAATTGAATTGAAAAATAACCATTTGATATGTTAGAAACATTGTTGAAAAAGAAGAAATTGCTTGTTACAATTTCTATTTTTTTTTTTTTCTACAATGTTTTCTCAGTTATAAAATCTCAGGGGCCTAAAGACCAGGGATTTAATAGGAATTTTTTAGGGTTAAGTCTTTGAATTTCCATTCCAGAAAAGATTTTCACAATTTTTCTACCCAACAGAGTAAATATTTTTCAAATAAAATCAACTTTGAAATGTAATCTGCAATACCTTTGAAACTGGACAGGTCTAGAATTTTGAAAAATGGGAAAGGATTAGAAATTTTAGTACATAAATTCAAACTAGTATTAGAAGGATTTCGTTCTTCTGAGGTTTATTTTCTTTTGTGCCCCTGATGCGGATTCAAGGGTATTTTGGCAACCATAAACCAGCTCTTTTCAAATTTAAATCTATAACCCTAAAAGTTATGTCCATTTAACCCTTGTCATGCTGAACCTGGAATAATTGCTGTCTGGGCAGGAGGTACAGACAAAGATCGGCTTAAGTGCAGTCTAATTTTAGTCTACACCACCTGCTTTTAGTGGTATTTATTTGTGATATCAATTTTCAAAAGAATTTCCAGTCCTCTATTAAGACTTCACTTTCAAGCAAGAATTGTCATGAAACCAGTTTTCAAATGAAATATTGCTTCCAGTGATTTCAGTCCTCTGATATTAGCGTGCAACTCTACTCAAGATTTTGTTCAGCATGACAAGGGATAAAAATAAATTACACTTTTAATGACGTATAACATTTAAGAATGAATTGAATCCTGTTTCAATGTAATTTTATGCTCATTTACCTGACTAAATTTGTGCTAAAATGTGATTTTTCAGATGAATATGTCACCTTGTTTATTAAAATACTGTCAATACAATGAATTCAAACCCTTATATTTAAATGATACTCTTGTGCAGGTTGATAATTGATACCTTGAAAGGACTGCATGTGAAAACAACAGAAGCCCTTATAGACTGATTTTATTTTTGTTGAAAATTTAACCCATTCCAACTCAATCCCTCCTTTTTACGCCTCTCAAGAAAAACGCTTTGGAAAACATTGTAGAAAATGAAGAAATTGCTTTATCAAGCAATTTCTTCATTATCCACATTGTTTTCTATCCAAAATCGTGAAAAAAATTAAAAATCCATCAACTTGAAATTGTCGTCTGCATCTTCTTTCAATTTGGACCAGTCAAAAATTTTGACAAGTGGGAATGGGTTAAATCACAAATAAATCAGTGGCTTAGTGTGTAAAAATCTTAATTGTCTATACAAAGTATCGACACTTATTATCTTTTTACACTAAGCTATTGAAATGTCCCTTAAAAGGTACATGTGGGCAGGTAGTGTAGACTAAGATTGCACTGCACATATGTGAAGGCTGATCTTTGTCTATATCTCCTGCCAAAACAGGAATATTCCGGGTTTAGGTGCAAGTTTAAACTTGATTGCATGAATCTAACCTGTTCCCACACAATCATGTATTTTTATGCCCCTCAAAAAAGAATTAAGCTTTGGAAAAAAAATGTTGAAAATGAAGAAATAGCTTATTACAAGCAATTTCTATGTTGCCCACAATGTTTCCTTTGCTAGTAACCCCAATTGGCAATTTGAAACTTTCTTTAACTTCTTTGAAGTTGGACCAGTCTTTCTGTTAGTAGATGGGTGTAAGTTATATAATATCAATATCAAATCTTTGCCACACAACAAACTTTTAAACTATTCCAAAATGAAAGATGCCAACAACAATTACAAGATAGTAGAATGTAGAAAATCTTTGCCTTTTAGGGTGGAAATCATTGTGGAAATCGAAGAAAATGCTAGTTATAAGCAATTTCTTAATTGTTCACTATGTTCTCATAAGCTCCTTTCTAGGGGGGATGGGGGTGGGGGGTCAAAATGTCATTGTGAGGGATTTGGTTAAATGATTTCAGTTGTCTGGTAGCACACATGTACAAATAAGGAAGAACCTGATGGTTTATTAGGTTACAGATTTTCCCAAACCTAACTTGTTAGGCAAGCATTGATTTATACAACATAAATCAGACTGGAAGAGAATTGATCTGCGGTATTTCTTTTGCCATCCTAACCAACATCGATAAATATTTCTGTATGTGTAATGAATTGACATTCAGCTTGAAAACCGTCAGAGTTGTAGGTGCTAGTAAATTACACTCGTCCAGAATGGGGACATCCTGAGTACGTGAGGGTTATTCATATAATGTCAGTAGGTCAACGTCCTTAGGTTACAACTCTAGCTGTTTTGACAGTTTACACGTTTTTTTACATCATTTTGTCGGCAAAAAGGTGTTTATCTTGTATGTACAAGAAAATTTTTTGGCAAAAGGGATGAGTTTATGACTGAAACAGAAGTCACTGGGTTTCTTTTTTGCTTGGGTGTTAAAGGTGTTAAATCAATGTGTAAGAGTCCAGGTATTTTAGAGCCAGTGATTCTAGTGTATTCCAAGTGTATAGAGGGTTAATTGCAAGACTGTTCTTAGTGCATATATGTTATATAGACACTAAAAACAGTCTTGCAATTAACCCCTTAACAAAACTTTTATACCAGTAAGAAATAACTCATTTTAAATGTGTCCTTTCAATTTCATTGCATAATTGAGAAATTAAGTGTCCTTGAATGAGTCCTAATGATTACAAAAAGTCTATTATCAAAACATATAGCATCACTTGTGAGTGCTCTTTAAGAAATGACTTTTCTGAAATTCCAAAAATCAAGGCCTTAATCAGACAACTAGGCTCACATGACCAGAATACATTGCTGGTAGCTGCACTATTATCAATTAAAAAGAACAGGGCATGTGTTTGACTTATAAATCAGCCTTTTGACCCTGGGATAGTCTGAAAATATCCTGTTTTGACCCTTAGACATTTCTGGCAAGGGGATCCCTTGCTAGAAATGTCTAATGGTCAAAACAGAATATTTTGAACCCTTTAACTTTCATCAATAGATGTTGTGTACCAATGACAAATCAAATGCTAATTTTATATCTTTATAGGTAATCTGTAAAAGATAATCATATTAGGCAAGAAAAGATCAATTTTTGCACTTAATCCATTCTTACACAATTCCTCCTTTTTATGCCCCTCAAGAAAAAAAGCTATGGAACAATCAATTTCTTCATTATCTACAATGCTTTCTATCCAAAAAGACAAAAAAAAAATAAAATTCCATCAACTTGAAATTGTCATCTGCAGCTTCTTTTAATTTAGACCAGTCTAAAATGTTGCTGTGTTTGAATGGGTTGAACCTTCAAATTTATGCTTGAGATGAGCTCTTTTTGTTTGTTTAACCCCTTCAAAATTAGTCAATGACTCCTTAGTTTTAGGACAAGAGCTGACCAATGAAGGACAGCTCATTTGTTCCAACATTTAGATAATGTTTTGTAAAAGCTGCCTTGTAATGATATATACACTATGGGTCTAGTGTCTAACTGTTTGCATTCCAGAAGTGGAATGAGGCACGGAAATATAATTAGCCTTCTTTGTGGTTGAACAGTTCAAAAACCATGACAACTCTAACATAGAGTTGGAAAATCATTGCTGAATTCTTACTTAACCCTTGTCATGCTGATCCAGAAATATTTCTGTTTTTACAATAGCTTTTGAAGGTGTATAGACTAAGATCAGCCTGAACAGATATGCAGTCTAATCTTAGTCTATACCACCTGTTTGTGCTTCTCCAATTAGATCATTTACAGAGTTGATTTTCGAAAGAAATAGTGACCCGCAACTAGTGATTCTATTACTTTCAGCCTTTTGATTTTAATTTGATTCTGAAAAAAGGAAATTATTCAGCATGACAAGGGTTGATAAATGATGGACATTTTTTCTTCAGTGACCATTTCAAGTACTATTGAAAAGCAAATTGTATGAATATGCAATTCGTTACCTGCAATTTGTAACCCTTTTTGTGCTGAACCTGGAATATGTCCATTTTAACAGGCAGCATAGACAAAGGTCAGTCTGCACATACATGCAGTCTGAACAGTCTACTCCTTTTTAAGTTGGAGTTGAGTACGAAATTAATTTTCGAGAGAAATATTGACCTAATTGCACTCAGGTCTTCTAGTGCTGATTATTAGCTCCACTGGCTGGTTTTCACTTTAAACTGTACATGGAAATTAGCCTGTAAAAAGCAATTGATTTTTATCGATCAAAATTTTATGAAGTTAACTGATAAGGATCACCCAGGGATTTTTCTTGAAAAATTTGGTTGAAATCTGTACAGTACATTTATAAGATTGCGGATAGACAGACACATGCTAAGATCGATGCAGGCACAAAAACATGACAATAGCCTGCTGGCTTTCACTAAATGTAGCTAAACAAATCTATAAAAAGACACAATGCACGTAAAAAGCAATTCTGCATTTTTGAGGGGGTCCTTCTTGGCTCAGTGGCTAGGGGGGTCTTGTATTATCTGATAAAGGTCAAAGGTTTTGGGTTTGAGTTCTGGCCACACCACTGGTCACGATGGGTCTGTCCTTGGAGTATCAGCCTAATATCTGTGATACCCAGTAAACATATGAATAGTTGATCTTTGCCATGCTATAAACTGAAAGATTGTTCAAAATAGTGTTCAATTAATTCCTTTACCAGGATATATAAGGCATCGTTTTGTATTGGGTTGAATAGTTCTTTGGTCCTGAAGGCTTATATGCATGTCTTCTGAATTTTATAAAGGGTTGATAAAAGTTGATTATAATAATGTAGATAGCATAATAAATTTGCACTATGTTTTTTAACCCATTAGCACATAACAACAATTTAGACTGGTCCAAATTCAAAGAAGTTGCAGACCACAGTTTTAAATCAATTAAAAGTCAAATATTCCTGCATTGAACTAATTTGGAAAATGCAGAAATTGCTTTAAACAAGCAATTTCTTCATTTTACAAATTGTTTTCCAGAGCTACTTTCTTGAAGGGCGTAAAAAGGCAAGATTATGTGGGAATGAAGATAAGCTCATTAGTCAATCTGTGTAAAACATGGAAGATATCAAGAAGTGACTAACCATTGCTTGATTCTACCTTTAATTAAATTGACATCAATATCTGAAAGATCAGCGAAATAATAAAGATTGATTTATTGATTGAATATTGACGACAGGATTTATCAGTCGAGTAAGCAGACTGAAAGAAACCAGAAATACTTGTATGTCAACTCTGTCAGTGATAATTTGAATGGTTAAATGTCAGAAAACTGATTGAAGTGTTACCTAGCCACATGTAATATGCATTGTCACCTGCAACAGTCTTCTGCAAGTCTTTTATGAAGTATTTCTCACTTAAACCATTACTACATTACAAAATTTTAGACTTATCCAAATTGAAAGAAATTGCAGACAATATTTTCAAGTTGGTGAAATTTAGAAAATCTTTGCATTTTAAGGTAGAAAACATTGTTGATATTGAAGAAATTGCTTGTTTTCAAGCAATTTCTTTATCATCCACAATGTTTTTACTAAGCTTTTTCTTTGAGGGGCGTCAAAAAGTAGAATTGTGTGGGAATTGGCTTGTATTTTTAGGTCACCTGACCGAATGGTCATGGTGACCTATTGCAATCATCGTTTGTCCGTCGTCGTGCGTCGTCCGTCGTCCGTCGTGCGTCGTCCGTCGTCCGTTAACTTTTAAACATTTTCATCTTCTTCTCAAGAACTACTGGGCAGATTTCAACCAAACTTGGTAGAAAGCATCATTGGGGGATGCCAATTCAAGTTTGTGAAAATAGGGGTTCTGGGGGTCATAGGGGCCCAAATAGGGGCCAAAAAGGGGTAATTTTTGGTACTTCTTTAAAAATCTTCTTCTAACAAACCGTTAATGCCAGAGCTTAAATATTTTGTGTGCATGACAACTAGGACAGGTATATTATAAATTGTGAAATTCATGCCCCTGGGGTCATGTATGGGGTCACACCCAGAGGTCAAAGTTCATCATGTTAAAAAATTCACATTTTCATCTTCTTCTGATGAAGTACAAAGCCAATTTCAAACAAACTTTGTGAAAAGCATCATTTGGTAATGGTTATTCAGATTTGTGAAAATAAAAAGGCTGTGGGGTCAGGGGGCCCTAAAATGGGGACCAAAAGGGGGTAATTTTTGGTAACTTTTAATTATTTCATCTTCTTCTCAAGAACTACTGGGCGGATTTCAACCAAACTTGGTAGAAAGCATCATTGGGGGATGCCAATTCAAGTTTGTGAAAATAGGGGTTCTTGGGGTCATAGGGCCCAAATAGGGGCCAAAATGGGTAATTTTTGGTTCTTCTTTAAAAATCTTCTTCTTATAAACCGTTAATGCCAGAGCTTAAATATTTTGTGTGCATGACAACTAGGACAGGTATATTATAAATTGTGAAATTCATGCCCCTGGGGTCATGTATGGGGCCACACACAGAGGTCAAAGTTCATCATGTTAAAAAATTCACATTTTCATCTTCTTCTGATGAAGTACAAAGCCAATTTCAAACAAACTTTGTGAAAAGCATCATTTGGTAATGGTTATTCAGATTTGTGAAAATAAAAAGGCTGTGGGGTCAGGGGGCCCTAAAATGGGGACCAAAAGGGGGTAATTTTTGGTAACTTTTAATTATTTCATCTTCTTCTCAAGAACTACTGGGCGGATTTCAACCAAACTTGGTAGAAAGCATCATTGGGGAATGCCAATTCAAGTTTGTGAAAATAGTGGTTCTGGGGGTCATAGGGGCCCCAATCGGGGGTAAAAAGGGGTAATTTTTGGTACTTCTTTAAAAATCTTCTTCTAATAAATCATTAATGCCAGAGCTTAAATATTCTGTGTGCATGACAACTAGGACAGGTTTATTATAAATTGTGAAATTCATGCCCCTGGGGTCATGTATGGGGCCACACCCAGAGGTCAAAGTTCATCATGTTAAAAAATTCACATTTTCATCTTCTTCTGATGAAGTACAAAGCCAATTTCAAATAAACTTGGTGAAAAGCATCATTTGGTAATGGTTATTCAGATTTGTGAAAATAAAAAGGCTGGGGGTCAGGAGGCTCTAAAATGGGGACCAAAAGGGGGTAGTTTTTGGTAACTTTTAAATATTTCATCTTCTACTCAAGAACTATTGGGCGGATTTCAACCAAACTTGGTAGAAAGCATCATTGGGGAATGCCAATTCAAGTTTGTGAAAATAGGGGTTCTGGGGGTCAAAGGGGCCCAAATAGGGGCCAAAATGGGTAATTTTTGGTTCTTCTTTAAAAATCTTCTTCTTATAAACCGTTAATGCCAGAGCTTAAATATTTTGTGTGCATGACAACTAGGACAGGTATATTATAAATTGTGAAATTCATGTCCCTGGGGTCATGTAAAGGGCCACACCCAGAGGTCAAAGTTCATCATGTTAAAAAATTCACATTTTCATCTTCTTCTGATGAAGTACAAAGCCAATTTCAAACAAACTTGGTGAAAAGCATCATTTGGTAATGGTATTTAGGATTTGTGAAAATAAAAAAGGCTTGGGGGTCAAATGGCCCTAAAATGGGGACCAAAAGGGGGTAGTTTTTGGTAACTTTTAAGTATTTCATCTTCTTCTCAAGAACTACTGGGCGGATTTCAACCAAACTTGGTAGAAAGCATCATTGGGGAATGCCAATTCAAGTTTGTGAAAATAGGGGTTCTGGGGGTCAAAGGGGCCCAAATAGGGGCCAAAAAGGGGTAATTTTTGGTACTTCTTTAAAAATCTTCTTCTAATAAATCATTAATGCCAGAGCTTAAATATTCTGTGTGCATGACAACTAGGACAGGTATATTATAAATTGTGAAATTCATGTCCCTGGGGTCATGTAAAGGGCCACACCCAGAGGTCAAAGTTCATCATGTTAAAAAATTCACATTTTCATCTTCTTCTGATGAAGTACAAAGCCAATTTCAAACAAACTTGGTGAAAAGCATCATTTGGTACTGATTATACAGATTTGTGAAAATTAAAAGGCTGGAGGTCAGGGGTGCCTAAAATGGGGACCAAAAGGGGGTAATTTTTGGTAACTTTTAAACATTTTCATCTTCTTCTCAAGAACTACTGAGGGGATTTCAACCAAACCTTTTTCTAATTCTTTCAAACAAAATCACTTGTCTTGGTGCTCTTTTACTCAGGTGACCGTTAAGGCCCACTGGGCCTCTTGTTGGTATTTGCGTTCTTCTACCATATTGCCTTGGTCCTTTAATATTCGGCTAATAATACCATCAACATATTGAATACTGCTGGTAAAACCTGACTTTTTAAATTTCAAATTCATGGCACCAATGATATGCCATGCAAACAATCAAAGATTTGCATTCAATAAAGGGGCAATGAAATCACATGAAATACTGTGTAGCCATTATGAATGATTTGATTTGTCAACTTATTTTTATACGGGTACTGACAGGTCAGTATTCATTCCGTCAGAGTTTTCAAATTATAATGATTAGCTTCATTCTCCCTCACATAAACAAATTCCCATACAATGATGCTTTTTGACTCCTCCAAGGAAAAAGCTTTGGAAAAAATTGTGAAAAATGAAGAAATTGCTTGAAACATTGAAGAATTGTTTCAAGCAATTTCTTCATTTTCCAAAATATTTTCTACTCAGAAAGTCGAAAAAATCTGACAATTCTTTAACTTTATATTGTTGTCTGCAAGACCTTTCAATTTAGACCAGTCTAAAATTTTGCTGTCTGGTAATGTGTTGAGATAAAATTCCATTTATGACATAACAATTGTACAATGCTGCAAGGTACTATCTTGGAGAATGTTTTTATAATCATCCTGAACACAGGAAAGATACTTCATGCCAAAGCAGATTGTTGAGGCTGAACAAGAGCATAAGTTCTTTCCATTTATTAACCCATTACACCACAGCAAAATTTTAGACTGGTCCAAAATCAAAGAAGTTGCTGACAACAATTTCAAGTTCACAGAATTTTGAGTATATCCATCTTTTTGGGTAGAAAACAAGATCAAAAATGAAGAAATTGCTTTTAACCCCACCGAAAAAAAAAAGGATTTTACCGCTCGAATTCAACCATATCATTCAGTGCTTCAATTGTAATAATATTATGCTCAACACAAAAAGAAGTGAATGTTAGCTTTGATTGCTTTACCTTTTTATCATTTAACCTTTTACTACACAACAACAAATTTTCACACACTGATGAACTAATATTAAAAAAAGTTGTGATAAAATCAAAATAGCAATTTCGGTAAACAGTAAAAGGGTCATGATTGATTGAATGGGGTTTTAACACAACTTTAAATAGTATTCCAGTCATCGGGGCGGCTGGAGCTCCTAACCATGGATTCCTGGTAGCTCTCACACCAGTATTATCACTAGATCCTTATCGAGCATCCCACTTAAGTGTACGATTTAGTTAATCATCTTGATGATAAATGTTGGCATAATTGAGCGAGGTTACTGATAAGCAAGAAAAACCGCTCTAAGGACTCCCTGTCCTTTGATTCTGTAATTGATTTTCATAAAAAGCTGTAAAGTCTGTCTGTCAGTCCTTTTTTGTTCCACTCTAGAACCAATTGACCTACATCATGAAACTTCATACAATTGTTGCAAATGATCCAAAGAATTGTCCTTTTGTCTTTGGGTCACATAGGGATAAGGTCAAAGTCACAATTGAACTTTAATTGAAAACTGTTTTGGTGCTCCAGCTCACAAGACATTTGACCTGGGACTCTGAAACTTTATATAAATGTTACCCATGACCCTTGGAGGTACCTTTTTTGTTTTGGGATAAAGTAGGTCAAAGGTCAATTGTGATACATGAGTAGGGGGTATAAGTCCGCTTTGCAACAATTCCTGTTGATAATTTAAAGCTTTATAAAGTTGGATAAGTGCAGATCTAGGGATGTATTTGTCTGACATTTTGTTTAACCTTTCATGCCTGCATTTAATCCTTCCTTTGAGAATATATTAGGAGGTATTTCAAGTGCAGTAAGTAATGCATTTCACATTAATTGAAATTCAATTTCTCTTTAGACTTGGCAACATCCATTGAAAATTTATGTTATATTTAAACGAACTTACAGTCCAAATTTTAGACATTTCTTTTCCAATGGCATTTGTGCTGATTTACACTATTTAGTAAGGTCTAATTTGTTTGAATTGGGTTATTTCAAATTTAAGTTATATTACCATTAGTTCCAAAGAAGTAAAGCTATTGAAAACATTGTGAGAAAAGAAGAAATTGCTTGTAACAAGTAACAAGCATTTTAGCTCACCTGAGCATGACATTTTCAAGGGGAGCTTTAAGGATCGCTCAGTGTCTGTCATTCGTCATCGATATTTTCTTTAAAAATCTTCTCCTCCTAAAGCACTTGGCCAACTTGGACCAAATTTGGCTGGAATGCCCCTTGGGTAGCCCTTCTAAAAACTTGTTCATCAAATTTTGATTCATAAAAAGAAATTGGATATGGCAGTGCAGGCATATCTGAGATAACTGGAGGAATCATGGAATAATTCTTTAAAAATCTCCTCCAAAACCAATAGGCCAATTTTGACCTAACTTGGCAAGAATGTTCTTTGGATGAACCTATTCAAAGCTTGTTTGTGAAATCTTGTTTTCTAATGTGGGTGTGGCAGGGCTGGGCTTATCAGACTTAGAGAAATTATTCTCAGGTGAGCATTTTGGTGTATTTTGGGCTCTTTTGTTTCTAGTCTCACAATGCATGTTATCTACCTCGCCTTATTTTAAAAAAAAACCTTTGTTTTTTTCATTCACAACCTCTTTGGATTTGGACCTGTCTAAAATTTTGTCAGATCGGAATGAAAAAATGTGCATCACGGATTTCACATGCAACTACTGGACTGGAGCACTGAGATATGTTTTGCCCATGGAGTCAACATGACCAGTAATTTGACCAGGAATTTCCAAAGCTTTTTTATTGACTGTGTAAAATGCAGGATTATGTGGAAAGGGGAATTGACCCTTTTCTGGTTAATCCCTGGAAACGTCCCTGAGTTTTTATACTTGAGAAAATATTGTGGGATAAGAAGAAATTGCCTGTAACAAGCAATTTCTTCTTATCCCACACTATTTTCTACCCTACAGGTTGGTTACTTTTCAAACTGCACTCACTTTTAATTGTCGTCTGCAACTTCTTTTAAATTGGACCAGTCTAAAATTTTGAAAAACAGGAAAGGGTTAACCTATTCCCATACAACACCACTTTTTTATACTGCTCAAGAAAAATCTTATGAAAAACAAGGCTGAAAATAAGGAAATTGCTTGTTAATAGCAATTTCTTCATTTCGAACATTGTAGACAAATATACTCAAATTTCTTTCGACTTGAAATTGTCATCTGCAATTTCTTTTAATTCCAACCAGTCTAAAATTTTGCAGTGTTGCAATGGGTTAAGTAAGCTGTAACATGCAGCTTACTAAGGATAAATGAGATGTTACATTGCCTGTTGTTAGTCTTCCATTATCGAAGGTTTTTTCCTCCACGATGTACAATAGGGAAAAACTACTGGAATGTATAGCAGACAGGTTCATTAACACCTCAATCTGACAAAAATCTAATATGAAAACCTTGGGCCTAACTACAGGAGAGAAAAAATGTTTAGCGATCCTTTACATCCCACACTGGTTATAACGAAATACATGTACGTCCAAAAACTAGTGCCTGTATTACTGGTATTTAGGGTAGTGAGCTGAACCATCAAACTATTCCTACTGAAACTATCCTTGTCATGCTGAGCCTGGAGTATTCCTGTTTTTAGCAGAAGGTCAAGATAAAGATCAGACTGCACTTTGTCTAGACCACCTGCTTGTACCTTTAAAGCTAGAATTGTTTTAAGATAAATTTTCAAAACTATTATTTAGTTACATTTAGTGCTTTCTGTACTTTCAGCCCTTTGATTTTTATGCAGTTTTTGAAGAGGACTTTATTTAGCATGACAAGGGTTAACAAGTGAAGTAGCTAAACTTAGTTCATGGTGTGAAATTCCCATGCACAATTTGACCGACATGGGCTTTTCTGCTTGTGGACATTGTCAAGGTCGCTTGTCCAAGGAAAAGTATATAGCAGATGGTGTAGACTAAGATCATACTGTGCTTCTGTGTAGGCTTATCTTTGTCTGTATCTCCTGCAAAAACTGGAATATTCTAGGAACAGCATGACAAGAGTTAATAAAAGATTGATTGAATGGGGTTTTACTCCACTTTAACAGTATTTCAGTCATATTACGGCTGCTGAAGCACCTAACAATGGATTCCTGGTTTTTCTCACACCATTTACCACTATATCCTTTCAGAGCCTCGAGCTGCTCATCCCACTTAGGTTTACAATTATCCACCCATCTGTTTTGGACAAATGTCATCAAGGCCTAATCACACTTCTGTATGAATCACCTAGTGCCATGCGGGAGTATTTGCGCTACAATGACAAATGGTAGCCAAGTCTAATTTATCTTACCTTTGAGAGCTTTGTCTCAGAGAGCACTACAGGACTAAGGACACTCTTGTTTACATCATCTGCATGATTTACTCAGTGTTAACCCAGGAGGTCCCATTAATGAGAGACAGTTAATAGGAGTAAATGTATTCAAGGGTTAGTAATACGGTAGATTCCCATAAAGCCAACACCATTATAGTCACCACTCATTGTCTGTGCACATTACCTGACTAAGAATGCGGAGTTTTATAAAAAATAAACTATTTTAGAATTTGTGAAGTATTTTGTTATGAAGATTTGTCTTTAAGTTGCATTTGTTCTGACTTCAAGAACTGGATTTTATGATGAAAGGTTGCAGAGGTTAGGTAAGAAGGGTTATTAATGCCAATCTAAAATCTTTATTTATCCATAAAACTATATGTTGTTGGTACTCATTAGAAATGACTTAACAAGATGATTCTTATTGAATACCCATTACACAGGATGAAACTGTGTCGGAATGGTATAAAGTGCATTTCAATAATTTTAAGTTAATGTTTGTGAAGAACTAAATCTTTTTTTATTCCTTTTTCAATAATTTAGTTTTTACCTCAATGAAAACAAAAAATTCTCTTCATTTCTTAATTAAAATATTGATGATTGTAGAAATAGACTCTGACTTGAGAAAACCGGCATCCTAAGGGAATCCGGGATTATATGGTGCATGTCTAGGCTTTGAGATTTCCATTCTGTCGTAAAACAAATTCTAGAGAATCACTTGGATAGATATTAGAATTTGTTGGAGTAATATATGTGCTAATGTGTTGCTATGGTGTCTTGACTTAGGGTTTTATTTAATGTCTATAGAATGTGATTTTGGTGTTTTATATATTGAAGTGTTTTGTATGGAAGGAAGATTATGTCTTCATGAGATATTTCAAACAGTTTATTGACTTCTTGGGGATTGAGCAATATAATTCAATGACTTAACCAATTCCAACTCAATGCGGGATTTTTACACTACTCAAAGACAAAATAATTCAGAATACATTGTGGAAAATGAAGAAAGTTGCTTTGACAAGGAATTTCTTCAGTTTCTACTGTGCTTTCCAAAACTTTTTTCTTGAAGAGCGTAAAAAGCAGGATTGTTTGGGAACGGGCTATGATAGATAATTTTATGCTTAAAAGTTGTTTTCTAAGGAAAGGTCATAGTATATGAGATAAAATTATATATGAGGGACATATATATTTTATCCCCAGTAGTACATTAACTCATTCCCACACAATAACACTTTTCAACAACCCTTAAAAACAACAAACAGGAAAACATTGTATGAAATGAAGAAATTGCTTGCAAAAAGCAATTTCCTCATTATCCACAATCTTTTCTACCCAGAAAATTTATAAAAAGTCTGAAATTTTATGAACTTTATGAATTTGGATCAGTCTAAAATTTTGCAATCTGTTAATGGGTTAACCCTTTACTATTTTGCAAAATTTCAGACCTGTCCAAATTCAAAGGTTTTGTAGACGAAAATATGAAATAAATTTTATTTGAAAAATAATCATTCAGTGGGGTAGAAAATATTGTGGAAAAAGAAGAAATTGCTTGTAACAAGCAATTTCCTCTTTTTTCACAATGTTTTCTCAAGCATATTATCTCAGGGATGTAAAAACCAGGGATTCTTCTTGAAAGGGTAAATTGATCTACAAATACAAACAAATGAATTCAATGGAGGACTCGGACTGAGCAAGGTGTTATGTATATTGACTGTAATATATGAGTCAGTGGCGGTATACCATTAAATAGAAAGTTGTTGAATGGATAAAAACTCACTTTCACCCTGAGATTTATATAGATGTTCAATGAGATAATTGGTGAATATAAAAGTTTATTTTCTGTGTCAGTTATCCTGAAATATAGAGATTTTTATTGGAGTTAATAGCAAAAACATTTTTAACGAGCCATGAAATAAGGTAAAATTTTCACTTTGCAGAACTCAACTGATTTCATGAGACTCATTACATGAGTTACCGTCATTTGGAAATTCTGTGAAAAAAATATTTGAGGTAAAGATTCGATCCAGCATTCACGGTGTATAAGCTGATAAGGTTTATATTATCTGTCCGTGTTCAAGCTGCTGCACTGATAGTAATTTCTTTGCTACAATGAAATGTGGAAGCGGACTGGGATATTTAGTTTCTGATATTGTGATGACAATACAATTGTACCATGTAGCAGATTAGAGACAAAAATAAAAAACAGTTTTAACATTTAAAACATTTAAATAAATATATTTAAGGTTAAATTTTGTCAGCTTTTTCAAAAACATAACTCCTAGCTATGCTTATAGATATTAAAAACTGGCACATTTGCTTGTCATCATGGCTAAAAGTGTACATTGAAATATTTGCTCAACAAAGAGCAAGGGCATGGTCTTGAATTGAATCGATGTCCCTTTCACTTACTGGGTAAGCTGTAGTTACCACATTTAAGTCGCAAAACCAACATAAAAGCTTAACAAAAATGGCAGCAAATGTCATAGTTCAAAACTAACTTCTGGTGATTTGATTGATTAACTGAATATTTGATTGACAGCTGCAATTGTTTTTCATCTTGAATAGAAGTGTACATTAAAACGTTTGCTAAATAAAGAGCATGGGCATGGTCCTGAAATTTGAAGACTCTACAAAAAATTTCTTAGTCAACCAAAATAGACTGTTTCAAATTGGAAGAAGTTGCAGGCAACAATTTAAAGTATAAGAAATTTTAGGTTTTTTTTTTTCAACTTTCTTAGTAGAAAACATTGTGGAAACGTTGTGTAAAATGAAGAAATGGCTTGTTGCAAGCAATTTCTTCACTTTTCAGAATATTTTCCCAGGAGTTTTTCTTATGGGGCATCAAATAAGATTCATTGTGTGGGAATGGGTTAGAATTTTGAGAAGAGAGCAGTAGTATAGGATATAAGTAGTTTACAAAAACATCTCGTATTTTTCAGTGAAGAAGAAGGTGAACGTTACCTGATGCTTGAAGAACATAAACATGCCAACACGCCAGACGATAACGTTGTAGTAACGCTACCTGACAACCATCATCAGACGGTGGTCATACACACAGAGTGTAAGAAAACCTCAGGTCCTACGATCGTAGAATTAGAAGAGAAGAACCTCAAAAAGACGGCATGTTTGAATGGAGAGTTAGACGTCCCTAGAAGCGTACCATGTGACAATAAAGCTAACAGGCAAATGTCTGACAGCTTCTCTGGTGGTATGGTTCAAGGTAAATGAATTAAAGAGTCCAACACTTTGTCCTTGCTAAAAAAATATTTCCTCTTTGGAGAACAAGGCACATAATGTTTAATCCTTTCGCACACAATGACACCTTTTGATTCCCCTCAAGAAAACAGCTTATGAAAACATTGTGGGCAATTCAGAAAATGCCTTTGACAAGCGATTTCTTCATTATCCACAATGTTTTCTACCCTAAAAGGCAAGGACTTTCTTCACCCTTTCCTGTTTTATGAAATTTTAGACTGATCCAATGTGAAAGAGGTTGCAGACAACAATGAAAAATGCTTGCAATTTGAAATCTGACCATCCTATGTGGTATAAAATATTGTGGGAAAAGGAAAAATTGCTTGTTACAAGCAATTTCTTCTTTTTCCACAATGTTTTCTCAAGTGTAAAATCACAGTGATGTAAAATCATGGGTTTGTCCAGGAAAGGGTTAATTCAACAAGCTTGAAACAGTCATCTGCAAATTCTTTCAATTTGGTCCAGTCTAAAACTTACTTGTGTGGGAATGGTTTAAGACCACAAGTTTCATGTGCAAGGAGCTATAGACTTCTCAATTACAAAAGCTAGCACAAGCCCTGTATATTAACCTTGTAATGCTGAATAAAATCCTTTTCAGAATTGCATAAAAATCAAAGAGCTGAAAGCACTGGTAGTGCTTGTTCAGTTGGCAATACTTCTTTTGAAAATTAATTTCATTAACAACTCTGGTTTCAAAAGGACTGATAGAAAGTGTAGAACAAGATCAGACCATACAAATGTGCTGTCTGATCTTTGTTTATACCTTCCGCTAAAACCGGAATATTTCGGGTCCAGCATGATGGGTTAATTTGAACTTGTTGGATTCACAGTAATGACTTGTGACAAAGCAGTTGACAACCACCATGAGTTTGACACTGCAGACAGTTTCTTAAGGTCTTAAATCAGATAGTTTTGAGTATCGTGGCTACCACTTTTCTGAGTCTCAAGACAACCAAAATCTGGGTTCTTTAACCCATTACCAGACAGCAACATTTTAGACTGGACCCTAAATTGAATGGAATTGAAGAAAATAATTTATAGCTTGTGAAATTTTGGATTTTTTTTTTTTTCTATTTGGGGGGGGGGGGAATAGAAAACATTGAGGATGATGCCCATTCCCACACAATCCTGCTTTTTGACACCCCATGAAAAAAGTTTGGGAAAACATTGTGGAAAATGAAGAAATTGCATGTTACAAGTAATTTCTTCATTATTCACGATGACCCTACCTCAATTAACAAAAAGATTTTATATAATCTACTCAAAGCTGTCGTCTGCAACTTCTTTGAATTTGGATCAATCTGAAATTTCGTCATCTGGTAACTAGTTAAACCCTTTTAAGCTTGTCTAATTTCAAAAAGATGTAGACAGCAAAAAAAGTGAATCCAATTTGAAAAACAACCAACTGACAGGTAGAAAATATTGTGCAAAAAGAAGAAATATCATGTTTCTTCTTTTCACACAATGTCTTCTCAAGTATAAAAACACAGGGACATAAAAGCAAGGGATTGTGCAGGAAAGGTTTAAAGGAGTTGTCATAAAGATTTTCAAGGCTTGCATGGCTTATAATAATAATAATAGACCAAAACACTGTAAAAACAAGTTGCTTTTAACATTTCCAAGTTGTGTACAGTAGTAGATGAAACCCTGTTTAACCCTTTCCTGGATAAACCCGGGATTTTACGTCACTGTGATTTTACACTTGAGAAAACATTGTGGAAAAAGGAGAAATTGCTTGTAACAAGCAATTCCTCCCTTTCCCACAATACCCACAATATTTTCTACCGCATAGGATGGTCAGATTTTAAATTGCATGCATTTTTCATAGTCGTCTGCAACCTCTTTCAAATTGGACCAGTCTAGAAGTTCATAAAACAGGAAAGGATTAAAAGATTTGTCATAAAGCTTTATAAAGCTTGTCACAACATTTTTTTCTTTTCTCTCATTGTTGTCTTTAACTTTCTTAACGGTGTCAAATAGTTGGAAATTGTAATGGGATAAAGAATTAACACAAAGTTTTTCAAAGTTATATAGACTTGAACATGTTGAAAGTGATGTCATAAAGCTTAGAATAAGTTAAAGGTTGCGTAAAATGTTAGATATTTTTTACTTAACATGAATAATGTGAATAGATTATTTTCATGGTCTATATAACATCATTACATGAAATACAAACAAAATATTTTTACTTGATGGAAAAAAATTCACTAGACCATATTACATGGACTTTTACCTTTTACTTGAGAGCTCCCTTCCTGATTTAGAACAGTCTACAATTCCTTTGTCTAGTTGTAACTTTACCTTAACCCATTACCTCATGACCAAATTTTAGACTGGTCCAAATTGAAAGAAGTTGCAGACAACAAACTAAAGTTTAAGAAGTGTAGGGTTTTTTCAACTTTCAGGGTAGAAAATATTGTATCAAAATCTCTTCATTTCACACAATTTTTGTTTTCCCAATTGTTTTCTTGAGGGGCGTCAAAGGCTTAATGTGTTGGAATGGGTTAACCCATTTCCTAATAATCTGTCATTTTACATGCTGAAAGAAGTTACCTGTGGAAAAACATTATGGGAAAATGCAAAATTGCTTCTAAGCAGTTCCTCAATTCTATCAGTACATCTTTTTTTACCACATTTTGAACTTATTTGGCATTTTGTCGTGTCTAACTCACTTCTTTCTCTTCATTCTTCTGTAAACTTTTAATTGAAAATTCTTCTCCTGAGAAAGTACCAAACAGATTTCATAGGAATAAGCATGGCTTTAACCCATTCCCACACCATTACACTTTTGGACACCCCTCATGAAAAAAAATAGAGAAATATTGTGGAAAATGAAGAAAGTGCTTGTTACAAGCAATTTCTTCATTTTCCACAATGTTTTCTACCAAGAAATTTGAAAAAAATCTAAAATTTGATCAACTTTGAGTTGTTGTCTGTAACTCCTTTCAAGTTGGGCCATTCTACAGTTTTGTCATCTTGTTATGGGTTGATAGGCAGGGCTGAATTCCATATATGGTATATATTGAGACTTTGTAAAACCTGGTGGTAAATTTCAACCAAAATTCACAAGAATGATCCTTTGGTTATGCTTTATAAGATTCCATAAAAGAATTTTGACCAGATTAAAAAAATGGCTTTAATGGCAGGGGCTTATTTCTGTTTAAGGTATATAGGGAAAACATTAAAAAAAAACACACTT
This sequence comes from Fragum fragum, assembly GCA_946902895.1. Classification (NCBI taxonomy): domain Eukaryota; kingdom Metazoa; phylum Mollusca; class Bivalvia; order Cardiida; family Cardiidae; genus Fragum; species Fragum fragum. The sequence continues at coordinate 81,575,595 of OX336366.1, read as the reverse complement.
CTTTTCCAAACCAGAAAATGGATTTCAAACAAGTTTCGAAGGAAAGATCTTTTAGTGACCCTTTATCAGATTTCTTGAAAAAAAAAATCATACTAGGATTTACGATATTGCTTTTCATATATAGACCTCCTAGTAAATGATTGATATTGCTTGACAGAGAATATTTGTTGCATAAAAGCAAGCCGCCTCTGTCTAAAATGAATTGATTACTGCTTTAACCCGTTTCCACACAACAAAATTTTAGACTGGTCCAAATTGAAAGGAGTTGCAGACGACAAATTAAAGATTATGAAATTTTAGATTTTTCATCTTTCTGGATAGAAAACATTGTGTAAAATGTTCCACAATGTTTTAAAAAGCTAGTATATTGAGGGACGTTTAAAAGTGTCACTGTGTGGGAATGGGTTAAAGAAAACAAAATTTCCTATTAGTAAATTCAGGCCGCTGTAGCAATTCAGGTACACAAAACACCTCTTGTTCAGTTTTAACCCATTCCCACACAGTAACACCTCCTGATGCCCCTCAGGAAAAACCATAGGGAAAATATTGTGAAAATGAAGAAACTGCTGGAACCAGGAAATTTCTTCATTTCACACAATGTTTTCTACCTAGACAAGCGAAAATAACTAAAATTTCTTAATTTATAAATTGTCATTGCAATTTCTTTCAATTTGGACCAGTCTAAAATTTTGCCATCAGGTAATGGGTTAACTCACTGAATTGGCATCTATATGTTCTTTGAATTTGGATCAGTCTAAAATTTTGTCATCTGATAAAGGGTCAAACAAACCTGGTTAAATATAAGAATCATTATGCAGGTTGTCATTAACCCATTACTACTCAATGACTCTTTTAGATGCCCTATAAAAGAAAGCTTACGAAAACATTGTGGAAAATGAAGAAATTGCTTGTTACAGGCAGTTTCTTCGTTATCCACAATGTTTTCTACCTGAAAGGTTAAGAAAAATCAAAATTTCATATGTTTAGAAATGTCGTCTGCATCTCCTGTCAAATTGGACCAGTCTAAAATTTTGCTGTCTGTTAATGGATTAGCCTACTTTAAATTAACCATGTTTGAATATTTTTCAGGCACAAGACACCCAGAGAGTAGCTACTTTTCTAGTGTAGGAAATAATTCATCTAGTGAGCCAGTCTATCGTCCTATAGCAAGTCAAGGGAGCATACTCTTACAGCAACCCTTTACTGCCCAACCTTTAGGTACTAGTGCAGGTAATTATCTAATAGACTGGTTAACCCATTCCCACTCAATCCCTCCTTTTTGCGCCTCTTCAAGAAAAGAGCTTTGGAAAACATTGTGAAAATGAAGAAATTGCTTGTGTCAAGCAATTTCTTCATTATCCACAATGTTTTCTTTCCAAAAAGATGAAAAACTTCAAAATTCCATCAACTTGAAATTGTCATCTTCAGCTTCTTTCAATTTGGACCTGTCTTAAATTTTGTTGAGTTGGAATGGGTGAACCTTGTACTGTTTTTCAAATTTTAGACTTTCCAAATTGAAAAGGCTCTCAGACAACATTGTAATTCCGTCTTTTTTCGCAATTTTTCTCAAGTTTATCACAAGACTGTAAAAATCAGGTATTGAATGGGAAAGAGTTGGGTTATTCAGGTCTACAATTTCATTGTAGGAAATGATTTATCTTCTGAGCTAGTAGCAATTCAAGGGAGCTTGTAATTGCAAAACACATAGGATAAAGCGCAGAACATTTTATTAACCCATTCCCAAACGGCAAAATTTTAGACTCGGCCAAACTGAAAGAAGTTGCAGACGACAATATAAAGTTGATGAAATTTTGGATTTTTTCAACTTTCCGGGTTGAAAACATTGTGACAAATGAAGAAATTGACGCTTTCAGACGCCCCAAAGAATAAAAAGGGTTGGAAAACTTTGTAGAAAATGAAGAAATTGCTTGTTACAATGTCCCTATCCCAAAGACACGAAAAGGGGGGGTATTAGTCTGCTTTGAGACAATTTCTAGTTCCCCTTGAAGAGTTCAAGACTTAATTTGAGACTCCCATGTTCAAAATCACATTTGAAGGTCATCTGACAAGTAATTATGTGGAGCATCCGTGTAGGTGACACATTTCTAGTTCTAATTGATATCAAGGTAAGGTTTAAGTTATCTAACAAAGACAATGTTATCTATCAATTTTAAACTTCTAAATTTTGCTGTTCTGAGGACATAAGTGTTTCACATTTTATTTAACTCATTTCCACACAAGGATGCTTTTTGACGCCCCTCAAGAAAAACAATTAGCAAAAAGTAGTGTAAAATGAAGAAACTGTTTTCCCAATTGTTTTCTTGAGGGGCGTTACAAAGTTTCACTGTGTGGGAATAGGTTATTAAACATAAGCTAAATTGTCAAGCATCCTCTATGGATTATAACCTGATCATTATACCCCTGCAAAACGCATGTTTTCAGGCGTATACTGGAATCAGCGTGTCCGTCTTTGTACAATATACTACCAATTTTGTGTCGCAAACTCCTCCTTCAGTTTTGCTTCAATACCATTGAAACTTTATACAAAGATTGACCACATGTTGAAGTTTTGCAAGACGCAATTTTGAAGTCTTAATTCCCCCCTGGTTCAAGAATTATCTCCCCTTGAACTTAGACATTATTTATGCTTTGTAGACATATACTAAATACTAATTATACTACCAATTTTGTGTCGCGAACTCCTTTCTAGAAAAGCAAACTTCAGTAGCTATGTCCTTGTATTGTTAAAGCTCTCATTACACTGAAAACACTTGCTGAGATATTAAGTCACATACTTTGACAAGTTCTAGATGCATCAGTCGATAATTTATGTATCAAAAACAATATACTTGTACTTGCTATATTTTATATTTTTGTAGAATTATCAATGTACACTAAATATAAGAGTAATTATTTGCTTTATAAATCATTCCTCTGTTTGAACTGTTAATGCCTGAGTTTATCTCTTGCATGGAAATTAAGCTTTTGTTATCTATGATGTCTATTCCATGAATTGATCATTAACTGGTGGATACGAATGATGGATCACTGACTATGCCCACTGACTCCGACGGGAAGTTAGATATTAACCAGTGCTATTTTGTAGTATTCATTATCAGTAACATGTAAAAGATGTAAAATGGCTGGTTTACTACCCTTATGTTATAATTACAGCTTGAATAATGACATTTAAGTTGCCAAAAAAAAATGCTCAATATACATGACTGTCAGGGTTACAAGCTCTCTTAGGTCTAAGTGCATTATTTGATTTGGTTTGCATATCTTGTTTTCATGACACTGTGACAGCCATTATCGGTCAATTTCTTCCTACATACACATATTTTTCTTTTACAGGTGGCAGTATCGAGATCATTCCTGTTAACACACTAGGCAGCTCTTGTAAAATGTCCCCAAACATCATAAATAATGAGGAAAAGACAACCAACCTTTTGGTTGGGGATTCATCTGCATTAGACAACAGTTTTAATAACCTCTACCCCGGCAGTTGTCATAGCAACTATTCCAACAGTGAAGACGGCGGCTATGAAAGTGCATCAAGCCCCGCGTCTTCACACACCAGTCCACAAGTAGTGTCGCCGTATAGTGCAAATGAGAGAGCTTGTGAAGTAAGCTTTGAGTCTGGAGTAATGGTTACCACGGACACTAATCCAGCCATTATAAAGAACTGTGATTTTGGTGTTGGATACCCTCAAAGTTATGATCAGATGGAAAACACACCAATATTTGACGATGATAAAGGAGCCATTGTACCCGATGCGGAGAATATCCTTGATGAGTTGTTGCTGTCTTTCAATCAGCCATCGGGTAACTTGGATGAAACTATGTCTGTTGTGTTTTCTACAATAGAGAGTTTATCACAACAAAACTATCATACAGTGACAAGTAATGTTCCCTATCCAAATGTCACAAATATTCCACAAAATAGTGGTATGTGTGATGAGAAAATAAAGAAACAGCCAAAACTTGATAAATCTGTTTTAAGACATATTTTAACCATACCAGAGGACAAAATTCCTAAACAGCCTGTATCTCTTGTTCAAAAGGATTCTAGTAATAGTTCAAGGCCAGTGGGGGCACCACCAGATATTAAACAAAATATGCCCTTTACAAAGAAAAACACAGGCCTCAAAGCTGTATTACAAGGTGAAACCTCGGGAGAAAAATTGATTAGTTCAATGATCCAGAAATCGTTGGCGCAGAAGTCAAATGAAGAGCAGTTAGTAGCCCAGGCAGGCATAGGTCAAGGTCAGGGTGATGGTCATTTAGTAGCCCAGGCAGGTATAGGTCAAGGTCAGGGTGATGGTCAGTTAGTAGCCCAGGCAGCTATAGGTCAAGGTCAGGGTGATGGTCAGTTAGAACTTCTTCCAGATGACATATCAGACTTTGCGTTACAATATATGGAGACGCTTGGTGACGATGACTCTGTGACAGATTTGTCCGAGTTATCTAGTGATATTCTCATGGATACAACTGAAAGTGAACTTACAAAAGGGTTTTTAGAAGGATTAGGAAACCAGTGTAATAGTACCGCTATAAATTCCAGCCAGCAAAATTATCGGCAGATGAGCCGTAGTGGACAGTTCTTTAACAACTGTGGACAGAATGGAAAGTTAAAGGGAAATAATTCACCCAGAGCTCCACAGCAGTCTATGAGTTTTGGTTGTCATGGAAATAAGACTCTGCCATCATCAAATGATCGTTTATACATTCAGAAAATGAACGGATCTCACAAACAAAATGAAAATTTAAGTATTTGTAAGACTGTGTGTAATAATAGAAATGTGCTGTTCTCTGACTCTCAAACTCAAACCTTGAATCCAGCTAACACAGAATATCAGCGGTACCCTCAAACTATCAATTCAGTTCAGTCTGCACCAAATTTGGCCAATAAAAGTCCATGTGGGGAATCATCACTCCTACAGAAATTACTGACTGGGGAATTAAGTAAAGATTCTTACATGCAGATGGAATTGAATAGATTTCCTCGTCAGCAGGGGCTCAAACCTAACTAGTTTTGATAGTTTGGGATTTGTTTGACTTAGAAGAGAGCATACTGATTCACTTACAAGTGGTAAACTAGATCTATTTTGACCCTTTTCATGCTGAACCCGGAATATTCTTGTTTTAGCAGGAGGTATAGACTAAGATCAGACTTCACATGGGTGCAGACTGATCTTAGTCCACACCTCCTGTTTGTCCTGCTCAAGCCAGAGTTGTTAACCAATTTTCAGACAGCAAATTTTTAGACTTGTTCAAATTGAAAGGAGTTGCAGACAACATTCAAAGCTTATGAAATTTTGGATTTTTTTTTATTTTTGGATTAGAAAATGTTGTGGATAATGAAGAAATTGCATGTAATAAGCAATTTCTTCATTACTGAAGCTGTAGAAAATGTTTTGGATAATCTCCCAGAATGTTTTCCAAAGTTGTTTTTTTCTTTGGGTGTCTAAAAGTGTCATTGAGTGGGAATGGGTTAATGAAATGAACTCTCGAATGAAATATTGGCCTGTAATCAGATCTTACTGTGCTTTCAAGCCTTTTGATTTTAATGCAGTTTTGAAGAAGGATTTTATTTAGCATCACAGATATTTAATTCTTTCCTGGACAAATCTTGGATTTTACGTCACTGTGATTTTATACTTGAGAAAACATTGTGGAAAAAGGAGAAATTGCTTGTTACAAGCAATTTCTACTTTTCCCACAATATTTTCTACCTCATAGGAGGGTCAGATTTCAAATTGCATGCATTATCATTGTCGTCTGCAACCTCTTTCAAATTGGACCAGTCTTAAATTTCATAAAACAGGGAAGGTTTAAGGCATTAGCCCGTTACTATAGAAACCTGCAGTTAAATAAGCTAATGACATCCGACATTTTCTTATTTTTTCACAGTGTTTTTTACACTTTCTAATTTAAATTTTACTGTTTTGTAAACAAATACATTGTACTAGATCCTCCTTAATCTCCTTCGATTTCGACCTGTGGGTAATTTTGCTTTTTGGTTATACGTCAACATTGTTTATGGACTTGTATTGGTTTTACATTACAAGATAGAAATACAGTGTTTGACTATGAAATTACAATTTATTTTTTATTAAATTCTCAGCTTTATGAAGAAAAGGTTTTAATTGGAGGAATGTATTGTTTTGGGGAAAAATGAACTATCGGTATATTTGAGATTACATATCTATTTTTTTACATAACAAAAAAATGGTACTTTCTACTTTTAAAATCAAAATTAATTCCAGAGAACAAAATATAATATGGTTCCAATTTTGGAATATATGTGGTAGATTAGTTAATCCCTGACCATATTCTTATGAAATATGGGTAATAAATTACAAACAAAAGTATAAAATACATTAGAAGTGTTATCACATTAACAAATGACAAAATCTTGGACTTATCCAGATTAAAAGAAGTTACAGACCACATTTCAAAGATTGTGTAAACTGAAAAATAATGACTAAATATAGTAGAAAATATTGTAAGAAAAGGAGAAATGGCTTGCTACAGGCCATTTCTCCTATTCACAGAATGCCTTGCTAAGTATTATTTTTACAGGGGCATTAAAAGGTGTTATACAGTGGATTTAAGAAAAAACCACTTCAAAAATAGATACGATTCTACTGTTCTGATTTCTAACATTGATCACAGCTACTATTCTGTTAACCTTATTCCCACACACACAAATTTTTAGACTGGTCCAAATGAAAGAATCAGCAGACGACAATTTCAAGTTGATGGAATTTCAAACTATTTGGTCTTTTTGGATAGAAAACATTGTGGAATTACTTTCCAATTTTACTGCAATTTGAAATGTTTTCTGCCACTTCCTTCAATTTTTACCCTTCAATTTTTACTAGTCTAAAAAAAGGTTAAATTGGTAAGCTAGTGACCTAAATGTAGTACCTACAGTCATATTAACCTATTACCAGACAACAAAATTTTAGATTGGTCCAAACAGACAATAAATTTTCGTTGATTGGAAATTTAAAAAATCTCTGACTCTTGGGGGTAGAAAACGTTGTTAATAATGAAGAAATTTTCCAAAGTTTTCGCAAGTTTTAATTCTTGGGGACGTCAAAAAGTGTCTTTGTGTGTGAATGGGTTAAGCTAGGATGCCTAAGCGGCCAAACCAACAAGAACTTCCAGTCTTTATGAATGATTTGATTGATCAATCAATATATTTGACAGTCAATTATAGAGGGTATCAAAAGAGGGGATTGGGGAGTAGTAGGTTAAGGGTTAATTGAAAATTATAAAACCGGATCAGAACTCTTTTTTAAATTGAAGAGTCATCTACTTCAACTGTATCTAACCCTTTTCCTTACAATTTCCACAGTCCAGGAATTTTAAAAAGATTGTTGGATTTGGTTTGCAAAAAGCAGGTGTTTCTTCTTTTCTCACAATTTTTGCATTCATATTTGTTCTCAAGGTACATGGCATTAAAAAAAAGATGGTTAGATAAAAGCATAAAATGATGAAATTTCTATTGGATTTCTAGAATATTACCCATACTTAAAGTTTTCTTTTTACCAAGTAAAATATAAAGGGAGACAATCTTTATGAATTTTATAGTTGACTTTAAGGGAGTTGTGATGCTTTAATCGTGTCATGTTTTTTCCTCCCATTTACATAACATACACACACAAATAAAAAAGGAAGAAATTAAGAATAACTTACACTTATTTAAACTCATTCCCACACAATAACTCTTTCTGACAATCCCTAGAAAAAAATTATTTTGGAAAACATTGTGGAAAATGAAGCAATTGCTTGTTTCAAGAAATTTCTTCATTATCAACAATGTTTTTTTACCAAAAAACAAAGATCTTTAAATTCTATTAACTGAAAATCTCCCTGGTGGCACACATATCCTTTGTGACATTTGTCTCTCACCAATGGGTAGATAATCGTAAACCCAAGTGGGATAGCAGCTTGAGACTAGGTAAGGATGTAGTGGTTGCACTGGTGTCAGAATACCAGCAATCCATTGAAAGGTGATCCAGCTGCCACAATACTACTGAAATACTATTAAAAGTGGAGTTTAACCCTATTCAATCAATCAATCAATCAATCAATCAAATTAATATTGTCATCTGCAAACTTCTTTCTATTTGGACTAGTGCTTGTAACAAGAAATTTCTCCTTTTCCTACAAAGTTTTCTGTATTTGTATTTCTTCAGAGCATAAGAAAGTGTCATTATGTGGTAATTGGTTAAAATTTTATTGCTAATACAAATGTATAAGTCTATTTCAATTTTTTGGTCACCTGACCTTTATAAGGCAATAAATTTAACATATAAAGAAATGATGAATGTCAATGACATCATACCATCAATGATGTCATATTATAAATAAGTGACCAAAGATTTGATACGGAATGAATTAGCAATAAAATGTTAATATGTTTTTGTCTGGTCATATGATTAACATAAATGTTAGAAAAAAAATTAATGTCAAGAATCTTGAAAATGGTAGATGTTACTGCTTCGAGTTTCTTCATTTCTAGAAATAATCTGCTGATCTTTCCAACCAATCTGATCTATTTTTTGTTGTCTGTGAAAAAAATCTTTTGCTAGATGATGAAATTAACCCATTCCAACACAGTGACGCTTTTAAACACCCCTCAATAGATACACTTTGGAAAACATTTTGGAAAATAAAGAAATTGCTTGTCCATTATCCACAATGTTTTCTACCACAAAAGACTAAAAGTTTAAAGCTTTCATTAACTAAAAATTGTTGTCTGCAACTTCTTTGAATTTTGACAGGTCTAAAATTTCATTGTGTTGGAATGGGTTAAATGTTCCAAAAAAATTAATGTCAAGAATATTGAAAATGGTAGATATTGCTGCTTTGAGTTTTTTCATTTCCAGAAATGATCTGCTGATCTTTCCAACCAATCCGATATACTTTTTTGTTGTCTGTGAAAAGAAATCTTTTGCTAGGTGATGAAATTAACCCATTACCACACAATGACACTTTTTGACGCCCTGAAGAAATATACTCACGAGACACTTTATGAAAAAAGGAGCAATTTCTTTTTTTCTTGCAATGGTCTCTCCCTATTTGGCACTTATTTTCCATTTTTTTGCAATTTGAAATGTCATCTGCAACTTCTTTCGATTTGGATCTGTCTAAAATTGTGTTGTCTGGTAATGTGCTAACTATTATTGAAATTGTTGAAAGTATGAAATAAAAAATTAACTTGTTAGAAAACGTTTGGGGAAAGGAAAATTCTTGTAAACAGTTTTTTTTGTTCTTGTTCTGTTTTCCTTACTTATTGGGAGGTTTCTTTTTGCTAGTAAGTATAAAACTTGTCCAAGTTAAAAGAATTCATCAACAAATTTTGAAAAGTTATGTAAGTTGTGAAATAAATACTTAATACCGTAGGGTAGAAAACGGGTTTACAAACGAGAAATCTCTTGTAACCATATTGCCTGTGTTTTCTGAGTGGTTTGAAAGACAGGGTTGTGTTGCAATAAGGTTATTTAACCCATTCCATATAAACCCACTGTTTTATGTCCCTCAAGAAAAAAAATCTTTGGAAAACATTATGAAAAATGAAAAAAATGTTTGTTTGAAGCAATGTTTTCATTATCCACATGTTTTTGTACCCCAGAAGTCACATAATTCTGAAATTCCATCAACAAAAAACTGTTATTTGCAAAATTTTTGAGTTTAGAATGGTCTGAAATTTTCAATGACTGATAATGGGTTTTTCACTCAAATTGTTTTCAATTCAAATCACATTGTGATTCTAATGATGGATGATGACGCACTTTACCACACTTCAATTTTTTTCATTTTCTTTTTACAATTGCGGACAATGAAGAAATTACTTATAACAAGTAATTCCTTTATTATCCACAATTATTTCAAGTTGTTCTTTCTTGAGGGCTTGAAATAAGGAGGACCAAGTGGGAATGGGTTATTAACCCTTTCCTGTTTTCCAAAATCTTAGACCTGTCCAAACTCAAAGATTTTCTGATGGAAATTTAAAGCGGATCAAAGTTGAAACATAACCCTTCAGTAGGGTAGAAGATATTGTGGAAAAAGAAGAAATTGCTTGTCACAAGCAATTTCTTCTTTTTCTACAATGTTTTCTCAATTATAAAATCACAGGGTCCTAAATTCCAGGGATTAAACGGGAAAGGGTTAATGGTAGTTTTGAATTGACTACAACAAAATGAAAAGGCACTTTGGCCTTGAGTATATTTGATTGGATATTTAATTTCTTAATGTTTGGATTATCTCTGGTTCACCATACAAGGAAAATTTAATTCGAACAAACCTGTAAGAAGTTTCAGACTACAATTTGAATTGCAAGTAAATATTATGTAGGGTTCAAGAAAACATTGCAAATTTTGAGAAATTCTTATAACAAGCAATTTCTCCTTCTTCCACAATATTTCCACCAATTTCATTTCTTAGGGGCATCAAAATTGGGTTTAAGATGTGACAGCTGTTGTAATAAAACAAAAGGATGATCCAATACATGAGACAATGCTGCCTTCCCATGTCTTGCTGATCTCGGAATATTCCTGATTTGACAATGGCTTTCATAGTTGTATAGACTACCCTACACTTCCTGCTTCTTCTTGTTGAACTCCACATGTCAATTTTATTCAAATATAGTGAAAAGACAATAAATATTCAGCATGACAAGGGTTAAGATTGGATTATTTTCTCTGTGCTGATCTTTGTTTTTCATCCCAGAACCCATTACCACACATTTCCGCTTTCCTAGTCCCCCTGAAGAAAAGAGTTTGAAAACAAATACATACTTTCTTTATTTTCCTCAATGTCTTCTGCTCAAGAGTACAATTGTTTTTAGAATTTTATCTATTTGTGGTTTGCAACTTCTTTGAATTTTGGACCAGTCTACAATTTGGTCATCTGCCATTGGCTAAATACAATAAAATGGAAATGTCATTGTCTACGACTTTAGAGACCAAAAATATTTCATCTGCAATGATCTCGGAATGGGTTGTAACTTTGCCATCTGGTAGAAAAACTTATTTATATTTTCCTCAGAACACTTTGATGTTTTTGTGTTTGTTTTATAGATATACTGTGTATATGTGTAAATGACCTAAAGTCACTTTTAAAAGAAACATCTATGTTGAAGATATTAATTGTGTTTGATTGGTGATAAATTACGTTATTAAAGATCTAAGTTTGTAAAAATTGTTGTTTTTCTGTCTATCTAACATTCTTATCCTACCCAAAAAAGTGAGGCTAAAAATTAATGGTGATTGAGGGAATTAAAAAACATGCAAGTCATATTTGGGGAAATATGTCTACAAAATGCATGTGATATATTATTGCTGTACTTCTAAAGTCTTTTATCTAACCTGAGTCTTTACACCCCACATCAAGGGCATTCTGTTTAACCCATTCTCACACAATGATACTTTTGGATGCCCCCATAAAAAAAAAACAATTGGGAAAACATTGTGTGAAATGAAGAAATAGCTTGCAAGAAGCAATTCCTTAATTTTCCACAATGTTTTTAACCAAAATGATGAAAAAATAAAATTTCACATAAACTTTTAATCGTCCCCTGCAACTCTTTTCAATTTGGACAGTTTAAAATTAGACTTGTCATAATTCAAAGAAGTTGCAGAAGACTATTTATTGATAAAATTTCAAAATTCTCTGTTCAGGAGGGTAGAAAACAATGTGCATAACGAAATAATTGCTTGTAAAAAGCAATTTCTTTACTTTCCACAATGTTTCAAAAAGAAAAATTCTTTGGGTGTGAAAAAGCATCATTGTGCAGGAATGAGGATTAAACATCGTCTTTTCATCTGCCTACTTAGAACTTTGTCTAAAAAATCTTTTATTATTACTTTAAAACTGTTTACTTCATTACCACAATTATGACACAATGTCACATTTTCATCCACTGGATCAAAAAGATGTGAACATTGTGAGGAAAGGAGGACATTGCTGTTTCGATTAATCAATCTTTTCATTATAATGTTTTCTTCCTAATTATAGACTTGCTTTTAGTTCACCCAAGCTTGTCAGCTTTTGTGATACTTAACCCATTCCCACTCAGAGATGCTTTTAGATGCCCCCAAGAAAAAAGCTGCAGAAAACAATGTGGAAAATGAAGAAATTGCTTGTCACAAGCAATTTCTTCATTTTCCACAATGATTTTTACGCAGAAAGAGGAAAAAATCTAAATTTTCATAAGCTTTGAATTGTTGTCTGCAATTTCTTTGAATTTGGACTGATCTAAAATTTCATTGTGTGGGAATGGGTTAAATGTCGGTCATAACAATTTATTGTTACCACTAAGCAGGTCACAATTATCGCTGAATTTTTGTTACACTTGCTGAAAATGTTGGCATGGTAATGTGGAAGATCCATGTTGAATATAGCAACATTCTGACCAAAATCAAGGGATAAGTTGCCTTATTGATATTATTGAAAAATCTTCTCAGACGAAACCAGTAAGCCAATCAAGTTGAAACTATGTAGGGATGTTCAATGGGTTAAGCTCTACCAAATTTATTAAAAGAATTTCTTTAGAAGAAAAACTCTGGTTGCGGCGCCATTTGAAAACGGGAAATTTTAGTAAATCTTTTGTTTTCCCAGAAACTACAAGGCCAAATTCATTTATATTTCATATGTAGCTTAATCACATAGTTCTCTGCCAAGTTCACGAAAATTTTATCCTGTGGTCTAAAATGTCCCCGCCCCCGAGGTCCGAAATTCGGAAAAATGCTTAATTAGAGCGAGTTCAAAGACTTCACCTCGTAAAGACGTAAACTATAAGGCATAGGACATTCATATTTGGTATGTAGCATAACTAGATTGTTTCGTAATCTAACACCGCAATTTTGATACGTCCAAAAAAATCATTAATCTGTTTAAATTATGTCAAATATCTAGACTTGTAAACAATGAAACAAGTTCTAAACGATAGTTCGAGGTGAAATCAGAGACATAAATATACATGTAATATGTTATCTTATGTCTCTGGTGAAATGAATAAATCACTGAGATATCACTTGTTACTTTCTTGTAAAAAGTTATCTCTGGTTCTTTTTGCGCGAATTTCTCTCATACTATGGCACATAACTACCCTGAAGACCCGTTGACTAGATGAATATAGACCTACAATATTTTCCTTTCACATGTTTTGATCTTTCCTCGCATTAGCGGTAGTAGTAGCAGCAGTTGAAGTCCCGCGTGAAGTCGTGTCTACATAAACATGAACCTTATCTGCTGGGTCTTCCGATGTTCCAAAGTAAAGCTACTCTGTCTTTCTCTCCATAATCTTGATATAATATACAGTCTTCAGTACAGTGAAAATAGATCCATGTTCACTTGGTTTCCAGAAGACATGGGTTCAGGACACTTTACCACCTGCACCCTGAAGCTGTCGTCTGAAATAGTGGCATATTCCTACTAACAAATTGACCAATCCCTTTGGTAAACATTGTTGATAATGAAAGGTTCGCTTTAAACAGCATTTTTTTCATTTTCCTAATTGTTTACCAAAATACTTTTCGGGGGTGGGGGTCCAAAATCGGGACAATGTTTGAATTGGTTAACCGATTACCACGCAATTCCACGATCACTATAAGACATACCGTTTAAACAATTGCGAAAAAGGAGAAATTTCATGTAAAATGCAGTTTCTCATTTTCTCGCAATGTTTTCTATTCTATATGGCTTTAATTTGAAAAAAATGAACGCATTTGAAGTCAATTGGTCTTTGGATTTGGACCAGTCTAAAACTTTGCAATCTGATAATGGGTGAGAGAGGCTGTGAGGTTAGTAAAACATTAGCCTGTAAAAAGGAAAAGAAACTTTTGGGAAAAACGAAAAGTTCCAAGGCTAGTCGTTCTCATCCGGGTAGACTGGGCATCGTCAAAACTACTGTTTTCGTATCTTTCTTTTTATATGCTCCCAGCTTCACTTCGATATAGCGTCGTTATTTTGCTAAATATATGGCTAGTATCACGCAACTAAATGTAAACTCGTTGGTTTGGCGACCTAAACGTCGTAATTACACCTTGAATACGCTGAAGTTACGACAAACCACTTTATGCTACCAAACAGCAAAAGATCTTGAAATTAATGTCGGCCAATGTTGGAGTTCAAAGTTCAATTCGGGACTAAATAAACTGTCTGACTGGTTGATTGGTAATTTGATTGTCGATCGCGATTGGTCAATTCCTCAATTGGCGACGAAAACATCGTAAATACAACTTTAGTTACCAAACGAGAAAATATTCTGTCACAAACAGTCTCCCTTTTCACGGCGAGTCTCACACACACCCTTATTTAACTCATTCCCACACAATGACGCTTTTTGATTCCCTTAAAGAAAAAAAGATTAGGAAAACATTGTTGATAATGAAGAAATATTGCTTGCAACAAGCAATATTTTTTTCATTATCCACAATGTTTTCTATTCTTAAAGATTAAAACTTAACGAATTTATCATTGTCGTTTGCAAAGTCTTTGAATATGGACCAGTTTAAAATTTCGTCGTCTGGTAAAAGGTTAAAAGATAAAATAAAGAATCTTACCTGCAGACGATAAATCTATCCTGGTATTACACTGGTTCCATGATCACTCTAGTCACTAAAGTCTCGGAGATTCAAGTTTCAACCTCTGACTTCGAATTGTTGTAAACAGGAATTTCAATGTTTTGTGGAAGAAATGTAGTTCCACCTCAAATTCGAATTATTGTTATTCAAATAAAAGAAATGTTGCTAACCAGCAATTTCTTCACTTCCTATGTTGTTTTCTTCTCCTGCGAAATCGGGATAAGGATTTCATGAAAATATAATTACCGTACACACAGTTTCTTTCAGTTTGGATCTGTCTTGTGGTAATGAATTAAGTTCCCCCCCCCCTTGCCCTGGAAGTTTTCATGTCACGGAGTGTCAGTTAAATTGAAAACAAGCCGTTTGCTGAATCACTAGAAATAGTTTCAAATAGTTTACTAACCCCGTTTCTATATATCCGAACATTACGATTCGCGACACGCTAATCCTTGTAGATTTCACAATTTTTTTGTTGTCGTTAACCGTTGATTTCAAACACATATTCATCATTATGTTTTCTATGGACTTCCTCCATCTTTGTTTCTGTCTCTACCAGTCCGTCTCAGTGAGTCTATCAGTCTTTATTTCACTGTATTTCCTTATCTTTCTTTCTGTCTCTCACTCTCATTCATTCGTTAGCTTAGCTCTTTCTCTCCTTATCCCCCTCTTTCACCCTTTGTTCCCCCTCTCTGGCTTTCTCACGCTCTTTCTGACAGTCTACTCTCTCCTTTTCTGTATTTAAGATCATTTCATAAACCCTCACCCACTCAGTCTGACAGTCTACTCTCTCCTTTTCTGTATTTAAGATCATTTCATAAACCCTCACCCACTCAGTCTGACAGTCTACTCTCTCCTTTTCTACATTTAAGATTATTTCATCAATCCTCACCCATCCACTCTGTCTGACGGTCTGTCTTCTATCTTACTATGTCTTTCTACTTCTAGATACCGTTCGTTCTGTAACTGTCTGTTCTTTCCTCTGTCACATATAAAGTACTGTCTCCTACCATCTACCCGGTCAAAAACACAAAATCATTTTCTGACACTTTACACTTCTTTTATTACATAGGTTTCGATTATGTCTTATGTCACGGACAGATTTTCCTCGGTTATCTAAATTTTCCATAGTTATTCAAGAAACAACATCAATAACTGGTCTAGACATTTTTTTACAACGCGATCACATAGTAGTATTATCACACTCCTATACAACAAAATTTTAGACTGGTCTATAGTCAAAGAATCTTTAGGTGACATTCTCAAGTTGCTGGAATTTTATTATTATTCCCTCTTTTAGAAATCATTGTGAATAATGAAGAAATTGCTTGATACAAGCAATTTCTTCCTTTTCCACAATATTTTTCCAAAGCTTTTTCCGCTATGGTCGTAAAAG
This sequence comes from Fragum fragum, assembly GCA_946902895.1. Classification (NCBI taxonomy): domain Eukaryota; kingdom Metazoa; phylum Mollusca; class Bivalvia; order Cardiida; family Cardiidae; genus Fragum; species Fragum fragum. The sequence goes on along the minus strand of OX336366.1, from coordinate 81,559,599 downwards.
GAGGAAATGTCTAAGAATGAGTTGAAACCTTATTTTATAGGCCTATGAAATTTAATTTCAGTCGATTGCGCAATAAGTATGATTACGTGCTTTCAACGTCGAGATCGTAAACGTTTCGTCCAATTACGTATTGGAAACGTTACCCCTGTTTTAATTCAATTGTGGATACTACGTTCTAGACGCCCACTGAGGAATTATAATTCTGTCACAAATGGCCTCATTTTTCATGACGAGTCACATTTAAAATGAAGAGATAAATAAATTAAAGAGTCCTATTTGAAGACAATAAATCTATCCTTGAATTAATCAATCGCTGGCCCCGCCCACTCACTCTGTTGGTCCTGCAAATACACTCCGACAGGAAGTTCGGCTTCGATATTTAAGAACGTGATTTCGCAAAAATTATAGTCAGTAGCATTTAACGAAAAGGTAGAAATAAGCTGTAGTTACGACGTATTAGTCGTCAAACCACCAAAATTGTTTCTCATTAATGACGGCCAATGGTGGAGTTCAAAGTTAAATTCCAGTCTAAGTGAGTGATTTCATTGGCTTATTATTTGATAGACAGCTTCGATTGGTCAATTAGATTAGACACATGGACACGCGACTCACCAAAATGTCGGGGAGTCCAGGCTCGATCCTTAGCTGTAACCCTTTCCCGTTCAAACCCTGTTTTTTACGCCCCTGTGATTTTAATTTTGAGAAAACATTGCAGAAAAAGAATAAGTAGTTTGTAACAAGCAATTTCTTCTTTGACTACAATATTTTCTACCCTACTTAACTGTTATTTTTCAAATTAAATTGATTTTAAATTTTCGTCTGCAAAACCTTTGAATTTGGACAAGTCTAAAATTCCCCAAAACAGGAAAGGGTAAACTCATTCCCACACAATGACGCTTTTTGACGCCCCCTCAAGAAAAAAGCTTTCGAAAGCATTGAGGATTCTCGCGTTGTTTTTCTTCGTGAAATTAAAGTTGTCGTCTGAATTTCTTTCATTTTGGACCAGGCTAGATTTTGGTGATCTGGTCATCGGTTAAGTCTCCTCTTGGAAGATTTTTTATGTCTTGAAGTACTTGCTAAGTTGCTTCATTAAAAAAACGTAACATTCGAAAGGAGCTGTTTACCTATTCATTCCTAACAGTTTCACGTAGTCGAAGATTTTTCATCACAAACTAAAACAATTCTCCAAACAACGATTCGCAACGTTTTGTGTCTCTATCTGTCCGACTCTGTGTTTATTTGTCTACGTAGTCGAAGATTTTTCATCACAAACCAAAACAATTCTCCAAACAACGATTCGCAACACACACATCATTGTTTGTTTCTTTTTTGTTTATTGAATTGTAGTTTTCGATAAAATGATTATCACTATATTCCCCATCTCTGATTCTGTCTCTATGAGTCCTACTCTGTGTTTATTTGTCTGTCTTTCATTGTTTTTCCTAACGATCCTTCTGTCTTTCTCTTACTCGATCATTCAACACTCTATACTCTCTCTGTCTCTCTTTCCTTTTATCTGTCAATCACTTACTCTCTTTCTGCTTTTATAACTGTTTATACTTATGTCTCTCACTCACCCATTCTGTCTACCTACTAACCTACTATGTCTTTCTCCCTCTAAATAACACTCGCTCTGTCTGTTCTTTTCTGTCACGGTCATATATGAAGCACTTACCAAGAACTAATTCGCAAACACTAAATCGTTTTAATACACCCTATACTTTTGTCACTCAGTTTTCGATTTTGATTATTGTCACGGACATATTTTCCAAGGTAATCCCATATTGTTCACGGTATTTCAAAAACAAGTATAGCTGATCCCGATGTATTTTTTACGCGTTCACTCAGTTGTGATAAAATCTTCCCGAAAGAATCATTATTTTATAGGCGAATGAGAATCAATTTCAGTCGATTGTGCAATGAATATCATAACGTATTTTGAACGTGGAGATCGTAAACGTTTCATCCAAATACGTATTAAAAACGTTACCTTTGTTTTAATCCGTGACCCGTACGTTGGTGAAAAAGTGACCAGTTGGTGAAACAGACGGATCGCCAATGTCAATAAAAAATCGATTAGCCAATCAAATCTTTCATTTTGACCGGAAGTGAATGTTGGCCTCCTACGTAAAAATATGATTTAATTTAGAGCCTAGTGATTTTCGAATTATTCTATTTCGACGACAAAGCCTTTTTTTCGCTTTAAACCCATTCCCACATAATGCGGTTTTTTTACACACCCAAGAAAATACGTATTAGAATCAATTTCTTCATTAAACACAATGTTTTCTACCCTTAAAGAGAAAGATTTTATGAAATTCCACCAACCTTTAAACTATCGTCTGAATCTTCATAATATCTGTATGATAGTCATGTACTCATCACTTTTGGAGGAATAAAAGATTAATTAAAAGATTATCTTCTTTGAATTAGGACCAGTCTAAAATTTGTCGTCTGGTAATCGGTTAAATCAAGAGTTATTCTACCATTTCAGCCGGGGTATTATATTGTCCGCGTTCCAACCAGGTTCCTTACTTTTCCCATCTGCCAGATGTCTCCTTTTCGCTTAACAGATCATAACTTTCGTATTGATAACGTAACTTTTGTTTGATTTTGCGTCTCGTCAGTCAAAGTTATGGTTAATAGTTATCCCATGAGGATCTATATTGAAGAATTTAACACATTCCCACACAATCTCTCCTTTTACGCCCCTTAAGATAAAAGCTTTAGCAAACATTATGGAAAATGAAGATATTCCTTGTATCAAGCAATTTCTTCATTATCAAAATGTTTCCTATCCAAAAGACTAAAAAGTTTAAAATTCCATCAACTTGAAATTGTCGTCTGCAACTTCTTTCAATTTGGACCAGTTTGGAATTTTGTCGTGTGGGAATGGGAATGTTTTAATTTTGTCGATTTCAACAAATTGCGCCAGTTTACAATCGTATTACGTCGATGTATACACTTTACATTTCTTTTTTCACATTGTTTTCGATTATGTCTTTTGTTATGGACATATTTTCCTCGGTAATCTATATTTTTCACGGTAACCCGAGAAACGACACCAATAAATGATTCTGGTATATTTTTTCCCGTTTACTTAGTAGTCTTTACCAAATAACCTCACAACAAAATTTTAGACTGATCCAATGTGAAAGAATCTGCGGTTGACATTTTTAATTTGATTGAATAATATTATTGTTATTCGTCTTTCTGGATAGAAAACATTGGGAATAAGGAAGAAATTGCCTGAAACAAGAAATTTCTTCTTTTTTCCACAATGTTTTTCCAAATCTTTTTTACTCTAGGGGCGTGAAGAGGTATGTCTGAGAATGGGTTAAATCTTCACGACAGAAGCCTTATTTTATAGGCGTATGAGAAACGATTTCAGTCGATTGTACAATAAATATGATTACGTGTTTTCAACGTCGAGATCGTAAACGTTTCGTCCATGTACGTATTAAAAACGTTATCTTTGTTTCGATACAACTGTAGTTTCTTTCTTCTGTTCGCCTACCAAGGAATTATAATATTTTATCACAAATGACCTCCCTTTTCATGACGAATCATATTTAAAATGAAGAGATAAATAAATTAAAGAGTCCTACTTGAAGATTATCAATCTCTTCTTGAATTGACCAATCGCTGACCCCGCCCACTAACTCCCTTGGTTCCGCCTATTTACTCCGATATTATACGGAGAAAAATCGCAAACTTCATAGCCAGTAGCATCTAACAAACATGTAGAAATAAGCCGTAGTTACGAAGTTTAAGTCACCAAACCAACAAGAATGCTTCACATAAATGACGGCGAATGTTTTAGTTGATAGTTAATTTCCAGTCGATATGAGTGATTTTATTGGTCGACTTATTATTTGATTGACAGTCGCCATTGACCAATTAGATTAGTCTTATTGACACGCGATTCCAGGTTTGACCTATTCCCATACAATGACGCTTTTTGACGCCCGCCCCGCCCAAAAGAAAAAAAGCTTCGGAAAAATTGAAGAAAGTGAAGAGATTGCTTGTTACAAGCTTGTTACAATCAATTTCCTCATTATCTACTGTGTTTTCAACACGAAAAGACAAGTATTTTTTAAATTCTTTTAAATAAATATTGTCGTCTGCAACTTTTATCAATTAAGACCAGACTACGATTTTGTTGTCTGGTAATGGCTTAACAGTTTCAAACAATAAAGTAAAAAACAAAACAAAAAAAAAAACTTCAAACCAAATCCCTACAAATGCGAACTAAATTATCGATTGAAGCCTTTTCTTAAATTATCAGAACCGATCGACACTTTTGAGTACAGAGCATGGGTTTAAAGACCCTTCCTCTTTCTAGATCGGTCTATTTCTTCGTGAAATTAAAGTTTTCGTCTGAAACTTCTTTCATTTAGGACAAGGCAAGATTTTGGTGGTCCGGTCATCGGCTTAAATCACCTCTTGGAAGTTTTTTATGTCTTGAAGTACATGGATTGAAAGGTCAAGCATTCGAAAGGAGCTATTTACATATTCATTCCGAAAAGTTTCACGTAGTCAAAGATTTTTCACCGCAAACCAAACCATTTGTCCAAACAACGATTCACAAGACACATATTCTTGTATGTTTCTTTTTGTTGTTTCAATGAATTGATTATCAGTAATTTAATGTTTAGTTTCGTCTATCAAAAACGAGCGTTCTGATTGGTGGAAAAATTTATTCATAACTCCGTGAACAAAATTTTGGGCACACAGCGATTTTGTATGCTTCCGAACAAAATAGTCCCACACAAAAAGGTATCAAATTTTGTAAAGTTTTGTTTTTTTCGCTCGCTGCTATTAGATAATAAGAAATGGAGAGAATATTTTTGATTTCATGGAGGTATTCATACAGTGTGATTAGGTTTTCCGGTTCATACCTCCATCAAAAGAAAAAATTCTATTCATCTCTTTAAAATATTTTCAACGTATTTTCTCTCTCTTTCCATCTGTCTCTATCAGTCCGACTATGTGTGTCTATTTGTCTGTCTTTCACTGCATTTCCTAATTTTGTCTCTGTCTTTCTCTTACTCGGTCAATAACCCGGTTGGCTCTCTCTTTCTCTCTCCCCCCCCTCTCTCTCTCTCTCTCTCTCTCCCTGTCTCTCTCTCTCTTTTCATTTATCTGTCAATTTGCTACTCTCTTTATTTCTTTATTTAAGCTTATTTAAGTCTCTCACTCACCCATTCTGTCTATCTACTAACTTACTGTGTCTTCCTCCCTCTAAATATTGTCTCTCACAAATGGGTGGATAATCGTAAACCTAAGTGGGATAGCAGCTGGAGGCTAGGAAAGGATGTAGTGGTAGTACTGGTGTGAGAAATACCAGGAATCCATTGTTAGGTGCTCCAGCCGCCGCGATATGACTGAAATACTGCTAAAAGCGGCGTTAAACCCCATTCAATCAATCAATCAATCCCTCTAAATAATACTCGCTCTGTCTGTTCTTTTCTGTCAAGGTCATATATGAAGTACTTACCAACCACCCATTCGCAAACACTAAGTCGTTTTATAACACCCTATACTTTTGTCACACAGTTTTCGATTTTGTCTATTGTCTCGGACATATTTTCCAAGATAATCCATATTGTTCACGGTATTCCAAAAACAAGAATAGCTGATCCCGATATATTTTTTACGCGTTCACTTGGTTGTGATAAAATCTTCCCGAAAGAATCCTTATTTTAAAGGCGTAGGAGATTCGATTTCAGTCGATTGTGCAATAAATATGATAACGTATTTTGAACGTCGAGGTTGTAAACGTGTCACCCTAGTACGTATTGAAAACGTTACCTTTGTTTTAATCTGTGACCCGTACGTTGGTGAAAAAGTGACCAGTCGGTGAAACAGACGGATCGCCAATAGCAATAGAAAAAACGATTAGTTAATCAAATCTTTCATTTTGACCGGAAATGAATGTTGGCATCCTACGTAAAAATATGATTTAATTTAGAGCCTGGTGATTTTCGAATTTTTCTTTTTCAAAGACAAAGCCTTTTTTCGCGTTAAACCCATTCCCACATAATGCGGTTTTTTTACACACCCAAGAAAATACGTATTAGAATCAATTTCTTCATTAAACACAATGTTTTCTACCCTTAAAGAGAAAGATTTTATGAAATTCCACCAACCTTTAAATTTTCGTCTGAATCAATTAGGACCAGTATAAAATTTGTCGTCTGGTAATCGCTTAAATCAAGCGTTATTCTAGCATTTTAGCGAGGGTTTTATGATTTGTTGTCCTCAGTCGAGCCAGTTTCCTTAGGATCTATATTGAAGAATTAAATGTTTTGTTTTTGACGATTTCAACAAATTGCGTCAGTTTACAATCGTTTAAGGTCATTTTACACAGTTTTCGATTATGTCTTTTGTCCTTGGTAATCCATATTTTTCACCGTAATCCGAGAAACAACACCAATAAATGATTCTGGTTTATTTTTCTACCCGTTTACTTAGTATCCTTTACCCATTTACCTCACAACTAAATTTTAGACTGACCCAATGTGAAAGAAGCTGCGGTTGACATTTTTAAGTTGGTGGAATATTATTATTGTTATTGGTATATTTTTGGCTAGAAAACATTGGTAATAATGGAGAAATTGATTGAAACAAGCAATTTCTTTAATTCCATTTTATTTTTCTATAGTTTTTCTGCTCTGTGAGCATAAAAAGGGGAATTGTGTGGGAAAGGGTTAATCTCCCCCCCCAAAAAAAAACACCCTCATTTAATAGGCGAATGAATTTATAGCTAGTAGCATGAAACAAAAGCTGTAGTTAAGAAGAGTCGCCAAACCAACAACAATATTTCACATGAATATCGGTCAAAGTTAAATTCCAGTCTAATTGAATGATTTCATTGGCAGACTTAATACATTGATTGACAAACGTGATTGGTCAATTAGATTGGTCGTATTGACATGCGATTCTCCAGAATGTCAGGGATTCCAGGCTCGATCCTTAGTTTTAACCCATTCCCACACAATGATATCTTTTGGCGTCCCAAAAAACTTCTGCAAAATTGAGGAAAAAGAAGAAATTAATTGTTACAAGCAATTTCTTCATTATCCACGATTCTTTTCTACCTAAAAAGACAACGGTTTTTTTTAAAAAATTCCTTCAAATAAATATTGTCGTCTGCAACGCTTATCAGTTTGGACAAGTAAAAAATTCGATGTCTGGTAATTAGTTAACAGTCTTGATAAAGAAGAGACTTAAGACCAAAGCTCACAAATAACCTAACGATCTTTCTGTCGTTCTCTTTCCATTTATCTGTCAATCTGTTACTCTCTTTCTTAATGTGTGTGTGTGTTTTTATATCTATGTCTCTCACTCACCCATTCTGTCTGTCTTCTAACCTACTATGTCTTTCTCCCTCTTAATAAAACTCGTTCCGTCTGTTCTTTTCTGTCACGGTCATATATCAAGTACCAAACACCCATTCGAAAACACTATATCGTTTTATTACATCCTATACTTTTGTCACACTGTTTTTGATTTTGTCTTTTGTTATGGACATATTTTCCAAGGAAATCCATATTGTTCACGGTATTCCAAGAAACAACACCAATACCCGATTCTGATCAATTTTTTACGTGTTCACTAAATTGTGTTTAAATCTTCCTGAAAGAACCGCTATTTTATAGAAGATTCGATTTCAGTCGATTGCGCAATAAATATGAAAACGTATTTTGAACGTCGATAACGCAAACGTGTCATCCTAGTACGTATTGTAAACGTTACCTATATTTTAATCTGTGACCCGTACGTTGTTGAAAAAGTGACCAGTTGGTGAAACAGACGGATCGCCAATATCACTAGAAAATCGATTATCCAATCAAATCTTTCATTTTGACCGGAAGTGAATGTTACCCTCCTACGTAAAAATATTATTTAATTTAGAGCCTGGTGATTTTCGAATTTTTCTTTTCGACGACAAAGCTTTTATGTGGCTTTTATACCATTCCCACATAATCCCGCTTTTTTTACAAACCCAAGAAAATACGTATTAGAAGCAATTTTTTCATTAAACACAATATTTTCTACCCTTAAAGAAAAAGATTTATGAATTTCAACCAACCTTTAAATGTTCGCCTGAATCTTTTTTGAATTAGGACCAGTCTGAAATTTGTCGTCTGGTTATCGGTTAAATCAAGCGTTATTCTACCATTTCAGCCGGGGTATTATGTTGTCCGCAGTCCAGCCAGGTTCCTTACTTTTCCAATCTGCCAGATGTCTCCTTTTCGCTTAACAGATCATAACTTTCGTATTGATATCGTCACTTTTTTTTTAACATGCATATCGTTAGTCATTGATATGGTTGATAGTTATCTCATGAGGATCTATATTGAAAAATTTAATGTATTTATTTTGTCGATTTCAACAATTTGCACTAGTTTACAATCGTTCTAAGTCAGTTTCTTATACTTTACACTTCTTTTGTCAAACTGTTTTCGATAATGTCTTTTGTCACTGACAGATGTTTCTCGATAATCCATATTTTTTCTTGATTATCCAAGAAACAACAACAGTAATTTATCCCGATATATTTTTCTTCCCGTTCACTTAGTAGTCTTTACCCAATTACCTCACAATAAAATTTTAGACTGACTGGTCCAAAGTGAAAGAAGCTTGACATTTTAAGTTTGTGGAATAATATTATTGTTGTTCGTCTTTTTGATAGAAAACATTTGGAACAGTGAAGAAGTTGCCTGAAACAAGCAATTTCTTTATTTCCACAATATTTTTCTATAGTTTTTTTTCTATGGGCATTAAGAGGCGGGTTGTGTGGAAATTGGTTTAATCTTCCCGAACAAAAGGGGCGTATGAGAATCAATTTCAGGCGATTATGCAATAAATATGATTACATGTTTTCAACGTCGAGATAGTAAACGTTTCGTCCATGTATACGATTAAAAACGTTATTCTTGTTTTGATAAACCTGTAGTTAATACGTTCTGGTTGTCCACCGAGGAATTATGATTCTGTCACAAATGGCCTCATTTTTCATGACGATTAACATTCAAATGAAGAGATAAATAAATTGAAGAGTCCTACTTGAAGACAATCAATCTTTCCTTGAATTAATCAAACGCTGGCCCCGCCCACTAACTCTGTTGGTTCTGCAAATATACTTCGACAGAAAGTTAAACGGTTTTAAAACGCAAAATTTGTAGCCAGTAGCATGTAGCAAAAAGGTAGAAATAAGCTGTAATTAAGAAGAGTCGCCAAACCAACAAAAATACTTCACATAAATAGCGGTCAGTCTTGGAGTTCAAAGATAACTCCCAGTCTAAATGAATGATTTCATTGGCAGACTTAATATTTGATTTGATTGACATTGAAGAAAGTGAAGAAATTAATTGTTACAACTTACAAGCAATTTCTTCATTATCCGCGATTTTTTCTACCAAAGGAGACAATGACTTTTTAAATTCCTTCAAATAAATATTGTCGGCTGCAACTTTTATCAGTTTGGATAAATTTATATTTTTGATGTCTGGTAATTGGTTAACAGTTTTAATAAAGGAGAGACTTTAAACAAATGTTCACAAATAACCTGAGGATCTTTCTGTCTTTCCCTTACTCGCTCATTCAGCCCATTTTGGCCATCTCTATCTCTCACCATTAATCTGTCAATCTGTTACTTCGTGTGTGTGTGTGTGTGTGTGTTTATCTATATTTATGTCTTTCTCCCACCCCAGTCCGTCTGTCTTCTAACCTACTTTGCCTTTTTCCCTCTTAACAACACTCGCTCTGTCTGTCTGCTCTTTTTTTCGCGGTCATATATCAAGTACTTATCAACCACCCATTCGAAAACACTAAATCGTTTTATTCAACCCTATACTTTTGTCACACAGTTTGCGGTTTTGTCTATTGTCACGGACATATTTTCCAAAGTAATCAATATTGTTCACGGTATTCCAAGAAACAACACCAACATCTGACCCTGATCTATTTTTCTACGCGTTCACTTAGTTGTGTAAAGAATTCTTATTTTATAGGCGTAGGAGATTCGATTTCAGTCGATTGTGCAATAAATATGATAAGGTATTTTGAACGTAGAGGTCGTAAACGTGTCATCCTAGTACGTATTGTAAACGTTACCTTTGTTTTAATTTGTGACCCGTACGTTGGTGAAAAAGTGACCAGTCGATGCAACAGACGGATCGCCAATGTCAATAAAAAATCGATTAGCCAATCAAATCTTTCATTTTGACCGGAAATGAATGTTGGCCTCCTACGTAAAAATATGATTTAATTTAGAGCCTGGTGATTTTCGAATTTTTCTTTTTCGACGACAAAGCCTTTTTTCGCTTCAAACCCATTCCCACATAATCTCGGTTTTTACACACCCAAGAAAATACGTAATAGAAGCAATTTCTTCATTAAACACAATGTTCTCTACCCTTAAAGAAAAAGATTCATAAAATTCCACCAACCTTTAAATGTTCGTCTGAATCTTCCTTGAATTAGGACCAGTCTGAAATTTGTCGTCTGATAATCGCTTTAATCAAGCGTTATTCTACCATTTCAGCCGGGGTACATGTAATATATTGTCCGCAGTCCAACCAGGTTCGTTACTTTTCCCATCTGCCAGATGTCTCCTTTTCGCTTAACAGATCATAACTTTCGTATTGATAACGTAACTTTTGTTTGATTTTGCGTCTTGCCAGTCAGAGTTATGGTTAATAGTTATCCCATGAGGATCTATATTGAAGAATTTAACACATTCCCACACAATTACTCCTTTTTACGCCCCTTAAGATAAAAGCTTTAGCAAACATTATGGAAAATGAAGAAATTCCTTGTATCAAGCAATTTCTTCATTATCCGCAATGTTTCCTTTTCAAAAGACTAAAAAGTTTAAAATTCCATCAACTTGAAATTGTCGTCTGCAGCTTCTTTCAATTTGGACCAGTTTGGAATTTTGTCGTGTGGGAATGGGAATGTATTAGTTTTGTCGATTTCAACAAATTGCGTCAGTTTACAATCGTTCTACGTCAATGTTTACACTTTATATTTCTATTGTCACACTGCTTTCGATTATGTCTTTTTTTAATGACATATTTTCCTCGGTTATCCATATTTTTCATGGTAACCCTAGAAACGACACTTATAAATGATTCTGGTATATTTTTCTACCCGTATACTTAGTAGTCTTTACCAAATAACCTCACAACAAAATTTATACTGATCCAATGTCAAAAAAAGCTTCGGTTGATATTTTTAATTTGGTGTAATAATATTATTGTTATTCGTCTTTTTGGATAAAAAACATTTGGAAAAAGGAAGAAATTGCCTGAAACAAGCAATTCCTTCTTTTTCTACAATGTTTTTCGAAAGCTTTTTTTCTCTGGGGTAGTAAAAAGAGTAATTGTCTGAGCATGGGTTAAAACTTCATGAAAGAAATCTTAATTTATAGGGGTATGAGAAACGATTTCAGTCGATTGTGCAATAAATATGATTAAGTATTTTCAACGTCGAGATCGTAAACGTTTCGTCCATATACGTATTAAAAACGGTACCTTTATTTTGATACAGCTTAACAGTTTCAAAAAACAAAGCAAAAAACAAAACAAAAAACTTCAAGCCAATTCCCTAGAAATACGAACTAAATTACCGATTGAACCATTTTTTTCACAAAAAGCCTTTTCTTAAATTATCAGAACCGATCGACACTTTTGAGTATAGAGTCTGGGTTTAAAGACCCTTCCTCTTTCTAAAAATAGATCGGTCTATTTCTTCGTGAAATTAAAGTTTTCGTCTGAAACTTCTTTCATTTAGGACAAGGCAAAATTTTGGTGGTCCAGTCATCGGCTTAAGTCACCTCTTGGAAGTTTTTTATGTCTTGAAGTACATGCTACATTGAAAGGTCAACCATTCGAAAGGAGCTGTTTACATATTCATTCCGAACAGTTTCAGGTAGTCGAAGATTTTTCATAGCAAACCAAACCATTTGTAATTATCAATAATTTAATTTTAATTTCGTCTATCAAAAAGAGCATTCTGATTGGTGGAAAAAAATTATTCATAACTCTATGAACAAAATTTTAAGCACGCAGTGATTTTGTATGCTTCCGATCAAAATAATGCCACACAAAAAGGTATCAAAATTTGTAAAGTATTTGTTTTTTTTCGCTCGATGCTATTAGATTATAAGAAATTGAGAGAATATTTTTTGTTTTCATGGAGGTATGAACCGACAAACCTAATCACGCGAAGCGCGTATTCATACAGTGTGATTAGGTTTGTCGGTTCATACCTCCATGAAAACAAAAAATATTCTCTTCATCTCTTAAAAATATTTTCAACGTATTTTCTCTCTTCCAATATGTCAGTCCGACTCTGTGTGTCTATTTGTCTGTCTTTCACTGTATTTCCTAATTTTGTTTCTGTCTTTCTCTTACTCGGTCACTCACCCGGTTAGCTCTCTCTTTCTCTTTCTCTCTCCCTGTCTCTCTCTCTCTCTTCATTTATCTGTCAATTTGCTACTCTCTTTCCTTATTTATTTAAGCTTATTTATGTCTCTCACTCACCCAATCTGTCTATCTACTAACCTACTATGTCTTTCTCCCTCTAAATAACACTCGTTCTGTCTGTTCTTTTATGTCACGATCATATATGAAGCACTTACCAACAACCCATTCGCAAACACTAAATCGTTTTAATACACCCTATACTTTTGTCACACAGTTTTAGATTTTGATTATTGTCACGGACATATTTTCCAGGGTAATCCATATTGTTCACGGTATTCCAAAAACAAGAATAGCTGATCCCGATATATTTTATACGCGTTCACTCAGTTGTGATAAAATCTTCCCGAAAGAATCATTATTTATAGGCGAATGAGAATCAATTTCAGTCGATTGTGCAATGAATATCATAACGTATTTTGAACGTGGAGATCGTAAACGTTTCACCCAAATACGTATTAAAAACGTTACCTTTGTTTTAATCCGTGACCCGTACGTTGTTGAAAAAGTGACCAGTTGGTGAAACAGACGGATCGCCAATGTCAATAAAAAATCGATTAGCCAATCAAATCTGTCATTTTGACCGGAAGTGAATGTTGGCCTCCTAGGTAAAAATATGATTTAATTTAGAGCCTGATCACAGTGATTTTCGAATTATTCTTGTTGTGTTAAAGTGTATCTGAGGGTTTAATCCTTTCCCGTTTAGTAAAATTTTATACCTGTCCAAATTCAAAGGTTTTGCTAGACTGGTACCACTGTCGACTTTAACAAAAAGCCGCTTTGTTGAAGTCGACAGTGGTACCGGTCTAAGGTTTTGCAGACGAAAGTCCATCTTAGATTTAATTTGAAAAATAACCATTCAGTATGGTTGATAAATATTGTTTAAAAAGAAGAAATTACTTGTTACAAGTAATTATTTTCTTTTCCCACAATATTTTTTGCATTATAAATTCACAGAGACGTAAAAACCAGGGATTGAACAGGAAGGTGTTAACCCATTACCTGACGATCCCGATTTAACACCTCTCAAGAAAATACGTGTTACAAGCAATTTCGTCACTATCTACAATATTTTCTTCCCTTACAGACAAATATCCATAATATTCAATCAACTTAAATTTTCGAGAAGCCATCAACCGCCCTCGCGACGGTAGAATTTGTTTATGAATAATAAAAAAAATACTTTCTAGTAGAAAGAAATTGTTAGTATTTTTTTTTAATTTCAAATCGTTTACTCTGGCAATGTTTCCCTTTAGCCACGTTTCCGTCGTCAAAACGAGCATTCTTTGGTTGATCAATGGACCCCCCCCCCCCCTGAACCGAGTCGGGGAGGTAAGAACGTCCTGATGTCACTAAACACACGGATTAGAAGTTACCTGCACACCGCCTCAGGTGAGATAAACAAAAGACAACAGGTGATATTTTCTTAAAGATTGAAGTTATCTTGGACGAAATTATGGCAAGGGAGCACGACAAAGACGTTTTTACCAGAGTTTACAGCTAACAGGTGAGAAATTTTTACAAATAATTTATAATTCCATGAGAGCTGGAAGTCGGACCTATTTCGATTTGACAGAAACATTCTCTACGTGACCGACCAATAAATCAAAAGTTCGACGTGCGAATGTCTGGTTCGGCATCGGCGTGTGTCTTTCATTTAACAATTTACTTAACCCATTTCCAGACGATGAAATTCCCAACTGGTCCAAATGGAAAGAAATTGCAGACGAAATTTTTAGTTGGTGAAATTTAAAAATCTTTGTACTTCTGGGTAAAAAACATTTATGGATAATGAAGAAATTGCTTATTACAAGCAAGTTCTCATTTTCCTACAATGTTTTCCAAAGCTTTTTACCAAGAGGCCTCCAAAAGCATCAATGTGTGGTAATGGGTTAACTCTTTTTCTTTTTATTAAATCAGACCATAATAAGTTTTAAATATTTCAGCTTATATCAGTAATGCATTGAAACTAGTTTGGCTACAACCAGAGGGAGTACTTTTGTTTCTGCTCTTTAGGTTGCTTGACAGTTTTGTATAGTACCTTAGTTTTCTCTGGGGCCTGCCTACCCGTTCTACCTGCTATTTCATAGTTGCAGTCAATAATTTAAAAGTGATGAAATTTTCGATTTTTTCAATTTTCTCAGTACAAAACATTGTGGAAAATGAAAAATTGCTTGTACCAAGCAATTTTTTCATTTTTCACAATCTATTCCTAATTGTTTTTCTTGAGGGGCATCTAAAAGCTTCATTTTGTTGGAATAGATTAAATGTGACAATTTGCATGTCATAAGCGATAACAAAAGGGTCATCATTTCTTTTTATTTTACTCCTCATTCATCATGTCTTGTGGTTGAAATTCAACAGTTCAAATTTCCAAAGAACAGTGGCAGGGATGTACAATTCGCATACTTGACCTGTCTGACATGGGCTTTTCTTCTTGCATACAAGTACATTTTGTAACCCATTCAAACTCAAGCCCTCCTTTTTACGCCCCTCAAGAAAAAAGCTTTGGAAAAAATTGTGGAAAAAGAAGAAATTGCTTGTATCAAGCAATTTCTTCATTATCCACAATGTTTTCTACCCCAAAATACTGGCAAATTTAAAATTCCATCAAATTTAAATTGTCGTCTGCAGCTTCTTTCAATTTGGACCAGTCTAAAATTTTCTTGTGTTGGAATGGGTTAAGGCCATTTGTCCAGGGACAAATAAATACTAGGGCAAATCTTGGAATGGTACAACAGAGAACTCAAAGATAACTCAATATATATTGGTAAATTGTCATAAAGTTTATATAGACAGGTAGATAATATTGATCAAAGCCCCCATTCAGAAAGCAAAATATCTTAAGAGAAGGCATTTAGAAGTTAAAATCGTATCAAAATCCTATGATGTTGGAACTGGAACAGTATAGCATAAAACAGGAATATGTAATATCTATGCAATCGAATCAATCATTCATATCTTTCACAATAAAGTTTGTTAAGTTACCCTTCTTTTAAGCAACCACTTTTTGGTCGTCCCTTGAATGGTGGCTTAATACAAGATATACTGTATTTTTAAATCACTGCCTGTTTCTGCTGAAAAATCTAGTAAGGATATGCAAGTTCTTGTTCTTTTCTTACAGTCACGAGAATGCACTGGCTTGGACTTTTTATCTCAGGCCTGCTGGTTGGCCTAGCTCAAACCTGGCACCTAGTGATGAAGATACCTAAGGGTTCATCGCTAGGGCCCCACGACTCTGTCTTTGACCTATGGACGTCCAACAGCACGTTAAATAAAGACGTAGACAGTCCCATGGATGTGTTACCTGGAATACCCTATAAGTCAGAGGAGGTTCTTAACTGGACTCAAAACGTCATTAAGATGGTAAGTCAAAGAAGTTCTTGCATGTACCTGAGATTAGTAGAACTTAACGCTTGTCATATCGGTCCTGGAATATCTATATTTTGACAAAAGCTGTGGCAGATGTATAGACTAAGATCAGTCTGCACAGACGTGCAGTCTGGTTTTAGTCTATACTACCTGCTTGCTCTTTTAGTGTTGAGGAAATTTTTGAACACTAAAGAGATAGAAATTTGACAAAAATTAAAAACTATTTCAAGAAGGGATATATTTTCACCAGGACAAGGGTTTATTCACAAGATACCTCAAATTAGAGAAAACTGTTATAAGATTATTCAAACTGTACCCATTTAACCCATTCTAATACAACCCTACTTCTTTAAAACCATCAAAAAGATAGCTTGAGAAAACATTTTGGAAAAAAAAGAAATTAAAATAAGCAAGTAATTTCTTCATTTACCAGAAAGACAAATATTTTTATAATTTCCCCAACTTTCTATTGTCTGCAATTGATTTCAACTTGGAGAAGTTTAAACTTTTGTCAACTAGTAATGGCTCAATTCAAATGACTGATGTTGTTATTAAAAGGGAGGGACTTTTTTTAGGAATTGAGTATTTATTAGGAGAAATTTGGTAATCTTTGTCTTGTTCCAAATTACAGAGCACTGCTGTCAATCAAAAAATCTATCGACCAATCAAATCATTCAATAAATCCTGAAGATAATAATGATCCCCATCATTTATGTCAAGCATTTTTTGATTGGACAACCAAAATGTTATAATCACAGCTGAAGTTATTTGAAGTTCAGGTTGAGACTCCTCCTACAGTTTCAATAGGAATGGACTGAAACTTGGCACCATGAATCTCTATGATGTTTAGTTGTGCATGTCACAAAAATGATTTTGATCCCTAAATTTGTTTTGGAATGATCTGCCTTGACTTAGCGAAATAGCCTAAACTGTAGTGATTTTTATGTGCACAACTCCTCCTGCAAGTTGATGATATTTTCAAAGTATTTGTATATTGGGGTTGAAAACATGGTGGATAATGAAGAAATAGGTTATAACAAGTGATTTCTTCATTTTCCATGTTTTCCCAATTTCTTGAGGGTGTAAAAAAGCAGAATTTTGTAGGAATGGTTAAATTAAGTTTATTCTTCCCCCCACCCCCCACCCCCAATAAAAATAATGAAAAAAAAAAAGAAATAAAAAAGAAAAGTAATTCTTCATCTTTGAAAATCAATTTATTTGATACAATTGTAATAAGGATTTTGCGAAAACATCTTGACTTAACCCTTGTCATGCTGTATAAATTACCTTACTTAATTGCTGTCAAATAAAAGGGCTGAAAGCACTGATAGAACTTGTTGTTCAAAAATTAAAATTTTCTTAGAAATCAAATCATACACAACTCTGGCATGAAAAGCACAAGCAGGAGATATAGATTAAGATCAGCCTGCACATAAGTGCAGTCTGATCTTAGTCTATACCTCCTGCCAAAACCGGAATATTCCGGGTTCAGCATGACAAGGGTTAAATATTTGGAAGAAAAAGTTGAGATTTGGTAAGAAATTAGAATAGAATGACATTTAACTCTTTACTAGACAACAAGATCTTAGACTTGTCCAAATTCAAAGAAATTGCAGACAGCAAATTTAAGTTAGTTGAATTTCAAAAATCTTCTAATTTTCGGATAGAAACATGGTGCCGTGGATTATGAAGAAATTGCCTGTGGCAAGCAATTTTGTTCATTTTTCACAATGTTTTCTAAAATTTTTAGTGGGGTAATAAAAGAGAATTATGTGCCAATAGGAAAGGATTTAAAAAAAAGAAGAAAAGAATTGTCAAAATCATTATATTTGATTAAAAGTTAGAAGCTTTTCCAATATCTTGGCTTAAAATATTTGCATTGAAAAGTGGAGATATTAGAAAATTGACGATTTAGTTTACAAGGATTAAGGTCAAGTAGAAATGTTCACTTAAGAAGGATATCAGTGCTCTTAAAGTAAACAGAATTATTATGGCTTTTGTCAACATCTAGTACTGATTTTAAATGATAGAAAATACTGAAATTAAACAAAACCTTTCAAGGGGTTGCATTTAGTGACCATCGAATCACATGAAAAGGTTCATTTATGACATCCTTGAATGGCTGCCATCCTTCATTCTGTGTTAACAATTGAAGTGTTTGAACTCACGAGGCTACAGTTTTATCTCAATCTTGATAAAATTTGGTCAGAACAATTGTTAGATCTTAAGAATGAACCCTATGAAAATGGGAAGATTCTTTTGGAAAACACAGGAAAAAGTAAGGGATCTTAATTAACCCTTGTCATGCTGAATTAAGATCCTATACATTTTTGCTTTAAAATCAAAGGACTGACAACACTGTAAAGCCATAATGAAGGTCAATATTTCTTTTGAAAATTGATTATTTAAACACCTTTGGCTTAAATGGAATAAACAGAAGGTGTAGACCAAGATCAGACTGCACATATGTGCAGGCTGATCTTTGTCTATACCTCCTACCAAAATAGGAATATTCCATGTTCAGCATGACAAGGGTTTGTGACAAATTCATTGTTTGTACTCTAGGGGCCACAACTGAGATTGATATGGATAGAACTTTATCAGAATGAGTAATGTCCTAAGGATGAACCCTTTTGAAAATGGGAATATCTTTTAAACCCTTTCCTGTTCATACCCTGGATTTTACGTTCCTGTCTTGATGAAAAATCGTTTGTACACTCTAGGGCCCCAATTTTTGCACAATCTTTATCATACTTGGTCAATGTGATTTTAAGGCAATACAAACAGACTCTATTTAAAATGAAAACATCTGAAAACATTGGAGCATATTTGAAAACATTGGAAAAGGAGTCTTAATGACTTTTTTGTTTTCACTATAAGGGGGCATAATTTTGTCTCAATTGTAATGAAACTTGTTCAGAAAGATTTTAAGGTCATAAAGATGACTAAATCCTATTAAGCCATTCCCACACAACCAAATTTTAGACTAGTCCAAACTGAAAGAAGCTGCCAACGACAATTTCAAATTGATGTAATTTTAATTTTTTTTGTATTTTAGGGTAGAAGACATTGTGGCTAATGAGGAAATTGCTTGATACAAGCAATTTCTTTATTTTCCACAATGTTTTCCTAAACCCTTTTCCTGAGGGGTGTAAAAAAGTTGGCTTGTGTGAGAATAGGTTTACTAGGAATATTCTATGCAATAATGATTAGAAAAGGAGCCTACTGACACTTTCTTTCACACTCTATTGGCCACAACTTTTGTTCAGTGTTGAGAAAATGTAGTCAGAATGATTGTTAGGTTATAAAAATAAACTTTATTGAAATGGGAAGGTTTTAAATCTTTTGTTAAGCTTTGTAAAAAAAAGTTGCCTAATTATTTTCCAATGATCAAGGTCACTTAAAAAATTTGGTGTGAGATGAAATTTTGATTGAAGCCTCTTAATGAAGCATGTATACAAGACTATTGTTTTTTTCTTTTATTACCTCGGCTGTTTTCGAAGAAAACCCAAGGTATTGTCGTCACCTGAGAGTTGTTCGCATCGGCGTTGGCGTTGGTGTTGGCATTGGCGTAACAAACTTTAACCTTGGTCATATCATTCTCTGTTTTTATTGAAGATATCCTCATGAAACTTTACATGTGTATTGACCATCACAAGAGCTATCTTGACTATCAAGGGGGATAACTATAAAAGCGTTTTTGTAAGAGTTATGCCCCTTTTTTTACTTAGGATTTTTGCATTATCCAGCACCTGCTGCTGAGCGTTTGCACCCATTGGATGGGGGTGCTAATGTTAACCCTTGTCATGCTGAATATTCTGGTTTTGGCAGGAGACATAAACAAAGTGATCTACACCTCCTGCTAGTACTTTCCTGCCTGAGTTGTTTATGAAATTGATTTCTAAAAGCACTATTGATTTTTGAATAAGTTCTATCAGTGCTTTCAGCCCTTTGATTTTACAGCAATTCATCAAGGTAATTTATACATCATGACATGATAATCAAGAAATCTGGATTATTCAATGGATGAAAGAAAATTTTTATGATTTCAGGTAAAACTGTCATTTCTAGTTGGAGGCTATGAAGAAGCCTATGTTATATTTGGAGTGGACATGTCTGCCTTTAACAACACCCGTCCTGGAACCCCAAGTACCCGGGCCTCTCTAACAAACTGGTTTGATTGTTTGAGGATTCTTGATAGTTCCTGGCATGATTTAAAAAATATATCCAAGGCAACAGATTGTGTCCTTCATAGGTAAGACTAGATTATTTATTAGTAATGATTCCAATTTCTTATGCCCCTTGAGAAAAAAGATGTGCAAAATATTTTGGAAAAATGAAGAAATTGCTTGCAACAAACATTTTTTCATTATCCACAATGTCTTCAAAAAGGCAAAGATAAAGATTTTAAATTCCACCAACTTGAAATTGTTGTATGTTATTTCTTACAGTTAGGACCAGTCTAAAATTGTTTGAGTAGTAACTGAGTACATTTGATGTGCATTTGAAAATTACTTGTTTATAACTTGGCTGATTTTATAGAAACCAGAGGTATTGCAATAGCCTTTTGTGGTTGATGTGTTTGTCATGTAAAATCTTTGAAACTTTAGTGATGTCTTTGATATTACTAAAGGCAAATACTCGAATTTTGAAATGTATTCTCAATTTTAAAAGAGCATTCTATGCTATCAAGGGATTGTCAGTGTTAGAGAACTACTCTATAAGCTTGAAGCCTTCATCGCTGTTTAGCTAAAATGGCTAAATATAAAATAGGACAATGAGAACTTATAGCATTCAATTTTTGCTGGGATTAAAACCCCTGAGTTTTGTAAATTATCCAAGTACCTTATTTTGTGATTCACCCATTTGCACACTGGATTGTATAAACGTTGATATTAAATAAATGTATTTTTATATTTTACATCTCAGTGATGGTACTATAGAGATGAGCTTCTCCATATTACAATCTCAGCTGGTTTCCCATTCTGACTGTGATAATCTGACTGGCTGGTTTACTGTAGTGGAACCGGCCTCCAAGAATGCAGCTCTCCCATGTGGATGGCTCCCAAATGATACTCCGCCCTCATTTTTGTTTTCTCCAGGATCCATTGCTCAACATATTTCGAGTAAGTTTTGTTTTGAATTCTGAAAAAGTTCTGTAGTGATTCTCAAACCTAAACTTAAAATGTTATACAATAATGCAAACCATGAATAACTTAACCCTTTCCTGTTCAATCCCTGGTTTTTACGTCCCAGTGTTTTATACTTGAGAAAACATTGTGGAAAAAGAAGAAATTGCTTGTAACAAGCAATTTCTTCTTTTTTCCCGCAATATTTTCTATCCTAATAAATGATTATTTTTCCAATAAATTTGCGTTTAAATTGTTGTCTGCAAACCATTGAATTTGGACAGGTCTTAAATCTTTCAAAACAGGAAAGCTTAAGTGTTTACTCTGTCTGAAAGATTGAAGTAACTGCTGTCAATTGAAAATAAATCAACCATTACAATTGAATGGACCTTTGAACTCCATTATTTAAGTTAACCCTTTCCCATATTTAGAAATTTTAGACTGTTCCAAATCAAAAGAGGTTGCAGACAACAATCACAATTGGGTACAGTTGTTACAATTTCTTCCTTTCTTACAATATTTTCTACCATATAGGATGGATACTTTTTTAATTGTACTTTTTAATATTTTCTCCTACCTCTATGAATTTGGCCAAGTCTGAAATTTTGAAAACAGTAATCATGACATTTTCTCTCTTTCAGATTTTAGAAAGGCTGACATAATGGTTGTCTACGTTGGTATGTGTATTTATTTGATAGATCTATAATAAAATATTTTAGCTTTTTGGGTTCATTTGATGTGATAAGATTTTAATTTCATACTTCAATGAAAACAAACAAATAATAATCTCCATCTCTAAAATAAAGTGCATCTGTGTGTTATTAATTGCAACAGCTAATACCGTAAGTACTTGTAACAAGAAATTTAAATATGTTGTTTTACATGGGTAGGCAAGTGAAAAATTGGTGTAAAACCAATATAACCTGTTTTTAGCTCACCTGAGCACGAAGTCCTCAAGTGAGCTATTGTGATCACCTTCCGTCCGTCATGCGTCGTGTGTCGTCCGTCAACAATTTCTTTAAACAACATCCCCTCCCAAACAACAGGGCCAATTTGAACCAAATTTGGCAGAAATGTTCCTTAGGGGGCCCTCTTCAAAAATAGCTAAAAGAATTGAAACCCGTGAAAAACTCTGGTTGCCATGGCAACAAAAATGAAATTTTAAAATAATCTTTAAAAATCTTCTCCTCCTGACCCAGAAGGCGTAGAGCCTTGATATTTTGCATGAAGCATCAGTATATTTACCTCTTTCAAAATAGTTAAAATCATGAACCTCGGGTCCCCAGGGGTGGAGCCCCATTTGGGGGGTGTATAGAAATAAAGAACAATGTTTTTAAATGACATCTCTTCCAAAACTACTGGGCCGATGTGAACCAAATTTGGCGGAAATGTTCTTTAGGTGGTCCCTCTTAAAAATGGCTTAACGAATTGAAATCTTTTAAAAACTTTGGTTGCCATGGCAACAAAAGTGAAATCAAAATAATCTTTAAAAACCTTCACCTCCTGACCCAGAAGGCGTAGAGCCTTCATATTTTGCATTAAGTATCTGTATATTGATCATTTACAAATTAGCTAAAATTATGATCCTCAGGTCCCCAGGGCCTGGGGGGGGTTATAGGCATGAAGCCTCAGTTCACAGAGACTGTCTTATTTCTGAAATTATAACCCATGGATCCAGAGGGAGGAAAAAGTTTGTTCCTTCTTTCAAATGAACACTAAAGCCTTGGAATTTGTAGATTAGACTTTTGGATCCCCAGGTTCATAGTCTTTATATTTAAGTGTGGCCCACTTGTATCATAATCCTAACCTTAACATGAAATTAGACTAATGAAAAAAAAGAGCCTTTATCTCAGGTGAGCGCCCCAGGGCCAACGGCCCTCTTGTTTGAAATTTAAGACTGGTCCAAATTGAAAGAGGTCACAGAGAACATTGAAAATTTGATGAAACTATCCTATGTGGTAGAAAATATTATATGATATATAGACAAACTGCATGTCCCAAGCAATTTCTTCTTTTTCCACATTTTTTCTCAAGTATTTCAAATGCAATGTTTTTCCATTTGATATTTATGCAGAATTTATATTGAAAATTGAAACGGGCAATCAAATAATCAATACAAGTTTGTCAACCTTTTGTAATTTCAGATGATTGTATAGATCAAGAATTGTGTCGCTATGGTAACTGTAGTCAAACATTACAGGGGCAGTGTGACTGTTATGGTTACAAATGTACAGGTAAATGATAGTTCAAAATAAGTGATTTGAAGGAGACAATGCCCATAAATGGATTCTAGTCTTTAATAGTTCTTAAGCAAAAAACTATTGCTTTAATTATTTTCAAAGAATAGGGGAGGGGCTATTCTAGACACCTGGATGCTTATGTTAAAGTTTTTCGTGCAAGTCTCATTTCTCAATATCAATATTCATTACTCTTCTTTCTGTATTTTTTTTTCATCTTAACCTAGTCATGAGTTAACTTCTATAAGGTAGAAAGGTTTGAAAAGATTATTGTCTACAAATTGGTCCACTTGTCATGTCCTGATTCCTGTTTAACATTTTTCAATTTACTGAAAAAAAAGCCTTTAAATTGTGAAATGAAACTAAAGAAGATGCATGAGAATATTTCCTGATTTTAATGCTAAAGCCTGAATTTTTACCTAATCGGGAAAATACCTGTCATTTAGATTATTCTTGAGTAACATAATTCTCATTTAGAAAATTAAACAGGGAAGATTGCCTTACAAAATTTTCAATTACAAAGTGGTCCCCCAAACACACCCCAGTCACCTAACTTCTTTGTTCCTTTTTTTGGCAAAAAGCCCTGAAATGTTATATAAAATGATTGATGATGCCTATTAACATATCCTTTAATTTTTTTAACGCTCAAGCCTCAAATTTTAACGAAACCCGTGAAACGCCTCTCATTTAGCTGAATTCTTAACTTACAGCTATCTCTGACATGTGATGAGAAATTTTAATAAGGTAGAAGGCCTTTGAAAGTTTACCAATTATAAATTAGTGCCTCAGACACACCCCAGTCACCTGACTTCATTTTTCCATTTTTGACAAAAAAAAGCCCTGAAATGTTAAATAAAATGATTGAAGATGCCTTATAACATGTCCTTATCCTAACCATGCCTGCCACTAAAGTCCAAAACTCACTGGCCACTTTAGAATTTCTGTATTTTTGTCCATCTTAACCTAGTCATGAGATAATTAAATAAGGTAGAATGGTTTGAAAAGATTATTGTCTACGAATTGGTCCACTTGTCTTGTCCTGATTCCTATTTAACATTTTTCAATTTACTTAAAAAAAAAAGCCTTGAAAATGTGAAATGAAACTAGAGAAGACGCATGAGAATATTTCCTGATTTTAATGCTAAGCCTGAATTTTTACCTAACCGGGAAAACACTTGTCATTTATTTGACTCCTTTTGACTTAAACATTCCAGTTTTAAGTTTTACACACAAGTCTGTTTGACTGTTTCAACTTTGCTTCTTAACCTCACACATAGTTTTGAATATTTCAACTCTCGCACAATAATTATAATTACTCATTCACTCTGGAGTATTTAATGTTTTTGACTTAAACTTATAAATGCAAGATTTTCAATCTCTGTTTCTACGTAAGGTAAGGGTTTGACACTTTAGAAATGTGTTCAGAGTCATGATTAAACAGAAACTCATTATTCTGACATTCATATAGAAGTTAGAAAAATATTAAAATGGTTGAATTGCGATCTAAATGTACAAGCTCTAATTTTGACATCTAAGTTACCAAACCAACATACTACTTTCGATAAATACTGACCAGTGTCAAAGTTCAAATTTTACTTCCAGTTTAATAATTTTTTTTGATTGGGCAAATGACTGTTTTATTTTACAGAAGCGTGTTCTGATTTACCGTGCGGGGAAGAAGAAGAATGTGTATCAGATCCTAGAGATGAATCAAAATATACATGTGAGGAGTGTTTATATGGGAGTGTTGGAGTTAGATGTATAGGTATACTTTAAATTATTACAGTCTAAATATACATGTGAGGAGTGTTTATATGGGAGTGTGAGAGTTAGATGTATAGGTATACTTTACTTTATTTCCATTTAACTATACATGTGAGGAGTGTTTATATAGGAATGTTGGAGTTAATTGTATAGGTATACTTTAAATTAT
Source organism: Fragum fragum (assembly GCA_946902895.1). NCBI lineage: Eukaryota > Metazoa > Mollusca > Bivalvia > Cardiida > Cardiidae > Fragum > Fragum fragum. Next base: position 81,534,431 of record OX336366.1, on the reverse strand, counting down.
TACAGTCTAAATATACATGTGAGGAGTGTTTATATGGGAGTGTTGGAGTTAGATGTATAGGTATACTTTACTTTATTTCCATCTAAATATACATGTGATGAGTGTTTATATGGGGGTATCTGAGTTAGATGTATAGGTATACTTTACTTTATTTCAATCTAAATATACATATGATGAGTGTTTGTATAGGAATTTTGGAGTTAGATGTGTAGGTATACTTATCTTTATTTCTATCTAAATAGTTTATGTAGGAGTGTTTGAGTTAGATGTATAGGTATACTTTACATTATTACAATCTAAATATACATGTGATGAGTGTTTATATGGGGGTGTCAGAGTTAGATGTATAGGTATACTTTTGTATATATCTATAAAAATACACAAGGGAGGAAGCTCTATATGGGTTTTTAGCTCACCGGAGCACAAAGTGCAAGGTGAGCTATTGTGATCGGTCGTTGTCCGTCTGTCTGTCCGTCTGTCCGTCCGTCCGTCCACAATTTCTTTAAAAATCTTCTCCTCCTAAACCAGAGGGCCAATCAAGCTGAAGCTTTGCAGGGATGTTCCTTGGGTGAAGTTCTTCAAAAGTTGTTAAAAAAATTTAATTCCTCAAAAACTCTGGTTGCCGCGGCATTTGAAAATGAGAATCTTTAGTAATTCTTTAAATATCCTTATAAATCTTCTCCACCTAAACCAGTAGGCCAATCAAGCTGAAACTTTGCAGGGATGTTCCTTGTGTGAAGCTCTTCAAAAGTTGTTAAAATAATTTCATTCTGTGAAAAACTGTTGTAACCACGGCATATGAAAACGGGAATCTTAACTAATTCTTCAAATATCATTAAAAATCATCTCCTCCTAAACCAGTAGGCCAATCAAGCTGAAACTTTGCAGGGATGTTCCTTTGGTGAAGTTCTTCAAAAGTTGTTAAAAGAATTTAATTCCGTCAAAAACTCTGGTTGCCGCGGCATTTGAAAATGGGAATCTTTAGTAATTCTTTAAATATCTTTAAAAATCTTCTCCAACTAAACCAGTAGGCCAATCAAGCTGAAACTTTGCAGGGATGTTCCTTGGGTGAAGCTCTTCAAAAGTTGTTAAAAGAATTTCATTCTGTGAAAAACTGTTGTAACCACGGCATATGAAAACGGGAATCTTTAGTAATTCTTTAAATATCTTTAAAAATCTTCTCCACCTTAACCAGTAGGCCAATCAAGCTGAAACTTTGCAGGGATGTTCCTTGGATGAAGCTCTTCAAAAGTTGTTAAAAGAATTTCATTCCGTGAAAAAATGTTGTAACCGTGGCATATGAAAATGGGAAATTTTAGTAAATCTTTGTTGTTGTTTTATTCATCGACTTCAAGGCCAAAGACCTCTATATTTTGTAATGAGCTTAATCATATGGTTCTCTACCAAGTTTTAAAATATTTAATCTCTTGGGTCAAAAATGACCCCCGCCTCTGAAGTCCGAAGTTTGGAAAAATGCTTTATTAGAGCAATTTCAAAAGACTTCTCCTGTTAAACTATAAAGTCTAGGATATTTATATTGGGTATGTAGCATAACTAGATGGTTTTGTACTATATCACTTAAAGTTGTCCTCCCAGGGTCAAAAACGGCCCTGCACTAGAGGTCCGAAAATTGGGAAAAAGTAAAATTTGAGTATGTTAAAAAAATCTTCATTTTAAGGCGGAGGGCATTTATATTTTGAGTGTAGCATAGCCTGGCTGTTATCTATCAATTTTGATTAAAATTATGCCTGTAGGTTACCCTTGCCCTGGGTGTCCAAAGTTTGTAAAAATGCTCAATTAGACCATGTTCAACAGTCTTCTCCTCCCAATCTACAAAGTCTTAGGCATTCATATTTGGTATATAGCATGTACAGATGGTTCTTTACAATGTTACCTAATATCTTAGCCCTGGGATAAAACATGGCACTGCCCTATAGGTCCAAAAGTTTGGGAAACATCCAATTAGAGCAACTTTGAAAGACTTCTTCTTCTGAAATATATGGTGAAGGGCATTCATATTTGGTATGTAGCATGACTAAATAATTTTGTACTATGTTATAGGAAAAAATGCTCTTAGGATAAAAAACGTCTCTGCTCCTGGGGTCAAAAATTGCGTAAATTGCATTGAAAGACTTCTTAAATAGAAATGGAGAAATAGCTTGTCACTCCCTTTCTCACAATGCTTTTTTAAACCTTTTTTTTCCCGAGGGTGACAAATTGTGGGATAGTTATGGTAATGGATTAAACAATAAAGCCAAAGGCATTGATTTTTTTTGGAAAGTATTACTGGATTGTTTTGTACAAAGCCCAAAATCTTATATGTGTATTATTTATTTTGCTCAATTATTATACAAAAAAGGACTGTAATTTGCGGATGCCTCAGGTGAGCGATTTAGGACCATCATGGTCCTCTTGTTATATGTCTTACAATTTAAATGTACATGTGAGGAGTGTTAAAGTCGGAATCAGATGAATAGGAATACTTTATGTTTTACAAACCTAATATACATGAGGAGTGTTTGTATATAAATGTTGGAAAATGAGAACATATTTCTTTATCAATATCTAAATGCACATGTTGGGAGAGTTTGTGTGAAAGTTTCAGAGTTAAATGTATAGGTATACTTCATGATAATACTCTATTCTTTTACCAATTACTGTGTGTCCATCTGTCTGTTAAATGGTCTGTCTGTCTGTGAGCAGTAAATGTAACACAAAACATAACATTTTGCTGTTGCTCAAACACTGATCAAGATACAAAGCACATATTTGGTTTCAATGTTCCTTGCATTGATAGGCATCAGTCAAATTTTAGGTAAAGATCATTTGTAGAGGTCACTTATCTAGGTAAACTTAGAAAAAATGGTAACCTTTTGCTGTTATTCAAACACTGATTAACCCTTTCCCGTGTAAATACAGGATTTTACGTTGCTGTGATTTTATACTGGAGAAAACATCGTGGAAAAAGAAGAAATTGCTTGTAACAAGCAATTTCTCCTTTTTCCACAATATTTTCTACCACATAGGATGGTTTCATTTCAAATTGCATTCAATTTTCATTGTTGTCTGTAAACTCTTTTAATTTGGACCAGTCTAAAATGTCAAGAAACTGGAAAGGGTTAAGATACATGGCTCATATTTTGGACATGGGTTCCTTGCATTAAAAGGAATTAGTTGCTTGCTAGGTCAAGGTCATCCATCAAGGTCATGATCACTTATCAATATCCATTTTTGCTGTTAAAACACTGTAACAGGGCATGTTGTTTCACAAACACATCCCCTTTCTTGTCAAAATTAGTAAATTGTCCCTTTTTCAGAAGAAGGTGACGATGACGGTTTAGGAGCTGGTGCGATAGCTGGTATTGTAATCGGGGTTGTGGTGTTTGTAGCTCTGATAGGGGTCGGTGTGTGGTGCTTCTATAAGTGGAGACATAAAGAGGATGAAATGCAGCATAAAGCAGGTTCAAATACTTATACTTTAGCCATCATTAACCCATTCCCACATAATCTGGATTTTTTATGCGTCTTAAGAAAAAAGTGTAGGAAAGCATTGTAGAATTTGAAGACTCCCACCCAATACCACTTTTTTATGTTCCTCAAGAAATGAGCTTTGAAAAACAATGTAGAAATTGAAGAAATTTCATACAGTTTTTAAACCATTCCCTCACAAGCCCACATTTTATGCCCCTTAAGACAAAAAAGCTTAAGAAAATATTGCTGGTAATAAAAGAACTTGCTTGTTACAAACAATTTTCATCCCCCGCTGTTTCTACGGGGATATAGTAATGGTCTACGTCCGTCATTCCGTCCTTCCGTCACTAAACTTGTCCGGAGCATATCTATGAAAGTATAATTGCTATCAACTTGAAACTTCATAGGTCTATAGATCTCATTGAGGAGAATAGCAGTGCATAAGAACAACAACTCTTGCTTGCATAATTTTGGAGTTATTGCCCTGTGTTGTTTTAAAGACAAATTTTATCCATGAACCAAGGAGTTGTCCTATCATTTTAGGGTAGCGTAGGTCAAAGGTCAAGTGTGCGACAAATTGATAGTAAGGGTATACTGGTAAATCTGCTTTGCCACAATTCTAGTCTTACATTACAAAGGTTTCTTATCTCTTTGAATTAACCCTTGTCATGCTGTATAAATTACCTTAATGAATTGCCGTTAAATCAAAGGGCTGAAAGCACTAATAGAACTTGTTGTTCAAAGATCAATGTTTCTTTTAGAAATCAATTTCATAAATGATTCTGGCAGGAGAATAACAAACAGGAGGTGTAGGCCAAGATCAGACTGCACTTACGTGCAGGCTGATCTTGGTCTACATCTCCTGCCCAAACCGGAATATTCTGGGTTTAGCATGACAAGGGGTAAAATCCAGTGGAGATGATAAAGATAGGACCGTTGTTTAAGTGCAATTTAAATGTCAGGCTTATTGTAAATCTTTAAGCACAAAATTGAATAAAAATTATAAGATTCAACTCTATCTTTCAGCTGTTGCTAAAGATTTTGTCCGTAGAAGTGTTCATAGATTGTCAGGAAGACAGCATCAGTTTCCGAGACGACAACTGAAGGAAGAAAATCCAAGTCCACAGATCAAAGGAAAGTCAGAGCAGTTATCTGCAGATAGTAGTGTTGTTTTTGGTGAGGTCAACCCAGCGTTTGATGCTGATGAGCCTATAGAGCCCCCAACACCTCCCGTAGATAGGCGATATACAGAATTCCCGACACGTCAGGGCACTACAGTGGTTGAACAAGCTCCACCAGTCATAGCAGCCAACACATCAGTGTCTACAAATGAAATAAAACTTCATGAAAATAAACATTTATTTCAGAAATCAGGACGTCCAACAAGTGCTGAGGTATATTCTCGTAGACATTATGAAAATCCACCAATACCCCATGGTGATAATCAGAGAGGGCGTGACAGCTCTCATTTAGAGTTTGACAAAGCAAGTACTATAGGTAGTTTTGAGAAAGCAAGTACAATGAGTGAGATATCCGACGCTACCAGTACATCTGGGTATAGTGACTATACCGGTGATACACCTGCCAATCTTCCGCCGAGTGAAATGATTTCAAAAGACATTGTGACCCGTCATGGTCATCGCCATCGTCCAAAGTCAAGACCAAGGTCCCGTGCATCTACTGCTGATCCCCCGAAAGCCATAGTAGCCCCACAAACTGTAGAGAATCAAATCAAGTATGCTATGGAACGAAGTAGAAGCAGTATTAGTAGTTTATCAAGTTTATCAAGTGATGCCACTCAAAGAAGTGGTGAAGTTACCAAATCAGACGCTCTTAGAGCAAGATATGAAAACTTTGGATCATATCAAGCAGAACCATCAAGCAGGTTTCCCAAATTAGAACCCATGACATATGCAGAGATCAAGAAACAGCTGGACGAGGATACGAAAAAACGAGAAGATAGAGAACGTAAATTACAGCTAGAAATTGAACGAGAAGCTGAATATGAGGCTCAGAGAAATAAACACCGAATGAGGCAAGTGGAGAGTTTAGACAGTGGTATCGATGCAGAACAATCACGAGAAGACAGACATAATGATGGACGATTAGAAATAGTTAGAGCTCGGTCAGCTGACCAACTAGATAAGGACACAGAAATACGGTTTACATCAAGGGAAGCAACTGTATGATGAGTTTGTGTTTACTATTTATCAAAAAATTCCAACATCATTACATAATCATGGGAAATTCTCCAGTAATGTACAGTGGAATGCTCTAATTGCAACTCTTATAATAGCAATTTACTGTTTAATAGTAAGTGATTTTATGCGAAAACATAAGATTCAAACAACAAATAGCTCCTCTACTAGTAACTTCTGGTAAACCCATGCCAGGACAGCAAAATTTCAGACTGGTCCAAACTGAAAGAAGTTGCAGATAACAATTGAGAATTTACAGAATTTATAATTTTCAACTTCCTGGGTAGAATGAAATAATTGCTTGTTACAAGCAATTAGTTCATTTTTCACAATGTTTTTACAATTGCTTTTATGGCACTAAAAAGTATCATTGTGTGGGAATGGGTCGGCTGCAACAAAATTATTGACAAATTGGTCTTGGTATTTTTCTATTGTATTTTCTGTACATTGCAGAAAATGTTGAAGTGTAAATTAAAGATGCTCAATTTTATATATTCTATGGAAGCATCTAATCATCCATGTAGTCCAAAAGTGTACTTTGAACCTTGACATTGGTAGAAATTTGTCTGAGGCATTATTGTTTGGTTGGCCACTAAAATATTGTAACTACAGATTATTCAAGCTGTAGTTACAAGATATTGGTAGCCAACCAACTATTTACTTTTTAAACGCCTGAAGACAGGAAATATTATGGGATCACCCGTGGTGGCAGGGCAGGCGATATCAAGTTCTTTGTCAGGGGCATAATTCTGGAACCTTATGCCTGAATGACTTTGAACTTGGCAATTGTATTGATTGTATGGTTATGGGGAGCAGTGCATAAGAACCATCAGTGTATTTTTTTATTTTTTAGTTATTGCCGTTTGTTGTTTTTAAGACTTGAATTTCGTCTGTAGCAAATCTCTTAAAGCATAATGGCTATTATCATAAAACTTTATGTGTGGATAGATCTCGCAAAGGGGAAGTGCAGTGCACAAGAACGTACATGTACCATACTTATTTTTTGAGTTATTGGCATTTGATGTTTTCATACTTAAATTTTGTCCAATGCATATCTCTGAAAGTATAATAGCTATGATCATGAAACAATATGATCACAATAACATGGAAAAGAACCATAACAGTACCTTGAGAGTTATAACCCTTTGTTGTTTTTCTTACTTTTAAGTAAATCTCCTCCCCTAGTTGACATCAACTGTTTGATTGGCATTTCTTATGACAATTTGGCTCCTTATGCGAACCTTTTCTTCATTTTTCTTCGTATTTTGCATTATATCCTCACAGAAAGGTATGTATAATTTCATCAATTTCAAATTGTCATTTGCAAGATCTTTGTGTTTGGACCAGATTTGTTATCAAGTAATATTAACAAACAATACGCTTTCTTTTAGCTGACAGCTAAGAAAAGGGTACTTATAAGACTGGACAAAATTCAAATAGTTTGTAGACAACAAGGGTGATTCAATTGAAAGAAAAGCACCATTTAAGAAACAAGATATTGTGAGAAAAGGAGAAACATTGCTTGAACCTTTAATGTTTTCAGACTGCTTATTCTTGAGCGTAACAAAATGCAGCACTTTTTTAAAACAAAGGATTTAATTTATCTTAGTACCAAGGCTTTTTATTGGAAGTTGGATCATGTGTTCAAAATCAACTTTTCTGGAGACTAATTTACTTTGTCATAAACTTCATTGTAATTTTGAACCGTTTGAAATTTCTTAAATTTTTATGTGTAAGTAATTGATAGATGTCCCTGTCAATCAAAATATCCATTGACCAATCAAATCAGTCATTAAGATTGGAAGTGAACATAAAGCACTAACTGTTTTTGTTGGTTTGGCAAGCAAATCCTTTACTGCATTGCAAAATTTTAGACCTGTCAAAATTAAAAGGTTATGTAGACGTCAGTTCAAAATCGATTTCGTTTGACAATAATCATTCAGTAAGGTAGAAAGAATTGTGGAAGAAGAAGAAATTCCGTGTTACAAGCAATTTCTTCTTTTTCTTCAATGTTTTCTGAAGTATATAAACAGGGACATGAAAGCAGGAATTGAACGGGAAAAGATTAAACACTGTAACTACAGCTTATTCAAGCTGTAGTTACAAAGTTTAGGCTACCCATGAACCACTTATTTCTTTGTTACCTTGATACTGACTATTAATTTTGCAAACTAACACTGTTAGCTATCATTGTCAAACTTCCTATCGGAGGTTTGTTGGTAGGGCAGGCGATCCACCAATTTGGCAAAATGTCTCATGTTTATACAGCTCCAACATTTGCTGTGAATTTTTACACTTGTATTTAGGGTTATGATTGACCTTTCATGACGTAATATCAATTCTTTAGTGAAATTTTGCTTTGATGTCAATTTAAATCCCTGTTTCTGTCTATCCTTGAGAATAGTTGAGATCTGCTGTCCACTGACAGCTCTAGTCTGTTTCTTTTTTACTAACCAAACTGAATTTTACACAATTACAGCTGACTTCACAATATTTCTCAAATAACATGTTTTCTTAATTTGCTTCGAATTTTACCTAATCACAATAAATTAGCCATTTCATGCATACATAGCACAAATATTCTTTTTAATGTATTCTTGCTTTTAAAAGCTTCACATTTTACCCAGCCACAATTTGCCTTAAGCTGCTTTACTTTTGAGGTTTCTAGCTCAGGAGTGCTTATGTGAGCTATTGTTATCACCCTTTGTACGTCCAGCGTCCAGCGTCCATCAACAACTTCTCCTCCCAAACCATCAAGCTAATTTTAACCAAATTTGGCAGAAATGTTCATTAGGAGACCCCCTTCAAATTAGCGATATCATTTGTGTGATTATACCTCCATGACACATTTTTTTGAGTATACAGAACTAATTAAAATCTTTGAGGTTTTTTTTTGTAATCAAGCTGTTTTAAATTTGTATAATCAAAGTTTACCGTGTTGATGTATAGAATATACCACAATAACTTTATATTGCAAGAAAAAAGAAAAAAAAATACTAAAAGATATAAATATTAAAGATGTTTTTTTATTTTTGTCTAGAAGTATGAAATAGACACCTAATTATTGTTTGTGTGAGAAAAATGTCCTAGCTTCATCTTAATTAAAGCTGTAGTTACAATATTTTGCTTGCAAAACCGGTGTTAAGCTTCTGTTTGGGTTTTTCTTCCAACTGGAAGAAAACAACAAATTTAAGGCATTAAACTCGTGCAAGGAGACAAATATAGACCTGTCTAATTTCTAAGAAGTTACAGACAATAATTCTTAGTTGATAAAATTTTAAAAATCTTTTTCTCTTGGGATAGAAACATTGTGGATAACGAAGAAATTTATCAAGCAGCATCTTCATTTTCACAATGTTCTCCAAATCTTCCATCTTAACCTTTGGACGCCCCTCAAAAAAAAAAAATAAATAAATATATAAATAAATAACTGGGAAAACCCATAAAGTTAAAAAAAAATCTAAATTTTCATAAACTTTAGAATATCAACTTCAACAGCTTTCAATTTGGATCAATCTAAAATTTTGTAATGTGGGAATGGTATTGGGGGCATAAAAAAGGATGTTGTGTGAATTGGGTGAACAAATTGATAACACATTGTTTTTAAAATCTTTGTGTTGTAAAGCTTATTGCACTATTATCATTTTTCCATTACACCATCATTAATTGAACAGCTGAAAAATTATTGTTGTAATGGTGTCATTATAATCCAACTAAATTGTTTGTACATGTATTTACTAAAATCATTCCATTTTAAAATATTCTGTACTTATTGTGTTTCTTTAATGACTTAAATGTTTTGTGATTTATTTAAGAAAGTAAATTATGTATAAAGAGTTTTTATATCTAATTATATGTATTGTTTTTCTTTCATTTTATGGGTCCTCTAACATGAACCTATTTTACCCATTGGCCAATCATGGCTAGTATCAATCAAGGAATCAACCGACAAATCAAATCAGCCTGGACCTGAGCTTTCAACTCTGACATTGGCTGTCATATTTGTTAACCCATTTTTAGCTTACCTGAGCACGTAGTGCTCTGGGGGATCTGTCATTGTCCGTCATCCGCCGCCGTCCGTCCGTCCGTTCACAATTACCAAAAAGTCTTCTCCTCCTAAACTAACCATGGAATTTCAACAAAACTTCACGCAAATGATCCTTAGGTCATGCTCTTTCAAAATACTTCAAAGAATTGAAATCCATGAAGAACTCTGGTTGCCATGGCAAAGGAGTGAAAAAACTTAAAAAATATTCTCCTCCCAAGTGGTAATGCCTAGAGGTTAGATATTTGGTACAAATCATCATCTTTTGACCCTCTACCAAAATCCTTCAAAGATTTACCGTATTATGAAAATTAGCCCTTTTCTTTGTGATCCATGATTTTACATAGAAATAAAGAAGGAAATCTTTAAAAATCTTCTTCTCCCAAACTATATTGCCTAGAGCTTTGATATTTGGTACAAATCATCATCTTTTGACCCTCTATCAAAATACTCTAAAAAAATTACCATATTCTGAAAATTAGCCCTCTTCTGGGCAATCCCTGATTTTACATAGAATAGAAGAAGGAAATCTTTAAAAATCTTCTTGTCTCAAACCATAAGGCATAGAGCTTTTATATTCAGTATACATCATTATCTATTGACTCTTTACCAAAATACTTCAAAGATTTACCCTAATCTGAAAATAAGCCCTTTTCTTAGTGATTCATGATTTTACATAGAAATAAAGAAGGAAATCTTTAAAAATCTTCTTCTCCCAAACCAAAAGGCTTAGAGCTTTGATATATTGTACAAATCATCATCTACTGACACTCTAACAAAATATTTCAAAGATTTACCATATTCTGAAAATTAGCCCTTTTCTGTGCAATCCCTGATTTTACATAGAAATAAAAGAGGAAATCTTTATAAATCTTCCTCTCCCAAACTATAAGGCCTAGAGCTTTGATATTTAGTATGCATTTATGTCGATTGACCCTCTACCAAAATACTTATAAGAATTACTGTATTCTGAAAATTAGCCCTTTTCTTTGTGATCCATGATTTTACATTGAAATAAAGAAGGAAATCTTTAAAAATCATCTTCTCCCAAACCATAAGGCCTAGAGCTTTTATATTCAGTATACATCATTGTCTATTGACTCTCTACCAAAATACTTCAAATACTTACTGTATTCTGAAAATTAGTCCTTTCTTTGTGATCCCTGATTTTACATAAAAATAAAGGAGGAAATCTTTAAAAATCTTCTTCTTCCAAACCATAAGGCCTTGAGCTTTGATATTTGGTACAAATCATCATCAATTGACCGTCTACCAAAATACTTCAAAGAATTACCGTATTATGAAAATTAGCCCTTTTCTGGGCTATTCCTGATTTTACATGGAATAAAATAATGATATTTTTGAAAACCTTCTTCTCCAAAACCATAAGGCCTAGAGCTTTGATATTTGGTACATATCATCATATATTGACCCTCTACCAAAATACTTCAAGAATTATCATACTCTTAAAATTAGCCCTTTTCTGTGTGATCCCTGATTTTACAAAGGAATAAAGAAGGAAATCTTTGAAAAACTTCTTCTCCCAAACCATAAAGCCTAGAGCTTTGATATTTGGTACATATCGTCATCCATTGACCCTCTACCAAATATCTAAGAAAAATTAGCCCTTTTCTGTGCAATCCCTGATTTCAGTTAGGAATAAATAATGATATCTTTGAAAACCTTCTTCTCCTAAACCATTAGGCCTAGAGCTTTTATACTTGGTATGTATTGATGCATTACCATATTCAGGAAACTAGTGCTATATCGTGTCATCATCAATATACCTAGGATTAAAAGAGAATCCTTAAACATCTTCTACCAAAATTATTAGACAGATGGCTTTGCTATTTTGTTTATATCATAAAGCAATGAATCATCATACTCAGGGGAGCGATTTAGGACCATCATGGTCCTCTTGTTTTTTGGTGTGACGACTTGAACGTTGTAGCTATAACTTATTCAAGCTGTAGTTATGACATTTAGGTCACTGGCCAACCATTTTTCTTTTTTATCCCCCCAGTTTCGGCATAGGGGATATAGTAATGGTCTCCGTCTGTCATTCTGTCATTCTGCCCTTCTCCTTCCATCATTCCGTCCTTCCGTCACTAAACTTGTCCGGAGCATATCTCTGAAAGTATAATTGCTATCAACTTGAAACTTCATAGGTGGATAGAACTCATATTTTGTTATATCATAAAGCGAGAATATGGATAGAACTCATATTTTGTTTATATCATAAAGTAATGAACCATCATACTCAGGGGAGCGATTTAGGACCATCATGGTCCTCTTGTTTTTTTGGTGTGACGACTTGAATGTTGTAGCTACAACTTATTCAAGCTGTAGTTATGACGTTTAGGTCACTGGCCAAACATTTTACTTTTTTATCCCCTGCCGTTTCGGCGAAGGGGATATAGTAATGGTCTCCGTCTGTCATTCTGTCATTCTGTCCTTCAGTCCTTCCGTCCTTCCGTCACTAAACTTGTCCAGAGCATTTCTCTGAAAGTATAATTGCTAACAACTTGAAACTTCATAGGTGGAAAGAACTCATTGAGGAGAAGTGCAGTGCACAAGAACCACAACTCTTGCTTGCATAATTTTGGAGTTATTGCCCTTTGTTGTTTTAAAGAGTTAGATTTTGTCCAGAGCATATCTCTGAAGGTATAAAAGCTATTGACTTGAAACTTCATACGTGGATAGATGTCATTGAGGAGAAGAGCAGTGCATAAGAACCACAACCCTTGCTTGCATTATTTTTGAGTTGTTGCCCTTAGTTGTTTTAAAGACTAAGCTTTTGTCTCAAGCATATCTCTGAAAGTATAAAAGCTATTGACTTGAAATTTCATAGGTGGATAGATGTCATTGAGGAGAAGTGCAGTGCACAAGAACCACAACTCTTGCTTGCATAATTTTGGAGTCATTTCCCTTTGTTGTTTCAAATATTTAGATTTTGTTCGGGGCATATCTCTGAAAGTGTACTTGCTATCAACATGAAATTTCATAGGTGGAAAGAACTCATTGAGGAGAAGTGCAGTGCACAAGAACCACAACTCTTGCTTGCATAATTTTGGAGTTATTGCCCTTTGTTGTTTTAAAGAGTTAGATTTTGTCCAGGGCATATCTTTAAAAGTATAATAGCTATTTACTTGAAACTTTATAGGTGGATAGAACTCGTTGTGGAGAAGTGCAGTGCACAAGAACCACAACTCTTGCTTTCATAATTTCGGAATTATTTCCCTTTGTTGTTTTAAAGACTTAGATTTTGTCCTGAGCATATCTCTGAAAGTATAATAGCTATTATTGAACTCATTGACAAGAATTGCAGTGCCTAAATCTAACTGGCTTCAGTTTTATTATCAAGTTTTTTAAGCGGGGTATTGCCATGTCCAACATGGCTCTTGTTGTTATATGCTACTGGCCACACATTTTGCACAATAATGCTGTTAAAAATGGAAGCAGAATTTCCGGTCAGAGTCAGTGGGTTGGGTCTAGCAAATCAGTGAGTGGGGCCAGCAATTGGTCAATTCCTACTTTATGATGAGAAAATAAAACTTTGAAAGAAATTGTGGAAAAATACCTGCATCAAGCAATTTATTTCCATCAGTTCTTTTTACTGTATAAGGAATATTTTTTGCCCTATGTGCTCTGGGTGAATATTTTTGTGATTGGTCAAGGTCCATTGTCCAACCATCTGTATGTCTGTCTTACAAGTAAATCCGACGACCTGCCAATACATGTCAACCAGACGTCACAGAAATTATCATTTTATACTTGAGAAAACACTGTAGAAAAAGAAGAAATTACTCTTCTGGATGGTTATTTTTGAAATAAAACCCATTTTAATTTGTTGTCTGCAAAACCTTTTGAATTTGGACAGGTCTTAAATTATGAAAAACAGGAAAGGGTTAAACAAAGAAATTTTTGCATACCCAGTTTTAACAATGATCAGAACTTTTGAATGGAGAGTCCCTTCATATTGTATTCCTTGTTATTCCTGATACCTAGTTGAAGGTCATCTTAGAAAGTCAAGGTCATTTTAAAGGTCACTCATAGAAAGTTATCCTTTCTGACATTTGTCTCCCTACAATTTGTGGATAATGAGATGAATCATTGGTTAGGTGCTACAGCCACCAAGAAATGACTGAAATACCATGAAAAGTGTGTTCAACTATATTCAAGGCCACACTTATCATCCAAAATAAAAACTTAAATACGGGACAAAATTTCTGATCTTTTATATGATGCATGTGTATCAATTGTGGTAAGACCTTCATGTAAGTATTAAATCAAAGGTCACTTGTCAAGGTCAGGTATTTTTAGCTCACCTGAGCACAAATGCTCTGGGAGAGCTACTGTGAATGGTCATCGACCAGTCATCACATTTACAAAAAAATCTTCTTCCCCTAAAGTAACCATGGAATTCCAACCAAACTTCACAGAAATAATTCTTAGATCATGCACTTACAAAAAACTTCAAAGAATTGAAATCCATGGAGAACTTAAGTTGCAATGGCAACCAAATGAAAAAAAATTAAAAATTCATCTCCTCCCAAATCACAAGGCTTTGATATTTGGTATAAATCATTACATATTGACCCTCTACCGAAATACTTGAAAGAATTTAATTTCTTTAAATTAGCCCCTTTCTGTGTGATCCCTGATTTTACAAAGAAATAAAGAAGGAGATCTTTGATAATCTTTGAAAATCTTCTTCTCCCAAACCATAAGGACAAGAGCTTTGTTATTAGACATAAATCATCATGTATTGAACCACTTCAATATAACTCTGAAATTTAGCCCTTTTCTATATGATCCCTGATTTTGAATAGAAATAAAGAAGGAAATCCTTAGTCTTCTTCCCCAAACCTAAGGACGAGAGCTTTTTGAAGCTTTACCAAACTACTTCATAGAAAACCGTATTCTGAAAATAAGCCGTTTTCTGTGCAATCCAAGATTTTAGAGAGGAATAAAGAAGGATGTCTTCGAAAATCTTCTCCTCCTTAACCATGATGCCTAGAGCTTTGATATTTAGTATGGATCAATGCCTATTGACCCTCTACAAATATACTTCAAAGAATTACATTACTCTGTAAATAAGCTCTAAATGATAGGAGCTTCAATATACCTAGGATTAAAGGAGAAAATCTTTTAAAAAAATCTTCTCCAAAAATAATTTAGGTGTAGGGCTTTAATATTTTGTATATATCATAAGGCCTTAAGCCATCATACTAAGGGGGGGGGGCGATATAGGACCATGGTAGTCATACTGCCCTAAACAGCCCTTCGCTAGGTGTCCAAAGTTTTGAAAAAGCTCAATTAGAGCATGTTCAAAAGTTTTACCTCTCATTGTATAATGTCTAAGGCATTCATGTTAGGTATATAGCATTACCAGATTGTTCTCTAAAATGTTTGCTAAAAGTTTAGCCTGTGGTAAAACATGGCCCTTCTCCAAATGTCCAAAGTTTTGAAAACGCTCGGTTAGTGCAAGTTCAAGTATTTTCCTATGAAATAAAAGGTAAAGGATATTCATATCTGGTATGTCCAAAACTTCAACGATTTGCACCTTTCCTAAATTTTGACATCTGATAATGGATTAATAGATGGAATGACAAGTTCGAAGAAGAGAATAGATTTCATGTCCATGATAGGTCTACCAATTACCAGATGATAAATTTTGGACTGATCAAAATTAAAAGTCGATGCAGAGAACTATTTAAAGTGTTTCTTTTTTATTCATAAACACATGTTCATGTATCTGCTCTGAATGCAAAACACCGTGGGGGAAAAGTTGTAAAAGGATTTTTTTCTTTTTGTCACGGTGCTTTTCTCAAGTTTTTGTCTCCACAACAATTGTGCATATATGAGTTAAGACTATAAGTGGCCGTTTTTTAAAGTAAGAAAATCGTATAAAAGCAAAGTATTACAAAGTTTTTTTTAGTCCATTTCTAAAGAATGGACGATTAACCCTTTCCTGTTTTTCAAAAGTTTGGACCTGTCCAAATTCAAAGGTTTTGCAGACGACAATTAAAAGTATTTTTTATTTGAAAAAATAACCAATCAGTAGGGCAGAAATAAGTGGTAAAAAAAGAAATTGCTTGAAACAAGCAATTTCTTCTTTTTCCACAATGTTTTCTTAAGTATAAAAATGCAGGGACGTAAAAACCAGGGGTTGAACAGGAAAGGGTTAACCTATTCCCAGACGACAAAAAGGTAAACAGATCCTTTTCTCAAAAACTTTAAATATTTTTTTTCTCTGAAAGTGCCTAAAAGGGTGACTTTACTTGAAAGGATTAGCTGAGAGTAATATAGCGATAGTTTTGTTGATATAAACCCAAGTCAGAAAGTTTTTACGCTTAGAAAACAAGCACGATCGCTAATTGGTAGCTTATAATTCTGTAAACTAATCAAGGTCGAAACTTATCACATTATTTGATATTTGTCATTCTTTCGTAGATCTACTTTAAAGTTACTGCAAAATAACTTATTTGCATCATTGTGTGTGTGTGGTTTTTTTTCTGAGAATTCGTGGAAGGCTCTTCCCGCCACATAAAATCAACAGCATTAATCTATTACGAGATGTTTGTTTTTTTTACTAGTCCGAATTGGAAGAAGTGAAAGACGACAAAAATGAATTTTAGAAATCTTTGTCTGTTTGGGGGGAAATATTGTGGATAATGAAGAAACTGCTTGTAAAACGCAATTTCTTCATTTTCTGCAATTTTACCTAAAGCCTTTTTATATAAAGAGGAGTAGAAAAGCGGTATTGGATGGAAATTGGTTAAGACACCCCTCCTTTGTTTGAAGGGAGTTAAAGCATTTTATCAAAGAGACTTTTTGGATTTGCAATTATCTCCCTTAGACCGTAAGCACAATGCATGCGCTTTGAGGCGAAATCCGGTCTCAACCAGAAATGAAACCACACAAAGGATAGGATTGTTAGACAACATGCCTTGGTTTAGTTGATCTTCCTGGTTACACGTGAGACAACAACATATCAATATGGACTCATGAAGTGAACAGACAGTTGTACAGACGGATTGGAGAAGGAGGATTTTGGAAGGGTTTATAAAACCACACCACTGATAGGATTATTCAAGGTATTGATTTTTTATAATTCATTGTATTTGTCGAGTAATTTGTAACGAGAACCAACAGCTGATTGAAATTTCAAGATCAAGTTCAATCGAACTTGTTTTTTAGTCATTCAACCAAAAATGTTACCATACATGTATTTTGAACTTAAATCTGATAAATAGTTTCTACTTGAACTCGTTCTATCGATTTTCAAACTCATGGATTGGTAAATTCTGTGACAATCCAATGGTGTACTGGTGTAAATTAGTCCGCACGAATTACGAACTGATTTTTGTCTACATGTATACATATACATGGTGTGATTTATACCTTGTGGTCTAATAAAGGCACACTTCATTTACAGGAAGTAGCTTAAAAATGCATTGATTATTTAAATAAGGATTTAATCATTCGTAAAAATAGTTCAAAGCTTTGACTGCCCTATGGCACGATTACTCATTTTTTCAGGGAAAGTTTTATATGCGTGGTATCGGATTGTTTCGGTTTCACGTTTGACAAAATTCGTCAGCGACCAAAGTTAACCACCATTACCTTCATATTAGAATCTTGAACCGACGCTACAAAAAGAATGTTTTCGATTCATAAAGTCAGTCATCAAACCAAATGTTTTGAGAAGGCCTACCCAGTTAAATTGTCTCTCGACATGACGATATAATAGGGTACCAACATTATAGGGTTTGGATGAGAAAGTATAGACTAAAATTATCTATTTTTATGTAGGTATTTTTATTATCATTTTCCCCAACAAACGTACGCGGATACATTCTCACCTTAGAGTGACATTTTATGGTAAATACCCTTACATTGCTAACCCCTTACCAGTTAATATCACCTTTTGATGCCCCGTAAAATAAAACTATTGAAAAATCTTGTGTGAAAAGGAGAAATGGCTTGTAACAAGCCATTTCTCCCTTTCCCACAATGTTTTCTACCATATTCAGTCACTATTTTTTTCAAATTACACACACTTTAAGATGTCGTCTGCAACTTTCTTTCAATTTGGACCAGTCTATAATTTTGTCGTTTGGGAATGAGTTAAAGTACGCTGTAAAATACGACGTTACTAAATCCCATCATCCAATTGAAATATTCTAATTTTATCCCCTGTAAAAGTTTCGATTCATGACTGCAAGTAGTATTTAAATGAAAATATTCCTTATATGGTGTGCGATAACCTCGCCCTTGGTTGAGAAAACAAGGAAGTATTTATCGTTATGACTCGATACGCGTAACGGGGGAAATTTTGTCTGAATAAGAACAAAGGGTGAATTGAATCTAGCAGAGGTCAGTCTTATTTGAAATTGAAATAATGGGTTCTAGATTATTTGTCTCCCGATAATGTACACAAAGACTAAAGTAAAAACCCTGTTCAGTCCGAGATTGCACAACACACACTTATGTCTTAACCGGTTTCGCTTCATATAGTCGTTTTCAACAAGTTACATGTTCGACGATATCCCTTTCAGCTAATTTAATGAAAAAGGAAATAAGATAGATAATAATAAAAAGTCCGATCATAGAGCCAAGAGTCCGCCTTCAAAAACCAGTTTCACGCATTTACAGGCAATCGACTTTGAAACTGGTCCAAATCCAAAGCAGTCTCGGACAAAAATTTCAATTTGGTAGTGTTTTAAATACCCCTGTCTTTCTGGGCGATCAATTTCTTCACATTGTTTTCCTAAACCCTGTGTTTCTCTAGGGTCCTTAGAAAGGGAGAAAGTTCTGTGTTGCCCGAATGGCCGGTTTCATCAACTTTTTGTCTTTCAATATTAGCCGATTTAAATTGAGTTTGATTTAGAATAATTCGAACGTTTTGAAAACTAAACGAGGCAAAGTTGAAAGTAATTGCAGACGACAATGATAAAACAAACACAGTCTCTGTTGGTGTAAGAGAGAATTCAGATCTCAATCATTTCTTTTTTTTTCTTCCTCTCTAACTTTATACATTATGGTTTGCAAAGAAGAAAAAATGATATTTTATCTTACTAAAGGTACAATCATCACATTTCGAAAAGGGTTTTATTACAATACAATTCAACTTCTTGACCCAAATGAGAAAACTAAGAAAAAACATTGCAGATAATGAAGAAATTGCTTGTAACAAGCAATTTCTTCATTATCTACATTGTTTTCTTCGCCAAAATTCACCGAATAGAATTTATCGCCTGCAATTTCTTCCAAATTGGACCAATCTAAAATGTCGTTGTGTGAAAATGGGTTACAAATACAGCAGACGAAAAGTTTAGAGGATACAGACGATATTATGTCATTGAACTCGTATCGCGAGTGCATTTCTCAATTTTCTGTATCGATTTGGTCGCGTGGTAACAAGGTGCCCACTTAAAGTGTACTATAACCAATCGATTACTGTCGAAATCAGTGATCACTTTAGGATAAACATCCGTGTATGATTTGTTGCAGCTGGTGCTTCAGATATACTGAATAAATTAGATTTCAAAAATTCTTTTTTATAAGTTGTCAACCAAACCATATGTTGTGGGTACCCATTGGACTCGTCTTGAAAAGACGATTCCACCGAATACCCACAATGTAGTGTTTAGAAGAGAAATAAGAAAATCAGAAGCTATTGTCCCGTTTATCTGGAACTCTGACCTGAGGTGTGTGTTGGTAGAATGTTATTGGGTCGAGGTCAACTTGAACTTTAATATCCTGATACGAAACACCATGTTTTGCGGTTTTGGTTCGAGAACGATTTGAATAATTGACTTGATGTAGATCTATACATGTATTTTTAATTAATCTTGAATATCTAGCAAGCGAAGCGACAAATTCTATACCATCCCAAAATGAGAAAAGTACACAGACAAACGCTCTTAAAAAACAGATACTAGGTTGCTAGAACTTGTGGTCCGACCCCATTTCATGTTTTTGTGAAATAAAATATGTTTAAATTAACATTTTGTAAACTAAGATTCCCTTGATTTTAGCTTAAACATTAATTTACGGTCCATATATTAATTTTTATAAGACTGAATAAGCAGAGTCACCAAGTTTATTATTGTAGTTCGTATTTCAAGTTCATAAGACTTATAAGACAGAGTAGCCAAGTTTGATATTTTAGCTCATATTTATTTCATAAGACAGAATAGGCAGATAAGTCACGTGTAATATAGTAGCTCATATATTTACTTCACGAATAAGACTGAATTGAATAGATGTTTCATGATGACGCGTTTATGAAACAACCACTCCATCTGCTATCAATATTTTTTTGTATGAAAAGTTTCACAGGACTACCAGAAATAAAGTATTTGGTTTGTGAATATAGATTTTCGAGAGTTAATTGCGATGCTTTTCTAAGAGTCTATTCATTGTAAAGAATCTTAAAACAGTATCGCAATTAACCCCCCCCCCTCCCCATAGGTGCCAAATGGATAGTGGAGCAAATGCGATGAAGGGTAAGATCTTCGGGGTAAGAGATGGGTTTGAACTTCTATGAAACAGTTTGGAGCATAACGCTCTGATAGTAAATTATACGCAGGACTTAGATTAATACGGTAATGAATAAGATGAGATCAGCCAAAGAAGAGTAAAGCAATACCTTGTCTCGTTAAGGTTAGAAGATAAAAAATAACCCATTCCCACACAACAAAATTTTAGACTGGTCCAAGTTGAAAGAAGCTGCAGACGACAATTGCCATGTCCTTTAATTTCTAAGTAGCTGTATGAATCAATGCACATCGGTTAACGATTGGTTAACCCATACCCACACAACAAATTTTTAGTTTGGTCCAAATTGAAAGAAAGCTGCAGACGACACTTTCCAGTGATGGAATTTGAAATTGTGTTGTCTTTTTGGATAGAAAACATTGTGGACAATAAAGAAATTGCTTGATACAAGCAATTTCTATATTTTCCACAATGTTTTCTTAAGCTTTTCATCTTGGGGGCGTAAAAAGGAGGGTTTGTTTGGGAACGGGTTAAATCTCGAAACCGCGCTTGAAAACACGTCACTTTAGTTTGCACTCTTTGACCAAAAATTTGCTTTGAAAGCATACGCCTGATGTAATGGCTGTTGGTTCTTTTTCATATATTCTGTTACAATAAACAAACAGACAAACAAACATACATCAAACATACACACATTTTGATATGCATCGAAATAAGAGGTAACGTGCTAGACTATTTGTAACTCTAGGGTGTATACAGTGCGACCTTGTATTTGTAATAAAATTGTTTTGCAACCAACGAGTTTTTATTGCGTAACATCCTGGTTTTGAAGGTCATGGTCACATCGTTTTATCTGTAACGTCTGTTTAACAGGATGTGGTAAGAAATATGAGGCTATGGCAGCCTGCAGGCAGGCAAATACGTGTCGCAAGAAGGTACCCACAGAACATGTTACGATATGATATATAATTAAACATAAAGTTAAACAATGTAGAATGCCGAGGCGGTAACGTAGTGTTCTCCCTATCCTGGGGTCATGTTTCCGAGCTCCGGCTCAGCAAACATTTTTTACACAGTTCAGTGATAAAATCGATTGTGACTCGTGTCATTTGTCTCTCACCAATGGACGATTGATAAAAGAAACGCGCCTAAATGGGATGAACAAATGGTTGTAGAATCGAGTATTATGGCTCACAGTGGTAGAAGAACGATTATAAGTCATGGCCCGGTCAGGTGCGCAAGCCGCCGTTATAAAACTGAAATACTGTTGAAATTGGCGTTTACCCTCCAAACATACAGGTAATGCAAAGTTATTTACGACAGTTTCAAAGCCAAGTCTTATTTATCGAAGAAGTGGCTTTGGTTAAAACCGTTTCAACCAGTGAATTCAGAAAAGATACTGTAGTCCAGTGCGTCAAAAACCCATCCCCTTTTGGCATCTGATACTATTTGCTTAATGTAAATTAATATACCGGTAGAGTCATATCATATCCATCGTTCGAGGGCGAGCATTTTGCTCAGTTGCTCGTCCACTTACAGAATATCTTTTATCATTTTACAACTAAAACCATGAAACAACGCGTACGAAGATTATCAAAACTATATTTTTTATTAAATAGTCAAGAAATTCGACTTTTACATTTATAAGGGACCCCTGCCGCTTTGTCACACGAGAAAAATAAAATGGACTGAAGTGAATATGGCGTGCACTTCTTTTCAGAGATCCAGAGTTTCGAATAATTTCTATTTGTAATATATCAAATACAACTTTTTGATAGATAATAACAGTACTGGACATGATAAGAGTTCGGAAGGGTTAAAGACGTGTAATCCACTGACTCAAGTCTTTTTATTCATGGTTTTGTGTTGTACAATATTCAATTGCATTTCAGACCATGAAAGATTAATTGAACACTCTAAACTATTTTAAAATTCATTTTAAAATACTTTTCAGAGGTTCGGATTTTCAAATCATTTATGTTAGTACGATTTCATATATACCTCTTTGACACCTGATAATTGTATTCGACATGATAAGAGTTAGCAAGGGTTATGGATGCGCAATCTGCTGACTCATCTCTTTTTATGCATGGTCTGTGGTTGGATTTAGTTGCATTCAGTATGAAACAAGTTTTTGTGTTGTTCAATTTATTTTTATTTCAGGTAATAAAATTTATTATCTGAACACTCACAATTATTTTCAAATATAGGTCGAAATCAATTATAACCGTGACATCATTTTTTGTTTTCATTGGCTAGCAAAGCGTCAGCTTTGATAGCTTAAGTAAACAGACGAAATTTTGAGGTCGTCTCAAAGTTCAACGAGTGCAAACTACCACTGGAGGCTTAACCACTAAATCCGTTAAATGCCTACGCCATTAAAAGTAGTTCTTAATGTATTTCAGGAATACTGCAAACTCTATTCAAATTGTAGTGAACTGTGTTAAACGCACGCTATTTAACCCATTCCCAGTCAATTCCGCTTTTTAAGCATTTCGAAAAAAAAGCTTTAGAAAACATTGTGGACAATGAAGAAATTGCTTGTACAAGCAATTTCTTCAATGTCCCATAATGTTTTCTACCCAACAAGGGAAAGTTTTCTAAATTAAACCATGCTTTGCTAGCTTACAGTGCTTTCAGCACTTTGATTTTAAGTTATGTGATTCATTTCATACATGTTGACAGTGGCTATTTGTTTTGGCATGCAAGTAAGTTGTTGTTGGTTTTTAATGTTAAATATATCAGGATGACAAATTGCGATTTTCTAGTACCCTTAACCATTTTCTATACATTCTGCTTTCAAGGATCTGATATATGTTTTTTTTTATTTTCCTATGTCAATCAAAGGACCGAAAGTATTACAAGCTAGCAAAGCTGGTTTGTTGAGTAATCTTCTTTTTCAAAGATTATCATGATAAATAAACGATTTTAAAGTAACCAAGGAATTAACACATTACTATTTAACAAAATCGTAGAGTGGTTCAAGTTGAAAGACGTTGCAAACGACAATTTCAAGTTGGTTGATTTTAGAAAATCTTTTCCTTGTTGGATAGAAAACATTGTTGACAATGAAGAAATTGCTTGTTACAAGCATTTTCTTTATTGTTGACACTGTTTTCCAAAGCTTTTTTTTTTTTTTTTAGATGCTTATAAATCGGGATTTAGTGGGAATGGCTTAAATAGCATGCTCTCTAGAGGTAGGTCTACAATTTGAAAAGAGATTGCAATATTCCTTGAAAACTTAAGAACTACTTTTTATGGCGTAGATATTCAATGGATTTAATGGTTAAGCCTCCAGTGGCAGTTTGCACTCGTTAAACTTTGAGATGACCTCAAATTTTTGTCTGCAAACTAATACTATCAAAGCTGACGTTTTACTAGCTACAAGTCGTGTATTCTGATTAGCTGAAAAATGCGATGAAAGAAATGAGTGATGAACTATGGTATTTTGTATGATAGTGCGAAAAGTAGTTCCGTAATAGCCAGTCATAAACTGGTAAATTATTTTTTTTTTCTTTTTATGTTTTTAGCTCACCTGAGCACAAAGTGCGAGGTGAGCTATTGTGATCGGTCGTTGTCCGTCGTCCGTCCGTCCGTCAGTCCGTCTGTCCGTCCGTCTGTCCGTCCACAATTTCTTTAAAAATCTTCTCCTCCTAAACCAGTAGGCCAATCAAGCTGAAACTTTGCAGGGATGTTCCTTGGGTGAAGTTCTACAAAAGTTTTTAAAAGAATTGAATTCCGTCAAAAACTCTGGTTGCCGCGGCATTTGAAAATGGGAATCTTAAGTAAATCTTTAAAAATCTTTAAAAATCTTCTCCTCCTAAACCACCAGCCCTATCAACCTGAAACTTTGCAGGGATGTTCCTTGGGTGAAGTTCTACAAAAGTTGTTAAAAGAATTCAATTCCGTCGAAAACTCTGGTTGCCACGGCATATGAAAATGGGAATCTTAAGAAAATCTTTAAAAATCTTTTAAAAATCTTCTCCTCCTAAGCCAGTTGGCCAATCAAGCTGAAACTTTGCAGGGATGTTCCTTCGGTGAAGTTCTACAAAAGTTGTTAAAAGAATTTAATGCCGTAAAAAACTCTGGTTGCCGCGGCATTTAAAAATTGGAATCTTTAGTAAATCTTTAAAAATCTGTAAAAATCTTCTACTCCTAAGCCAGTAGGCCAATCAAGCTGAAACTTTGCAGGGATGTTCCTTGGGTGAATCTCTTCAAAAGTTGTTAAAAGAATTTCATTCCGTGAAAAACTCTTGTAACCGCGGCATATGAAAATGGGAAATTTTAGAAAATCTTTGTTGTCTTTTTTTTCACAGACTACAAAGCCAAAGGCATTTATATTTTACCAAGAACTTTATCATGTTGTTCTCTACCAAGTTTTTAAATATTTAATCTCTGGGGTCAAAAATGGCCCTGCCCCTGAGGTCCGAAGTTTGGAAAAATGCTTAATTAGAGCGATTTCAAAAGACTTCTCCTCTTGAACTATATGGTCTAGGATATTAATATTTGGTATGTAGCATGACTAGATAGTTTTGTACTATATCACCAAAAGTTGGCTTCCTCGGGTCAAAAACGGCCCTGCACTAGGGGTCCAAAATTTGGAAAAACGCAAAATTTGAGTATGTTAAAAAAATTCTTCAATTAGACCATGTTCAATAGTCTTTTCCTCCTGATCTACAAAGTCTAAGGCATTCATATTTTGTATATAGCATATCTAGATGGTTCTCTACCATGTTAGCTAAAATCTTAGCCCTGGGATAAAACATGGCACTGCCCCAGAGGGCAAGAATTTTGAAAAACACCCAATTTGAGCAACATGAAAAGTCTTCTCCTTCTGAAATACAAGGTGATAGGCATACATATTTGGTATTTAGCATGACTAAATGATTTTGTACTATGTAACTGGAAATATGCTCTTAGGATAAAAAATGTCTCTGCTCCTGGGGTCGAAAATTGCGTAAATGCATTGAAAGAATTCTTCTTTTTAAATATAGGTTCTAGAGCATTTACATTAAGAACATATGATAACATTATTGTTATCTACCATGTTTATAGCCTTTGGACAAACATGGCCCTTCCCAAGGCATCCAAAGATATGAAATACGCTCAATAAGAGCATGTTCAAATATCTTCCACTCCTCATGTATAAGTTGTAATACATTCATATTTTGATTTATAGTACATCCAGATTGTTCTCTACCAAGGTTGCTAAAATTACACCCATTGAAGTTGCAGACAGTAATTAGAGATTGATTGAAATCTAAATACAAAGAATTTCAGGTAGAAAACACTGTGAGAAATGGATAAATTGCTTGTCACTCCCTTTCTCACTATGTTTTTTTTCAAACCTGAGGGTGACAAATTCTTGGATAGTTTGGTAATGGATTAAACTATAAAGCCAAAGGAATTCATTCTTATCGTAAAGCATTACTTGATTGTTTTATACAAAGCCCAAAATCTTATATTTGTTTTATTTATTTTGCTCAAGTTGTGTCTTTTTTATACTAAAAAGTACTGTAATTTGCAGATGCCTCAGGTGAGCGATTTAGGAAAATCATGGTCCTCTTGTTGATATTAAATAATGAGATATAAAGAGAAGGTCCGCTATTTCATACAGCTCCACCAAGTTTGCAGTTTCATACCCCAAAAATTAATTTCAGTTTCGTCTATCAAGTTTCAAGCATTTCGATTGGCCTTTTGATCACACTACTATGATCAAAATTTTGAGCACGCAACTATTTTGTATGCTTGGGCACAAAGTAGATCCATACAATTATACTGAAATCAAGTAGAATATTTGCTTTTATTAGATTGCTGCCATTATATTATCTTGTATCAAGCTATTTCTTCATTTTCCACAATGTTTTCTACCCTAAAAGACAAAGGATTATAAAATTTCATTAACTTAAAAATGTTGTTTGCAACTTTTTGTTGTGTGGTATTGGGTTAGTAAAACCGGGCCCTGTAGCGACATGTATACTGGTATTGGAATTAAATATTCATCTCTGTTTTGCAAACATCGTACATAACGTATCTGATGTTGACAAAATAACAGCATAAAACGTCCAATGTTTATAAACACTACATTTTAAAACAGCTGAGCAATGCATTAAGCGGAATATTCATATTTGTATGGAGAGATGAAATATCTTTTTTTTTTTTAGCAAAATTTCCAAAAGCGTGTAATTTACATGACAACCCTATGACGTCATAAGTATTTTTTGTTTCCGTGAAGATACCGTTCAGTAGCGCGCTATGAACGAAGCAGAGATTAATCTTCCGAAAATAGTGAGTTAAAATGATAATTTCACTGCTTTTTCGTTTGATTATCTTTGTCTATCATCAACCAAAAAGTACTAAAGAAGATCTTGATATTGTGTTGTATTCATTTGCACCGAAGAGTTAATGGCATTATGCCCTATACGCAGAAATACACGCAAACCGTACCCGAGGATAACTTCTATGTGAAAAATTCACGTCACCTTTCCTCAAACTTTGTTTACCCACCATTTGTAACCCGAGAAATAACGGCCAATCATCATGTAATCCGCGCAATTAGAGCGGAGTCGATTCTTTTTACACTGCCGTGATAATCACTATTTACCTGCTTTTGAAATGTATATATCAGTTAAAAAACTTCACCTCTACCCCCCTCCCCTTTAAAAAAAGTTAAAAAATTCAGTGTACGCTTTATATTCATTTACAACAGTTTAAGACTAACCGATCGCCATCATTATGATTATCTGTCTAATCTAATTCATATTTCATAACGTGCAATACTACTAAACAGGGATTAGATCAGAGATACGTGTATGAAAGAAAGTCAATTACGGGTCATATTTCAGTAGCTTCAACGAGATATTGTGCAACTGTAGTTTATCATCGCGCGAAGAAAAGAAATTGCTTAAAAGGCTGTTTTATGTATTGCTCAGTGCATGAATGAATACAGACTTTATATAATTATACTGCCCAACTCCCCTTTCGGGTATTACTGGCAGGTAGACTTTAGATCCTGGTTCTGCCGACCTGACTTGAAAATAGAACATGGTTCCGTTTGTAACTTGAAACATGAAGGATGTTTTCGACTTATATCATATTTCATTGTTACCTTGGTGATAGACTTTGGTTATAATAATTCTATACTTAGTGAATATATTTAGCTTTGTCACATTGAATATCCGCAACGTTATCCTTTCACATCTTCGTTTCGAACTGGTATCTCATTAACTGTATTTTACCGTGAATATTATATTGAACGTAAAAATAGATGAATAGAGAAAGAAAGATAGACAGATAAATAGATAGATAGATAGATTGATAGATAGGTAGATAGATAGAAAGGAAGAAAGTAAGATAGATAGAAAGATAGACAGATAGATAGATCAATAAGTAGATAGGTAGAAAGATAGGTAAAATCATAGATAGATAGATAGATAGATAGATAGATAGATAGATAGATAGATAGATAGATAGATAGATTGATAGATAGATAGATAGATAGAAACATAGATAGAAACATAGATAGATAGATAGATAGATAGATAGATAAGATAGATAGATAGATAGAATGATGGATGGGTGGATGTATGGATGGATGGATAGATAGAAAGATAGATAGATAGATAGATTGATGGATGGAGATAGATTGATGGGTGGATAGATTGATAGATAGATAGAAAGATAGATAGATAGATAGATAGGTAGATAGACAGATAGATAGGTAGATAGATAGATAGATAAAATCATAAATAGATAGAAAGGTAGATAGATAAATAGAAAGATAGATAGATAGATGTATGTATGGGTGGATGGATAGATGGATAGATAGTTAGATAGATAGATAGATAGATAGATAGATATGGATAGATAGATGGATGGATGGATGGATTGATAGATTGAAGGATAGATGGATAGATAGATAGGTAGATAGATAGATAAACAGATAGATAGATAGATAGATAGATAGATAGATAGATAGATAGATAGATAGATAGATAGATAGATAGATAGATAGATAAATCGCTGGATGGATTGATTGATGGATGGATAGATAGATAGAAAGGTAGATAGATAGATACAGAGAAAATAACATTAAGAACATTTCGTGCCGGTCGACCGACTTTCGAACAACCTAGTTTGTGGCTGTTGCTTTTGCTCTCCGAAATAAACAACATCTATTATTACAGAAGGAGGTCACTGACCGAATTATCGATTTGTTGTTATTTCATCTCCATGCATCTATAGTTCATTTACAAAACAGGATTATTTGATAAAACAGTTCGCAGGCGCACGATGCGATCTTTGCAGGTTTTTAATAATAAAGAAATGTTGATTTTTATTACGATATAGACTGATAGAGTTATTATTGGATTTTTACCGCTCGACTGAGGTAGGTTTGTAATTTGTGCGTGTAGGCAGTTTTTGTCAAGCAATTGACAGATCGCTGACCACGCCCTCTGAAAACCGACATTGTAGTTCGAGTTAGTTAACAAACGACATGTTTAAAAAAAATACGTTGTCTGTGACATCAAATAGGAGTTGGTTGGTAACATAAACGTCGTAACTACAGCTTCAAGCTATATATACGACGTTAAGTTATCCCAACGTCAAACTGTTTGAACGTTGGATTTCAAAGATCACATTCAGTATGAATAAACGATTTGATTGGCCAGTTCAGGGTTGATTGTCATACGCGATCCGCCATTTGAAAAATGATCGAGATATATTGATAACGTCTTTTCTAGACTTTTTTTAATACATCTAGTGCCATTAGAAAAGTTGTTTGGCAAATGATATCAACAGGTATATTACGATAAAACTGTAAAGGCCCTAACGTCAGAAACGCGCACGAAGCTCATAACGTCAGTAAAGCGCACGAACATCCTAACGTCAGCTATGTGCATGAAGGTCCTAGCGTCAGTTACGCGCATAAAGGTCCTACATTCAGTCACGCGCACGAAGGACTTAACGTCAGTAACGCATACGAGGGTCCTATAACGTCAATAACGCGCACGAAGGACTTAATGACCTTTCCGCATACGTAGGTCCTGACGTCAGTTACGCGCACGAAGATCCTAACGTCATTATCGCGCACGATAGTACTAATGTCAGTTACGCGTGCGAAGGTCCTGACGTCAGTTACACGTAATAGGCACATGCATGATAGACCTCAATAAATGGACTCTGTTCAATTTGAAATAACATATTTATACTCATTTCAGCTCAAGTATTCACTTTTCAGGGTCGATCTCTTAGAACCACTTGAAAAGGGTTAATAATGCAGCTAGTCAGCAATATTTGACCTATTGCGTCATTGTCCGCATTCCAGTACAATATCATAGTTTGGTTTGACTCCGTATACTAATAATAAAACAACAAGGTAATTCTCAGGGTCGGAATACAACTGACGCTTTTCTTGGTTGATAACTATAATCAAATTGATAAATTGGGGCTGAATATTATCGTTGACCGACGAAATCATCGTATCTACAGCCTGAATATTCAAGCTGTAGTACGATGATATACTCGCATAACGATAGACCGTTTGGTGAATAGACGGTACAAGAGACTTTTTAAAGCCATTTTCGCAATTGTTAATACGAAAAAGGACCTGACGAGTACAAACTATGTACGTATGTAGTGAAATAAACCTTGAACAAGAGTATTAGTAGGGAGGGTTCAAGTATAAAAGTTAATTATTCACATGAATTAGACCTGAATTTAGTCACTGGTCGACCAAAAGGTCTCAGCCTACAGCCTTATTAAAAATGTAGTTACGACATTTTATTCGCAAAGACAAAATTTCGCACGAAATCGTAACAACCACGGTCGGCCTATTTGGGATTTTTTTTTTTTTTTATTACTAACCGATGATCATTCTTCTAGTTTTAACTGAATTCAGAGGCTCAATTGTGTCGTCCTGTTTATTCGAATAAGGTCATCAAATCGTGATTACCCAAATTGATTGGATCGCCGAAACAACGGGAAAATAATGCGCCAAGTTTTTACCAGTCAGAAGTTCATAACAAGTTGTTGTATCACATTGTTTCTCATTACTGTTTTGAAGGAAAAAGCGGGGGTTGGGGTATCAGAACCAGGAACCAGATGTTCTTATAGGAAACTTTAACCCATTAACAGACAGCAAAACTGTAGACCGGTCAAAATTGAAAGAACTTGCAGACGACAATTCAAAAGTTATGAGATTTTGGATTTTTTTTTACTTTTGGGATAGAAAACATTGTGGAAAATGAAGAAATTGTTTCATTTTTACTCAATGTTTCCAAATCTATCTTAGTTGGAGGGGAGGGGGCGTCCAAAATCGTCAATGAGTGGGAATGGGATAAGCGAATAACACTTTGCCCTTTTCTTCCCAGAATGCTAATTCACTTGCAGTGATCATATACAAAGATAAGCCTGCTTATGCATGCAGTCTTATCTTCGTCTATACTAAATGACCGCCAGTTATTGAAAATCCAACAAGACATTGGAAAGATTCTTGAAGAACATGCATTTCTTATAAAAGGGTTTAACCAGATCATAGGTCAGAGAGTTGATACAAAGGTTATGCACTCATAAAAAAGGTTAGAGACTTATAAAACCGACCTCTTGAACTTTGTTAGGGTAATTGTAGTATCTTATAGTATTAATATGTATATGTATATAATATGTATATATATAATTCACATGCGTTTTAATGTGATCATTGGTATAATCGGATATTATCGAAGTTAAATGTTGACTTAATTGGAGCTCTGTAAGAAGGCGTTTTCCATATGAAATACCCACAACATAGGATTTGGGGACAATTATGTGAAATTCTGTGCGACTAAAAGTATGTTCTTTTGTCATACATCTTTTTTTCATTGTTATCTAATCGAAAGCATCTTATACAAATATATTTAAAAGTTTGATATTGAATTAATGATATAGTATAATATTATGAAATAATAATTACAAGTAAAATAATTGAAAACGATCACGTGATCAATGCCCCGATGAATAGCTCAAGATCAAATGTACAGACATAACAATTACTTAATCCATTCCCCTTTCTAAGAACCCCCCCCCCCCCCCGAAGAAAAAAGATTTCTCGTATTCACAAAGTGTGATTAAGTATTTTGGTTCATACCTCCATAGAAACAAAACTATTCTCTTCATTAAATGATAAAACAATTTTCTTCATTTCTTAAATGAAATAAATGAATAATAATAAGAAAACACCAACTGAATGAAACTGCTAAGCGGACCTCTAGGCATCATATCTTTATTTGTTTCATACCTCTGTGAAAATAAAGCCGGTTATACGGTAATATATAATACGAGTAAAATACAAGATATCTTTATGCAGTTTGCAAGATCGATACGATATACTTAATGCTTTTTTATGCAATCTGTGCATGCCTGGCGGATCAATTTGACAATAAACTCTGAATAAATGTGAATAATACGGACGAAAGTTTCAATAAACATGTTATAAGTATCGGCTGCTGGCGGTAAACAGCGAAATGTTTTTGTCCTACAGCTATAAGCTACAGTTACTGTATGAGAATTAAACTAGGAGAAAGAACTTTGATTATCTGTTATCCGGGAGTGAAAATGCTTGCTGTTATTGAACCCATTCCCACACAATCCCTCCTTTTTACGCCTCTAAAGAAAAGAAAGCTTTGGAAAACATTGAGGAAAATGAAGATTTTGCTTGTATCAAGCTCAAGCAATTTCTTCATTATCCACAATGTTTTCCATACAAAAACATGAAAAAAGTAAAATTCCACCATCTTTAAATTGTCGTCTGAAGCTTCTTTCAATTTGACTGGTCTAAAATTTTGTTGTGTGGGAACGGGTTAAATATTTTGATCCCTAATTTTAATTCTAGGTATACTTATACCAGGTATTGGAGAGTGTTTGGCTATAGCTTCTAGGTGACTGAAGTGACAACATGGAGAAGGAATCTCAAATTAAAGCAGTAAAATCATCATCATCATCAACAACGTGCTCTGAAAGTAATGAAGACGAAATACGAATATCCCAAAGTCATGCCAGCGTGCCGGACGGTGGCTGGGGGTGGTTTGTGGTGTTTTCGACATTCATCGGTAATGTACTGACAGACGGCACTATTGGTACGTTTGGACTATTTTTACCATTCGTACAAGAAGAATTCCAGTCAAGTCCAGCATTGACATCCCTTACAGGCTCTCTCATTCCAGCAATCTATATGATCTCAGGTAAATAATTTAAATTTTTATTTCGTTCTGGTTGGTCGGAAAGAAATATTTCATACCTCCACGAACAAAATTTTGAGCACGCAGCTGTTTTGTATGCTTCCGCACAAAATAGTCCCATACAAAAAATATAAAAAAAAAAATTAAATTTTTTGATTGATGCTATTGAATCATAAGAAATGAAGAGTATGGGCGGATTCATACAGTGCAATTAGTTTTTTCGGTTAATACCTTCATGAAAAAATATATTCTATTCATCTTTTAAAAACACTTTGCGCCGCAGAAGGGACGCTTCATTTTTTGCCACATAAACCAAACATATAAGGTTACACTCCTGTCCGATTTTCACTAATTAACCCATTCCCACATAACAAAATTTTAGACTGGTCCAAATTGAAAGAAGCTGCAGACGACAATGTAAAGTTTGATTTTTTTTCAACTTTCTTGGTAAAAAACATTGTGCAAAATGAAGAAATTGTTTGTGACAAGCAATTTCTTCATATTTCACAATGTTTTCTAAAGCTTTTATCCTTGAGGGCGTGTAAAAGCGTCACTGAGTGGGGATGGGTTAAAAAATAGAGTAAAATGGTTCATTTTTGGCAATGTATAGCTCTTTTCACAAGTTTTGTTGGGACTCGAACCTTAGTTCATCTAAAAGAGCGTTCATTTGCCTTGAGATTCGTGCTAGTACAATCATACCATTAGGGATAAACTTTTCGACAAATTCACATATCGAAATTATTTTTTTTTCGGGACGGCTTACGCGAGGGGGGGGGGGACATTCCAAACCTCATCACTAAACAACAAATAGTCCAAACAGAAATCCATTAGTACACATGAATACAGTGCAGCAGTAATCTGCCATTGCGCAGAACAGAAACTTAGACTTCTAGCTCTCACCAAGACTCGAAAATACCATGCCAAAATGGGAAACATGAAATTTCAAAGGAACTACTGTAGGGTACAACGGGTCTATGTCTAGGCACGGGTCTAGGTCTAGGCTAAAATGGGGATTTGAGTTTTAAATAGTACATTTATAAATTATCTTTTGTAATAAAACCCTCATTCGTATCTATGAACATTTTCATGGTCAAACGATATATGTTTTAATTGCCAAATTGCCATAACAATTCCTTTCTTGTATGCCTTTCAGTAAGGAATCGATTTTTCATTTCAAACACTAGGAAGGAGAAAGTTGGTATACAAGCACAATTAAAAGATTTAAAACTTAAGTTATTTTCACAAGTATTTTTATACTGCTGATAAATACATTCTTCTGATTTGAGCCTACACTGATAATTATTTTATATTAAAAAGCATACTCGTGAATTTGGCATAGCTGAATACCTATATAGAATAGCAAGATTGCAACACGTATATTTTGTTGCAGCTCCCCTAATTGGTGCACTCATCCATCGGTTTGATTGTAGACGGATCAGCGTTGCTGGCGGTGCACTAGCCGGTTTAGGTCTTGCCTTGGCGTCCTTCTGTAACAATATTGGTGGGTTTGCCGTCTTTTATGGCGTCCTTGGAGGTGAGTAAATGGAATAATTTGACCATATGTAGAAATCGAATCATTATCCATAAGAAGGAAACTGAGATATGCAAATGGTCTTGATTCTTTTGAAGGAAAACAATATAAATAATTAGTAAGAAATCTTTCATGAAGTACACTTGGATCTATTTTTTTTGTTTTCAAAACGAGCAAAATATTGACGTCAATACTCGTAATAAATCTGTTTTGAAAACCCTACATGTTCTGAACTTCGTTTTAAGATAATAATACTCTCTATATCTTCAAACAGGACTCGGAATTGGGATGAATTCTTTAAGTGGTCATCTGATGGTTAATACTTACTTCAGTAAGAAGAGAGGAATCGCCAATGGTATTGTTTCATCTGGGGCTGGAATGGGGGTGTTTATCCTAGCGCCATTACTGCAATATTTACTGGATAACTACGCATGGCGAGGAACAATGTTGATATACAGCGGATGTGTAATGCAGTATTGTGTTTGTGGTATGTTGATGCGCCCTCTATCGGCTACACAAACTGATGACGTCAGTGATACGTATTCAGGTACACAGGAAACAGCGAGTTCTGAAAGCGACCAGGGTTTTTCTCAAACAGAGGAACCGTTGTTAAAACATAAAGCCCTTGTGATGATTAAGGGAGAATCTTATCATGTGCCAAAGTTATTTCATTCTCAGGAAGTTAGTCAAAAGCCATTATCAATAAAGAAATATTTCACCTCATTTTTTCACGTGAACGAAGATCGACCAAAACCTTTGTTCAGAAACTCACTACCCGATTTATCAAAGAATCGCGACGAAAGTCACTTATTCTCTCAGAGAAATCTCAACGACCATGACTTTAATTCAAAATATCATCATTCTTTTCACAAGAACACAAACACGCATTCCGGATCAAGTCACAGATATCTCAACCCGCTCAACAGAAAAGATATATTCTACAGCGGTAGTATATATCAGTTACCAGAATACCAAGAAGCAGAAACAATGGAAGAATTTATTAGTAGTATGACAAACGTCAGCGACGCTACGTTGGACACAGATGACGCAATATCTATACAAGTAGATCATCGAATAACGTTAGGGAAGCGTTTACGTTCCTTAACAACAAGGTTGATTGACTTGTCGGTGTTTAAAAACAACGTTTATGTACCGGTGTTGTTGGGTGGAATATTTCTTCAGATGGGACAGTTTATTCCCCTCACTTTCTTACCCAACTATTGTGACTCTATTGGTCTCTCCAAATCCGATGTAACTCTCCTAATATCTATATATGGTAAGTTTGGTATATATTGTCTCTTTGCTTTATATCAGTCTTTACACTTCTTCATTTCATGGATGATGCATGCTTTCAAAGTACAAAAGAGGAACAAGTATTGAAAATTACGTCGCTGAGTTTTATCATTTGATTTTGCAAAATGATTGCTTCAGAGTTCAGATATTTTTAATATTTTCATAATTATTTTCACTCTTGAATGGCTTGATTTCAATATTTCACTAGCATGTGTTTTTACCCATATTTTTCACACAAGAGTCAATTTGTGAAATGTGATAGTAATATAGAATTTTGGCCTATTCAACTATTTCATGTATTGATTGAATTCAACTGAAGACTTTACTTTATCTATAAGAATAATTGTCTCTTACAGGATTATGTATAGATGGTCAAACTTGTTTTTGCCATTGCATCTAGAGCAATCAGAGAAATTTTAATCCAGGGAGTAATTTGATAATAAAGGCAACTATCAAACAACTGAACATGCCCTCGGTTAAAGATAACAAGATTTAACTTGATCAGATAGATTTGTTAGACAAGCAATGTTTATGAACCTAACAAATCTAAGGATAATGGTGAAAAGTAGCTGCTGAGAAATTCGACTGTAGGCCTATAGGCCTTTTATTCTTAACCCATTTCCACTTAACAAAGTTTTAGACTGGTCCAAATTGAAAGAAAATGCACGTTTATGTTGATGGAATTCTACATTCTTTGTCTTTTGGAGTAAAAAACATTGTGAAGATTAAGAATTTGCTTGAAATAAGTAATTACTTCTATGTCTACAATGTTTTCTAAAGCTTTTTTCTTGAGGGGCGTAAAAGATGGGATTGTGTTGGAATGGGTTAAATCTCTCTCACCATAAAGCCATCTACAAAAAAAAAAACAACATTGAAATAATCGTCTTTTGAATATCGAAAATGATTTGATTGGTGGTGAACCCCACAGATCTTATTCGCACAAATACAAACTGAAAAAGGGCGTTAAAAGAGCAGTGTGGCGAGCGGTTTGATCCTCTGAGATTGAAAACTAATAGCAATGTTGTCTTGTTTTACTTTATAGATATCTGGTAAGTTGTTTTTAGTTAAGATTATTTCGTTAGTCACAAACCCTTAATTCATATGGGTCGACTCCCATCTTTTACAGAATGAGGTCAAAGAACTATGGCCAAAAGGTATTGAAAATATGAACAATAGCGTGAGTATAGAAGGGTAACTATAAAATGTAAGTGTCATACATAGATTTCTTATTTCAGTTATTAAGGTGCAGTTGACTGGATAATTTGTGTATCCAGTTAAACAACACAGACCGTATAAATTGAAATTGTAAATATTATAGATCACATTGGTGTTTAGTCCTTTTCTGCTGAACATGTGGAATGGATGCTAATTGTTGAATATCTTTACAAATATTCTTTAAAATACCAAAGATGAAAAAAAGTATAATATGTAAGAGACATTGTTGTGTAGTTATTCAGCTATTTGAAAAAATGCACAAGCCAAACCATCCATTCATCCCACGTTGTTGTTCAGCAGGATAGGATATTTGTCTAAAATATACTGCTCAATTGCAGCTTTTTACAGAATATGTCTTTCACGATGGACAAAGGATAGACCGTTTGTTAAATGGAACAACAACACAAACAAACATAAATTTAATCAGGCTTGAATTTTTACCATTGGTCAATAAAGATAGGAAGATTTTCATATAAGTTTTCGGGTTCTTTTTAATTAAGAAATCAATAAAAAAATATTCATTAAGTACACTACATTTTTATCAATGGTAGGAATGGAATATGTTACATCAAATTAACATGTATAATTAGAAAAACACGTTTTTGATAAATGCAAATTTCATGAAAGCGATGCGTGCTATATTTATCTCAAATTGGTTTGAAAAATTAGGACCTAAGTTAGAAAACCAAATAATAATTTACATTACCATTAAAATATTAAATGCATCAACTATCAAACAGGAGTGAGAGTCAGTTTATTTATATCCAATAAGTTAAAGAGTAGAGTTAAGAACGTTCAATTTCAATATAAGATATTACTCTAGAATCATTGCCATGCTAACTAAATACAAATGAAAAGATTAAACTATTATTATGGAAAAAATAGTTAGAAATTTGGAGATACGGAAAATGATGCTAGAATTCAGTTTCAGATTAAAAAAAATACAAACCATATATAGCAGGTAGCAATGATCAAGCAAAGGATTTAGTTCTAATTATGTTTTGTCCACTTTTAGGTACACGCCAAATATTGGTAAAAGCAAAAAAAAATGTAACGAGGATCTTTTCAGAACTAGCTATAAGAACTTTGTAATTTCGCTTTTAGCCTAGATAAACATTGTCTAATCCACTGTAATTTTAGGAATCTCCAATATCATAGGACGGTTATCGGCTGGTTGTCTTGCCAATGTGGAGTGTATCAGCACCCTGTGGTTATGCACGTTTGGAAATCTCATGTGCGGTGTTGCGTGCTGTCTGTTTCCATTCTGTACCTCACTTTTCACCCTATGCACGTACGCCGGTGGATTTGGGTATTTCATAGGTAGGCACCTTTTTCAACAAACTCTAGATCTTTGTTTCGTTAGCATCATTGTTTCCAGCTTTTTCATAAAAAGTAAAATATCAACGAAGATCAATTATTTGATTCTCAAATTTCATCCTCTTTTACATGTACAGGGCGAAAGAAAAGATTATTTTAAAATAAATAAATTTCACGAACGTTTTGCCCAGTCCTCGTATTATTTTTGTCAAATCTTTTTCACAAATTTAAAGATCATGATGCACACTTTTCTTTTTCTTTTATTCGTATTACTTGATGGTAAATATGTCTGTATTTTAGATTTGCTTAATATTCGTTTTGGATCGTTTCTCAGGGCTTTCGTACGATACCGTGTACAAAGTAATAATCTAAAACATAATCAAATTAAGGAAAGTACTGTACGCTAGCAAAGCATGGTTGAATTCAGAAGACCTTTCCCTTGTTAGATAAAAAACATTGTGGACATTGAAGAAATTGCTTGTTACAAGCAATTTCTTCATTGTCCACAATGTTTTCCAAAGCTTTTTTCTTGAGATGCTTAAAAAAGCGGAATTTAGAGGGAATGGGTTATATAACATGCTTTAACAGAGTTATCTACAACTTGAATAGAGTTTGCAATATTACTGAAATATATAAGAACCATTTTTATGGAGTAGGCATTCCATGGATTTGGTGGTTAAGTCTCCAGTGGCAGTCTGCATTCGTTGAACTTTTAGACGACCTCATAATTCTGTTGCCTTAAGCTATCAAAGCTGACGCTTTGCTTGCTAGAAAATAGTTTTGTTTAACTTAAATATACTAGAGATCACTTATAAATTCATTATAGGTTACTTTTGTCCTCTACAAGTGCTTATTATGGTTGAATACCTTGGTATAGATAAACTTACAGCTGGCTATGGTATCCTACAGCTGTGTAAAGGTCCCGCGGCTTTGTTTGGACCTCCTCTAGCAGGTAGGTTGACTCTACAGTCCGATTTATCTCATCTACCCTTTTATACAGATCTTGCGACCGCATTTATCTTTTAAAGATCAGGGATTTCATGAATTCTTGAGAACCAATGAATCTAAATTAATTTTTTTTTTTTTTTTTGCTTTTCATTAGGAGAGCTCAAGAATATTTCTTGACCAAACGAAAGCCCGTGTAATGACTTTAATGAAGTACCCTTAATGAACTATTGTGATCGGTCATCGTTCGGCGTCCGTC
The DNA here is from genome assembly GCA_946902895.1 of Fragum fragum. Taxonomy (NCBI): domain Eukaryota; kingdom Metazoa; phylum Mollusca; class Bivalvia; order Cardiida; family Cardiidae; genus Fragum; species Fragum fragum. Next base: position 81,495,430 of record OX336366.1, on the reverse strand, counting down.
CGTCCATCCATTCATCTGTCAGTCAGTCTGTTCGCAATTACAAAAAGTCTTCTCCTATACTAACCTTAGGTCATGCTCTTTCAAAATTCTTCAAAGTATTGAAATCTGCGAAGATCATCGGTTGCCATTGTAACCGAGTGAAAAAAAAGTAAAAATCTTCTCCTTACAAACCATGACACCTATGGCCTTGATATTTGGTATAAATCATCTATTGACCCTCTACCAAAATACTTCAAAGCAATACCAAACTCTGTAAAATAACCCTTTTTTGTGTGATCCCTGGTTTTACATTGGAATAAAGAAGGAATCTTTGAAAATCTTCTTCTCCAAAACATTAAGGCCTAGAGCTTTGATATTTGGTATAAATCATAATCTATTGACCCTCCGCCGAAATACTTCAAAGAATTACCATACTCTGAAAACTTTCCCGTTTCCGTGCAATCACTGATTTGACAAAGGAATAAAGAAGGGAATCTGAAAATTTTCTTCTCCGAAACCGTAAGGCCTAGAGCTTTGATATTTGTTATAATTCATCATCATTGACCCTCTATCAAAACTGTACTTCAAAGATTTACCATACTCTGAAAAATAGCCCTTTCTGTGTGATCCCTGATTTTACATAGAAAAAAGAAGGAAATCTTTGAAAATCTTCTCCCAAAGCATAAGTCCTAGATCTTTGATATTTTGTATGTATTAGAGCGTATTGACCCGCTATCAAAGTACTTCAAAAAATTAGGATTCTCTGAAAATTATCCCTTTCCTGTGCGATCCCTGATTTTACATAGGAATAAAGGAGGAAATCTTTTAAAATCTCCTTCTCCAAAAGCATAAGGCCAGGAGCTTTGATTATTTGTATGTATTATTGCATATTGGCCCTCTACCAATATTCCTCAAACAATTACGGTACTCTGAAAATTAGACCTTTCCTATGGGATCCCTGATATTGATATGTTTCAATGCCTGTTGACCCTCTACCAAAATACTTCAAAGAATTATGAAAATTAGCCCTTCACCATACTCTGAAAATAAGCACAATCTATATTATCGGATCTTCGATATACCTAGGATTTAAAGAGCAATCTTTCCCCAAAATAATTAGACCTAGAGCTTTGATATTTTGTATATTCCATTAAGCCTTGGGCCATCATACTCATTTAAAACGATATGGGACCATGATTTCCACTGATGTAAATAGGGAGAGATGTTGATCATAGCTATGATAAAACCTCTCGTATTGGATTCAAGCTTCGTAGTAAGGTTTCGCGAAAAATTTCATTTCGAATAAAATACTAAATTTTCCTGCGTGGCGAGAACCCGATACATGACATTCATTAACACTGTAGAATACTATTTATTTACCACCAACAATTAAGTTAAAAGATTTTCAAGAAATCTGTTTATAAATCAACGGTTTCTACTGGTCCTTATAATGTGTTGTTTTGTTTTCGTAAGTTTTACTAGGAAAATGACGTTCATTAAAACCAACCGTTTCAGACACCGTCCGATTTTGTTTTCTGTCAAATACAACTTTGTCCTTGTGCATTAAATTGTAAAAAGATTCACTTATGTGTTGCTGAACCTATTCTTGAGTTGGCAGGAGGTATAGACCATGATCAGCCTGCACATATGTGTAGTCTGATCTGAATAAATACCGCCTGCTTGACCATTTAAGCCAGATTTCTTTATCTGATGAATTTTCAAATTTATGATTAACAAATAATAAGAGCTTCAATTTGATTATAATGTAGCTCCGTAGAGGATTTTATTCGTCATGACAAGGGTTAAGTTACAAAGGTTGTTATTCCGATAATAAACATGATGTGTATGCATGTATGCTGTTTGATTTTTAGCTCGGCCGTTTTCGGAGAAAACCTGGGGTATTGTGATCACCTTGGCGTCGTTCGCGTCGGCGTGACGTTGGCGTTGGTGTTGGCGTTGGTGTGATAAACTTTAACCTTGGTCATATCTCTGTTGTTATTGAATATATCCTCATGAAACTTGGCATGTTAGAGCTATCTAGACTATCAAAGGGGATAACTCTAAAAGCATTTTTGTAAGAGTTATGCTCCCTTTTCGACTTAGAATTTTTGCATTATCCAGCACCTGCAGCTGAGCTTTGGCACCCATGGGTGGCGCTCTTGTTTAGTCTAGCAGTGAAAAGGTGCCTGAGACATGATTGATATGAAAATGTACTAACAGTTAACCGAAAACATTAGACTAGTCCAAATGGAAAGTTGTTGCAGCATTTCAAAATATGCATAACATTAAAAGCCAAACAACTTTCGTAAATGTTCGAAGGCATTGTTGGCAAAGAGGGTATTAATTCTGATGAGCATTCTCTACAGGAACTTCAAAAATAATTTCCATGGTAATAAAGGAATCTGTACACAATGTATATTTCAGGTATGGTCTATGAATGGACAACGGATTACAGTATATCTATGGTCGTGGCCGGCGTTCTGTTTGTTCTCTCGGCTCTATCACAAGCTACATTACCACTCATTAACAGAATCTCAAAGAAAACTTCAGATATGCAGGATGCCGAGGTTTGAGCAGTGGACCAAAGTCTTTCAACCTGATTTATTTTCAATTTTCATGTTTATATATAGGCCTGGTAAGATTGTGTTATGATGTAAATTTGACCAAATTGGTAAAAAATAATATTTAATCTTGGATTTTTTTTAAAAATTCTGTCATCTACTAATGATAAAACTCGATTTGTCTAAATTAACCCATTTCCAGACAACACAATTTTAGACTCGTCTAAATTGAAAGAAGTTGTAGTCAGTATTTTAAGTTGGTGAAAAATAAAAAAATATGTCTCTCTTGGTAGAAAACATTGTGGTAAATGAATAAATTGCCTGTAAAAAAACAATTCCTTCTTTTTTCGAAAATGTTTTACCTAACTTTTTTCTCTTGATGGTCGTAAGAAAGCGGGATTGCAAGGGTTTAAAGAAGATTCAGTCGATATATGAGGGCTTGTAGTCAGATTTAATCTATCCATGTAAAAGGTTCTTCAACCCATCATGGGTTGACTTAGTCCATATGTGACTGCAAATAGTTAAAAGTCTCTCTGAAGGTTTCCTAATTTGCATATCACTACAAATTACCTCCCTTAAACCGTCATAAAAGTTTGTACTTTTTTTTTTTTTGACAAAACAGTAGACAAAGTCCATCCATTAAGAGAAAAGGAACGCTAACCCTAAGTGGGTCAACTTGCATATATCTAACTATAAATAGTCACATGTCTCGCGGGGGGTTTCCTAATTTGCATATCACTACAAATTACCTCCCCTAAACCGTCACAAAAGTTCGTAAATTTAGCAAAAAATATCGCTCTGGACAAAAACAGTGATAAAAAACCCAAAAAACAATGAATTGCTTGTAGCAGGTAACATATTGTTTTCAATTAAACCCATTACCACACAAGGACACTTTTAAACGACCCTCAAGAAAAAAAGCTTTCGAAAACACTGTGAAAAATGAAGAAATGGCTTGTCACAAGCAATTGCTTCAATATCCACAATGTTTTCTAACCAGAAAAATAAAAAAAAATTAACATTTCATAAACTTTAAATTGTCGTCTGCAACATCTTTGAATTTGGATCAGTCTAAAATTTTGACGTAAGGGAATGGGTTATAGAATAATCTTGGTTTAGTAAAGTGCTTTTTAAAAATATGGAATTAGGAGATCGCTGGCCACGCCCACTGATCTCCGACCGGAAGTTTGACTTCGATACGAAACTGCGCCATCTTCCAAAATACATGACCGGTAACATGTATCGAAAAGCAATTGTTTGGTTGGCGACCTAAATATGCCTAACCACAGTGAGAGTTAGCTGTAGCTACATCGTTTTAGTCGCCAAATTAACAAAGAATCTTCACATTAAAGTCGATTAGTGTTAGAGTTCAAAGTTCTCTTTCGGTCTAATTGGTCGATTTGATTGGTCGATTGATTCTTTGATTGACAGACACGATTGGTCAATTTTATCCATGAATGTTTTAGTAATGGAGATATCTGTTAGTGTTTCTATTTGTTGCGCGTTTTATGCGCAGTGGTTTATATTCATCGTTTACCCTTCTCAGTTTTTCTATGATTTTTACTAATTTCTATGGGATAGCCTGGACCTCGTTACAGAACAAATGTAAGTTGGAGGTGATTTAACTCGGCTTACTATAATATTATAAAGGACATACGCCATTCCAAAATCAAAATTGTAAACTAGGTGTTTATTCGCTAAATTCTCATTTAAACCGTTCATTTGTAATTGACAAATCGCGTCTGTCAATCAATGTATTGACCAATCTTATCATTCATCGCTGGCCGCTCCCACTTACTACTTTTGGTCATCGACTCCTACAGGAAGTTCCGCTTCAATTTTAAACGGCAATATTTTGCAAAATTTATGGCAAGTAGCATGTAACAAAAAATGAATCTTTATTTGGCGACCTAAACGTCGTAGCTACAGCTTGAATAAGCTGTATTTACAAGGTTTAAGTCGCTAAACCAACAAAGAAGCTTAACAAAAAGGCGGCCATTTTGTGAGTTCAAAGCTCTACTACGGGCTGATTTCATAATTTGATTGGTCGATTGATTCCTTGATTGACAGCCGCGATTGGTTATTTCTTCCTGTCTGAATGGGTCTAAATGGGTCTACGGCGTAACTAACAGTACGTTTTCTCATACTTTAGCGTATTTATACTCGTCCAAAAAATATCAATTACTTCTCCCTCAGTGCCCGTCTACTTTATATTATTTTGGAAGAAGAAATGGTTTTGAACGGAACAACTTAGTTTCTGTAATATGGGCTCGAAGATATGAATCCCTCTTTTCAAAAGTCAAAACGTTGTAATTTTTTAAGAAAATTAAAAATTTGGGTCAAAGAAATTCTCGAAAAGATGCTTCTCACAACCGAAAAGTTTCGATGATTCATTCGTCATAAAGAACAAAACTTTGAGGGGAAAAAATCTATCATCATTTCGTTCATCATAAAAGCACAAACAGTTTAAAAAAACCTTTATCTAAGGTAAATTTTTAGAATAGGGGTGCATTGATATTCTTACCAATCATGTTTATGTGGGATAGCAGCTGGAGGCTAGGAAAGGATGTAATGGTAGTACTGGTGTGAGAAATACCAGAATTCCATTGTTAGGTGGTCCAGCCGCCGCGATATAACTGAAAGATTGTTGAAAGCAGAGTAAAACCCCATTCAAACAAACAAACAAAACCAATCATGTTATTTTCCTGTATAGTTTATGGGAGAGTTTTATTATTTCGGAATTCTAAAATAAGAACTTCCTATCATAATTCTACAAATACTCACTTCAAACATCACATTGAATACTACCTTTATCAGAAGAAAAAAGTGTTCGTAAAGGAGTTCATTTCAGTTTATTAACCCATTCCTGCATTCTAAAATTTTAGACCGGGCAAAATTCAAAGAAGTTGCAGACGACAATTTTAAGTTGATGAAATCTTTAAAACCTTTATCTTTCGGGGTAGAAAACATTGTGGATAATGAAGAAATTGCTTGTGACAAGCAATTTCTTTATTGTCCACAATGTTTTTCAAGGTTTTATATTGAGAGGTGTTTAAAAGCGTCATTGTGTTGGAATGGTTTAAAGGCTCTTTCATACAATACGAGAATATATCGGTATACGTAGTGGAACGAATATTTTATTAGCGGATGTTATAACCCATTTCTAAACGACAAAAATTTAGACTGGTCCAAATTCAAGGAAAAACAGTCGACAATTTAGAGTGTATCAAATTGAAGGTTTTTTTTCAGTTTTCTTTGTAGAAAACATTGTGGAAAATGAAGAAATTGCTTGATGCAAGCAATTTCTTCATTTGACACAATGTGTTTCCAATTGTTTTCCTTCAGGGCGTCAAAAAGCGTCAATGTGTGGAAATAGGTTAATGATATTTTATTTTGTAAGATATTTCATCAATATTATTATAAATCATAAATGAATGTTATTGCGTGTTTGTGATTGCTTGAAAGTGCTTTTTGAATAGTGCATTGTTCATTTTATTATTGATAATGGAAGGATTTGTATTTGTTGAAAAAGTATTTATAGTGCTCCGTTTTTTAATAGCCAACTTCAAATTGAAGTACCATAGCGCTTTGGTAGCGTGTAGGATACCTAGTCATGGGGTCCAAGGTTCGATCCTCGGCAGTGGCGAATATCCTTTCCGACATGTGTGTGGATAATCGTAAATCTAAGTGGGATGAGCATCTTGATGCTCGGAAAGGATGTAGTGGTAGTACTGGTGTCAGAAATACCAGAAATATATGGTTAGCCAATATGACTGAATTATTTTGAAAAATGGAGTTAAACCCAATTCAATCAATCAAATTGCAGTAAACTTGGTCTATATTTCTTGCTAAAGATGATTTTTAGCTTGACTGCTTTCAGAGAAAATCCCGGTTTGTTGTTATGACAATAAACCCCGGTATATTATTATGACATAATCACGGGGTATTCCTTGAAAGAAGTTGAGCTGAAAGACTGACCTTTTCCACTGTCTGCACCGTTGTCGTCATTCCCGTGCAGGAAGTTCAACTTAGATATTAAACGGCGATACCATGCAAAATATATGATCAGAAACATTTAACACAAACAAAATGGTTTGTGGGTTAAACCAAATTGCATTAATAAGCTGTAGTTACGACGTTTAAGTCGCCAAACCAGCAAAAATGCTTAGCATGAATGTCGGAGTTCAAAGTTCATCATAGAATAACGCCGGTTAGAATAAGAGCGGACCGTCCTATCGGACTCAATAGGTGGGGCAAACGGAACAAGTAGGCCGGACTATAGCCATTTGTCAATTGTGATGAGTATCTTGTGACTTGGGAAGAATGTTGTGATCGTAATAGTGAAAGAAATGACGGGAAACATTGGTTAGGTGTACAAGCCGTCTGGATAAATAGGGAATATTATGTTACGATGGCGATACATCATCTTGTACTTACTTTCAGCTGTGGAGGAAATTTTAATGTTCCACGAGACCGAGAGTCGAGTGGAATATCAAAATTTCTTCCGCATCTTGAAACAAATACAAGCTATTGTATCGCTACCGAAATGTGATATTCCATTTATTATATACCTGCATTTTTTTATCAAATGAAATCGATAAAATAATACAAACAACAACAACAAAACAACGACTTTATATATGTATTTCTGTTCTCCATTACTATTCTGATAACGTTTATTCGCATTATGACGTCATCTCAAGAATGAAAATAACGTCATCATTAACTACTTATATGGAATCGTAATTGACACTATCGGATACGTTTTTATTCCTAACGTGTCTGATTTTGTCTATGTGGAATGCATATATTTACAAGAAATGTTTTAGGTATATAATAAAACTGTAAACTCTTGAAAGAGGATTATTATCGATCGATCTTTAATTTATATATAAGATCGGCTCAATATACAAGCCGATAAAAAGTGATGTTTCTTTTGTCATGAAGATTTATCAAAATGAATTGTTTCAGCATTTATTGAGCAAATAGATATATAAATGTGATAATAGAAAGCTTTGTTTCATTAATTACTGTTTTAGCTCGCACGAGCAGATTGAGCTATTGTGATCGGTTATTGTATGGCGTCCGCCCATCCATTTGTCCGTCCGTTCGTTCACAATTACAAAAAATCTACTTCTCCTAGACTAACAATCAAAAAATCTCCAGAGAAATTCCCAGGTCATTCTCTTTCAAAATCCACCAGAAAATTGAAATCCATGAAGAATATTCGGTTTTCATGGCAATCGAGTGAAAAAAAAAAAAAACTCTTATTCTCCCCAACCATGAGGCCTGTTTTTTTTTTATTTCAAGCATAAAAAGTGTCCTCATTTAGCCGATATTTCCAACACTTCATATGCGCGTAAGACGACAGCAGTTAATATAAACATACAAATATGGCATTCATGTTGATCGTCTAAAGAAATAATTCGTCGTTAGGCGAGTAAAATGCCGTAACAACAGCTGTATTGAAGCTGTAGTTACAACATTTTTTGCGCCCAACGACGAATTATATTTTCCCGACACAATATAGAGAACACAGAGAAGAATCTGAAAAAGTAAACCTAAGCGTATTATTTGACACTCATTTATGACTGTTTAGATATCGTTTACGTGGATTTTAATGACCATTGCCTTACGATAGCTATTATACACGCAATTTTGAACGCCGTCGATTTAACGCAACTAACGCGATGATGCCGTATTATGCGTTATTCTCCTGTCTCTGAATTTTATCTCCTAAACGGAAAATTGAACTGCGTGTAAAAACACAGCGGTAAGGAATATTTAAGAGTTACGGGTTTCTCCATTTTATCAGATCTTAATCGCCGGGCGCAGCTATAGCTCAGACAGGTAGTCCCATTTCCATATCAAACGGCGTTATTTTGCATTTTTTTATTTAGTCAGTAAAATGTAACAAAAAAAGTAAAATGGTTAGTTCGCGATCTCAACGATGTAACTACAGCTTGAATTGTCAAACCACCACCACCAGCAACAACAACAACAAACTTCTATACTCGACCAAAGTTGGAGTTCAAAGACCACCTCTCGTTTAAATGAATGTTTTGATTTGTCGCTTGATTCTTATGCTGACAGCTGCATTCCGTCAATTGTGAACAAGAAGGGAGAAAAGGATTGTTTTAAAGATTGTGAAACTGATTATAAGTAAATGAAAAAATACAAGAATTTACATCGACACATAAATTTTACACAAATGGGTGAATTTGATGCAGATTTTACAATGTACGTGAATTTTTTTCTGTGTGCATTTGTGAATCACTTACACTTGCGAGATTTTTTTTAAAATCTATTTTCGATTATTGCCCTTTCGTATACTATCTCAAGCACGGCTCCAACGATAAATATGACCCTGAACACATTCCCACACAAGCCCTCCTTTTTACGCCCCTCAAGACAAAAGCTTTGGAAAAATGTGGAAAATGAAGAAATTGCTTGTATGAAGCAATTTCTTCATTATCCACGATGTATTCTATCCCAAAAGACACACACACACACACACACACACACACACACACACACACACACACACACACACACACACACACACACACACACACACACACACACACACACACACACACACACACACACACGAAAAATAGAAGTCCATCAATTTGAAATTGACGACTGCAGCTTCTTTCAATTTGGACCACTCTAAAATGTTGCCGTGTTGGAATGGGTTAATGAACACCATACCATGGTCGATGAACCCATTGCACATCAAACCCCATGGTGAGAAAAGGTGACGACGATTTGTGGGTACACATTTTGAATCGTCTGAGTCGATTCGACTGCGTATCCAAAACATAGGTCTGTGAATAGAATGAGTGATGCTTCAAACATTGAACTCAAAATAACTTCATCTATCCAAAGCCCTACAGTTGTCGTACTCCGTTCAAGTAAAGGAACACTAGTTGCCCCTAGTATTTAATTCGTGTGTGTAGGAATACCTATAAATGAAAGTGCTAATAGAATAGGTGAAGAACTCTTATAATTTGTCTATCAAGGTAAGGGTTCACATTTTGATTTTTCTAAAAAGGTAATTTAACGAAACAGCAACAACAACAACTATCAATAACAATATGAATACGATTAGTCTAACGATTATGGACACTATATTTATAGATAATATTAATGATAATACAATAATGATAATGATTATGATATATATATTTACTCTTGTCATGCTGAAATAAATCCCAGTTCAGAATTGTATTGAAGTTAAAGGGCTTAAAGCATTGGATTCATTAGTTGTAGAATTAGGTGTTTCTTTTAAAAATCGATATCTTAAATAATTCGACAAACAGGTGTTGTAGACTAAGATCAGACTGCACATATGTGCATACTTATCTTTGTTTATTCCTTCTGCCAAAACAGGAATATTCCGGGTTCAGCATGATAAGGATTAATAACGATAGAAATATGCTCGTCGTTTCTTCAATATGGTTAAAATTGGTTTCTCCGCTGTCAAAACGTCAACTGATCTAAAAACTGATTGATTGAATGGGGTTTAACGTCACTTTTAATACTATTTCAGTCATATCGCTGCGGCTGGAGCACCTAACAATGTAATATCACTGCATACTTTCCGAATCTCCAGCTGCTATACCACTTAGGTTTACGATTAACCGCCCATTGGTGAGAGACAAGTGTCGGAAAGGATATGTGCAGCCGACGGGGATCCGACCCATAACATCACAAAATTGAAGATTCTGATCAGTAGAAATTGTGAGGAATTAACAACTGTCGATAATCAGGAAACATTGCCAATTGTTAGAGGAACTGTAACACGTCGCTACACAATGATAAACAAGAAAAATAAAAGAGGGGGGGTGACCTCGAAACTGCAAAATATCAACCCTAGTAGGTCTGCTCGGGTTGCACAATAGTACCAGTAATCAGCCATTTCGCTTCTAGAATATTTTCTTTAAGGAAGGGTTTGCGAGTAATTTTTAACTTTTTCAAATTTAGAAATACCGAAACAGATTAACCTGTGCAGGATTTCAATATCTGTTGTAAGGAATTTCCGTATGCTGTATTTCCGTCTGAAGAATAAAATAATGTTCAACCGTACATCCTCTGTGTACTTAGGTTTGCCGAGTTCTCTCAGAACTCGAAAAACGAAAAAGTATTAACCTATAACCATACGACAAACTTTTTCATGTGTGACCTAAGCAAAATTTAAACCATTCACACGCAACGAAATGATCCAAATTGAAAGAAGCTGCAGACGACAATTTCAAGCTGATGGCTTTTCATTTTTTTCATGATTTTGGATAGAAAGCATTGGGAATAATAAAAAAAATTGCTTAATACAAGCAATTTCTTCATTTTCAACAATTTTTTTTCTTTAGGGGCGTTAAAATGGGGAATCATGTGGGAATGGGTTGAATATGTAACAGACGGGAAATTAAGCTGAATTTACACTGAAAAAATCTTAATTAAAAGATGAACTAAATCGAAAAAAGGAGACGTCGAGAGGATACGAAAACACATTTACTACACCCTTTTCGATTGGTTGAAGTCTCAATCTAAAATTACCGGAATGTAAACACCATATTCAATACGATAAAAGTATAGGTGCAAGAATGTAAACACCATATTCAATACGATAAAAGTATAGGTGCAAGAATGTAAACACCATATTCAATACGATTGAATGTAAACACCATATTCAATACGATAAAAGTATTGGTGCAATTAATTTTATTCTACAAATTATCAAACTATCCTATGTACAATGAATTTTACGAAACAACTAAAATGCCGGGCTATCTGGTCCATCTAGCGACAACCATCGGTTGTTCTAGGCAAAGCCAGTCTTAAGCTAATTAAATAAATTCTGCCTCATACTACTCAGCTAAAACTAGGTACTGAAGACATATATTAGATATGAGATATAAAATGATATGAGAATAAGAGCGACTGCGGACAAAAGGGTATGCCATTTCATACACACAGTGAATCTTGTATCAAGCGACCGCTCACTGGATGATCATAAAAGTGGTCATATAGGAGAATGGTCGCATGAAACGCGTTTTCTGAAGTATATGAAATATCGAATCGATAAATCCTATTTTGCAGGGACTCATCAGAGCCTCATCTTTAATGAGTTCCAACAACATTGAATTTAGATATACAGTAAATCTTGTATTAGCCGACCACTCATTGGACGACCAAAAAAAGTGGTGGCTTAGGAGAATTGTCGCATGAAACGCGTTTTTCTGAAGTATATGAAAGATCGAATCGATAAATCCTATTTTGCTGTGACTCATCAGAGCCTCCTCTCCTATTCCAACACAATAAGATTTTAGACTGGTCCAAATTGAAAGAAGCTGCAGACGACAATTTCAAGTTGATGGAATTTCCATTAGTTTCGTCTTTTTGCGCAGAAAACATTGTGGATAATGAAGAAATTGCTTGATACAAGCAATTTCTTCATTTTCCAAAGCCTTTTTATTGAGGGGCGTAAAAAGGAGGGATTATGTAGGAATGGGTTAATGAGTTCCAACATTATTGGATTTAGATATGATATGTTCTAGCCAATACGACCAATTCTTTATGAGAACTGGTGATTGCGAAAAGGGGATTTGGATTTCGGCCGCTTTATGAAAGTGGTCGCTTAATAGACGTGGTCGCTTAAACAAGATCGACTGTTTTTCCCCTAAACCTTTTTACGGGGTGTCACAAATAGGGCTTGTAAGGTTATCGGTGAAATACGGACTAAATAGGGTATACAAAAATAGATTATTTACAAAACATGGATGTTTTAATGAAATAAATGCTAATCGATAAATGTTTTCATATTTTTGCATGTGTCTAGGTGACAGTTTTAACTTTGTGACCCGTCACGGTAAAGAGAGCTTTCTAGAAACCTCGCGACCAGGAGACTCTAAAGTCAAGAATTCCCTCTCACGCGTGTTTCATCTGTTCCAACACGATTTTTATTTTTCACGCCCTAACGACAAAACTTTTGATAAATCTTATGGAATATGAATAGAACGGAGAAATTGATTGTTAAAAACAATTCCTTCAATATCCAAAAAAGAAAGGATTTCAAAGCGATCTGTGAACTCAAATATTTGCCGACATTTATGTGATGCATTTGTCCTAACTGCAACTTATCCAAAACTGCAGTCACGACGTTAAAGTCTCTAACCAACCAGTTTACTTTTTGTTAATTGTTACTGCCTATAAATTTTGAAAAATAACGCCGCTTTATATCGAAGCTGAACATGTCGGAGGTCAGTTTTCGGGGCAAGCGATCTGTCTATTAATGCATATAGCCATCCAAGATTGAAAAGCAGCAGTATTATAGCTACAAAGACACGCAGCATGAATTCAACAATAGCTTTCTTAAGAAACAAAGAGAATATTCTTTTTCTTTTTTCATGGAGGTATGAAACGAAAAAAAAAACAAAAAAAACTAATCACACTTTGTATGAATCCGCTTCGCATATTCATACAGTGTGATTAGTTTTTTCGTTTCATACCTCCATGAAAACAAACAAACAAACAAACAAACAAACAAACAAAAATATTATTTCCATTTCTTGTAATTTAATGACATCAAGCGAAAAAGGGAAAATTCTTAAATATTTTGATACATTTTTATGGAACTATTTTGTGTGTAAGCATACAAAAATGCTGCGTGCTAAAATTTTCACGACCAATCAGAACACTCGTTTTTGATAGACGTAACTAGACATTTAATTATTATCAAATAGCGCGAAACATTTTACATTTCAGATCACGCATTCTTACAATTTATGAATTTTTTATAAGAATGACGTCACAGATTATGTGAGAGTTTTCAGCAATTAAAGTAAAACATGCAATGGTCTTTGTAAAGCGATCGCAGATGTAATATAGTCGAGTTTTCATACAGGAACCTTAGGTAAACGTTAAAAGCACTAGCTCTATAGATAAATAAGAGGGATTGCAGATCCTTTTTGTAACAAAGCACTGCCAAACTCGTTTCTACAAAGTACCATGCTGTGAGTGTTCATTTAATCGTCTCAAACGACTAGTATATGGTTTATTACAGCATTATTATTGCAGCATAGCTTTCACCTGTGAAATTAAATTACGATTATTTATAGCATTCTGAATAAGACTGTCCAATTGTCACATTAACTCTATTATGTTTTTTCTGTCATGACATAACAGTTGAAAATGTCATTGCGGCCAAAGTGTCGTTGGGAGCGCGTCGAACCCTCAATCATGAGTTCTATTGTTTGATCCCTAGTCGCGGCTCATATCCTTTTTGACATTCGTCTACCACAAACTTGTGGATAATCGTAAGCCTAAGTGGGATAAGCAGCTGCAGGCTCGAAAAGGATGTAGTCGTAGTATACTTGTGCGTGAAATACCAGGAATCCATGGTTATGTGCTCCACTACACCCTACTATCCTTAAAAACAAACAAACAAACAAAAAGTGTAATATATATTCAGCATACGTTCTACCACGCTGTTATTAAATATAACTTAAAATCATCATAATTATATAGATTCTGTAACATTCTAAAGGATGAATACCCAACTTTCTTGTGTCAAGGTTTTTATTATGTTTAGTGCAAACCAGTGCTTGTGCTCGTAATAATACCTTACACTGATTCATGTGTCATACGAGTAAAAGTTGGTTGAGAAAGAGAACAATACATTGTATTACATACATTTAATTTGCGTATAGTTTCCCTTGGGAGTAAGTTTAAGCAACAACAACATCGACTACAACTGTAAGGCGTTGCTTATCTTTAAGATGCTCAGCTTAAGTTTTGTACGGATTATGTACAAATTGTTTGACAGTTATTCATGGTCGTAAAGAACTGATTGTTCGAACAGAACGGTGGGAGGAGGGGCAGGGAATGGTTGAATTGAAAGGCCTACATTTAAATATGAAATTCTAATAACTCAACCTTTTCAAGTTTTGAAAATAGTGAAAACAAAGATTATTTTTTTCGATCGCCAGGGAAATATATATATATATTTTTTCTAAAAAGATATCAACAATTTCGCATCAAATGGGACAAACCTTTAAGTTGTTTTTATCTGAATATTTATATATATTCAGAAATTAATTTATTTAAATCTTTGGGATAAAAAAAAACGGTTTTGTATTTTATTACATAAACATATTTTATCGCCAAGATAAAGTTGAGTAGTATATATTATTTGAACCGCAGGTCGAGTATGACTGTGTGAACTTATGTCATTGAGAGAAAATTCTAAAGTATCTTGAAAATCCAGGTCACTGTGACAGAATCATATACGAGTACTTCTTCTGAAGTGTTTCAAGTTTTCATCTATTAACAGATGACTCTTCAAAGACTTGATTTAGGATTTGTTATTTCAATTAGGCTTGTATCTTAAAAACGGGCGGAGCGAAACAATTAGCTTCAATCAGCAACATCTATTAATTTCGAAAAGGGTCGACCTTGATCAGACTACGATTAATACCATAATGAACATGAACATTACCTTTTGCTCTTCTGAGAAGCTCCTTGCGTTTGACAGGGTATATTTCTTTGTGTATTAATTTTGAGAGAACATGTGGGAGAATGCTATTTGAGTTCTGACACAAAGTTTCGAACGTTTCCACCTCAAAACCCGCTCTTTATTTTCAGAACAAAGTGTCACCGATCTTTTCAGTATCATGAACTCTGGTCATCAGTTAAAGGTGTTAAAAGCACAAAGCAGTGGGCCATTGAAAGACTTTCCAGCTGTATCGAAGATAATTTTGACAAGGAACTCGTATTATATTGTAACAACCCTCGGGAATGGCGGTAGGGTGAACTGGGCAGATTGCCGACCCAGGTCGCGCCGAATGGGATAGAGACCTTTCCAGTAACAGGAACTTTGGTAGAGTGAATAACTCAACAACACCAGATATCCAATTTAATAAATCAAACAGTACAATGAAGGGTGCCCGCCAAACTCTAACGGAGGACGCTCACTCTTAGCGTGACCTATCAAATGCACTGCCAGTCTTGTCTCATCACAATGACGCCCACAGCGTCTCGTTGTACCTCGGGTATCCGAACCCCCCAAAGCAAGATAACGAACAAAAATAATGTATGAAAAACAAATAAATGCGCTCTTTAAGTTCAGAAACGATTAATTCAAGGGTTTAAAATACTTACTACGTGTTGATTTTAACAATTTGATCGTTTAAATAAAATAAAGCAGCGTTCGGCTGAATAATAAGTGAATGATAAGATTGTTTTGGTGTTTTTCTCCCAAGTCACCAAATCAACGTTGTGGACCGGAACCGAGAAGTCGCTAGACTGTTTGTTTGTATTTCCGTTTATTTATCGTCGCTACCGTAGCACATGCCCATATGAGCGACGCCCCAAGAAGACGGTTAGTTGTTAGTGCAAGGATACAGGACGAAACTACTGAGAGCCCCGCCTGGTTCTTTTACGTGATCGATGGATAGGACCGTCACACGGGGCCTCGGTTTAACGTCTCATCCGAAAGACAATTAGTTAGTTAGTTGATATGGTCAGCCCAGGGCTCGAACCCGTGATCTTGAGGTTTGAAGTCAAGTGCTCTACCAACTGAGCTAATCGGGCTGACGGTCGCTAGTCTTCCAAACTAACCCCTTTATATAGGCTTCGGTTGGACGTGTGTCAAGTACTGTCCAGGAATTCTCACGCTTGATTAGTCCACTGGTCACGGTTTCCATACAGAAGAATATGTCCAGGAAAAGCACCAATCAAGCCCGACCGTCCAGAATATACGGATCTCTGATTGGTTAGACTCCTAAACTAAAATCCGAGAACCTATGGACCGTATGAAAGTATTGAAGGCTCCCAATTTCAAGTTTACAAAATGTTTCCCGATTAAGATTTGCAATTCACACCAGATTTGATTCGGAATGATTAAAAACACAGAGTGTATTCTGTCATTGAAGTGCAAAGAAAATTCACCCCATTCAAACTGTGTGAATCAGGCCATAAAAATGGCAGAATGTAAATAACGATAACAAATAGTAATTCTTTCTTCATTTTGACGTTTAGCAAGGTTGAATATCAAATAGTATCGTGTTAATAACTTAAACAGCGCATATAGCTGGGTTAATTCGTGCTCATACTTCCGATTGGGACAACATAGGGCGCATACCTGAAGCAAAATCAATGATCCATTAGTCTTTCATCAGATCGAGCCGTGTTTGAAAATGACAATTTTTTAGAATAACCTAACCTAGCAGAGTCAGGTATTCTTCTTTTTTACTCTCATTAGTATTCGGAAGGAACTTCCTTAGCTGTACAATGTGGGGAAATCATAGCGTGACAATTTCGATATTTGACCAATCGCTGGCCCCGCCAACTTCCTTCTTTGCCCTCTCCAATTGCCTCCAACATGAAGTTCCACTTCGATTTTTAACAGCGTTATTTTGAAAAATGTATGGTCAGCAGCATGTAGCAAAAAAAAAAAAGAATAGTTGGTTGGTGACCTTAACTTTAAGTCGCTTAACCAACGATAAAGGCGCAAATGACGGAGTTGAAAAGCTCAGGACCGGGCTGAATAAATAATTTGCTTGGTTGGTTTATTCCTTGAAAGACAGCCGCGATTGTTTAATTGGCGGATCTATGAATCTTCCCATTGATTCCGACAGGCAATTCAACCTCGGAATAAAATGGCGTCATTTTGCAAAATTTATGGCCAATAACACGTAACAAAATAGTCGCCAATTAATGTCGGCTCACGGATTTCGAAGTTCACTTCGAGTCTAAATGAATGATTTGATGGTTCGATTGATTATTCAATGGGCCCCTACCGATATCCAGAGTTACTCCGCTTAGTTTTAGTATTAGAGTGACCTCCCTTAAATCTTTGGGTAGTTCCGGTGAAAAAATCGATGATATCGGTATCGAAAACATTAACAGGTTGTTGCCAGCTCTTACTATGTGTCATTATTGTTGAAATCCTATATGATCTAGAGACTACTTTATTTTAACAGCTGAGCTTAATTTTTAAAGCTAAGCGACGTTTTATGTGTTTATAATCGTAAATGCGCCGGTATGAAAGTGTATTTTTCGGATATACCCTAATTCCGGATACAAGTATTAATTACCATAAAAAGAACTTTTTTGATCGAAATAAATACAATGATACGCACGGAAATATATTCCGCTATTTCCTTTTTTAAAAAAAATGGTTTCACATGTCAAGCGGGGCTTTGAATTTATAAGATATCTGTCATTTTACAAACGGGAACTGTTATAAAGAAACTCTCCATGCGTCTTCATTTCATAACCATGGGAATTTACCAAATACCTTTTTCATTGATGAATATGAAATAAATGTGATCAGAATTTCACTGCATGGTCCTCAAAAAGTTTTGTAAAGTGTCTGGAGGCTTGTGGAAATGATTGCTGCCTCTGTAGGTCCTCCCAAGAGATATCATTCGTTTCTTACCAATGGCAAGTAAGATATATCATTAATTTCCTACCAATCGGCAAATGATAAGGTCATTGTGTGGGAATGGGTAAACCAAACTAATTCAATCAACTTGCACAGGCTTTAGCATCTGATATTAGATGTGTGCACAAATTTATATTTTTCATATAAAATGTATTCTGGTTAACCCTGGTTTAAACGCCCCTGTGGCTTTCAAATTAATAATGCATTGTAGAAAAAGAATATTCTTGTTGCATTTTTCTACTTTTCCATAGTATTTCTACCCTGCTGATTTTTATTTTTTTTTAATTTATTGTTTTATATATCATTTCATGTATTTAAGTATTAGAGAAAAAGTGAGAAATAAAAAAGTGGAAATATAAAAGAGATGACCGTAAGAAGTGTTACAAAGATACTAAGACAATCTTTTTGAGCGTATTAATCCATTTAGTTGATACCAAATTCTTATTACTATATTGAGATATATCATGCAATGACATATATGATACAATGTATATGTACTAAATACTCAAAACTTTTTGTTGTAAAAAAGTGATCTTAAACATGTTTTTTTTTCAGATTTTTCTTATCTAAACATTTTTTCCATTTTTTCTAAATGAGAAACGTTTTAAAATAGATTTACTTTACCTCTTGCATTTAAAATCCTATTTAAAATGTACAAACTCATAATTTCCTTAGAATTGGATGGAATAGCAAACGACTCTCTTTGTTACATGTAATAAGGGGATATCGGGTGAAAATCAAAAGCAAATAACCGAACATTATGAGATATATCCAGTGTATATCCAAAATACCACCCGTGGTCTATTACGCAATCAGAGATACCGATCAGAAGCGTATAAGTTACTTGGATTAAAACAGCAGTTTATGAGAGGACAATTTGATTTACCATTTAACCCTTTACAGAAAAAAATCTCAGAACGAAAGAGGATACGAACGAAATTTTGATAGCCATGTGTACCGAAAATAATGGATCTTTCAGATGTGGAGAAAATCGGCGTAAAAAGTACTCTTTATCGCAATATTGGTTGTTGTTGTGTGATTTCCTTGTTTTAATAAATCTTTTCAAGTTAAAGAAGTAAACGCTATGATTTCCTACAAAGGACGCCTTTGCTAATTTTTTTTCGAAAATGAGAAGTAAAATGTGAAAACTGGACGAGAATGAAATTGGTTCCTAGGTCGGGAGAGAAAAACGATTAAAACGTGTCAACGTTAATATAAACTACCTCAACAATTCCATATTCTAAGAGTATTATAAGAGCACTAAACATTCCACTATATCAAATTCTTAAAAAATATCTAATTCTACGCAAAATAGGAGCATTTAATCTCTGATAGTGTACTTTTACTTAGGGACCCAACTACATCATTTTGCATATAATATATGGAAAGAAAGATAAAACATTAGTCAATCTTTAGAACTAGATAAATTCCAAATAATATAAGTCAACCGACTCCCTTGTTAATTAATCAAAAGAAGGAAAGCTGGGCAGTCGTGTGAAAATCAAAGCAAATAGCCGATCGCTATGAGATATACCCGGATACCACCCGTGGACTATTGCGTAATCAAAGATACCGATTCAAAACGTGTAAGTAACTTGGATTAAAACAGGAGTTTATGGACGGACATCGACAATTCTTAAGATTAACTTACCATATAAACCTTTGTAGATAAAAAAATCTTAGAACGAAATAGGATACAGACGAAATATTAAAAAGCATTTGTATCAAAAATAACGGATCGCTCAGATTTGGAGAAATTCCTTGTAAAAATACTCCTTTTATCGCAATACTTTTGTCCCCCCCCCCTCCGTTGTTGTTTTGTCTGTTTGCATGTTTCAATAGATATTTTCAAGCCAAGTAAATTAAAGCAACAATTCACCATGAAGGACACTTTTGCTAATTTTATTTCGAAAATGAGAAGTAGAATATGAAAACTGGATGAAACTCGGACGGGATGACGATTATAACGTGTCAACGTAAATAAAAACTACCAAAACATTTTCATAATCTATAAGTATTACAAAAGTACTCAATATTCTTATGTGTGAAATACCGAAAAAATAATTAATTCTTTCCAAAACGGACGCTTTTTGTCTCGGCCTTTATATATTCTTTGTTGAAATTTAAACCGGAACTACCCAGTAGAATCAAGGGAGTTAATTAAAGGGCAATTTTCGGGAGAACTCCGTATATCGGTAGGGGCCCATTGCTAGCCACAATTGGTCATTTTCCGCGCAATCTGATCAGTCTTCAAGGTCGCCCTTTTTAGTAAGCATGCACTGTTTGTTTACCCAGGTTGCCCAATACTGCGCTTCATAAACAGTCTTTCCAATCATATATGATACATGTATATAAATTTCCTCGTTTAGCTTGTTGTTAAGATTTCAATTTCTAACCGTTTGCTAAGTTCTACAACTGTAATCAGAAACTAGGAAGTTACTTTGATATAACTAGAGAAGTTTTGCGTTAATTTGCGGATCACACCTTTTGCTTTAAATCTGTTACAATTGTGAGTAATAAATTCAAGAGATGTAAAGAGTATTTTTTTTCATGAAAGTATGAAAATAAAACCCTAAACTTAAGTGTGATAGGGCTTTTGGTGTCACTCCTCCATAAAAAACATGTTCTCTTCCAAGTAGTTTGTTAAAGGCTTTTTTTATGCAATTATTTTTTGCACAAGCTTTCAAATAATTTCACAATCATTTTTTTTTCATTTAAATATGAAACGAATTTTCAGCTAATCAGATTGAAGGAACTTGACTAAAATTAGATCCCTATCATTTGCGAACTATTTACTGTCATTTGATTCTGATGCAGTGAGTAGATTCAACAGGCGGCGCATACATTACTATTAGATGAAATAGTTCCATTCAGTCAATACTCTTTGATTTCTCAAACATTACAATTATAAGAAGCTTTTCAAAGCATTGATTTTGTAGACTTTGCATTAAAACTCCCAGTCGCCGTCTTATTTTGAATTTCAACTACTTTCTATTCATTTTTTCAAAAATCTTATATTCATGTCCAAAAAACTATTCCAATGTCTTTATTTTCCCATTTAGACACAGTTATTCGAGGAACTTCAGGAATAAAATAGATGTCACGTGACACCGGTAATTCGCCCCCTGACGGTGGATGGGGTTGGTTCGTAGTTGCAGCATTTTAATCGACGGCACCATAAGCACGTTTGGACTATTCTTTCCGTAAACTATGTCAAAGTTTGGTTCTTATCCAGCGTTAATGTCACATACTGGATCTTTGATACCAGCCGTCTATATGATGGCATGTGCTTATTTAACGTCTACGTTAACGCCGTATTTTTTATCTAATCCTCTTGGAACATTGAATAGGTACTTGCATAATAGGACGTGAGGACCCATTTAATTCACGGCTTTAAATGTCATTTCAAATTATAGGATAAAAAAGATTGACAGTAATTTGAAAACAATCAAACTATTCAAATCCCTAAAATTATTTGAAATTACCAATTTGGAGGGAGGAAAAGAATAAAATTTTAGAGTCATAAAGACTCTCTTAACCCCATTACAAGACGACAAACTTTTAGGCGTGTTAAATGGGAAGATGTTGCAGTGGACGATTTCAAGTTTGTGAAATTGAAAAATTCTTTGTTTTAAGATAAAAACATTGTGGACAATAAAGAAATTGTTTGATACAAGTAATTTCTTAAATGTCCACAATGCTTTCCGAATGATTTTTTTTATCAGGGGCGTTAAAAGGCCGGATTAAGTGAAAACGATTTAAGTACATGTACAAGTATTTCTAGCATTTTATTCTATTCATACTCGCAGGATTTGTTCATCACACTACAGTCATGTCATAGGAATTAACATCTTGAATCTTTTAGAACTTTCCAACTTCAAAGATTAAGTATTCTTGACCTCCTCATAAAAATATTATGAAATATTCTTCAATTAAAGAGTTATTCTGTAATACTTCCGGTAGATTATTAAATTGTTTCGGTTGATAATTACTTGATAATTTCATCGAAATTATCAAAATGATAAACTCAAGACACTAATGATGTCACTCATTCACGAAGACCTGTATTCAGGAAGACGTTTATAGTATAAGGAAACTATCTAACAAAAGCAATTTCTCATTTTTTTACTCCTCCGGTTATTTCGCTCATTTTCAAGTTTGACGTCTTCAAACTCTCTGAGTTTAGGTCAGTCTAGAATCAAACGATCGCTGATCACGCCCATTGAACTCCAACAGAATGGGCGACTGATTCTTCGACTGACACCGTGATCGGTTACAGTCATGCCTTGGGAATTACCATCTTGAGATTCGTACAACTTTCTTGTTTTTCCACTTTATAGATAAAGTACTGTTGACCCCTCATAAAAAACAGAGAGAGAGAGACAGAGAGAGAGAGAGAGAGAGAGAGAGAGAGAGAGAGAGAGAGAGAGAGAGAGAGAGAGAGAGAGAGAGAGAGAGGGGGGGAGAGGGAGAGAAAGATTTGTACAAATATTGTGGAAAATGAAGAAATTGCTTGTTACAAGCAATTTCTTCATTGTGCACAGTATTTTCTATCCAAAGGATTTTTAACATTCATCGCCGAAAATCTGTCCTCTGCAACGTCTTTGAATTTGGACCAGTCGTGTGTCGTTTTGTAATAGTTTAAGATGCACATCATCCTTCCGAAAAAGATAGCCAGAGAGACATTTGTATAAAAAAGGGGAATTATCTTACACAAACAATTTCTCATTTCTCCCATTATTTCGCTCATTTTCCGGTTGTGACATGATGTAAAATCTCCAAGCCTATTTAGACCAGTCCTGAATTGGCTGATCATTGTAATTGGAAAAAGTTAATAGTGTGGGCGATTTAAAGGTCACAGTGTCAAGGACCTTGGTTACATAAGCCCATCACCTGATAAGAGTTTACGTGAAAAACGGGGGCCATAGATGTAAACATCCTGAAAATATAAGCAAATTTAAAGTTTCTGGTAAAAGTTTCAAAGTGTGAGTCAAATATAAAGGTCAACGTCACAGGATCAAAGGTCACATGTGAAATCCTATCATCTGATTAGAGTATGGATGAAAATGATGGTTCTAGGTGTAAGCTTTCAGAAAATATAAGCAAAGTAACTGTTTAAGGTTAAAGACTTTGAAAAAAAGGTTTTTTGAATTATGTCAAAGGTCGAGATCACATGGTCAAGGATCTTGGTCACTAGTGATGGCTTATCTCCGGGTGAATATAGGCCTGTACATGAAGTATGATGGTCCTAGATATAGGCATATAGAAAATATAAGCAAGATTAAAGATTTTGGTTAACGTTTTTCGGTTAAAGTATTCAGTTATAATTTTTTAGACGGGTCAAGGTCACAAGGCCTCAAGGTCGTAGCTGTTGACCTAGACAAAGAGCTATCACCTGATGAGTGCATGTTTGAAAATGAGCCCCCAAGCACTAGTAATAATAGAGATTTGATGACTAAAACCAAGTAGGGTGCCGACGCTGACGCCAAGGGTACGACAATAGCCTTTTTGACGCTGTTTCCAGTTGAATGAATGTTTTAATTGGTCGATTAATTCCCTGATTGACAGCAGCAATTGGTCAATGGACAGATCGATGTAACGATTAATAGAAAAATAATATTAAGCGATTTACCAATCATAATATTTATTTGTACCGGCTGTGAATAATGCACTTCAACATTTATGACAAGTAATTTCGTTTGTTTTGCGACTTAAAAAACCCGTCATTGGCTTAATAAGTGCTTTGTCTTCATATAGCACCACTACCCGGTATCCTGATTCACCGATATGGCTGTCGACGTATTAGCATAGCCGGGGGAGTTATTGCTACATTAAGATTTGTCGTGGCATTGCAGAGCAAAACTTTGGCGGTGTTTGCAATAGGCTATGGTGTACTCGGAGGTAAGTCCTCGATGTATTGGTATAAAAATGTTAAAAAAAATAGTTGTAGGATTATGCTTTGTTCTGGTCTCAAATGTAAACCTATAGCTGTATTTGCAAGAGCCTATTGTGTACTCGGAGGTAATTCTGTCATGGATTGATGTGAAATAGACAAAAAATATTTAGCGGACAGAGTAGTTGCGCGAGTATTGGAGATGAATTTGCTATGAGAAATTCAGTTGCATAAACTATTCATCCTGGGCTGACAGAGGACAGAATGGCCGAATCAACGAGAACGTTTTGTAATCAGAGTAACGTTTAGTCTTTGTGTTATATCAATAGGAATTGGATTTCGGTACATGTATTGGAGTGCACTTGTAGGCGTTTATTTGTACTGGTTGGGATTCGCCAGATTTCTACAATTAGAAAGATTAAGAATGCAGTACAAAAGCTTTTTGTGCTCTTAGAAGTACTGTATACAACAACTTCGCGGTGTATATTGGTTCATAACTATATAAACGTGTTGTTATGCTTTGTTCTGGTTCAAAAGTATAGAAGGTTCACTTGGTAATATATAGGAAATATTATGTTACGATAAAGATACAACACCTTGTTTTTGCTTTGAGAGTGGAGGAAAATGTTAATATTTCACAAGACCAAATAAAACTATTCACCATGTATATTTGCATAGATATTTTTTTATATACTACGACCCATAATATAGCCTGTAGCAGACCCATCCAACCTTTATTATTTAGGTTTAGGAATCGGGATGATTTCATTGTGTGGCCATTTAACGGTGAATACGTACTTCAGCAAGAACAGGGGAATCGCTAACGGAATTGTGTCATCTGGAGCGGGTGTTGGTGTGTTTATTTTGGCGTCAATGTTACAATATTTACTGGACACCTACTCCTGGCGCGGGGCTAGATGGTCTATAGTGGCTTACTACTGCAGTATTGTGTATGTGCCATGTTGTTACGCCCATTTCAGCTAACAGACACTGAATATCGTGGACATTGAAGAGAACATCAGTGTTTGTGAGACAGTAGAAGACAACAATAGTGAAATAACAAAAATAAGATACAAGGAAACCACTTTACCAGAAAAACATATAGATAAGCAGTCTGTGGATTCATGTAAAAGTACAGATCTAATGTATTTACAAACCTCCAAATACCTCGATCCTTTTCATATAAAGAAATGCGTCAGTCCTGTGTGTAATGTAAGTTATATAATACCGGACACTATCAAAGTACAATCATTACTAGATTTGTCACCTTTCCAAGCTGAAAACTCTTTGCTAGTTCAAGTATATACTACATGTAAACTGGACAAACCAAAATTTATACTTGCAGCCTCGGATAACGCCCTTCTTGATATACACGATGATTATTACATTGAACTGAAGTTCTTGAAACCATTAAACCGTAAAGATATCCTATTAAGCAGCAGTATTCTTAGCTTAAAGGAATATAAAAAAAAATCATAAAACTACAAGAGTTTTGTAATGAAATAACAATCGATTCATCAGATAGTAACAGAGTCGAAAACTGTGTGAATGATTAAAAAAAAAAAAAAAAAAAAAAAAACACCAAAAAACGCGTATGTTCCGTTGCTTCTCGGGGGAATTTTGGTTCAAATGAGACAATTTATATCCTCAACAATTCCCCCAACTACTGTCTACGAATACAGAAGTAACCACCATCATATATGTTTATGGTAGGTCTTATATCTTCGGAATTAACTTTGATTGAATTTTAGTCTTTGAAATATTTTGGAAGTTGTCTTCTTTAATATAAATAGATTATCAAACACCACTAGTTTGTTACCCTGTCATCTTAAAAAATCATAAATTTTACCTACGATATATTTCCCAATATTAATTAGACATAAAGCATTGATTTTATAAATTGAAATTCTATCGCCGCAGCAAGATCGCCCATCTTTCATATCAAAGGATTCATCAAATGTCGGAGCTTTACTGAGAACCTTTGTCGTTGGAATTTCTTTTTCTTCTTTCAGCGAACTAAATAATATTTTTTAGAACTTGTTTATCTGATGTTTCAGGAGTTATGAATATCGTTGGTAGACTTATTGCTGGCACATTGGCTAACATTGAGAGCATCAGTACATTATGGTTGTGTACCTTTGGTAACTTTATGTGTGGTGTGGCTTGCGGAATGTTTCCATTTTGTAGGTCTTTGATGTCACTCTATATTTCGCTGCGGGGTTTGGTTGCTTCATTTGTAAGATGTGTTTTGCATACAAATGTTGCTATTTTTAATCAACCCATTACCCAACAATCCCGCATTTTACTCATCGAAGAAATATAGATATTGAAAACATTGTTAGGAAAAAGAAGAAATTGCTTGTAACAAGTATTTTTCATTTTTCTCTCAATATTTTCTATGGCCCTTAATTTAAGCCAACTTTGTTTTGTCGTCAGTAACCTCTTTGGATTTAGACCAGTCTAAAATTTTGTCATTCGCGAATTGGTTAAAGTACAGTAAGTCGGCTCTCTTCTTTAACATTTTCTGTTAATACAAATCCGTTCGTGAAGAAAGAATACACATTACTTATCTTATAATTGTTACATTTTTCTCCATATGCCAAATATGTTCACTTTCTTTTCACGAACAATACCTTATAATTATGTAAGACATACTTATTTTTCTAATTCAAATAAATACCATCATTATACTATTTCATTACACCCAGGGTATTTTGGTCCTCTACAAGTATTTATCATGGTTGAGTATCTTGGACTCGAGGAGCTTACATCCGCAATGGGGATACTTCAACTCGCCAAGGGACCGGCCGTCTTAAGCTTTTAAAGAGTAAGGTTTTAATAGACAACAGTCAACTGATCATTCGCTGACCCCGCCCACTGACTTTCTAGGCCCCGCCCATTAACTTCTAACAGGAAGTTCCGCTTCCATTTTAATGGTATTATTTTGCAAAGTCTATTGCCAGTAGCATGTTATAAAAGAGTAAAGTGGTTGGTTAGTGACCTAAACGTCGTAACTACAGCTTGAATAAGCTGTACTTAAGAAGATTAAGTCGCTAAACCAACAGAAATGTTAACAAAAATGGCAGCCAATGTTGGAGTTGAAAGCTGAGGTCAGGGCGGAATATACGATTTGATTGGTAGATTGATTCTTTGATTGACAGACGCGATTGGTCAATTATGAGAATGCCTTAGTCAATTACCAGACGATATAATTTAGGACTGCTCCTAATTCAAAACGTTGTAGATCACAATATTAAGTTGTTAACATTAAACTATTATTTGTACCCTAGGGTAGATGACATTTTCGAAGATGAAGAAATTGTTTGCTACAAGCATTGTGTTCATTTTCCACAATATTTTCTAACGCTTCTGTCTTGAGAGTTGTAATAAGGAAGGCAGGGGTTGTATGGGAATGGGTAAATATTCTAGACGACCGAGTATAGCTCATGAAAATAGTACAAAAAATATTCAGGTCGTAATCAATTGAATTCTTACGCTAATCAAACTTAGTATAAAGCTTATGTTAATTGTAGCAGAAGCCCAAAGAGAGTCTCGGTGGCAAAATAATCCATTTTGTTTCGCAACCTTTCATAAATATGTCTTAATATAAAAAATGTCTGTTGTAGTAATTTAATTTTACGTTTCGTCTATCAGAAACGAGCGTTCTGATTGGCCGAAAAAAAAAAATCATCCATACTTCCACGAACAAAATTTGCAGCACGCAGCTGTTTTGTATGCTTGCGCACAAAATAGTTCTGTAAAAAAATGCATGAAAATTTGTAAAAAAAATAATTGTCTTTTCGCTCGATGTTATTAAATTATGAGAAATGAAGAGAATATTTTTTGTTTTCATTGAGGTATACGTAAAACGTAAAATTAAATTACTACAACAGACATATTTTATTTGTATCTCTTACATACAATTTCGTCACGAATACGATTTAAAATGTTAATAAGGTCGCATCTAACAGAATTCATAGGTCAAAATTTATCATACTTATTCATAAGTCAGTGTAAGTAGAATAAGCAAGTTTGAAATCGGCTGCAGGCTGTGATGCCTTGGATGACGTCGCAACATTTCGTCATATTCTCCCAGCAATAGATGGATAATTAGATGAGTCTCAGGAAGGATGTAGTGGAACAACTGGTGTGAGAAATACCATGGTTAGGTGCTCCATCCGCCGCGATATGATTGAAATATTATTAAAGTGGTACTAAACCCACACAAAGCAAGTTGAACTGCTAGTATGACGCAATAATTTCGTCATAGTAATATCAAAAAGGCAATGCTTGGTTACAATGTAACTCGAGGAATACCATTTTTGCATCCCATTAATAAACAATATTTCATCATTCAAGACGTTGTGATGTTAACATGTTTTGATCGCCATACGACCAATTGCTATTTCTATTGTAGGAGACTAGAGATTATGGTACAGCCATGTTGGTCGCGTCATCCATGGTCATCTTATCGTCAGCGTTCCAGTCTACTGGACCTTTGATTAATAGAGTGTTTAGGTCGAAGTTCCTTTTCCTTCAAAATTGAACCTTCCTATTTTAATCAAAGGTTCAGGGGGTCATGGTATTTAAAACACGGTACTTGACTGATGGAATTAGCTTTTGAAAACTCTGGGTATATGTCCTTGAGCAGAAAATATCTGAACGATCGCGATTGACCAATCAAATCGTTCATGTGGATCCGAAATTGACCTGTTTTACTCCAACATTTGCCGACATTGATGAGAAGCATTTTTCTTGGTTTGTTGACGTAAACAATGTTGCTACAGCTTATTAAAGCTGTAATTACGACGTATAGGTCGCAAAGAAACCATTTTACATTTTGTACGATACTACTGACCATATATTTGCTAAAATAAAGACGCTTAATATCAAAGAGGAGCTTCCTGTTGAAGCTCAGTGGGCGGGATATTAATTTTGCACCAGTACCGATGTTTACCCGGATTCACACATATACTTCTAACACAATCTTAGATTAACTATATTTTATAGTGTTCTAAAATTTTATTATTTAGATCAAACCACATGTAATATATTTTGTTGATGTTCACTTTTTCTACTCGGTTTCAAGTCAACATTAAAGATCTTAATGATAGTTTGAAAGCTGACAACATGAAAAAGAGGAAGACAAACGGGCACCAGCGTACTGGGGGAGATAGGTTTAACACCGGCAGTTTTTCACCTCGAGGTTTAACACCGGCAGTTTTTCACCTCGAGGTTTAACACCGGAAGTTTTTCACCTCGAGGTTCAACGCCGGAAGTTTTTCACCTCGAGGTTTAACACCGGAAGTTTTTCACCTCGAGGTTTAACACCGGCAGTTGGAAAAAAAAAGTCATTTCAACTCCTTTCAACTCGAACAAGTATAAAATTCACCATAATATTCACCAGATATTTTTCTCGGTCCAAAGAGATGTTCACCAGCCAATAAAACTAGTCATGTGTTATAGATTCTAGTATTCTCTGTCACCAAGCATCGGGGGAAACTGAAATAATTTTGACAAGGACACCTTTTCTAGTACATGTGCATGGTACATGTATTTACTAGATTTGAAATTTTCCTACCGATATCCAAGAGCTACGAAGTTCACTTTAAAAATTCAGTGAAAATTCAATGGACTACAGTCAGAAATTCTTCATGACGAGTTCTCTTCTTTTCTGAAGAAAAGTATTTTTTCTCATAAATTTTCTATTAGCTTTATTGTATTCTGGCATCAAGAACAATCAAATAATATTTATCAACCAAATGTCGTCAAAACGTGTATTTATGATCTACTTAATCATTTTGATGATTTCCTTTTTAAAACCAGTGAAATAACCAGGCTTCATTTAATAGAGATACTGCATAATTTACTGAATTAGATGCTTTTATGCGTCCGTATTTATGCATCGGCTTGAATTCACTTTTCTTCCCTCCATTCCACCTCTCTCTTTCCCTCTCTCTAAACAAGGGAGGTAACTCATTTCATAAAGTTTCTCCTTTCATCAGTTTACGTCCCATACACTAGTCGACATATCATCGTTTTGTTCGCAAAATGTCGTAACTACATCTTGAAAAAGGCCGTAGTCACGCTATTTTGCACACCCAACGACATTGATTTTTTTTTTTGGTGTCACGTCTCTTTCAACAGTTATATCGTGCGGCTGGTGCACCAAACCATGGTTTCCTGATATTTCTCACTTAACTACACAACCGCACATTCTACCAGAGCCTGCAGGTGTACATTCCACTCAGGCTGATTAGTTATCATTTGACCTTTAGTGAGACACGCATGGCGCGACCACTCTTGTCAGTTTACCAATCGCTGGCCCCGCCTAATTTCACCGTTTGTTTGACTCCGTCAGAAAGTTTTCCTTCGATATAAACAGCTTTATTTTGCAAAACCAATGCCCAGTAGAATGTAACGAACTAGTAGAATGGTTAGTTAACGACCTCAACGTCAAAACTACAGCTAGAATAAGCTGTAGTCACTATGTTTCAGTCAGCAAACCAACGGAAAAGCTTATCGAAAGTGGTGGCCAATGTCGGAAGTCAAAACTCACTTTTGGTTTAAATGAGTACATCGGTCGACTGATTATTTGATTGACAGCTGCGATTAGTCAACTGTCGGAAAGAATATTCGCCGAGTCGGATCGCCATATATACAACAGAAATAAAAGCTATTCTATTACTCAACCTACTGTGAAATTCTAATAAATCCTTTCAAGAAATAAGGACCGCTCATGAAAGTAATATTTCTGATTGGACCAAAATATCTCAAAGGAATCTAAGAAATAGTCACAGACGGAACTTTTCTGATATTGTTGGTTTAAAGCAGGTCGATAATTTTTCACTATAAATCATAAGTGGTGTAAGCCCCGCTCATAAAGGGCGTAGTCAGCGAAGTCAGTGGGCGTGGCCAGTAGAGTCAGTTGGCGTGGCCAGTGACCCGTTAATTAGGTCCAGGTTTACTATTTTTAAACATACAGTGGACCACCGGTACAAACATTTGGCTCGCAGATGCGGACAGGAATAGAACTGCGGCACATGTCACAGTCATTGCGTAATCTGACGTAATCTTGTACATCACACCTGAAATTATAAAGGTAATAAAATATCAAGCTAATGGATAAACTGTGGTTATATCCAAATAACAAAGACTGGTCATCTGCAAAAGCCTAAGTTATTGGCTGTACGAAATAAAACGGACATTCTCTTGTATTTTAGATTACGCATAATGATATAATAATGATCACAAGTGCTACAAAAAATTTAAAGAAAAGATATAAACGGTCTTTCTTTTCAAATTTATATTGTTGTACACCAACACGATGAAATTTGCTTGTAAATATGTGGTTTGATAGACAATATTGGGCATATTTCCTAAATAATGTTTAATATATATACCGATATTTGGTCGCCCACCCACAATTTATTGTTTAAGAAAGGGAATGGACATCTTTGAAATAGCTCATGGTGTGACAACATTCTTTTCTCTCCTCTTAATTTCGAGGTAAGACCTTGATTGAATGATCGCTTGCTACGCCCACTGACCTCCGGTAAGATGTTTGACTGAGAGTTCAACGACTTTCCGCAAAATGTATGATCAGCGAGATAAAACAAGCAAACAAACAAACAAAAATCAATCGTTGGTTGGCAGCCATTAGCTGTAGTTACGCGGTTAAGTCGCCAAACAAACAAGAAACCATAAGTGTTGGAGTTCGCCATTCATTTTCTGTTTAAATTAATGGTTTGATTGGTCAATTGAATGTTGATTGACCCCGGCGACCCGTCAATTTTATCAATCACTACATAGTGTCCTAAAAATAGTATTTAGGACAATATCACGAAAAATGAAGAAAAAATACCACATATATGTATACAATTATCTACATTATATACGTGGTGCTATTTTTTGTGTTAACACGCCATTAGAAAGCAGTTTTTGTTTTAGTTTATGCATATCTAAACTTTAATCGTCATGTGGTGTAACTAAAAATGCTATTATTTGTTTATCATACCTGCCAAAGGTGGCCCAAATAAAGCTCCAGGGGCCTTCACAAACTGGTATATACCCATTGCTGAAGTGAGATTGTTTACCCCTAGATATTCGACGAGCAGCAACACTTGTAAGGCAGGATAGTAACCTACAAAACATAGATCACGAAATGTATTATCCCGTTATAAATAACGTAATATATTATCCCATTATCAATAACGAAACGTATTAACCGATTATCAGTAACGAGATGTATTAACCCATTATCAATAACGAAATGTGTTAAAACATTATCAGTAACGAAATGAATAAACCCATTATCATTAACGAAATGTATATACCACGAAATGTATTATCCCATTATCAATAACGAAATGTTTTATCCCATTATCAATAACGAAATGTATTATCCCATTATCAATAACGAAATGTATTATCCCATTATAAATAACGAAATGTATTAACCCATTATCAATAACGAAATGTATTTACCACGAAATGTATTAACCCATTATCAATAACGAAATGTATTATCCCATTATAAATAACGAAATGTATTAACCCATTATCAATAACGAAATGTATTTACCACGAAATGTATTAACCCATTATCAATAACGAAATGTATTATCTCATTATAAATAACGAAATGTAGTAACCCATTATCAATAACGAAATGTATTATCCCATTATCAATAACGAAATGTATTATCCCATTATAAATAACGAAATGTATTATCCCATTATCAATAACGAAATGTATTATCCCATTATCAATAACGAAATGTATTATCCCATTATCAATAACGAAATTTATTATCCCATTATAAATAACGAAATTTATTAACCCATTATAAATAACGAAATGTATTTACCACGAAATGTATTAACCCATTATAAATAACGAAATGAATTAACCCATTATCAATAACGAAATGTATTTACTCATTATAAATAACGAAGTTTATTAACCCATTATAAATAACGAAATGTATTTACCACGAAATGTATTAACCCATTATCAATAACGAAATGAATTAACCCATTATCAATAACGAAATGTATTTACTCGTTATAAATAACGAAGTTTATTAACCCATTATAGATAACGAAATGTATTTACCACGAAATGTATTAACCCATTATCAATAACGAAATTAATTAACCCATTATCAATAACGAAATGTATTTACTCATTATAAATAACGAAGTTTATTAACCCATTATAGATAACGAAATGTATTTACCACGAAATGTATTAACCCATCATCAATAACGAAATGAATTATTCCATTATCAATAACGAAATGTATATACCACGAAATGTATTATCCCATTATCAATAACGAAATGTATTATCCCATTATCAATAACGAAATGTATTATCCCATTATCAATAACGAAATGTATTATCCCATTATAATTGCAATACTTCAAAATAGAGTATTTTCATTGGCTCAAATCGTATCACGTGATCAAATCAATTGCACTTTATACCTCGATAAAAGGCAGAACTATTTTCGACATAAATAGAAACAAACAAGGTCAGGGATTTCCGATATTGGGAATTCACTTCCAAGAAATACCAAACTTGTTTTGTTACTATTTATAGTCATCACCTTTTGAATTTCGATTTCCTCGAATTCCTTTATACTTCCATGGATTTTCAATAAATAGATAAACAAATAGTGTCCTTATAACAATTATAATGTTCGTTTTAAACATGAAGATTTCGAAAAACTCACATTTATTAGCCGTAAATCCGAGATGTCGAATCGGCTTCGCCACATCAGCATGCATCGTGTCCATGTGGTAGGTTTATATTTCTTGTCTATTACAAAGCATCTATTCATAATTCTAACTGTTATCGACCCAGATATCATAATTTACAGTTTAAAGTTAGTATTTCCTCATAATAATTCCAAATAAATCTAACGAATGTTCGAATTTCCATTTCAAAAAACCCAAGCGACGAAATAAAATGTCCGCCGTTACAACGACTCGAGCGATAAACTGTGTCAATGTATCCATACGCCTGTCAAAGAAAAGTAACTCCGCCCACAGTTCGTTTATTTGTTTTTATTTTCATCTCTCTATCCGTTTCGGATTTGAAAATAGACGTATTGCAATTATATGGGCTGAGTGTATTTTTCACTGCGTTTATTGGAGTATAAAGTGCAATTGCCTTAGCACATGGCAAATAACGCCCGTAGGGCGTTATGCTTAAGCCATGTGCTAAGGCAATTGCACTTTATACTCCAATAAACGCAGTGAAAAATACACTCATCCCTATAATAAATAACGAAATGTATTAACCCATTATAAATAACGAAATGTATTTACCACGAAATGTATTAACCCATTATCAATAACGAAATGAATTAACCCATTATCAATAACGAAATGTATTTACTCATTATAGATAACGAAGTTTATTAACCCATTATCAATAACGAAATGTATTTACCACGAAATGTATTAACCCATTATCAATAACGAAATGAATTAACCCATTATCAATAATGAAATGTATTTACTCATTTTAAATAACGAAGTTTATTAACCCATTATAGATAACGAAATGTATTTACCACGAAATGTATTAACCCATTATCAATAACGAAATTAATGAACCCATTATCAATAACGAAATGTATTTACCACGAAATGTATTAACCCATTATCGCCCGCAACTTTTTTTCTATTTTTTATTTAAATTTTGTCGTCTAGTAATGGGTTAAGAACGTCGCAATATATTTAGAACACATTTCGAGACCTTATTTCCCATAACTCTGTCTGGGATTTCTCAACTTATAATATCCATCTCCGTGATTCTCTCACTAAAGGAATCCTGAAATCTTTGTCGAAATTGTTCACAGACGCCTTCCTTAGAGAGCCATAGAGCCTGTAGTGTATGGGAAGGTAAATTTTTAGAATTTGGTGTGTTCTAAAAATTATTTACCCGACTCAACGCTCAAGAAATTCGAATGCTCATCTAAAAGGAACAATTCAAAGTATTTGTTTATACGAATGCTCAGAAGTATATCAGTCCAGTTGATAGAAAGGAAGCATGGAGAAATAGGGCCCTTAGCGAGTGTAGAAAATGTCATCGATTTATTGCTAAAACGCCCGTTTTAAAACTCTAGAATGCGTATTGGTTATTCCCTTGCAGTTACACGGTTATTGCTTTCATTTTTATTTCATTCATAAAAAATCAACATTAAATCCAATAATTGACAAGGAAATAAGGACGATTAGGCCATACCCACACAACAAAATTTTAGACTGGTCCAAATTCAAAGAAACTGCAGATGACAATTTCAAGTTGATGAAATATCATTTTTTCTTAGTCTTTTTGGATAGAAAACATTATGGATAATGAAGCAAGCAATATCTTCATTTTCAACAATGTTTCCAAAGCTTTTTTCTTGAGGGGCGTTTAAAGGAGGGATCATGTGGGAAGGGGTTAAACTTAAATGAATATTACTTGGATCATACGAACCTATAAAATATCCAAATGTTGCCGAATACACACACATGTGAACAAACGTCTTGCATAGTGGGAACAAGGCACAGGCCAGACCACACATGGTATTGCCAAATATACTGAGCCACAGCACATTCACAGATTTGATATTAGAGAAAAACCCAGACGTCAGTCGACCAGCAATGTTCATACCACCTAACAAGTAAATTGAATCAAGATTATGCAATCTTTGTTCATGATTGTTTCGGTTATTATTATTTTTTTTACCCTTTTGTAAATATCACTCGATTTGCTTTTAGATAGTTACCCCAAGAGAAACAAACCGCCGTCATAGCGCAGTTGGTAGCGAATAAGACTCCCAATCTTCAATTATGGGGTGTCATGGGTTCGATCCCCTGTGGCGGCACATATCCTTTCCAACATTTGTCTCTCACCAATAAATGGATAATCGTAAACCTAGTGGGATAGCAGCTGGAGGCTAGGAAAGAATGTAATGGTAGCACTGGTGTTAACCAATTGTTAGGTGCTCCAGCCGCCGCGATATGACTGAAAATTTGTTAAAGGCGGCGTTAATCCTCATTCAAACAAATAAACAAACCAAGAGAAACAGAATTCATTTTTCAAAGGCTTACATTGCCTCTCTCACAGAATTAACCCTTATCATGCTGAATAAAATCCTCTGAATAAAATCGCAAAATATATAGATTTATAAGTTCTAGTGAGGGATCAAAGGTCAATTTTGTCCATACAATTATAGATAAAATTTACCTTTGATCACTCACTATAAACGAACTCACACTTACCAAATATGGACATTATTACTGTAACATCATTTTCAGTCAAACCTATATGGTAACAATAATCGGGTAGGTATGTTGATGGTATAAACTGTCCCATCTGCCAGAAAACAGCGGCACAGAGTAATGGTGTAAACACTTTATACTTGAACACTGATAGATCAACCCAGCTGGCTGTTCTAGACATACACTGTCCTAAACATCGTGTCGAGTTCTCGGAATCGCCCTCTTCAGGGTCACTATTTTCTGTAACTTTTTTCTCAGTCATTGACTTTAAGAAATCTTCCATACAATACGACCGTTGAAACTCTTTTAGATTATACAAGCTACCACTGTAAAATATGTCTTTACGGGATAACGGGTTAACTGATTGGCCTCTGCTTCTAACATCTTTTGATTTTATCAATTTGTTATGAATATCTCGTTCGCTATAAATAAGATCTGATTCGGTAAAACCTATTTTCTGGTTATTGGCAGATATATTAGGAAGAGAATTCACATAAAGGGATATATTTTCTTGAGCCTTACAATTCTTTTCATCTATTATGAGTGTCTTATTCAAGAGGTGATCCGTCTTTTTTCTCTCAAAAGCCCCATTTCGTTTATCCAAGTTATCAACCTGACTGTCTTTATTAACCCGAGATTTATGATCTGAGGCAACTTTTATAGGTCTCATGAGACAAGCACTAATGCAGACATGAAGTATACAAGCACTGTATATCAGAAGTGTTCCTCTCCAGGAATAATGCTGTAACAGATACTGTAACAATGTTGACATCAGGAACACGCCAACACCTGCCCCCGATGACACAATACCATTAGCTACACCGCGATATTTGTTGAAGTAAGAGTTGATACTTATATGTCCACTCAGGGATATCATTCCGATTCCGATACCTACATATAATAAAATAACATCAGACATGTTGTTTGACAAGATGTTATTATGATCAAATAAATGTTGGAGACGAACATCTACTAGAGTATTCTATCACTTTCAATGTCTACTAGTTTTTTTTTTGTTTTTTTTTTAAAGATTTATCAGTTTAAAATTGAAAACAAAATCGAGTAAAAGTATAACCTAATGATTAAATTAAGAATAACCTTGACGATCGGTCTAGATAAAGACAGCAATGAACAAATATCCATTTAGCATTATCTACTACCATAAAATGGCGACATGCATAAGTCAAATTTCTTATTCGACGTTTGATCTATTAGATTCTACATTCATCTCGCATGTTTTAGACAAAGTTAGTAATGCGTTAAGTCTTGAATAAAAGGCCCGATAGTCCAAAGAGTAGTCTGACATACAGATTAGGTACAGTGATTGAGATCCCACGTACCCACCTTAACTTAACATGTCTAAGACAAACATCCTGAGCAACTTGCCAGAACATTGTTACAAGAGTGTAGGTTCAAGAAGTCACTCGTTGTTTTTTAAAGTTTGACCACGTGATCCAATTTAACCCCCGGTGACCATAATTATAACTTATCCAAGATTTCATATTCAAATATTCTGACTATGTTTCTAGACATTGGGACTAAAAGTGCAGCCTCTCTATTGCTCTCGAGGTCTTTTTGAGATTTCACAATTTGGTCTCGTTTTTTACCCCAAGTGATCCAAATTCAAAATTGTCTAACACATCATGAGGACAAACATGTCGCCTCTAGTGTGCACACGCGGCTAACCTTATATTGAATATAGTCACCAAGAGATTGACGTCACGAAGTTATCTAATATCTAACTTGTTCATAATGTAATTGACAAATCGCGGCCGAATCTCAAATTACTAGTCGACCAATGAAATCATCCATTTAGACCAGGAACGAGTTTTGAACTCCAATATTAGCCGTCATTTTTGTTAACTTTTCTGTTGGTTTGGCGACTTAAACTTTGTAACTACTGCTTATTCACAGTCGGAGTCTGTGGGTGTGGCAAACGAAGTAAGTGGGCGGGGCCAGCGACTGGTCAATTTAGACCAAGTTTCAAGACACTAGGCCAAAAATAGAGGCTCTAGAATGTCTACTTGTATTTGCAAAGTAAAGTGACCTAACTTTCAACCTCACATAACCTCATATCAAACTTTCCTAGATACCATATGCAAACGTTGTGAACATGTTTCACGATGATACACGATACAAAGCGGAAGACACACATGAACGATAGGTCTTTCTAGACCACGAAAGCTGACTGATTTCTTTTATGTAAAAGATAAATATAAAGTTCTAAAGGGTAATGTTTTGAGCGTGAAACGCAAACTGACTGATTTTTTTTAAAAAATGTATCCGGAAATTTGGCAGGGGTCTGGTTCTTTGAAAATGAGGGCCTGATTTCTTATAAGCACAAATGAAATCAGACGAGTCAAAAATTACCTGTCAAAGCCCCGTAGGTTAGAGCGAATGGACCAATACTTTCACATGTTGTAGAAATTAGAATAGCAGCCGAAGCGATGCACGTGCCAAGGAAGTTGACTCTTCTACAATCAAATCGTCTGATGAGGGCTGCTCCTAGAGGGGCTAAAGTGGGAAATAGATAAACTGAAAAATCTCAGTGCTTAATTAATTTGGCAAATGAAAACTTGCAAAAATCGTTAAAAATACATAGACAACATAGCAGTGTAGGCACTACTTAACACATTACAAGACAACACAATTTTAGTCTGGTTGAAAATTAGAAGAAGTTATAGGCGACAATTTTAATGTACGTTATACTTAAAATATATTTCAAAGCATAGAAGATAACGAAAGTATTGCTTATTAGAAGCAATTCCT
This sequence comes from Fragum fragum, assembly GCA_946902895.1. Classification (NCBI taxonomy): domain Eukaryota; kingdom Metazoa; phylum Mollusca; class Bivalvia; order Cardiida; family Cardiidae; genus Fragum; species Fragum fragum. The sequence continues at coordinate 81,456,495 of OX336366.1, read as the reverse complement.
TCACTAAGAATGCAATAGTAATACCAGTGCGAGATATACCAGAAATCCATTGTTAGGTGCTCCAGCTGCCGCGATATGACTGAAAAGTGTTGAAAGCGGGGTTAAGCAAGAACGAAAAAAAAAAAAAAAAATAAAAAAATGCTGAGTTCACTTTTATCTTCATTCGCGCAAATGGCATGCGTACGTTTTCTATAATATACACAGCGGGAAGTGTTTCTGTGCCATACTACTGTTCTTGCCTTGTAGAGTTTTGACGTAGAAACTGTAATTTATTATTGTTTGGCAAACCCGATCTGAAACGTCGTGCAGAAATATTTTCTGTATGTAAATTGTGAGGGACAGTAACGAACAAGTCAACTTTTGATCCTAAATCATAATAAAGGATCTACACGAATGAAATGTTATCCTAAATACGGAAAGGGGTCACCAAGGCACTCTGAACAGACTGAATAAAGCAGAGATCTGCGTATGAAAGGTCAAGGTTATCTGTCAAGTTTATCTGTCAAGGTGAAAGTCAATTATCAATGTAATTTTTCCAAAAAGATGCTCATAAGGAGGCATTAGTATTTCACAATCTCATCACCGAATATTTTCTGTCATTACTTTTAAATACTTACAAGAAAACATCAGACCAAATGGAATGAGAGACCCCGTTAGAGAGGTAACTGTAGGACTGGCTCCAAACTCCGCCAGTAAGTGTGGGTACAGAATTCCAAATGTCACCATTGTGCCATCAAGAAACATGACATTGATGAACACGCCCACTGCAACAAACCACGCCCACCCTTCATCGGTTCTGGTTTCCAACATTTTGCTACATTCAAGTGGATATACCTATAAAACGTACTTTATGACATAAAAAGTAATTAGATACGGTCGAAGAGAGTTGTCGGATATGCTACCGGTTAGTACTTTGTCATTTTTCAAAATCAAAAAGATTCACTTATGATTTGTATTTTATAAAGATATCTATAATATGCCATGCTTTTTTAAAAGGAATAAAAATGTGTACAATTGTATGTATATCTATGGTGGCATATTTCTGCCACGAGATATGAGATGGTAGTATCACGATATTTTGAAATCATCACTATAAATCAAAGTTTCCTGAAAATCTTATCTTGAGGACAAACAATTCTTGATAGAACTATCTTGATCTTTTCTGGTATTCCGAACGATATCTTTAACCAATTACCAGACTGCAAAATTTCAGACTGGTCCAAATTGAAAGGAGTTACATACGACAATATAACATTTATGAAATTGCAGATTTTTTCATCTTATTGGATAGAAGACAGAGTGTAAAATGGAGAAATTGCTTGTTACAAGCAATTTCTTCATTTTTCACAATGTTTTTCCGATTGTTTTCTTGGGGTGGGGAGCGTCAAAAAAGGTCATTGTGTGGGAATTGGTTTAATCAAGATTCCATATAGATAATTGACCAATCGCTGGCCCAACCCATTTACTCAGTTGCCCCAACCCATTTACTCCGTCGGCTCCTCCCATTTACTCCGTTGGCCCCATCCATTCACTCCGTTGGCTCCTCCCATTTACTCCGTTGGCCCAATCCATTTACTCCGTTGGCCCCATCCATTTACTTCGTTGGCTCCTCCCATTTACTCCGTTGGCCCCTCCAATTTGCTCCGTTGGCCCCAACCATTCACTCCGTTGGTCCCAACCATTTACTCCGTTTGCCCCATCCATTTACTCCGTTGGCTCCTCCCATTTACTCCGTTGGCCCCTCCCATTTGCTCCGTTGGCCCCAACCATTCACTCCGTTGGCCCCAACCATTTACTCCGTTGGCCCCATCCATTTACTCCGTTGGCCCTCCCATTTTTCCCTGTTGGCCCCGCCCACTTACTCCGTTGGCCCTCCCATTTGCTCCGTTGGCCCCAACCATTCACTCCGTTGGCCCCGCCCATTTACTCCGTTGGCCCCGCCCATTTACTCCGTTTGCCCCGCCCATGGACTCCAACAAGAAGTTCACATTCGATACATGCGAAATTTATGACCAGTAGCATGTTACATAAAAAATAGAATACTTGGTTGGCGACCTAGACGTCGTAATTTCAGTTAGCTGGAACAAACTGCAGTTACGACGTTTAAGTCGCAAAACCAACAAAAATGCTGTACACGAACGGCGGTTAATGTTGATGATCAAAGTTAACTTTAAGTCATAATGAAGGATTTCATTGATAATTTGATTGAAAGTCACGATTGGTCTATTCTCTTGCAAAATGCATTTTAGCCCACAGTGCAGAAAAGACCAACCCGTACCGTCACATATCTGTATAAATCAGAGATTTGGAAAAGGCGAGTTATCCTGTTAACCGTCATATAGGCCCCAAGTTAGCACATTAGTTCAAATCCAATTCAAACCACGAGCTTGCGCTTTTTAGATCACCAAAAACATTAATTTAAAACATTAAGTTTGTTGAATTGGGTTAAACGCCTTTTTAAACAGTATTTTAGTCATCCCGAGGCGGCTGGAGCTCCCATCCATGGATTCCTAGTAGGCTATTTCTCACACCAGCACTACCACTACAACCTTTAGGAACCTCCACCTGGTCATCCCACTTAGGTTTACGATTATCTAACCATCGGTTGGATTTAAAAGTCGGAGAGGATATTTGCTCCTACCGGGGATCGAACTTAAATCACGCTGATAAAGATACTCTGCTAGGGTGGAAACAACAAAAATGCAAATCTTTGATGGGCACCCTACACGTTGTTTAACAGCCCACATACAGATTGAATGTTAGTGTCTGTACGAGTTGGTGGGGGGGAGGGGGTGGGGAGGGGGGGCATCAGCCCGGAACTGAATAGTTATTGGAATGTTCGATCATTTTTTGATTGCCGGTGGCGATCTTTTCCCAGATTATCTAATGTAAACAACATAAGTTTGCAAAAGATATGGTCGGGAACATAACAGAAAAAGAAAATCGTTTCAAGGTTACATGTATGACGTTACAACAGCTGTGATAAGTTTATGTCACCTATCCACAAAAAAGTTTTGCAGAAATGTCGGAGATCAACATTTCATGACCTCCGTCCTAAATGAATGATTTTTATCTGGGATCCGACTATTATACGCATCCAAAGGTGCTCATGTATTGATATCATCTTCTCCAACCATCCGTCCTAACGTCCTTAATTTGTTGACTTATCAAATTTTAGAAATATTTTCAAAGAAAATTCCTACCAGTCACGTGACCTTGCGCATGTTATCGGGTTTTCACCGTTTTAGACTGTGTCATAGAAAAGAGGCCACTGAAAAAATGGGGATGGGGGATTGATGCTAAATTTCTTAACACATTTCCTCCTATATTTGTGGACTTATTTGCCAAATGTTTACCTTTTTTTAAAAAAAGCTCGACCCCCGGCGGCGGCACATATCCTTTCCAACATTTGTCTCTCACCAATGTTTTGATAATCGTTAACCTAAGTGGGATAGCAGGTGGAGGCTAGGAAAGGATGTAGTGGTAGTACTGGTGTGAGAAATACCAGGAATCCATGTTAGGTGCTCCATCCGCCGCGATATGACTGAAATACTGTTAAAAGCGGCGTTAAACCCGGGCCCATTCATTTAGAGCAATTATGTGGTGGCGTATATTGTGACCATGGCACTCTTTCTTTTTATTGACAACACTGAATCTCAAAATTCACTGGCCACGCCGATTTTGACATCTCATGCAGGTCTGCAAATCAAATGTCAGCTGCTCGGTGAACAGCTATTTTAAGTGTGACAATACCCCTTGAACATTGTCCCCTTTTCTAAACCCATTACAAAACCAAGCATCCCGAGGATATGCCATCTTAATCAATTGTGGTATGCAAGTTTATCTTTTGGACGACAGACCTATTTCAAAACTTGTGCAAATAGGAAAGAGTGATTAAGCTTTGATTATATTTTAATCCATTTTTATACAATGACGCTTTTTGACACCCCGAAAATAAAACCCTTGTAAAACATTGTGGAAAGTGAAGAAATTGCACGTAACAAGCAATTTCTTTATCTTCCACAATTTTTTCTACCCAGAGAGTTAAAACAAACTTAAATTTCAAAAACTTTAAATTGTCGTCTGTAACTTCTTTCAATTTGGACCAGTCTAAATTTTGGCCATCTAGTAATGGATTAAGACAAGATAGAAATTTCTCAAATAACCAGGAAGCAGAATTCGTCTCAGTCAATGCCCAAGATGATTCCGTTTTCCTCACGGAGACGAATAACCTTAAACTTAGTGGAAAATTGGTAAAATAGATCAATATACTTACTTCCAAGGTCTTTGAAATCAATTCAGATCCATATATCAACTATCCATTATTCATTAAGTGTAGTAAACCTGCGTCATGCTTTAGTTAATCAAGTGTTGCTTCAACATTAACCTATTTTGTTCACTTTTTAAAAACGATTTGAAACCGAGAGGGAAAAAAATGTGTATTTAATTCATCCTGGCAAAGGGGGTAAAATCAGGTTTTCAAGGAGTGGGGTCATGCGCAGATCCGGAATTTTTCCAAAGGGGGGAAGGGGGGATTATACGAAAATGTATTCGTTTTTATAATATTCGTCATTTGGAGATGACAATGTGGTATTTATAGCTTGAACAAAACTGTAGTGGTAGCTCACTAACAAAAAGCGTATTCATATAGTGTGAATATTTTTTTCGTTATATACCTCCATGAAAAAATAATAGTAATAATATTCTCTCCATCTCTTAGATAAAAAGAAATAGATAAGAAATTTGAATTGAATCATGGGATTCATTTTTAGTATTACCAGGAATTATATCAAGACACGAGTAAACATCCTACAAAAAAGTAAGTAAAAACTATCGGTAATGATAACTTATGACAAGTTATTTCCCCTGTTTTAATATTTAAATACGGTCGTTTATTTAGAAAGTAAGAAGTAATGGTACATCCTTTGAGTCGTGTGTGTCTGCGGCTATTTAATTTTGTGACATTTCTATCATTGACAAAAAAGCTCACTGTTTTGAAACTCTTTAATCACCTCTACTAGAAAGGAAAATCTGTATCATCGAGGGAGATCACCCTCATTGCACTTTTGCAAGAATTATGCCCCCTCTTCAGATTTGGATACTTTGTAGTAGATATGCCTTTAGCTATTTCTACTAACGCGTAATTAAACCTGTTGCACATTTGTAACATATGTTATAAATGCCAAAAGTTGGGGATGATTTATGATAGAGTCTAACTTGTGAAAATTGAGCTTTTGTTGTGCACCAAATGAAATGTAGTCCTGATCAATCTTTCACTACAAACGACTTACTGGTCCAAATTGAAAGGAGTTGCAGACGACAATTTAAAGTTAATGAAGGTAAAGATTTTTTTCAAGATTCTGGATAGAAAACATTGTGTAAAATGAAGAATTTCTTGTCGCAAGCAATTTCCTCATTTTTACACAATATTTTCCCATTACTATCCGTCACCGTCAAGAAACACTTGTGACGATTATTTATCACAAGTATTGGTATTTTGCAAGCTTTAGACACTTCGTAAAACCGCGATAGGCTCTTAAAACGTGATGGCTAAGTGCATGTGTTTTGTATCAATAAATTGCACACCGATTTTTTTACAGGACAAGGTATTCATTAAGATTTAAAGCATATCTTTAAAAAACACCTTAAGGCATGTGCGCCATCGTTTTAGCCCATAAATCATTTCTTACTATAAGATAAAGTAAGATTCTGGATTCAAATTGAAGGGATCTTTATATACTTAATTTAGACATCAAAAGAAATGTGATCTATGATATTGACAGGTGATAAAATTCATTTTTGTTTGTTTGTTTGCTTGTGTGTGTGTTTTATTGTTTTGTTTTTCTTTTTAATTACATTGTGACGATTTCCGATCACAATAGTCCATCAGACACTTGACTGAAAAATGAAAGTGTGTCATTTTGTACGTGATTTACGTCACGTCAGCGGTAAGATGACGTCTAGTGGTGCAAAATGGATGGAAATTTGGACTTGTTACGAGCAATTTCTTCATTGTCCACGATGTTTTCGAAAGCATTTTTTTGAGATTCATAAAAAGCGGAATTGGGTGGGAATGCTCTACAATTTGAATAAAGTGGCCAATCATTTTGAACACAATATGCTCAAGTAAGCTAAAATTACCTGGGAGATAAACTTGCAGGCAGAGTTTGCAATATTCCCGAAATACACAAGAACTACTTTTTTGGCATAGACATCCTATGGATTAAATGGTTAAGCCTCTAGTGCCAGTTTGCATTCGTTGAACCTCAAAATTTTGTCAGTTAACTTAAGCTATCAAAGCTTACGCTTTGCTAGCTAAAGTGTAAAAGACTATCTGGAGTATACGTAGAAGCAATATTTAAAAAAGATCCAGATCGTATCTAGTTAATGTCAATTGGAGTTGTAATGCAATATATAAATGTATAGTAAGGTAGAATGACCATTCTACTTTAGTAAATCTGTCAAATGTGAAAAGTTTCTACCCTGGATAGCATGCACAGTCCTTGCAGTCTGACCTGGAAAGACACTTCACATTCTTCCCAGACAAAAACTTTCATAAACATTCATTTGATAAAATAAATTTTGATATACATGTTTAACTCAGTACGCGGAATTCTAGCTTAACTCATTCCCATACAATGACGCTTCTTGACGCTCCCGTCCCTGAGGACAAAAGGACAATTTCTTCTATGTCCACAATATTTTCTACCCTAAAGGGAAAAGTTTTTTTTTCTAAATTACATCAACATGAAATTGTTCAATGCATCTTCTGTTGAATTGGACCAGTCTAAAATTATATTGTATGGTAATGGGTTAAGAAAGTTAAAAAAAAAAGGTTAAAGACCTGTTGGTCTCTGCCAACTTAGATTTTATTAATTCATCTAATTTAAGATGTGAAATTTTCCCTCGGGCGCTATAATTTGCCTGTCGGTAAGCGTCGAAACGACATTTAGATCGCATATTAACGATTTACATTTCGCTGTTTTTATCATAGCAGAATATAGTAATTCACATATTGCAAATTAATGTCATTGGTGATCTCAGAAATAAATAACTCCCAATCCTTGTCGGCGTATTTCGGAGTGATCTCTCATTGAATAAGGCGTGGCAAGAGATGAATGAGTTAGGACCTGTACTCATTAAATAGTGTTTGTCCGTATGATCAACGCTCAAAGTAGGCAATTAGTTTTCAATTGTGAAATCGAGCTCGTTATGAATGTGTACCTGCATTAAGAGATTCGACAACCACTTGCAATTCAACCAGATAGTGCAACCCGCACATAAATATATAGCCGGTGCTCAGCCCCCGAATTGGATGGGAAGGTAACCCCTAAAGCTACGCGACAGGCGAGTTTTACTAAATTTCTTACCTCGTCGATCTAATAAAGTTTCCGTTCACATGTTTATAACGAGTTCAAACAAAGGCCATGCCCTCACATGGATTTAAATAATTAACTACTCAACTATTTTCACACTAAATGAAGGTAAATCGAGGACTGTTTGAGATGACAGAACGAACAGCTAACCGTTATTTTACAGATGTGACTGTCAGATTTTGCATCTTTATCTCGCTTATCAGTCTAATTACACAGTTCGGCAAAAGGAGGTACAATGTGCAGTTCATGGAACGCTGGTCACGCCTACTTACTCCGACAGAAATTTCCATTTTTGATGTCAACCCATTCCCCCATGGAAAATTTTAGACTGGTCCAAATTCAAAGAAGTTGCAGACGACATTTCAATTTGCGATCAGATTTGAATATAGTTGCAAAATAGAGTTGGAAAATTTCTGGAAAAGAGGAATTGCTTGTTTCAGGCAATTTTTCCTTTTCCCACAAAGTGTTCCATGATCATATTTCTTCATGGCGTAAGAAACCGCCACTGTGTAGTGATGGATTGAACAGCATTGCTTTGCAAATTTTATAGCCAGTAACATGTAAATTGATTGGTTTTATGTCTGAACGTCATAACTACAGCTTAACTAGCTGTAGTTACGACGATTAAGTCGCCAAACCAACAAAAAAGCTTCATATTAATGTCCTCAGATGTCGCCGTTCACTGTTCACTGCCGGTCTAAATGGATGTTTTAAATGGTCGATTTATTCTTTGGGTCCGACAAAATCACAAATGCCAACTGGCTTTAACAGCTGGAATTGCACATCTTTATTGCTCACAAATTAATCCAATAGCAAACGACTATTTCCCTCTAAAAGTTTAATGAAAAGTTGATTAGTATTCATAGATAAAATCAAAAAGTTTATAAAAACGTATTCGTGCCTTACACCTGAATTACATGTGTCATCATAAATTGTACAACAACTATTTCAAGGTTGAAAAAACAAAAAAAAAACAAAGTTAAATTACTTTCGATTTCAGCCGCGAGATTTCAAATACTGTTAGAAAAAAATCGTACCCAACCTTACGTAAGGTCTTTCTTTCTGTCTTTCTTTTTGTTTAAAAATTTCTTGAGATGCTTAAAAAGCGGGATTGAGTGGGAATGGGTTAAATAGCATGCCTTTGAAAGAGCTCTCTACAATTTCAAAAGAGTTTGTAGTATTTCTGAAATATATAAGGACTATTTTTTCTGGCGCGTGTATTTAATGAATTTTGTATAGTTAATCATCTAGTTGCAGTTTGCACTCATTGAACTTTGAGAAGACCTCAAAATGTTGTCCGTTAACTTATGCTATCAGGGCTGACGCTTTGCTAGCTAAAAATCTTATATTCGCGATTAAAGTAAGGTTTTTATTTAAGTGGCGTCTATCAAAATTCCCGCATTCAGATTGGCTAAATGATAACATTCATGTACCTTCGTGACTGAAAATGATAATAGACTGGGGAGCCTGTCCCATCTGCTCTCCGATATTGGGACAGGTTCGCTAGTAGAAAAGACAAGGGAAATGTTTTGTTTGACATAGCCCAATATAGCTCCATTAGAAACAATGGGTATTTTCAGTATCGTCGAACCAAATAGAATAAATTTTGTTTCCAATTAGGTTAATACCGTGGGATTAGGCTTTTCGTTTCATACGGTTTACCTCTGTGCACATTCTCTTCACATCTTAAACAGCTTAAGTCAAGGCATATATAAATCACCAATTTTTGAGTCGGAGATTGTCCAAGGCTGGCATCAAACCGTTAATAATAGCCCCGTATTATGTTCTATTTGTAACCCCGATTAGCTCAGTTGGTAAAGCACTTGACTTCAAACCTCAAGATCACAATTTCGAGCCCTGGACAAAACTTACAATATCTTATTGTCTTTCTGGTGAGACGGCAAACCGGGGCTCCATGTGATGCTGCTTTACATCGAGAGCGTTAAAGATCCAGGTAGGGCTCTCAGCAGTTTCGTCCCGTATCCTCGCACTTTATCCCGTAACAACTAACCGTCTTCTGGGGGCGTTGCTCATACGGGCATGTGCTACGGTAACGACGATTAATGTTGGTTGAATTGGGGTTTAACACCACCTTTAACAGTATTTCAGTCATATCGTGGAGGCTGGCGCACCTAGCAATGGGTTCCTGGTATTTCTCACACCAATACTACTACACCCTTTCCTAGCCACCAGCTGCTATCTTAGGTTAACGAGCATCCACCCATTTGTGAAAGACAAATGTCGGAAAGAATATGTGCCGCCGCCGGGGATCGAACCCATGACATCCCATTATGGAAGATTAGGAGTCTGATGCGCAACCGACTGCATTTTGACGGCTGCAACGACGATTAATAAACGGATTTTTTTCTGAGATCATGCCTCATGCACGTGTACCCTGAGTATGGAGTGAAGTTATAAAACCAAAATTGATTTGATATGCTGCAATCATTTTAATATATTTAAAGGACGGTTTTATGTAAGTTTGATCCACACCGACATTTCAAAAGGTATTTTGTTAGTCAACAATTGAAGTTTTCATCTTCAAAGGAAACAGCGTTCAAACGACTGACCCAGCAATAATACATCAAAGGTTTCAGTTTCATAAAATCATCATAGCTGACTTTACATGCCAAAATATGCTCTTGTAGAATGCTAAAAGGAGAATGTAAAAGCACGACCGCTTAACCCTTTCATGTACAAACATGGGAATTTACGTTGCTGTGATTATATACTTGAGAAAACATTGTGGAAAAAGAAGAAATTGCTTGTGACAAGCAATTTCTCCTTTTCCCACAATATTTTCTATCACAAAGGATGGTTTCATTCCAGATTGCATCCAATTTTCAAAGTCACCTGCAACCTCTTTCAAATTGGACAAGTCTAAAATTTCACAATAACAGGAAAAGGTTAACAAAATACCACAAGAAATAAATAAGACTGATGGAAAATTGAAAGAAAGTTGCCAAATAAGGTGGAAACATTGTGACAAAAGGAGAAATTGCTTGTTTCAAGTAATTGTCCCATTTCCCTCAAAGTTTTCCATAAATTTATTTCTTTGGGGCGTCTAAAAGCACTGCTGTGTGGTACTGGTTCAGACTCATTTCAAAGACAAAGTGCATGACCGGTCCAAATTGAAGGAGGTTGGAGATTACATTCCCGGATAAATCGTCTTTGATGAATCGCTGGCCCCGCCCACTGCCCTCCAACATGGCAGTTATACTGAGGTAGTAAACGACAATCTTTTGGAAAAATGTGAAGTCGGTAACTTAGGATAAAAGATAAATCCTTGGTTAGCGACCTAAACGTCATAACCTCCGTTTAAAGAAGCTAAAGGTATGACGTTTAGTTCGACAAAACCAATAAAAAAGTACTTAACCGTTGTCATGCTGAACCCGGAATATTCCTGTTTTGGCAGGGGGTATAGACAAAGATCAGCCTGCAAAAATGTGCAGACTGATCTTTGTCTATACCCCCTGCTTGTCCCTTTTAAGCCAGTGTTGTTTAAAAGATGAATTTTCGAAAGAATTATTAATAAGCCACAATGTTTGCATCTAGTACTATCAGACCTTTGATTTTAGAGCAATTCTGTAGAGGTTTTTATTCAGCATGACAAGGGTTAAGATAAATGTTGGATATTAAAGTTCACACCGGTCTTTATCAATAATTTGACCGGTCAATCGAGTTATTGATTGTCATTTGCGATCCATAAAATGAACATTAGATAACGTTACAGGAAACTCACAGAAACAATGATTGTGAAAAGGATTAAAGTTATCGTCGCTACCGTAGCATTTGCCCATATGAGCGACGCCCTCAAAAGACGGTTAGTTGTTATGTGTGATAGTGTAAGGATACAGGACGAAACCGATGTAAATTCAACTTGGTTCTTTAACAAATGGGTAAACAGCACCGTTACACGGGGCCTTGGTTTAATGTCTCATTCGAATGATAACTGTTGTTTGTGAGTCAGCCTGAGGTTCGAAATCCGCGCGATCTTCAGGTTTGAAGTAGAGTGTTGTACCAACTGAGCAGTTACACTGACTGAGTGATTGAGATAATGCTTTTCAAAGTTTATAATATATACCATAATTATAATGAAAATAACTACAAAAGCAGCATGAACTGCAACAGCATCAACAACAGTTATGCAATGATCATTTTGTGAGATTTGTTTGAAGTCCAGCACCAATAAAGGAACCTGATAATGGGTTCCTTCTTGTCGGTTCCTGTGAATTCTGATTGAAATCTGTGCAGTAGTTTCTAAGAAGATTTCAAACTTTCTACTATACACCATATATGGAAACTAGCAAGGCAGTTGAAAGCTTTGTTTTGTATCAGATCATTTTAAGGAGTCTGACAGGGGGTAACGTAGAAATAGTTCCTGTGAAATCTGGCTTAAATCTGTGCAGTAGTTTCTGAGAAGAATTTCAAACTTTCTTCTATACATCATATATGAAAATTAGCCCGGCACGTGAAAGCTTTGTTTTGTATCAGATCATTTTAAGGAGTCTGACAGAGGGTAACATAGAAATATTTCCTGTGAAATTTGGTTAAAATCTGTGCTGTGGTTTCTGAGCAGAATTTCAAAATTTCTACTATACGCCACATATAGAAAATAGCCCCGCACATGAATGCAATGTTTTTATCAGATCATTTTATGAAAAGGAATCTGATAGAGGGTAACCTAGTGATAACTACTGTGAAATTCGGTTGAAATCTGTGCAACAGCTTTTGAGAAGAATTCTAAATTTTCAATATAATTCATATGTTGAACTTAGTCCCGCCTAGAAATTTAAGTAGGTCTTAACACTTTGAAGTACCTTGATAAAGGATTATCCCAGGTGCAGTAGTTTGTGAGAGACGATTTCGAAGTTTCACTATATACAATACTTACATTGACGGTGTTTGAACAAAACGTCGTAACTAAAGCTTATTTCAAGCTGTAGTTAAGGGGTTTTAGTTCAAACACAGACGATATGGATTTTAATCCCGCGCATAAAAGCCGTGTTTTGTATCCTATCAAGGGTGTTTGAAGGAATCGGATAAAGGTGTGAAATAAGATTGAAATCTTTTGAGTAGTTTCTTTGGAGAATAACCTTAAATTAGAAAGTTTTTCTACGGGCGCACGTACGCGCAATGGATACAACGCCATGACGATTGTCAGCTGGTTTTAAGTCAATGGAGACCGAGTTGCTCATCTCACAATGTAGCATTCGCTTATTCACTCTCCGGGTTGTATGGTAAGAGCAACGAACGACAATTGTTGCTCATTATTGGTTTTAATCATAGTACCGAAAGTACTACAAGCTAGCAAAGCTTACTTTCATTAAGTAATATTCCTTGTCAAAGATTATTATGCTTAGTGGAATTAGAAAACCCTTGTCTTGTAGGGTAGAAAACAGTGTGGACAATGAAGAAAGTGCTTGTTACAAGCACTTTCTTCATTGTCCACTATGTTTTTCAAATCTATTTTTAGATGTTTTGAGTGGAATTGGGTTAAATAGCATGTTTTATAGGAGTTGTCTAAATTTGAATAAAGTTAATTTATGTGGCCATAAAAAGCAGTTGCAGAGTTAGCAGTATTTCTGAAATAAGAACTACTTTTTATGGCATAAGCCTGCAGTGGCAGTTTGCACTCGTTGAACTCTGAGAAGACCTCAAAATTTTGTTTGTTAATTTACGAAATCAAAGCTGGCGCTTTGCTAGATAAAATGAAACATTTTACCAAATAACTTAAAGAATGTTGGCCGAGGGAGGTTTGAACTCATGTCTCACAGATTGAGATGTGCAGAAACGCGCTACGTACGACTGAGGCAGCCGGCTATGGTAAAATTCGCAGAAGGGCCGATTATTACGTATTGATCAGAATATAGAGGTTGATATGTCGTATCTATTTCCACACATTTCCGCATTTTGACAATCTAAAGTTCAATTAAAAAACATTTTTGGCAAAACTAAAAATGATGGTAGCCATAATTTATCCCCTTTTTACAATGTTTTCTATTTTTTCTCTTAAGTTTTGTCATATTTCTTTAATCTTGTGTTATCCCTGTCAATACAAAGCGGTCAAGTCTTGTCTCGGCTCTCAAATGGCATAACAACGTGATGGACGGATTCAGCTGGACTTGGAACCTAAGACCTTCAGATGCAAGAAGGAAACAAAAAGATAGACGACACAGTTTCGTTGTTGGTCTATTTTAATACCTTACAGTCATGAAAACCTTCACACAAATAAAACTATTAATGATGATGATAATGACATTTAAGGAATAACATACAGCAATAGCATAAATATTCAGGTTCTCGGGATATTGAAAATGAAGCTTCTTTTTGAAGAAATTTCTCGATTTCAAAAAGTAACTTTACCTATCTAGTATATAAGTCATTTTACGCTTTTACACTTCGTTAAAATGCCGACTGCAGCTGTCATGTAATTCACGTGCGAAAGTGAGCGCTCTTGGAGTTAAAAATATCATATTTTTTGAAGAAATAGAATATTTGTGTGTTTTTCGTGTAACATCGACTTATTATCACGAATGGCGGAACAAAGAGTGAAAATATGCATTAGTTGTTCACAAAATGGAAGATAAATTGATCTTACACTGAAACAAACAATTATTCTACATTTATTTAAACACGAAATGATATTTTCCTGTTGAGTTGTTTCTTTTAAATTTTTAAAACATGTATTTGCTTCGTTCAAAACCCTCTTAACTTTAACTTATAAGCTTTCTTATTACGGGATTGGGGCTAGAGACAGATCGCCGCCTAAAATATCATATAGTCGACCTTTTTAAACCTTAAGTTAGATGATAAATCGGCGATGGATGATATTTCAAATACAATGGTTGCATGTATGGTAAGTAACGTTCGAAATGTTAGATATTTTTAGCCTTTGAAACTGTAATGAAGATGATAAGAAGAAATAAAGTTACAGTTTTACGATTCATTTTGTAATTCTTTCATTGGCACAGTTATCCTCAACAAACCATCTTTATTCATTTCAGCCTTGGCAGTTTCTACCAGACAAGATTTCGGAACTGACAGTTTTCTGTGTACTTTCTGATAACTCACAAACGAGTCCGTCTTCACCTCTTGCTCAGCGTCGATAAGTAGAGCATCGTTCTTCCATTGAATCTTGGTGTTGTCAGGTGTAAAACCCCGAAGACAAACGTCCATCTCAAAATATTTGGTCCCGTCTATTTCTTTCACCGTTGTTGATTCATTTAAAGGAAGGTTCATTTCCGATTCGACTGCTCTGATGTTCAGCAGGGCCTTTCGTTCGTCTACTGGCTTCATTTCTGTCTGATTCTTCTGTTTGTCATCAACCATCATCGGTGATTCTGATCTTCTTTCGTCACTTTTTTGGTTACTCGTGATTTCACTCTTTTCAAAATTATCCTTTTCATCAATAAATGCGTTTTCTGCTAGTAAATCAGTGTTCATTTCGTCCCGATCGTCTGATTTGCTTTCATGAACTAATTTTTTGACATTTTTTTGGCTTTCATCTTGGTTAATCGTGTCTGCAGAAGCTCTATATTGTTCAGGAGCAGTATCAATGTGACTGTCCTGAATGTTATCTTCAATAGATGTTTCTATATCGTGGTGTTCAATTGTTATTTCGGTTACCTCACATTCGTTTTTGCCGCTTTCTCCCTGGAGAGATTCATTCTTGGATTCTGGTGATGATGTATCGACGATTGGCGAGGATTCGTTCTCCTTTTCTTCGTTGTGATTCTGTTCGATATACGGAGCAGTCAAAATCAGCTTACCGTTCTCTTCGGAGAAACAGCTCAGTTTTTCGTCATCTACATCTTTAGGAAGTTGAACTTTACGAAAACGTTCAAACGTGTCATAACCCGACTCGGTTTCCTCAACTTGTCTCGCAGAAATATGAATAACGCCGTCCTTCACTTTGACAGAAATGTCCTCGGGATGGAAGCCTTTAAGATTCACGCCGAAAGTCCAGGGTGATTTCTGTACTTTTCTGACTAAATCTTTCTTTTTACATTCTCCCTGGGATTTGTTACACAATTGTCCAAGCAAACTCGCCATAAAAGCGTCAAACAGTATCGGCTGATCATACATGCTTACACCATAGTTATTACACCCTCGCTGTGGACGTTTTGTCTGGTATGGTGTTGTCGCGTAGCGGTACATCGGAATGAAAAATTTACCCATCTTCTCTTTCACGCGTTATTATAAATAAATCCTCGATTTTTGATTTTTAGGCGTAGAGGGATCCTCTTCGTAGTAGCTTGTTTTTACAAGTATGGCAAATTCACAATCCGTCCGCTTTTAGAGCAATTCACTTGAGTTTCTAGATCAATCGGGGACAAGAAAGATTGTTTACATTTTCTAGAAATTTCCAGATTTTTGAAGGCTATGCTTAAAATAGAAAAGCTTTAACATTTCTCTATCCAAAATGTTGCGATCTTCACGTTCTGGTTTTTTCGATAGTTATAAATAGCTTGACATACCAAATTCTATTTATAGCTTTTCAAAATCAGCAGCTCTTATATCTTAATTTTTATCGTACCTATTTACGATTCTAAGCCATATGTATATATATATAAAATATGACTACAATGAAATACCTTTTCCTTCTTTGAATGCCGATGAAAAATGATACTCACCAGTGTGGTACAAAGCTGGTTTATTTCTATATACAGCTAACCTAAAAAACATTATACATAGATACAAGAAAAGCTGCAAGTCCAGAATGCTGTCCTAAAGCAGATGAATTTGTCAGAGATTTTCAAAGATGAATTTGTTAAATGATCGAGATAATATTGTAGAAAAAGAAGAAATTGCTTTTCCAAATTCAAAGGTTATGCAGACGGAAATTAAAGGTTGATTTAACTTGAAAAATAACCATTCAGTATGACGGTAGAAAATTTTGTGATAAAAAAAAAAAGAACATGCTTGTTACAAGCAATTTCTTCTTTTTCAATGTTTATCAATCATGAAATTATAGGGACGAAAAACCAGTGATTGAATAGGAAAGGGTTAAGTGCCTCACAATAATTTTCAAGTGGAACAACATTGAGAGTTTTGCTGCATTGTCTCAAGTTTGCTTACTTAGTTTGTCCGTTACCAAACAACATGATTTTTACACTGGTCCAAATTCAAATAGGTTACAGATGACAAATCAAAGTAACTGTCATATAGGTTAGAAATAATTGTGAGAAAGGGGTTAATTGCTTGTTGCAAGCAACTTTTCCATTCCTTAATTGCAATCTTTTTACAAGCCTTTTTTCTATGGTGCCTAAAAATACGGGATTAATTAATAATGGGTTATTATATGTTAATTACCAGTCAATGAAAGTTTAAACAGGTCCAAGTGAAGGAGTTTGAATTAATCCATTTCCAAACAATGACCATGCATTTTTGGCGCTCATCAAGAAAGACAAGTCGGAAAACAATGTGAAAAATGAAAAAATGCTCGTTATTTATTCATTTTCCACAATATTTTCTATGCACAAAGTGAAAAATCTGAAAACCATAAATTTTAAATTGTCACCTGCAACTCTTTTCAATTTAGATAAGTCTAAAAGTTTGCCGCCTGACGGTAATCGGATAAATCATGTCACAAACTATCTGCTTCCATATTTGTTCCCAACCACATATTTTGCAAGCTGATGTCCTTTGATATCTCAGACTCCCGTGCTTTGAATTTTAGACTAGCAAGTGTCGATGGGACCTTTTTTCTTTTTAGTATGTCGAGTCATTTTTTTTATTAGCTAGCAAAGCGTAAGCTTTGATGGCTTAAGTTAACAGACACTATTTTGAGGTCTTCTCAACGAGTACAAACTTCCACTTGAGGCTTAACCACTAAATCCGTTAACTAAATTGCACATGCCATAAAAAGTAGTTCTTGTGTACCTCGGGAATATTGCAAACTCTGCATGCAAGTTCAACTTCTAGGTATATCTAGCTTGACTCTGATCAGAGTCTTCTAAGAAGTTGCAGACGACTGTTTAAAATTGTTGACATTTTGATATGTCTATCTCTTGCGATAGAAACAACGTGGAAAATGAAGAAATTGCTTGTAACAGGCAATTTCTTCGTTTTTCCACATTGTTTTTCACAACTATTTTCTTGCGGGGCGTAAAAGGGAGGGGTTGTGTGGGAATGGGCTCACTCCTTCGTGACTTTAACCTCGTTTCTTTATCATAACAACGTTTGAAAAAGAAGATTACTGAACAAAACAATACTTTGCAAGCTTACAGTACTTTTCACTACTTCGATTATTGCAACTTATGAGTGCGATATACATGTATGTATCCGTACTCAAAACTTTGATGTTACTTCAACATCATTGACCTTTCGCTCATATAATATTCCTTTCGACACTCATTATTATCCGGAAAGAATTTCCAAATATAGTACATTAGTTGAACAAATTTTATCCTACATCGTCTAGTATGAAGGAATAGCTACTAGTGTAAGATCGCGTACTTTGAATCCAGAGGTGCAAAATTCGAACCTGCTAGAGGTTCATTTTTTTCTTAAACCGGCATGCGTTTTTCTTTCTTTTTCAAACGATATTCTATATGGGGATTGTGGTATTTCTTTATTACCGTGATAAAGCTTCAGAATAAATGACAACATGATAGTAGAGGTTCAGCATAATGTTAACACCTTTACATACAATCCCACTTTTTACACCCCTCAAGAAAAAAGCTTAGGACAAGATTGTGGAAAACGGAGAAATTGCTTGGTACAAGCAATTTTTTTATTATCCACAATGTTTTCTATAACAAAATGCAAAAAGTTTCGATATTCCAGCAGCATCTTTTAATTTGAGCCAGTCTTAAATTTTGTTGTCTGGAAATGGGTTAAGAATGTTTCAGTTTAGCATGACGACATGTACTCTCCGTGAACCACATTTTGCACGAGATCTTGTAGGTCAGCATGTTGTCATAGGGTGTGTCTCTTTAGTATTCAGAGTGAATTTATTATAGGATTTATCAAAATTCCGTATGTATAACTATTTATTATTTTATTGAATTTCTTCTTTAAACCGTTCCCACAAAAGCGCTCACTCACACCTGGCTGCGATAAAATTTATCGTGTATTGGTTGGGCATAGTTTGGTGAAAACATTGTGGGAAAAATTGAAAGAGAAGTATACGAAATTATTGAAAGGACATAAAATATGTCTATATCCCTTCATCGACAATATTGGGGCATATTTGTTTTGCCAATGTCCATCTGTCTGTCTATCCGTCTATCTGAGTTATGTTCGATTCCCGACGGCGGCACTCATCCTTTCCGACTATTTGTCTCTCACCAATGGGTCAATAATCGTAGACCTATGTGGGATAGCAGCTTGGGGCTAGGAAAGGATGTAATGGTAGTACAGGTGTGAGAAATACCAGGATTCCATTGTTAGGTACTCCAGCCGCCGCGATATAACTGAAAGATTGTTGAATGGGGCGTAAAACCCCATTCAAACAAACAAACAAACTATCTGAGTTATGAGCCGCGTCCGTAGTGCAGTTGGTCGCAGCCCTAATCTTGGGGTCCCGGGTTCGACCCCCGGGCGGCGACAAGTATCCTTTCCAACATTTGTCTTCCATAAATACCTAAAATGGTCGGATAATCAATCCAGGTGGGATGAGCATCTACCGGCTCGAAAATTATGTAGTGGCAGTACTGGTGTAAGGAATATCAGGAATCCCTGTTTATGTGCTCCATCGCCGTGATATGACTAAAATACTGTTAAAAGAGGACTAAACCCGATTCATAACGTACTTTCTATGAGTTGTAAACAAAACGAAAAAATGATTAACATTAGAACCACTATTGAGGAAGCTTCTCTCATATTTGGGATATAGCATTGATAGGGATCTATTAGTCCAGGGTCCCGGGTTCGATCCCCGACGGCGGCACTCATCCTTTCCGACTATTTGTCTCCCACCAATGGGTCGATAATCGTAGACCTATGTGGGTTAGCAGCTGGAGGCTAGGAAAGGATGTGATGGCGGTACTGGTGTGAGAAATACCAGGAATCCATTGTTAGGTGCTCCAGCCGCCGCGATATAACTGAAAGATTGTTGAAAGCGGCGTAAAACCCCTTTCAAACAAACAAAATAGTTGAAGGTAATTCTTCAAGGTCACCGATTATGGTCACGAGTTTTTTTTGTTTTTTTTTTTGACTTATCACAAAAAGGCTTAGCATTTTGCTTTTATTCGTGTTGAAGATACATAGTTCATATCTGGGACGAAGGTTCATTGGAATGATGTACACAGTAAAGATGTTATGCCCATTCCCACACAATCCCACTTTCTGTTGCATCTTAATAATAAGTGTGCCATAGTCACAATATGTGCAGCTAACTAGCCGGACAAGAAATTTTGCATTAAGCCCCCTTTTCTGTGACATAAGCCTTAAATGTCAAACTATGACAATATGCACAAGGTCAGTTTACCTGGAACATTCTGTGAAAATTTCATTAGAACCTGTCCATTAATGTAGAAAGAAATATGTTAAAAAGAACTTGGATGGACGGACGGATGTCAGGAAGGACGGAAAAGATAACAATGTACGATAACCTTCGGCAACACAAAGAAAGCATTTGAAAACATTGTGGAAAATGTAGAAATTACGTGTTCAAGCAATTTCTTCATTGTGCGCATTGTTTTATAGCTCTACCCCAAAAGACAAACATTTTTTTCTTTCATTAACTCTGCAACTTCTTTCAATTTGAAACAGTCTACGTTTTGTTGTCTGATAAAGATTTAAAGTTCCACACATTACATCTGTGTGTGAATTTGTATCATCTAGAGAAGGAAAAATAGCAGGAAACTTGGGGGAAAATTGTATAGAGTAATTTTTAGCCCACCTTAGTACAAAGGAGTGCTATTGTTAGCTCTCATATTTGTCTGTCTGTCCACATTTTCTAAAAACTTTCTCTTTAAAACCAGTAATCCAGTGTAACTTTGTTTAGTCTTCATGAAGCATTTACCCATTCCCAAACGACAAAAATTTAGACTGGTACAAATTTAGAGAGGGTAAACCAACAAAACAAAGTTATCTTAAATTCTAATTGAATGGTCAATGAAAACGTTGTGAGAAAAAAGGGAACTGCCTGCTACAAGCAATTTATTCTTTTCTTACAATGTTTTCCATGAGCTATATTTCTACACCATAAAAATGCGGGATTGACTAGTAATGGGTTAAATATGGGTTAAGAACTCTTAAAAGATACAAAACAGAAGAATTGTGACGGTTGACAGGACAAAATGTTTTGAGACAACCCCTCCAAAAAAGTCGGCTGCACGATTCAATAATCCGCTATTGGCTGTTTTCAACTGAAAAAACTTGTAAATTACTCACTATACTGATATGTTTGATGATTGTAAAGTATAAAGAAGTGCTGTTCTTCGGATTTATATACAGATAGTGCTTATTTTTCTTGCAAACTTTCTTCACTTGAACAAAAACCGCCGCAGACGAAATTCAAAACAATGCGATTTCAGAGTTTACTGTGAGACCGTCAAGTTTCCGATAACATCGGTGTAGCAAACTTTCGGCGTTGAATCGACTTTCTTCTTGCGTTCGACGCTCATTTGGTCATTTGATGAAAGGCAGGTTCTAAAAAAGCTTTCTTAACCCATTACAACTCAATCCCTCCTTTTTACGCCCCCAAGAAAAAAGCTTTTGAAAAAATTGTGGAAAATGAAGAAATTGCTTGTATCAAGCAATTTCTTCATTATCCACAATGTTTTCTACCCCAAAAGTTCAAAATTCCATCAATTTGAAATTGTCGTCTGCAGCTTCGTTCAATTTGGACCGGTTTAAAATTTTGCTGTGTGGGAATGGGTTAACGTTTGTTTTGTGAGACCTTGAAAATAAACTCGATCCGCTTTTGGGGAATATCCGCTATTGGCGACTTCACTGTTCTTCAGAAAACATCGTGGAAAAAGAAGAAAATAGCTTATAATAAGTGATTTCTTCCATTTCCACATGTTCTATGTATAGGATGGTGATCTGTTTTAAATGCTCTTACTTTACAATGGAATCTACTACCCACTTTTGGACAAGTCTAAAATTTGAATTAAAAAGAAAAAAAAAAACAAAAAAACAAAAAACAAAACAAAACAAAAAAAAAAAAAAAAAAAAAAAAACAGAAAAAAAACAGCAATGTATTAACTTGCGAAAAGGAACAATGAAGATTAAAGTTTGTTCTATACAATTTACTATACTTATCCATTATGTACAATTTGCAATGCTTAAACACAAATCATACGTGAATTCACTGAAAAATCATTCAAGTGTATAGATTAACAGGTGATGTCTGGTCAACACAAGAGATTAACGGTTTCGAAAGTCGTTTGCTACTCCCAGTCTTACTCTGATTACGGAGGTGACAGGAGTGCGCTACGGAGAACGATGCTATCTGAATGGATGTGGTTTATTTCTTTTCATTTTTCATTTATTGTGGTCTGCTTCATACGGTCTTTACAATATCAAACAACAACTCAAAGTCAAAGTGTTGCCCAAGGGCCTGGATCGAGAGTGGCAAACTATTTTAAATCTAATTATTTGGATATTTTTTTATTTGCAGAAGTGTGGTGGAATAAGGGAAAGTTAATAATATTTTTCATTTGCAGGAAGTTATTAGAAAAAAGAGGGTACTCGAGAAACAGAACACCCATGGGAATTGGTTAGGTATGGAGGGTTGCTAGGGCCATTAAATATACGATTTAAAACTTTTTTTTCATTTGCAGAAGGATGGAGGTAAAGGAGGGAATTAAAGAAACAGCACTTCCATGGGTCTTGGAGGGTTGCATCGACAAATAAACTGTCAAGTCAAGATAATTTTATTTGCAGGGTGGAGGAAAATGATAAAATTTAAAAAACAAACAAACAAAAAAAAAAACAAAACAAAACAGTTTAAATTTCTCATCACAGGGCTGAGATAGGTGCAAGTTAAGAATGTATCTAAATGAGAGGCGTTTACTTGGGTTTGATTAAAATTTGAGGCTTAAGGGTTAAAATAAGTAAATAATCTCATGCATCTTCTTTGATTTCAATATATATTTTCAAGGCTTTATTTTGGTTAAATGAAAAAACTTTTTAATAGGAATCAGAACATGGCCAATGGACAGAGTGTCGGGAATGCTTTTGTCTGAAATATCATTTTAACAAATAATTGTACGTTTAGGACAATGTATTTAACAAAGATTAAGTTAGGGGACTAGGTTTGGCAGCATAGTACCAATAAGAAGTAGGAAATGTTCTTCACTGTCTGTTATTTACTTTTGTTTTTCCACAGTGTGGCAGGATCTTGAGAAAAAGATGTTACAAGGGGACCAGGGCAAAGCAGTGCACCCTTTGGGAATAGTTAATGTTGTTTAGCGGTTTTACTGTTCAGTTTGATCTTTTCAGGTCAATGTTGGTTGTTAAGGAGAGTGCTTTGACTGTTAGCAAGGGTGTAGCTAGGTTTCTAATTCTAATTAATATCATCCCCCCAAACACACCCCAGTCGCCTAGCGAGGCCCTTGCTTAACAAACAAAACACCCTTCCTAACTTCCTACCGTGAGCTGAATGATCAAAATGTATAGTAGAATTGTGCATCACCATTTACTTATCCTTTTGGGCCCCAACATTGAACTGGATCCTAGTAATGCTTTATCTCTGAACTCAACTTATCCATGGAAGGAGAAAATGTATTAATGGAACCTGCTAAAATAGTTCCTTATTCTGTAGGGAATTTTTAGTCAAAAAGGAACATTGAAGTTAGTTGTCTAGGATGTGTCTGAGGCACTAATTTATAATCAACATTTTTTAAAGGCCTTCTACCTTGTTAAAGATTCCAATGACAGAGCTGAGACAGGTGTAAGTCAAGAATGTAGCTAAATTAGAGGCACTTACCTGGGTTTGGATAGAATTGGAGGCTTTAGTGTTAAAATAAGTAAATATTCTCATGCATCTTCTTTGATATCAATTTATGTTTTCAAGGCTTTTTTATTTTTGTAAATTGAAAAATGTTTAAATAGGGATCAGAACAAGGCAAGTTGACCAATTTGTATTTAATTATCTATTCAAACTATTCTACCTTATTAAATTCACTCATGAATAGGTTAAGATGGGTAAAAATAAAGAAATTGGTAAGTGGCCAGTGAGTTTTGAGACTTTAGTGGCAGGCAAGATTAGGATAAGAATATTTTTTTTGGCATCTTCAATCATTTTATGAAATATTTCAGGGCTTTTTTGTAAAAAAAAAATGGAACAATGAAGTTAGGTGACTGGGGCATGCTTTGGATACCTATTTGTAACTGAAAATCTTTGAAAGGCATTCTACCCTGTTAAATTTTCTCAACACTGAGAATGGTGTAAGTAAAGAATAAAGCTAAATGAAGGGGTTTTCCTGGGTTAGGTTAAAATTTGAGCTTAAGCATTAAGATCAGGAAATATTCTCATGCATCTTCCTTGATTTAAATTTATATCTTCAAGGCTTTGTTTAGGATTAATGACAAAAATTAAGATAGCGGACCAGGATACAGCTGAGGGACCAATTAGTATTTGACAATTTTTTTCAAACCCTTCTACCTTATTCATTTTTTTTCATAAGTGGGCTAAGATGGTTGTAAATAAACAATTTGATAGGTAATGGGGATGTTTTGAGACTTTTGGGGCTGGCAAGGTTAGGAAAAGGATATGTTCTTGCGCATCTTCAATTAATTCATATAATATTTCGGGGAATTTTTTGTCAAAAAAAAAGGAACAATGAAGTAAGTTGACCAGTGTGTCTGAGGGACTAATTTATAATTGAAAACTTTGAAAAGCCTTCTACCTTGTTAAAATTTCTCATCACAGGGCTTAGTTAGGTGTAAGTTAAGAATGCAACTAAATGAGAGGCGTTTACTTGGGTTTGATTAAAATTTGAGGCTTGAGTGTTAAAAAAAGTAAATTTTGTCATGCATCTTCTTTGATATAAATTTATGTTTTCAAGGCTTTTTTTATTTTTGTAAATTGAAAAATGTTTAAATAGGGATCAGAACAAGGCAAGTTGACCAATTTGTATTTAATTATCTATTCAAACCATTCTACCTTATTAAATTCACTCATGAATAGGTTAAGATGGGAAAAATAAAGAAATTGGTAAGTGGCCAGTGAGTTTTGAGACTTTAGTGGCAGGCAAGATTAGGATAAGAATATTTTTTTGGCATCTTCAATCATTTTATGAAATATTTCAGGTCTTTTTTGCAAAAAAAAAAAAAAAAAAAAAAAAATGGAACAATGAAGTTAGGTGACTGGGGCATGCTTTGGGTACCTATTTGTAACTGAAAATCTTTGAAAGGCATTCTAACCTGTTAAATTTTCTCAATACTGAGATGGTGTAAGTAAAGAATAAAGCTAAATGACAGGTGTTTTCCTGGGTTAGGTTAAAATTTGAGCTTTACATTAAGATCAGGAAATATTCTCATGCATCTTCTTTGATTTCAATTAATATCTTCAAGGCTTTGTTTAGGATTAACGACAAAAATTAAGATAGCGGACCAGGATACAGCTGAGGGACCAATTAGTATTTGACAATTTTTTTCAAACCCTTCCACCTTATTCATTTTTTTTCATAAGTGGGCTAAGATGGTTGTAAATAAACAATTTGATAGGTAATGGGGATGTTTTGAGACTTTTGGGGCTGGCAAGGTTAGGAAAAGGATATGTTCTTGCGCATCTTCAAATATTTCATATAATATTTCAGGGAATTTTTTGTCAAAAAAAAAAGGAACAATGAAGTAAGGTGACCAGTGTGTCTGAGGGACTAATTTATAATTGAAAACTTTGAAAAGCCTTCTACCTTGTTAAAATTTCTCATCACAGGGCTGAGATAGGTGAAAGTAAAGAATGTAACTAAATGAGAGGCGTTTACTTGGGTTTGATTAAAATTTGAGGCTTGAGTGTTAAAATAAGTAAATATTCTCATGCGTCTTCTTTGATATCAATTTATGTTTTCAAGGCTTTTTTTATTTTTGTAAATTAAAAAATGTTTAAATAGGGATCAGAACAAGGCAAGTTGACCAATTTGTATTTTATTATCTATTCAAACCATTCTACCTTATTAAATTCACTCATGAATAGGTTAAGATGGGTAAAAATAAAGAAATTGGTAAGTGGCCAGTGAGTTTTGAGACTTTAGTGGCAGGCAAGATTAGGATAAGAATATTTTTTTTGGCATCTTCAATCATTTTATGAAATATTTCAGGGCTTTTTTGTAAAAAAAAAATGGAACAATGAAGTTAGGTGACTGGGGCATGCTTTGGATACCTATTTGTAACTGAAAATCTTTGAAAGGCATTCTACTCTGTTAAATTTTCTCAATACTGAGATGGTGTAAGTAAAGAATAAAGCTAAATGACAGGTGTTTTCCTGGGTTAGGTTAAAATTTGAGCTTTAGCATTAAGATCAGGAAATATTCTCATGCATCTTCCTTGATTTCAATTTATATCTTCAAGGCTTTGTTTAGGATTAACGACAAAAATTAAGATAGCGGACCAGGATACAGCTGAGGGACCAATTAGTATTTGACAATTTATTTCAAACCCTTCTACCTTATTCATTTTTTTTCATAAGTGGGCTAAGATGGTTGTAAATAAACAATTTGATAGGTAATGGGGATGTTTTGAGACTTTTGGGGCTGGCAAGGTTAGGAAAAGGATATGTTCTTGCGCATCTTCAATTATTTCATATAATATTACAGGGAATATTTTGTCAAAAAAAAGGAACAATGAAGTAAGGTGATTAGTGTGTCTGAGGGACTAATTTATAATTGAAAACTTTGAAAAGCCTTCTACCTTGTTAAAATTTCTCATCACAGGGCTGAGATAGGTGTAAGTTAAGAATGCAACTAGATGAGAGGCGTTTACTTGGGTTTGATTAAAATTTGAGGCTTGAGTGTTAAAAAAAGTAAATTTTGTCATGCGTCTTCTTTGATATCAATTTATGTTTTCAAGGCTTTTTTATTTTTGTAAATTGAAAAATGTTTAAATAGGGATCAGAACAAGGCAAGTTGACCAATTTGTATTTAATTATCTATTCAAACCATTCTACCTTATTAAATTCACTCATGACTAGGTTAAGATGGGTAAAAATAAAGAAATTGGTAAGTGGCCAGTGAGTTTTGAGACTTTAGTGGCAGGCAAGATTAGGATAAGAATATTTTTTTTTGGCATGTTCAATCATTTAATGAAATATTTCAGGGCTTTTTGGTAAAAAAAATGGAACAATGAAGTTAGGTGACTGGGGCATGCTTTGGGTACCTATTTGTAACTGAAAATCTTTGAAAGGCATTCTTCCCTGTTAAATTTTCTCAATACTGAGATGGTGTAAGTAAAGAATAAAGCTAAATGACAGGTGTTTTCCTGAGTTAGGTTAAAATTTGAGCTTTAGCATTAAGATCAGGAATTATTCTCATGCATCTTCTTTGATTTCTATTTATATCTTCAAGGCTTTGTTTAGGATTAACGACAAAAATTAAGATAGCGGACCAGGATACAGCTGAGGGACCAATTAGTATTTGACAATTTTTATGAAACCCTTCTACCTTATTCATTTTTTTTCATAAGTGGGCTAAGATGGTTGTAAATAAACAATTTGATAGGTAATGGGGATGTTTTGAGACTTTTGGGGCTGGCAAGGTTAGGAAAAGGATATGTTCTTGCGCATCTTCAATTATATCATATGATATTTCAGGGAATATTTTGTCAAAAAAAAGGAACAATGAAGTAAGGTGACCAGTGTGTCTGAGGGACTAATTTATAATTGAAAACTTTGAAAAGCCTTCTTTCTTGTTAGAATTTCTCATCACAGGGCTTAGTTAGGTGTAAGTTAAGAATGCATCTAAATGAGAGGCGTTTACTTGGGTTTGATTAAAATTTGAGGCTTGAGTGTTAAAAAAAGTAAATTTTGTCATGCATCTTCTTTGATATCAATTTATGTTTTCAAGGCTTTTTTATTTTTGTCAATTGAAAAATGTTTAAATAGGGATTAGAACAAGGCAAGTTGACCAATTTGTATTTAATTATCTATTCAAACCATTCTACCTTTTTAAATTCACTCATGACTAGGTTAAGATGGGAAAAATAAAGAAATTGGTAAGTGGCCAGTGAGTTTTGAGACTTTAGTGGCAGGCAAGATTAGGATAAGAATATTTTTTTGGCATCTTCAATCATTTTATGAAATATTTCAGGTCTTTTTTGTAAAAAAAAAATAAAAAAAATGGAACAATGAAGTTAGGTGACTGGGGCATGCTTTGGGTACCTATTTGTAACTGAAAATCTTTGAAAGGCATTCTACCCTGTTAAATTTTCTCAATACTGAGATGGTGTAAGAAAAGAATAAAGCTAAATGACAGGTGTTTTCCTGGGTTAGGTTAGAATTCGAGCTTTAGCATTAAGGTCAGGAAATATTCTCATGCATCTTCTTTGATTTCAATTTATATCTTCAAGGCTTTGTTTAGGATTAACAACAAAAATTAAGATAGCGGACCAGGATACAGCTGAGGGACCAATTAGTATTTGACAATTTTTTTTCAAACCCTTCTGCCGCCGTCATAGCGCAGTTGGTAGCGCGTCGGACTTTCATTCAAAGGGTCCCGGGTTCGATCCCCGACGGCGGCAAATCTCTTTCCGACATTTGTCTACCACCAATGGGCAGATAATCGTAAGCCTATGTGGGATAGCAGCTGGAGGCTAGGAAAGGGTGTAGTGGTAGTACTGGTGCGAGAAATACCAGGAATCCATTGTTAGGTGCTCCAGCCGCCGCGATATAACTGAAAGATTGTTGAAAGCGGCGTTAAACCCCATTCAAACAAACAATCAAACCCTTCTACCTTATTCATTTTTTTTCATAAGTGGGCTAAGATGGTTGTAAATAAACAATTTGATAGGTAATGGGGATGTTTTGAGACTTTTGGGGCTGGCAAGGTTAGGAAAAGGATATGTTCTTGCGCATCTTCAATTATTTCATATAATATTTCAGGGAATATTTTGTCAAAAAAAAAAGGAACAATGAAGTAAGGTGACCAGTGTGTCTGAGGGACTAATTTATAATTGAAAACTTTGAAAAGCCTTCTACCTTGTTAAAATTTCTCATCACAGGGCTGAGATAGGTGTAAGTTAAGAATGTAACTAAATGAGAGGCGTTTACTTGGGTTTGATTAAAATTTGAGGCTTGAGTGTTAAAAAAAGTAAATATTGTCATGCGTCTTCTTTGATATCAATTTATGTTTTCAAGGCTTTTTTTATTTTTGTAAATTGAAAAATGTTTAAATAGGGATCAGAACAAGGCAAGTTGACCAATTTGTATTTAATTATCTATTCAAACCATTCTACCTTTTTAAATTCATTCATGACTAGGTTAAGATGGGAAAAATAAAGAAATTGGTAAGTGGCCAGTGAGTTTTGAGACTTTAGTGGCAGGCAAGATTAGGATAAGAATATTTTTTTTGGCATCTTCAACCATTTTATGAAATATTTAAGGCCTTTTTTGTAAAAAAAAAATGGAACAATGAAGTTAGGTGACTGGGACATGCTTTGGGTACCTATTTGTAACTGAAAATCTTTGAAAGACATTCTACCCTGTTAAATTTTCTCAATACTGAGATGGTGTAAGTAAAGAATAAAGCTAAATGACAGGTGTTTTCCTGGGTTAGGTTAAAATTTGAGCTTTAGCATTAAGATCAGGAAATATTCTCATGCATCTTCTTTGATTTCAATTTATATCTTCAAGGCTTTGTTTAGGATTAACGACAAAAATTAAGATAGTGGACAAGGATACAGCTGAGGGACCAATTAGTATTTGACAATTTTTTTCAAACCCTTCTACCTTATTCATTTTTTTTCATAAGTGGGCTAAGATGGTTGTAAATAAACAATTTGATAGGTAATGGGGATGTTTTGAGACTTTTGGGGCTGGCAAGGTTAGGAAAAGGATATGTTCTTGCGCATCTTCAATTATTTCATATAAAATTTCAGGGAATATTTTGTCAAAAAAAAGGAACAATGAAGTAAGGTGACCAGTGTGTCTGAGGGGCTAATTTATAATTGAAAACTTTGAAAAGCCTTCTACCTTGTTAAAATTTCTCATCACAGGGCTGAGATAGGTGTAAGTTAAGAATGTAACTAAATGAGAGGCGTTTACTTGGGTTTGATTAAAATTTGAGGCTTGAGTGTTAAAAAAAGTAAATTTTGTCATGCATTTTCTTTGATATTAATTTATGTTTTCAAGGCTTTTTTTATTTTTGTAAATTGAAAAATGTTTAAATAGGGATTAGAACAAGGCAAGTTGACCAATTTGTATTTAATTATCTATTCAAACCATTCTACCTTATTAAATTCACTCATGACTAGGTCAAGATGGGAAAAATAAAGAAATTGGTAAGTGGCCAGTGAGTTTTGAGACTTTAGTGGCAGGCAAGATTAGGATAAGAATATTTTTTTTGGCATCTTCATCCATTTTATGAAATATTTCAGGGCTTTTTTGTAAAAAAAAAATTAAACAATGAAGTTAGGTGACTGGGGCATGCTTTGGGTACCTATTTGTAACTGAAAATCTTTGAAAGGCATTCTTCCCTGTTAAATTTTCTCAATACTGAGATGGTGTAAGTAAAGAATAAAGCTAAATGACAGGTGTTTTCCTGGGTTAGGTTAAAATTTGAGTTTTAGCATTAAGATCAGGAAATATTCTCATGCATCTTCTTTGATTTCAATTAATATCTTCAAGGCTTTGTTTAGGATTAACGACAAAAATTAAGATAGCGGACCAGGATACAGCTGAGGGACCAATTAGTATTTGACAATTTTTTTCAAACCCTTCTACCTTATTCATTTTTTTTCATAAGTGGGCTAAGATCAGGGGTTGAAAAATCCACTCGCCCGCTCGCATTGGCGAGTAGAACATGCCGTAGGGCGAGTAGATTTGGGGACGAACTAGTCCGACGGGGCGAGTGCAAATTTAGGACTTGAATTACGCTGATTGAGGGAAAAAAATAAAGGATCGAAAAAGAAAGTATTTATTTCAAACAACTTCATATCGGAAACAATAATATTCCATGTAAAATTAGACCGTTCCCAGTTTATGTTGATCAATCTTCATAGACGCTTGATTTGTAGACTGGAGACCTTGTCGAAATACACGATAATGTATAGACAGGATCTCCAGTTTAGCCTGCATAGTATTCCGTATCTTTAAACGCTTGATTGTGTATTGCAAAGCGAAAATACGTCGATCTAGATAAAATTCGTCTGTTTTAAAACTCATGGCTGGAACATCGGACATCGGATCGTTTTTTGGGTAGTAATTTTCTTCATCTTTAAGGGCGAGTTGGGTTGCCTTAAGGGCGAGTAGAAATTCAGAGCTACTGGTCCTACAGGACTAGTAGGTTTGAAGAAATTTTTCAACCCCTGGCTAAGATGGTTGTAAATAAACAATTTGATAGGTAATGGGGATGTTTTGAGACTTTTGGGGCTGGCAAGGTTAGGAAAAGGATATGTTCTTGCGCATCTTCAATTATTTCATATAATATTTCAGGGAATATTTTGTCAAAAAAAAGGAACAATGAAGTAAGGTGACCAGTGTGTCTGAGGGACTAATTTATAATTGAAAACTTTGAAAAGCCTTCTACCTTGTTAAAATTTCTCATCACAGGGCTTAGTTAGGTGTAAGTTAAGAATGCAACTAAATGAGGGGCGTTTACTTGGGTTTGATTAAAATTTGAGGCTTTAGTGTTAAAAAAGTAAATATTGTCATGCGTCTTCTTTGATATCAATTTATGTTTTCAAGGCTTTTTTATTTTTGTAAATTGAAAAATGTTTAAATAGGGATCAGAACAAGGCAAGTTGACCAATTTGTATTTAATTATCTATTCAAACCATTCTACCTTATTAAATTCACTCATGACTAGGTTAAGATGGGAAAAATAAAGAAATTGGTAAGTGGCCAGTGAGTTTTGAGACTTTAGTGGCAGGCAAGATTAGGATAAGAATATTTTTTTTGGCATCTTCATCCATTTTATGAAATATTTCAGGGCTTTTTTGTAAAAAAAAAATTAAACAATGAAGTTAGGTGACTGGGGCATGCTTTGGGTACCTATTTGTAACTGAAAATCTTTGAAAGGCATTCTTCCCTGTTAAATTTTCTCAATACTGAGATGGTGTAAGTAAAGAATAAAGCTAAATGACAGGTGTTTTCCTGGGTTAGGTTAAAATTTGAGCTTTAGCATTAAGATCAGGAAATAATCTCATGCATCTTATTTGATTTCAATTAATATCTTCAAGGCTTTGTTTAGGATTAACGATAAAAATTAAGATAGCGGACCAGGATACAGCTGAGGGACCAATTAGTATTTGACAATTTTTTTCAAACCCTTCTACCTTATTCATTTTTTTTCATAAGTGGGCTAAGATGGTTGTAAATAAACAATTTGATAGGTAATGGGGATGTTTTGAGACTTTTGGGGCTGGCAAGGTTAGGAAAAGGATATGTTCTTGCGCATCTTCAATTATTTCATATAATATTTCAGGGAATATTTTGTCAAAAAAAAGGAACAATGAAGTAAGGTGACCAGTGTGTCTGAGGGACTAATTTATAATTGAAAACTTTGAAAAGCCTTCTATCTTGTTTAAATTTCTCATCACAGGGCTTAGTTAGGTGTAAGTTAAGAATGCAACTAAATGAGAGGCGTTTACTTGGGTTTGATTAAAATTTGAGGCTTTAGTGTTAAAAAAAGTAAATATTGTCATGCGTCTTCTTTGATATCAATTTATGTTTTCAAGGCTTTTTTATTTTTGTAAATTGAAAAATGTTTACATAGGGATCAGAACAAGGCAAGTTGACCAATTTGTATTTAATTATCTATTCAAACCATTCTACCTTATTAAATTCACTCATGACTAGGTTAAGATGGGAAAAATAAAGAAATTGGTAAGTGGCCAGTGAGTTTTGAGACTTTAGTGGCAGGCAAGATTAGGATAAGAATATTTTTTTTGGCATCTTCAACCATTTTATGATTTCAGGCCTTTTTTGTAAAAAAAATGGAACAATGATGTAAGGTGACTGGGGCATGCTTTGGGTACCTAATTTTAACTGAAAATCTTTGAAAGGCATTCTACCCTGTTAAATTTTCTCAATACTGAGATGGTGTAAGTAAAGAAAGAAGCTAAATGACAGGTGTTTTCCTGGGTTAGGTTAAAATTTGAGCTTTAGCATTAAGATCAG
Source organism: Fragum fragum (assembly GCA_946902895.1). NCBI lineage: Eukaryota > Metazoa > Mollusca > Bivalvia > Cardiida > Cardiidae > Fragum > Fragum fragum. The sequence goes on along the minus strand of OX336366.1, from coordinate 81,423,888 downwards.
GAATTATTCTCATGCAGCTTCTTTGATTTCTATTTATATCTTCAAGGCTTTGTTTAGGATTAACAACAAAAATTAAGATAGCGGACCAGGATACAGCTGAGGGACCAATTAGTATTTGACAATTTTTTTCAAACCCTTCTACCTTATTCATTTTTTTTCATAAGTGGGCTAAGATGGTTGTAAATAAACAATTTGATAGGTAATGGGGATGTTTTGAGACTTTTGGGGCTGGCAAGGTTAGAAAAAGGATATGTTCCTGCGCATCTTCAATTATTTCATATAATATTTCAGGGAATATTTTGTCATAAAAAGGAACAAAGAAGTAAGGTGACCAGTGTGTCTGAGGGACTAATTTATAATTGAAAACTTTGAAAAGCCTTCTACCTTGTTAAAATTTCTCATCACAGGGCTGAGATAGGTGTAAGTTAAGAATGTAACTAAATGAGAGGCGTTTACTTGGGTTTGATTAAAATTTGAGGCTTGAGTGTTAAAAAAAGTAAATTTTGTCATGCATCTTCTTTGATATCAATTTATGTTTTCAAGGCTTTTTTTATTTTTGTAAATTGAAAAATGTTTAAATAGGGATTAGAACAAGGCAAGTTGACCAATTTGTATTTAATTATCTATTCAAACCATTCTACCTTATTAAATTCACTCATGACTAGGTCAAGATGGGAAAAATAAAGAAATTGGTAAGTGGCCAGTGAGTTTTGAGACTTTAGTGGCAGGCAAGATTAGGATAAGAATATTTTTTTTGGCATCTTCATCCATTTTATGAAATATTTCAGGGCTTTTTTGTAAAAAAAAAATTAAACAATGAAGTTAGGTGACTGGGGCATGCTTTGGGTACCTATTTGTAACTGAAAATCTTTGAAAGGCATTCTTCCCTGTTAAATTTTCTCAATACTGAGATGGTGTAAGTAAAGAATAAAGCTAAATGACAGGTGTTTTCCTGGGTTAGGTTAAAATTTGAGTTTTAGCATTAAGGTCAGGAAATATTCTCATGCATCTTCTTTGATTTCAATTAATATCTTCAAGGCTTTGTTTAGGATTAACAACAAAAATTAAGATAGCGGACCAGGATACAGCTGAGGGACCAATTAGTATTTGACAATTTTTTTCAAACCCTTCAACCTTATTTATTTTTTTTCATAAGTGGGCTAAGATGGTTGTAAATAAACAATTTGATAGGTAATGGGGATGTTTTGAGACTTTTGGGGCTGGCAAGGTTAGAAAAAGGATATGTCCCTGCACATCTTCAATTATTTCATATAATATTTCAGGGAATATTTAGTAAAAAAAGAGGAACAATGAAGTAAGGTGACCAGTGTGTCTGAGGGACTAATTTATAATTGAAAACTTTGAAAAGCCTTCTACCTTGTTAAAATTTCTCATCACAGGGCTGAGATAGGTGTAAGTTAAGAATGTAACTAAATGAGAGGCGTTTACTTGGGTTTGATTAAAAATTGAGGCTTGAGTGTTAAAAAAAGTAAAATATTGTCATGCATCTTCCTTGATATCAATTTATGTTTTCAAGGCTTTTTTTATTTTTGTAAATTGAAAAATGTTTAAATAGGGATCAGAACAAGGCAAGTTGACCAATTTGTATTTAATTATCTATTCAAACCATTCTACCTTATTAAATTCACTCATGACTAGGTTAAGATGGGAAAAATAATGAAATTGGTAAGTGGCCAGTGAGTTTTGAGACTTTAGTGGCAGGCAAGATTAGGATAAGAATATTTTTTTTTTGGCATCTTCAACCATTTTATGAAATATTTCGGGGCTTTTTTGTAAAAAAAATGGAACAATGAAGTTAGGTGACTGGGGCCTGCTTTGGGTACCTATTTGTAACTGAAAATCTTTGAAAGGCATTCTACCCTGTTAAATTTTCTCAATACTGAGATGGTGTAAGTAAAGAATAAAGCTAAATGACAGGTGTTTTCCTGGGTTAGGTTAAAATTTGAGCTTTAGCATTAAGATCAGGAAATAATCTCATGCATCTTCTTTGATTTCAATTAATATCTTCAAGGCTTTGTTTAGGATTAACGACAAAAATTAAGATAGCGGACCAGGATACAGCTGAGGGACCAATTAGTATTTGACAATTTTTTTCAAACCCTTCTACCTTATTCATTTTTTTTCATAAGTGGGCTAAGATGGTTGTAAATAAACAATTTGATAGGTAATGGGGATGTTTTGAGACTTTTGGGGCTGGCAAGGTTAGGAAAAGGATATGTTCTTGCGCATCTTCAATTATTTCATATAATATTTCAGGGAATATTTTGTCAAAAAAAAGGAACAATGAAGTAAGGTGACCAGTGTGTCTGAGGGACTAATTTATAATTGAAAACTTTGAAAAGCCTTCTATCTTGTTTAAATTTCTCATCACAGGGCTTAGTTAGGTGTAAGTTAAGAATGCAACTAAATGAGAGGCGTTTACTTGGGTTTGATTAAAATTTGAGGCTTTAGTGTTAAAAAAAGTAAATATTGTCATGCGTCTTCTTTGATATCAATTTATGTTTTCAAGGCTTTTTTATTTTTGTAAATTGAAAAATGTTTACATAGGGATCAGAACAAGGCAAGTTGACCAATTTGTATTTAATTATCTATTCAAACCATTCTACCTTATTAAATTCACTCATGACTAGGTTAAGATGGGAAAAATAAAGAAATTGGTAAGTGGCCAGTGAGTTTTGAGACTTTAGTGGCAGGCAAGATTAGGATAAGAATATTTTTTTTGGCATCTTCAACCATTTTATGATTTCAGGCCTTTTTTGTAAAAAAAATGGAACAATGATGTAAGGTGACTGGGGCATGCTTTGGGTACCTAATTTTAACTGAAAATCTTTGAAAGGCATTCTACCCTGTTAAATTTTCTCAATACTGAGATGGTGTAAGTAAAGAAAGAAGCTAAATGACAGGTGTTTTCCTGGGTTAGGTTAAAATTTGAGCTTTAGCATTAAGATCAGGAATTATTCTCATGCAGCTTCTTTGATTTCTAATTATATCTTCAAGGCTTTGTTTAGGATTAACAACAAAAATTAAGATAGCGGACCAGGATACAGCTGAGGGACCAATTAGTATTTGACAATTTTTTTCAAACCCTTCTACCTTATTCATTTTTTTTCATAAGTGGGCTAAGATGGTTGTAAATAAACAATTTGATAGGTAATGGGGATGTTTTGAGACTTTTGGGGCTGGCAAGGTTAGAAAAAGGATATGTTCCTGCGCATCTTCAATTATTTCATATAATATTTCAGGGAATATTTTGTCATAAAAAGGAACAAAGAAGTAAGGTGACCAGTGTGTCTGAGGGACTAATTTATAATTGAAAACTTTGAAAAGCCTTCTACCTTGTTAAAATTTCTCATCACAGGGCTGAGATAGGTGTAAGTTAAGAATGTAACTAAATGAGAGGCGTTTACTTGGGTTTGATTAAAATTTGAGGCTTGAGTGTTAAAAAAAGTAAATTTTGTCATGCATCTTCTTTGATATCAATTTATGTTTTCAAGGCTTTTTTTATTTTTGTAAATTGAAAAATGTTTAAATAGGGATTAGAACAAGGCAAGTTGACCAATTTGTATTTAATTATCTATTCAAACCATTCTACCTTATTAAATTCACTCATGACTAGGTCAAGATGGGAAAAATAAAGAAATTGGTAAGTGGCCAGTGAGTTTTGAGACTTTAGTGGCAGGCAAGATTAGGATAAGAATATTTTTTTTGGCATCTTCATCCATTTTATGAAATATTTCAGGGCTTTTTTGTAAAAAAAAAATTAAACAATGAAGTTAGGTGACTGGGGCATGCTTTGGGTACCTATTTGTAACTGAAAATCTTTGAAAGGCATTCTTCCCTGTTAAATTTTCTCAATACTGAGATGGTGTAAGTAAAGAATAAAGCTAAATGACAGGTGTTTTCCTGGGTTAGGTTAAAATTTGAGTTTTAGCATTAAGGTCAGGAAATATTCTCATGCATCTTCTTTGATTTCAATTAATATCTTCAAGGCTTTGTTTAGGATTAACAACAAAAATTAAGATAGCGGACCAGGATACAGCTGAGGGACCAATTAGTATTTGACAATTTTTTTCAAACCCTTCAACCTTATTTATTTTTTTTCATAAGTGGGCTAAGATGGTTGTAAATAAACAATTTGATAGGTAATGGGGATGTTTTGAGACTTTTGGGGCTGGCAAGGTTAGAAAAAGGATATGTCCCTGCACATCTTCAATTATTTCATATAATATTTCAGGGAATATTTAGTAAAAAAAGAGGAACAATGAAGTAAGGTGACCAGTGTGTCTGAGGGACTAATTTATAATTGAAAACTTTGAAAAGCCTTCTACCTTGTTAAAATTTCTCATCACAGGGCTGAGATAGGTGTAAGTTAAGAATGTAACTAAATGAGAGGCGTTTACTTGGGTTTGATTAAAAATTGAGGCTTGAGTGTTAAAAAAAGTAAATATTGTCATGCATCTTCCTTGATATCAATTTATGTTTTCAAGGCTTTTTTTATTTTTGTAAATTGAAAAATGTTTAAATAGGGATCAGAACAAGGCAAGTTGACCAATTTGTATTTAATTATCTATTCAAACCATTCTACCTTATTAAATTCACTCATGACTAGGTTAAGATGGGAAAAATAATGAAATTGGTAAGTGGCCAGTGAGTTTTGAGACTTTAGTGGCAGGCAAGATTAGGATAAGAATATTTTTTTTTTGGCATCTTCAACCATTTTATGAAATATTTCGGGGCTTTTTTGTAAAAAAAATGGAACAATGAAGTTAGGTGACTGGGGCCTGCTTTGGGTACCTATTTGTAACTGAAAATCTTTGAAAGGCATTCTACCCTGTTAAATTTTCTCAATACTGAGATGGTGTAAGTAAAGAATAAAGTTAAATGACAGGTGTTTTCCTGGGTAAGGTTAAAATTTGAGCTTTAGCATTAAGATCAGGAAATATTCTCATGCATCTTCTTTGATTTCAATTAATATCTTCAAGGCTTTGTTTAGGATTAACAACAAAAATTAAGATAGCGGACCAGGATACAGCTGAGGGACCAATATGTATTTGACAATTTTTTTCAAACCCTTCTACCTTATTCATTTTTTTTCATAAGTGGGCTAAGATGGTTGTTAATAAACAATTTGATAGGTAAAGGGGATGTTTTGAGACTTTTGGGGCTGGCAAGGTTAGGAAAAGGATATGTTCCTGCACATCTTCAATTATATCATATAATATTTCAGGAAATATTTTGTCAAAAAAAAGGAACAATGAAGTAAGGTGACCAGTGTGTCTGAGGGACTAATTTATAATTGAAAACTTTGAAAAGCCATCTACCTTGTTAAAATTTCTCATCACAGGGCTTAGTTAGGTGTAAGTTAAGAATGCAACTAAATGAGAGGCGTTTACTTGGGTTTGATTAAAATTTGAGGCTTTACTGTTAAAAAAAGTAAATATTGTCATGCGTCTTCTGATATCAATTTATGTTTTCAAGGCTTTTTTTATTTTTGTAAATTGAAAAATGTTTAAATAGGGATCAGAACAAGGCAAGTTGACCAATTTGTATTTAATTATCTATTCAAACCATTCTACCTTATTAAATTCACTCATGACTAGGTTAAGATGGGAAAAATAAAGAAATTGGTAAGTGGCCAGTGAGTTTTGAGACTTTAGTGGCAGGCAAGATTAGGATAAGAATTTTTTTTTGGCATCTTCAATCATTTTATAAAATATATCAGGGCTTTTTTTGTAAAAAAAAAATGGAACAATGAAGTTAGGTGACTGGGGCATTCTTTGGGTACCTATTTGTAACTGAAAATCATTGAAAGGCATTCTACCCTGTTAAATTTTCTCGATACTGAGAATGGTGTAAGTAAAGAAAGAAGCTAAATGACAGGTGTTTTCCTGGGTTAGGTTAAAATTTGAGCTTTAGCATTAAGATCAGGAAATATTCTAATGCATCTTCCTTGATTTCAATTTATATCTTCAAGGCTTTGTTTAGGTTAAATGACAAAAAATAAAATAGCGGACCAGGATACAGCTGAGGGACTAATTAGTATTTGACAATTTTTTTCAAACCCTTCTACCTTATTCATTTTTTTTCATAAGTGGGCTAAGATGGTTGTAAATAAACAATTTGATAGGTAATGGGGATGTTTTGAGACTTTTGGGGCTGTCAAGGTTAGGGAAAGGATATTCTCTTGGGCATCTTCAATTATTTCATATAATATTTCAGGAAATATTTTGTCAAAAAAAAGGAACAATGAAGTAAGGTGACCAGTGTGTCTGAGGGACTAACTTATAATTGAAAACTTTGAAAAGCCTTCTACCTTGTTAAAATTTCTCATCACAGGGCTGAGATAGGTGTAAGTTAAGAATGTAACTAAATGAGAGGCGTTTACTTGGGTTTGATTAAAATTTGAGGCTTGAGTGTTAAAATATGTAAATATTGTCATGCGTCTTCTTTGATTTCAATATATGTTTTCAAGGTTTTTTTTTTTTTGGTTAAATGAAAAATAGTTTAAATAGGAATCAGAACAACAAGTGGACAGGGTGTCGGAAATGTTTTTGCCTGAAATATCATTTTAACAAAATACAGGGTTAGGACAATGTATTTAACAAAGGTTAAGTTAGGTGACTAGGTTTGGCAGCATACTACCAATAAGAAGTAGGAAATGTTCTTCACTGTCTGTTATTTACTTTTGTTTTTCCACAGCGTGGCAGGGTTTTGAGAAAAGATGTTATAAGGGGACCAGGGCAAAGCAGTGCACCCTTTGGGAATAGTAAATGTTGTTTGGCAGTTTTACTGTGCATTTAAATCTTTTCAGGTCAATGTTGGTTGTTAAGGAGAGTGCTTTGACTGTTAGCAAGGGTGTAGCTAGGTTTCTAATTCTAATTAATAACATCCCCCCAAACACACCCCAGTCGCCTAGCGAGGCCCTTGCTTAACAAACAAAACACTTCCTAACTTCCTACCTTGAGGTGAAAGATCAAAATGCATAGTAGAATTGTGCATCACCATTTACTTATCCTTTTGGGCCCCCACCTTGAACTGGCCTCCTAGTAATGCTTTTTCTCTGAACTCAACTAATCCATGGAAGGAGAAAATGTATTAATAGAACCTGCTAAAATAGTTCCTTATTCTGTAGGGAATTTTTAGTCAAAAAGGAACAATGAAGTTAGTTGTCTAGGATGTGTCTGAGGAACTAATTTATAATTAAGATTTTTTAAAGGCCTTCTACCTTGTTAAAGTTTCCAATGACAGGGTTGAGACAGGTGTAAGTCAAGAATGTATCTAAATGGGAGGCACTTACCTGGGTTTGATTAAAATTTGAGGCTTTAGTGTTAAAAAAAGTAAATATTCTCATGAGTCTTCTTTGATATCAATTTATGTTTTCAAGGCTTTTTTATTTTTGTAAATTGAAAAATGTTTAAATAGGGATCAGAACAAGGCAAGTTGACCAATTTGTATTTAATTATCTATTCAAACCATTCTGCCTTATTAAATTCACTCATGACTAGGTGAAGATGGGTAAAAATAAAGAAATTGGTAAGTGGCCAGTGAGTTTTGAGACTTTAGTGGCAGGCAAGATTAGGATAAGAATATTTTTTTGGGCATCTTCAATCATTTTATGAAATATTTCGGGGCTTTTTTGTAAAAAAAATGGAACAATGAGGTTAGGTGACTGGGGCATGCTTTGGGTACCTATTCTTAACTGAAAATCTTTGAAAGGCATTCTACCCTGTTAAATTTTCTCAATACTTAGATGGTGTAAGTAAAGAATAAAGCTAAATGACAGGTGTTTTCCTGGGTTAGGTTAAAATTTGAGTTTTAGCATTAAGATCAGGAAATATTCTCATGCATCTTCTTTGATTTCAATTTATATCTTCAAGGCTTTGTTTAGGATTAACGACAAAAATTAAGATAGCGGACCAGGATACAGCTGAGGGACTAATTAGTATTTGACAATTTTTTTCAAACCCTTCAACCTTATTCATTTTTTTTCATAAGTGGGCTAAGATGGTTGTAAATAAACAATTTGATAAGTAATGGGGATGTTTTGAGACTTTTGGGGCTGGCAAGGTTAGGAAAATGATATGTTCTTGCGCATCTTCAATTATTTCATATAATATTTCGGGGAATTTTTTGTCAAAAAAAAAGGAACAATGAAGTAAGTTGACCAGTGTGTCTGAGGGACTAATTTATAATTGAAAACTTTGAAAAGCCTTCTACCTTGTTAAAATTTCTCATCACAGGGCTGAGATAGGTGTAAGTTAAGAATGTATCTAAATGAGAGGCGTTTACTTGGGTTTGATTAAAATTTGAGGCTTTACTGTTAAACAAAGTAAATATTGTCATGCGTCTTCTTTGATATCAATTTATGTTTTCAAGGCTTTTTTATTTTTGTAAATTGATAAATGCCTAAATAGGGATCAGAACAAGGCAAGTTGACCAATTTGTATTTAATTATCTATTCAAACCATTCTACCTTATTAAATTCACTCATGACTAGTTTAATATGGGTAAGGATAAACAAATTGGTAAGTGGCCAGTGAATTTTGAGACTTTAGTGGCAGGCAAGATTAGGATTAGAATATTTTTTGGGGCATCTTCAACCATTTTATAAAATATTTCAGGGCTTTTTTGTAAAAAAAATGGAACAATGAAGTTAGGTGACTGAGGCATGCTTTGGGTACCTATTTGTAACTGAAAATCTTTGAAAGGCATTCTACCCTGTTAAATTTTCTCAATACTGAGATGGTGTAAGTAAAGAATAAAGCTAAATGACAGGGGTTTTCCTGGGTTAGGTTAAAATTTGAGCTTTAGCATTAAGATCAGGAAATATTCTTATGTATCTTCTTTGATTTCATTTTATATCTTCAAGGCTTTGTTTAGGATTAACGACAAAAATTAAGATAGGGGACCAGGATACAGCTGAGGGACCAATTAGTATTTGACAATTTTTTTCAAACCCTTCTACCTTATTCATTTCTTTTGATAAGTGGGCTAAGATGGTTGTAAATAAACAATTTGATAGGTAATGGGGATGTTTTGAGACATTTGGGGCTGGCAAGGTTAGGAAAAGGATATGTTCTTGCGCATCTTCAATTATTTCATATAATATTTTGCGGAATTTTTTGTCAAAAAAAGGAACAATGAAGTAAGGTGACTAGTGTGTCTGAGGGACTAATTTATAATTGAAAACTTTGAAAAGCCTTCTACCTTGTTAAAATTTCTCATCACAGGGCTGAAATAGGTGTAAGTTAAGAATGTAACTAAATGAGAGGCGTTTACTTGGGTTTGATTAAAATTTGAGGCTTTAGTGTTAAAAAAAGTAAATATTGTCATGAGTCTGTTTTGATATCAATTTATGTTTTCAAGGCTTTTTTATTTTTGTAAATTGAAAAATGTTTAAATAGGGATCAGAACAAGGCAAGTTGACCAATTTGTATTTACTTATCTATTCAAACCATTCTACCTTATTAAATTCACTCATGACTAGGTTAAGATGGGTAAAAATAAAGAAATTGGTAAGTGGCCAGTGACCAGTGAGTTTTGAGACTTTAGTGGCAGGCAAGATTAGGATAAGAATATTTTTTTTTGCATCTTCAATCATTTTATGAAATATTTCAGGGCTTTTCTGTAAAAAAAAAATGGAACAATGAAGTTAGGTGACTGGGGCATGCTTTGGGTACCTACTTGTAACTGAAAATCTTTGAAAGGCATTCTACCCTGTTAAATTTTCTCAATACTGAGATGGTGTTAGTAAAGAAAAAACTAAATGACAGGTGTTTTCCTGGGTTAGGTTAAAATTTGAGCTTTAGCATTAAGATCAGGAAATATTCTCATGCATCTTCTTTGATTTCAATTTATATCTTCAAGGCTTTGTTTAGGATTAACGACAAAAATTAAAATAGCGGACCAGGATACAGCTGAGGGACCAATTAGTATTTGACAATATTTTTCAAACCCTTCTACCTTATTCATTTTTTTTCATAAGTGGGCTAAGATGGTTGTAAATAAACAATTTGATAGGTAATGGGGATGTTTTGAGACTTTTCGGGATGGCAAGGTTAGGAAAAGGATATGTTCTTGCGCATCTTTAATAATTTCATATAATAATTTCGGGATTTTTTTGTCAAAAAAAAAAAGGAACAATGAAGTAAGGTGACCAGTGTGTCTGAGGGACTAATTTATAATTGAAAACTTTGAAAAGCCTTCTACCTTGTTAAAATTTCTCATCACAGGGCTGAGATAGGTGTAAGTTAAGAATGTAACTAAATGAGAGGCGTTTACTTGGGTTTGATTAAAATTGGAGACTTTAGTGTTAAAAAAAGTAAATATTGTCATGCATCTTCTTTGATATCAATTTATGTTTTCAAGGCTTTTTTATTTTTGTAAATTGAAAAATGTCTAAATAGGGATCAGAACAAGGCAAGTTGACCAATTTGTATTTAATTATCTATTCAAACCATTCTACCTTATTAAATTCACTCATGACTAGTTTAATATGGGTAAAAATAAAGAAATTGGTAAGTGGCCAGTGAATTTTGAGACTTTAGTGGCAGGCAAGATTAGGATTGGAATATTTTTTGGGGCATCTTCAACCATTTTATAAAATATTTCAGGGCTTTTTTGTAAAAAAAATGGAACAATGAAGTTAGGTGACTTGGGCATGCTTTGGGTACCTATTTTTAACTGAAAATCTTTGAAAGGCATTCTACCCTGTTAAATTTTCTCAATACTGAGATGGTGTAAGTAAAGAAAAAAGCTAAATGACAGGTGTTTTCCTGGGTTAGGTTAAAATTTTAGCTTAAGCATTAAGATCAGGAAATATTCTCATGCATCTTCTTTGATTTCAATTTATATCTTCAAGGCTTTGTTTAAGATAAACGACAAATATTAAGATAGCGGACCAGGATACAGCTGAGGGACCAATTAGTATTTGACAATTTTTTTTAAACCCTTCTATCTTATTCATTTCTTTTCATAAGTGGGCTAAGATGGTTGTAAATAAACAATTTGATAGGTAATGGGGATGTTTTGAGACTTTTGGGGCTTGCAAGGTTAGGAAAAGGATAAGTTCTTGCGCATCTTCAATTATTTCATATAATAATTTCGGGATTTTTTTGTCACAAAAAAAAAAAAAAGGAACAATGAAGTAAGGTGGCTAGTGTGTCTGAGGGACTAATTTATAATTGAAAACTTTGAAAAGCCTTCTACCTTGTTAAAATTTCTCATCACAGGGCTGAGATAGGTGTAAGTTAAGAATGTAACTAAATGAGAGGCGTTTACTTGGGTTTGATTAAAATTTGAGGCTTTAGTGTTAAAAAAAGTAAATTTTGTCATGCATCTTCTTTGATATCAATTTATGTTTTCAAGGCTTTTTTATTTTTGTAAATTGAAAAATGTTTAAATAGGGATCAGAACAAGGCAAGTTGACCAATTTGATCTAATTATCTATTCAAACCATTCTACCTTATTAAATTCACTCATGACTAGGTTAAGATGGGTAAAAATAAAGAAATTGGTAAGTGGCCAGTGAGTTTTGAGACTTTAGTGGCAGGCAAGATTAGGATAAGAATTTTTTTTGGCATCTTCAATCATTTTATGAAATATTTCAGGGCTTTTTGTAAAAAAAAAATGGAACAATGAAGTTAGGTGACTGGGGCATGCTTTGGGTACCTATTTGTAACTGAAAATCTTTGAAAGGCATTCTACCCTGTTAAATTTTCTCAATACTGAGATGGTGTAAGTAAAGAAAGAAGCTAAATGACAGGTGTTTTCCTGGGTTAGGTTAAAATTTGAGCTTTAGCATTAAGATCAGGAATTATTCTCATGCAGCTTCTTTGATTTCTATTTATATCTTCAAGGCTTTGTTTAGGATTAACAACAAAAATTAAGATAGCGGACCGGGATACAGCTGAGGGACCAATTAGTTTTTGACAATTTTTTTCAAACCCTTCTACCTTATTCATTTTTTTTCATAAGTGGGCTAAGATGGTTGTAAATAAACAATTTGATAGGTAATGGGGATGTTTTGAGACTTTTGGGGCTGGTAAGGTTAGAAAAAGGATATGTTCCTGCGCATCTTCAATTATTTCATATAATATTTCAGGGAATATTTTGTCAAAAAAAAGGAACAATGAAGTAAGGTGACCAGTGTGTCTGAGGGACTAATTTATAATTGAAAACTTTGAAAAGCCTTCTACCTTGTTAAAATTTCTCATCACAGGGCTGAGATAGGTGTAAGTTAAGAATGTAACTAAATGAGAGGTGTTTACTTGGGTTTGATTTAAATTTGAGAATTGAGTGTTAAAAAAAGTAAATTTTGTCATGCATCTTCTTTGATATCAATTTATGTTTTCAAGGCTTTTTTTATTTTTGTAAATTGAAAAATGTATAAATAGGGATCAGAACAAGGCAAGTTGACCAATTTGTATTTAATTATCTATTCAAACCATTCTACCTTATTAAATTCACTCATGACTAGGTTAAGATGGGAAAAATAATGAAATTGGTAAGTGGCCAGTGAGTTTTGAGACTTTAGTGGCAGGCAAGATTAGGATAAGAATATTTTTTTTTGCATCTTCAACCATTTTATGAAATATTTCACGGCTTTTTTGTAAAAAAAAATGGAACAATGAAGTTAGGTGACTGGGGCATGCTTTGGGTACCTATTTGTAACTGAAAATCTTTGAAAGGCATTCTACCCTGTTAAATTTTCTCAATACTGAGATGGTGTAAGTAAAGAATAAAGCTAAATGACAGGTGTTTTCCTGGGTTAGGTTAAAATTTGAGCTTTAGCATTAAGATCAGGAAATATTCTCATGCATCTTCTTTGATTTCAAATTATATCTTCAAGAATTTGTTTAGGATTAAGGACAAAAATTAAGATAGCGGACCAGGATACAGCTGAGGGACCAATTTGTTTTTGACAATTTTTTTCAAACCCTTCTACCTTATTCATTTTTTTTCATAAGTGGGCTAAGATGGTTGTAAATAAACAATTTGATAGGTAAAGGGGATGTTTTGAGACTTTTGGGGCTGGCAAGGTTAGGAAAAGGATATGTTCCTGCACATCTTCAATTATATATAATATTTCAGGGAATATTTTGTCAAAAAAAAGGAACAATGAAGTTAGGTGACCAGTGTGTCTGAGGGACTAATTTATAATTGAAAACTTTGAAAAGCCTTCTACCTTGTTAAAATTTCTCATCACAGGGCTTAGTTAGGTGTAAGTTAAGAATGCAACTAAATGAGAGGTGTTTACTTGGGTTTGATTAAAATTTGAGGCTTTAGTGTTAAAAAAAGTAAATATTGTCATGCGTCTTCTTTGATATCAATTTATGTTTTCAAGGCTTTTTTATTTTTGTAAATTGAAAAATGTTTAAATAGGGATCAGAACAAGGCAAGTTGACCAATTTGTATTTAATTATCTATTCAAACCATTCTACCTTATTAAATTCACTCATGACTAGGTTAAGATGGGAAAAATAAAGAAATTGGTAAGTGGCTAGTGAGTTTTGAGACTTTAGTGGCAGGCAAGATTAGGATAAGAATATTTTTTTTGGCATCTTCAATCATTTTATAAAATATTTCAGGGCTTTTTTGTAAAAAAAAAAAAATGGAACAATGAAGTTAGGTGACTGGGGCATGCTTTGGGTACCTATTTGTAACTGAAAATCTTTGAAAGGCATTCTACCCTGTTAAATTTTCTCAATACTGAGATGGTGTAAGTAAAGAATAAAGCTAAATGACAGGTGTTTTCCTGGGTTAGGTTAAAATTTGAGCTTTAGCATTAAGATCAGGAAATATTCTCATGCATCTTCTTTGATTTCAATTAATATCTTCAAGGCTTTGTTTAGGATTAACGACAAAAAATAAGATAGCGGACCAGGATACAGCTGAGGGACCAATTAGTATTTGACAATTTTTTTTTCAAACCCTTCTACCTTATTCATTTTTTTTCATAAGTGGGCTAAGATGGTTGTAAATAAACAATTTGATAGGTAATGGGGATGTTTTGAGACTTTTGGGGCTGGCAAGGTTAGGAAAAGGATATGTTCTTGCGCATCTTCAATTATTTCATATAATATTTCAGGGAATATTTTGTCAAAAAAAAGGAACAATGAAGTAAGGTGACCAGTGTGTCTGAGGGACTTACTTATAATTGAAAACTTTGAAAAGCCTTCTACCTTGTTAAAATTTCTCATCACAGGGCTGAGATAGGTGTAAGTTAAGAATGTAACTAAATGAGAGGCGTTTACTTGGGTTTGATTAAAATTTGAGGCTTTAGTGTTAAAATATGTAAATATGTTCATGCATCTTCTTTGATATCAATTTATGTATTCAAGGCTTTTTTATTTTTGTAAATTGAAAAATGTTTAAATAGGGATCAGAATAAGGCAAGTTGACCAATTTGTATTTAATTATCTATTCAAACCATTCTACCTTATTAAATTCACTCACAACTAGGTTAAGATGGTGAACAATAAAGAAATTGGTAAGTGGCCAGTGAGTTTTGAGACTTCAGTGGCAGGCAAGATTAGGATAAGAACAATTTTTTTGGGCATCTTCAACCATTTTATGAAATATTTCAGGGCTTTTTTGTAAAAAAAAAAATGGAACAATGAAGAAAGGTGACTGGGGCATGCTTTTGGTACCTATTTGTAACTGAAAATCTTTGAAAGGCATTCTACCCTGTTAAATTTTCTCAATACTGAGATGGTGTAAGTAAAGAATAAAGCTAAATGACAGGTGTTTTCCTGGGTTAGGTTAAAATTTGAGCTTTAGCATTAAGATCAGGAAATATTCTCATGCATCTTCTTTGATTTCAATTTATATCTTCAAGGCTTTGTTTAGGATTAACGACAAAAATTAAGATAGCGGACCAGGATACAGCTGAGGGACCAATTAGTATTTGACAATTTTTTTCAAACCCTTCTACCTTATTCATTTTTTTTCATAAGTGGGCTAAGATGGTTGTTAATAAACAATTTGATAGGTAATGGGGATGTTTTGAGACTTTTGGGGCTGGCAAGGTTAGGAAAAGGATATGTTCTTGCGCATCTTCAATTATTTCATATAATATTTCAGGGAATATTTTGTCAAAAAAAAGGAACAATGAAGTAAGGTGACCAGTGTGTCTGAGGGACTAATTTATAATTGAAAACTTTGAAAAGCCTTCTACCTTGTTAAAATTTCTCATCACAAGGCTGGGATAGGAGTAAGTTAAGAATGTATCTAAATGAGAGGCGTTTACTTGGTTTTGATTAAAATTTGAGGCTTTAGTGTTAAAAAAAGTAAATATTGTCATGCATCTTCTTTGATATCAATTTATGTTTTCAAGGCTTTTTTATTTTTGTAAATTGAAAAATGTTTAAATAGGGATCAGAACAAGGCAAGTTGACCAATTTGTATTTAATTATCTATTCAAACCATTCTACCTTATTAAATTCACTCATGACTAGGTTAAGATGGGTAAAAATAAAGAAATTGGTAAGTGGCCAGTGAATTTTGAGACTATAGTGGCAGGCAAGATTAGGATAAGAATATTTTTTTTGGGCATCTTCAAACATTTTATGAAATATTTCAGGGCTTTTTGCAAAAAAAAATGTAACAATGAAGTTAGGTGACTGGGGCATGCTTTTGGTACCTATTTGTAACTGAAAATCTTTGAAAGGCATTCTACCCTGTTAAATTTTCTCAATACTGAGATGGTGTAAGTAAAGAATAAAGCTAAATGACAGGTGTTTTCCTGGGTTAGGTTAAAATTTGAGCTTTAGCATTAAGATCAGGAAATATTCTCATGCATCTTCTTTGATTTCAATTAATATCTTCAAGGCTTTGTTTAGGATTAACGACAAAAATTAAGATAGCGGACCAGGATACAGCTGAGGGACCAATATGTATTTGACAATTTTTTTCAAACCCTTCTACCTTATTCATTTTTTTCATAAGTGGGCTAAGATGGTTGTAAATAAACAATTTGATAGATAATTGGGATGTTTTGAGACTTTTGGGGCTGGCAAGGTGAGGAAAAGGATATGTTCTTGCGCATCTTCAATTATTTCATATAATATTTCGGGGAATTTTTTGCCAAAAAAAGGAACAATGAAGTAAGGTGACCAGTGTGTCTGAGGGACTAATTTATAATTGAAAACTTTGAAAAGCCTTCTACCTTGCTAAAATTTCTCATCAAAGGGCTGAGATAGGTGTAAGTTAAGAATGTATCTAAATGAGAGGCGTTGACTTGGGTTTGATTAAAATTTGAGGCTTTAGTGTTAAAAAAAGTAAATATTCTCATGCGTCTTCTTTGATTTCAATATATGTGTTCAAGGCTTTTTTTTTTTGGTTAAATGAAAAATAGTTTAAATGGGAATCAGAACAACAAGTGGACAGGGTGTCGGAAATGTTTTTGCCTGAAATATCATTTTAACAAAATACAGGGTTAGGACAATGTATTTAACAAAGGTTAAGTTAGGGGACTAGGTTTGGCAGCATAGTACCAATAAGAAGTAGGAAATGTTCTTCACTGTCTGTTATTTACTTTTGTTTTTCCACAGCGTGGCAGGGTTTTGAGAAAAGATGTTATAAGGGGACCAGGGCAAAGCAGTGCACCCTTTGGGAATAGTAAATGTTGTTTGGCAGTTTTACTGTGCATTTAAATCTTTTCAGGTCAATGTTGGTTGTTAAGGAGATTGCTTTGACTGTTAGCAAGGGTGTTGCTAGGTTTCTAATTCTAATTAATAACATCCCCCCAAACACACCCCAGTCGCCTAGCAAGGCCCTTGCTTAACAAACAAAACACTTCCTAACTTCCTACCTTGAGTTGAAAGATCAAAATGCATAGTAGAATTGTGCATCACCATTTACTTATCCTTTTGGGCCCCCACCTTGAACTGGCCTCCTAGTAATGCTTTTTCTCTGAACTCAACTAATCCATGGAAGGAGAAAATGTATTAATGGAACCTGCTAAAATAGTTCCTTATTCTGTAGGGAATTTTTAGTCAAAAAGGAACAATGAAGTTAGTTGTCTAGGATGTGTCTGAGGCACTAATTTATAATTGAAAAACTTTTAAAGGCCTTCTACCTCGTTAAAGTTTCCAATGACATGGTTGAGACAGGTGTAAGTCAAGAATGAAGCTAAATGAGAGGCACTTACCTGGGTTTGGATAGAATTGGAGGCTTTAGTGTTAAAATATGTAAATATTCTCATGCATCTTCTTTGATATCAATTTATGTTTTCAAGGCTTTTTTATTTTTGTAAATTGAAACATGATTAAATAGGGATCAGAACAAGGCAAGTTGACCAATTTGTATTTAATTATCTATTCAAACCATTCTACCTTATTAAATTCACTCATGACTAGGTTAAGATGGGTAAAAATAAAGAAATTGGTAAGTGGCCAGTGAGTTTTGAGACTTTAGTGGCAGGCAAGATTAGGATAAGAATATTTTTTTGGCATCTTCAATCATTTTATGAAATATTTCAGGGCTTTTTTGTAAAAAAGAAAATGGAACAATGAAGTTAGGTGACTGGGGCATGCTTTGGGTACCTATTTGTAACTGAAAATCTTTGAAAGGCATTCTACCCTGTTAAATTTTCTCAAAACTGAGATGGTGTAAGTAAAGAACAAAGCTAAATGACAGGTGTTTTCCTGGGTTAGGTTAAAATTTGAGCTTTAGCATTAAGATCAGGAAATATTCTCATGCATCTTCTTTGATTTCAATTTATATCTTAAAGGCTTTGATTAGGATTAACGACAAAAATTAAGATAGCTGACCAGGATTAAACTGAGGGACCAATTAGTATTTGACAATTTTTTTTCAAATCCTTCTACCTTATTCATTTTTTTTCATAAGTGGGCTAAGATGGTTGTAAATAAACAATTTGGTAGGTAATGGGGATGTTTTGAGACTTTTGGGGCTTGCAAGGTTAGGAAAAGGATATGTTCTTGGGCATCTTCAATTATTTCATATAATATTTCGGGGAATTTTTTGCCAAAAAAAAAGGAACAATGAAGTAAGTTGACCAGTGTGTCTGAGGGACTAATTTATAATTGAAAACTTTGAAAAGCCTTCTACCTTGTTAAAATTTCTCATCACAGGGCTTAGTTAGGTGTAAGTTAAGAATGCAACTAAATGAGAGGCGTTTACTTGGGTTTGATTAAAATTTGAGGCTTGAGTGTTAAAAAAAGTAAATTTTGTCATGCATCTTCTTTGATATCAATTTATGTTTTCAAGGCTTTTTTTATTTTTGTAAATTGAAAAATGTTTAAATAGGGATCAGAACAAGGCAAGTTGACCAATTTGTATTTAATTATCTATTCAAACCATCCTACCTTATTAAATTCACTCATGACTATGTTAAGATGGGTAAAAATAAAGAAATTGGTAAGTGGCCAGTGAGTTTTGAGACTTTAGTGGCAGGCAAGATTAGGATAAGAATATTTTTTTTGGGCATCTTCAAACATTTTATGAAATATTTCAGGGCTTTTTTGTAAAAAAAAAAAAAAAAATGGAACAATGAAGTTAGGTGACTGGGGCATGCTTTTGGTACCTATTTGTAACTGAAAATCTTTGAAAGGCATTCTACCCTGTTAAATTTTCTCAAAACTGAGATGGTATAAGTAAAGAACAAAGCTAAATGAGAGGTGTTTTCCTGGGTTAGGTTAAAATTTGAGCTTTAGCATTAAGATCAGGAAATATTCTCATGCATCTTCTTTGATTTCAATTTATATCTTCAAGGCTTTGTTTAGGATTTACAACAAAAATTAAAATAGCGGACCAGGATACAGCTGAGGGACCAATATGTATTTGACAATTTTTTTTCAAACCCTTCTACCTTATTCATTTTTTTTCATAAGTGGGCTAAGATGGTTGTAAATAAACAATTTGATAGGTAATGGGGATGTTTTGAGACTTTGGGGCTGGCAAGGTTAGGAAAAGGATATGTCCTTGTGCATCTTCAATTATTTCATATAATATTTCGGGGAATTTTTTGTCAAAAAAAAAAAGGAACAATGAAGTAAGGTGACCAGTTAGTCTGAGGGACTAATTTATAATTGAAAACTTTGAAAAGCCTTCTACCTTGTTAAAATTTCTCATCACAGGGCTGAGATAGGTGTAAGTTAAGAATGTATCTAAATGAGAGGCGTTTACTTGGGTTGGATTAAAATTTGAGGCTTTAGTGTTAAAAAAAGTAAATATTGTCTTGCGTCTTCTTTGATATCAATTTATGTTTTCAAGGCTTTTTTATTTTTGTAAATTGATAAATGTTTAGATAGGGATCAGAACAAGGCAAGTTGACCAATTTGTATTTAATTATCTATTCAAACCATTTTACCTGATTAAATTCACTCATGACTAGGTTAAGATGGGTAAAAATAAAGAAATTGGTAAGTGGCCAGTGAGTTTTGAGACTTTAGTGGCAGGCAAGATTAGGATAAGAATATTTTTTAGGCATCTACAATCATTTTATGAAATATTTCAGGGCATTTTTGTAAAAAAAAATGGAACAATGAAGTTAGGTGACTGGGGCATGCTTTGGGTCCTATTTTTAACTGAAAATCCTTGAAAGGCATTCTACCCTGTTAACTTTTCTCAATACTGAGATGGTGTAAGTAAAGAATAAAGCTAAATGACAGGTGTTTTCCTGGGTTAGGTTAAAATTTGAGCTTTAGCATTAAGATCAGGAAATATTCTCATGCATCTTCTTTGATTTCAATTTATATCTTCAAGGCTTTGTTTAGGATTAACGACAAAAATTTAAATAGCGGACCAGGATACAGCTGAGGGACCAATTAGTATTTGACAATTCTTTTCAAACCCTTCTACCTTATTCATTTTTTTTCATAAGTGGGCTAAGATGGTTGTAAATAAACAATTTGATAGGTAATGGGGATGTTTTGAGACTTTGGGGCTGGCAAGGTTAGGAAAAGGATATGTTCTTGTGCATCTTCAATTATATCATATAATATTTCGGGGGATTTTTGGTAAAAAAAAAGGAACAATGAAGTAAGGTGACCAGTGTGTCTATGGGACTAATTTATAATTGAAAACTTTGAAAAGCCTCTACTTTGTTAAAATTACTCATCACAGGGCTGAGATAGGTGTAAGTTAAGAATGTATCTAAATGAGAGGCGTTTACTTGGGTTTGATTAAAATTTGAGGCTTTAGTGTTAAAAAAAGTAAATATTCTCATGCATCTTCTTTGATTTCAATATTTAATTTCAAGGCTTTTTTTTTGGTTAAATGAAAACAGTTTAAATAGGAATCAGAACAACAAGTGGACAGGGTGTCGGAAATGTTTTTGCCTGAAATATTATTTTAACAAATAATTACAGGGTTAGGACAATGTATTTAACAAAGGTTAAGTTAGGGGACTAGGTTTGGCAGCATAGTACCAATAAGAAGTAGGAAATGTTCTTCACTGTCTGTTATTTACTTTTATTTTTTCAAAGTGTGGCAGGGTTTTGAGAAAAGATGTTATAAGGGGACCAGGGCAAAGCAGTGCACCCTTTTGGAATAGTAAATGTTGTTTGGCGGCTTTACTGTTCAGTTTAATCTTTTCAGGTCAATGTTGGTTGTTAAGGAGTGTGCTTTGACTGTAAGCAAGGGTGTAGCTAGGTTTCTAATTCTAATTAATAACATCCCCCCAAACACACCCCAGTCGCCTAGCGAGGCCCTTGCTTAACAAACAAAACACTCTTCCTAACTTCCTACCTTGAGCTGAATGATCAAAATGCATAGTAGAATTGTGCATCAGCATTTACTTATCCTTTTGGGCCCCCACCTTGAACTGGCCTCCTAGTAATGCTTTTTCTCTGAACTCAACTAATCCAT
Source organism: Fragum fragum (assembly GCA_946902895.1). Classification (NCBI taxonomy): domain Eukaryota; kingdom Metazoa; phylum Mollusca; class Bivalvia; order Cardiida; family Cardiidae; genus Fragum; species Fragum fragum. The sequence continues at coordinate 81,403,032 of OX336366.1, read as the reverse complement.
GGAAGGAGAAAATGTATTAATGGAACCTGCTAAAATAGTTCCTTATTCTGTAGGGAATTTTTAGTTAAAAGGAACAATGAAGTAAGTTGTCTAGGATGTGTCTGGGGCACTAATTTATAATTGAAAAACTTTTAAAGGCCTTCTACCTTGTTAAAGTTTCTCATCACAGGGCTGAGATAGGTGTAAGTCAAGAATGTAGCTAAATGAGAGGCGCTTACCCGGGTTTGGATAGAATTGGAGGCTTTAGTGTTAAAATATGTAAATATTCTCATGCAACTTCTTTGATATCAATTAATGTTTTCAAGGCTTTTTTATTTTTGTAAATTGAAAAATGTTTAGATAGGGATCAGAACAAGGCAAGTTGACCAATTTGTATTTAATTATCTATTCAAACCATTCTACCTTATTAAATTCACTCATGACTAGGTTAAGATGGGTAAAAATAAAGAAATTGGTAAGTGGCCAGTAAGTTTTGAGACTTTAGTGGCAGGCAAGATTAGGATAAGAATATTGTTTTTGGCATCTTCAATCATTTTATGAAATATTTCAGGGCTTTTTTGTAAAAAAAAAAAAAAAAAAAATGGAACAATGAAGTTAGATGACTGGGGCATGCTTTGGGTACCTATTTTTAACTGAAAATCTTTGAAAGGCATTCTACCCTGTTAAACTCTCTCAATACTGAGATGGTGTAAGTAAAGAATAAAGCTAAATGACAGGTGTTTTCCTGGGTTAGGTAAAAATTTGAGTTTTAGCATTAAGATCAGGAAATGTTCTTGCGCATCTTCAATTATATCATATAATATTTTGGGGGATTTTGGTAAAAAAAAAGGAACAATGAAGTAAGGTGACCAGTGTGTCTGAAGGACTAATTTATAATTGAAAACTTTGAAAAGCCTTCTACCTTGTTAAAATTTCTCATCACAGGGCTGAGATAGGTGTAAGTTAAGAATGTATCTAAATGGGAGGCACTTACCTGGGTTTGATTAAAATTTGAGGCTTTTGTGTTAAAAAAAGTAAATATTCTCATGCGTCTTCTTTGATATCAATTTATGTTTTCAAGGCTTTTTTTATTTTTGTAAATTGAAAAATGTTTAAATCGAGATCAGAACAAGGCAAGTTGACCAATTTGTATTTAATAATCTATTCAAACCATTCTACCTTATTAAATTCACTCATGACTAGGTTAAGATGGGTAAAAATAAAGAAATTGGTAAGTGGCCAGTGAGTTTTGAGACTTTAGTGGCAGGCAAGATTAGGATAAGAATATTGTTTTTGGCATCTTCAAACATTTTATGAAATATTTCAGGGCTTTTTTGTAAAAAAAATGGAACAATGAAGTTAGATGACTGGGGCATGCTTTGGGTACCTATTTGTAACTGAAAATCTTTGAAAGGCATTCTACCCTGTTAAATTTTCTCAAAACTGAGATGGTATAAGTAAAGAATAAAGCTAAATGACAGGTGTTTTCCTGGGTTAGGTTAAAATTTGAGCTTTAGCATTAAGATCAGGAAATATTCTCATGCATCTTCTTTGATTTCAATTAATATCTTAAAGGCTTTGTTTAGGATTAACGACAAAAATTAAGATAGCGGACCAGGATACAGCTGAGGGACCTATTAGTTTTTGACAATTTTTTTCAAACCCTTCTACCTTATTCATTTTTTTTCATAAGTGGGCTAAGATGGTTGTAAATAAACAATTTGATAGGTAATGGGGATGTTTTGAGACTTTTGGGGCTGGCAAAGTTAGGAAAAGGATATGTTCTTGCGCATCTTCAATTATATCATATAATATTTCAGGGAATATTTTGTCAAAAAAAAAGAACAATGAAGTAAGGTGACCAGTGTGTCTGAGGGACTAATTTATAATTGAAAACTTTGAAAAGCCTTCTACATTGTTAAAATTTCTCATCACAGGGCTTAGTTAGGTGTTAGTTAAGAATGCAACTAAATGAGAGGCGTTTACTTGGGTTTGATTAAAATTTGAGGCTTTAGTGTTAAAAAAGTAAATATTGTCATGTGTCTTCTTTGATATCAATTTATGTTTTCAAGGCTTTTTTATTGTTGTAAATTGAAAAATGTGTGAATAGGGATCAGAACAAGGCAAGTTGACCAATTTGTATTTAATTATCTATTCAAACCATTCTACCTTATTAAATTCACTCATGACTAGGTTAAGATGGGAAAAATAATGAAATTGGTAAGTGGCCAGTGAGTTTTGAGACTTTAGTGGCAGGCAAGATTAGGATAAGAATATTGTTTTTGGCATCTTCAACCATTTTATGAAATATTTCAGGGCTTTTTTGTAAAAAAAAATGGAACAATGAAGTTAGGTGACTGGGGCATGCTTTGGGTACCTATTTGTAACTGAAAATCTTTGAAAGGCATTCTACCCTGTTAAATTTTCTCAATACTGAGATGGTGTAAGTAAAGAATAAAGCTAAATGACAGGTGTTTTCCTGGGTTAGGTTAAAATTTGAGCTTTAGCATTAAGATCAGGAAATATTCTCATGCATCTTCTTTGATTTCAATTAATATCTTCAAGGCTTTGTTTAGGATTAACGACAAAAATTAAGATAGCTGACCAGGATACAGCTGAGGGACCAATTAGTTTTTGACAATTTTTTTCAAACCCTTCTACCTTATTCATTTTTTTTCATAAGTGGGCTAAGATGGTTGTAAATAAACAATTTGATAGGTAATGGGGATGTTTTGAGACTTTTGGGGCTGGCAAGGTTAGGAAAAGGATATGTTCTTGCGCATCTTCAATTATATCATATAATATTTCAGGGAATATTTTGTCAAAAAAAAAGAACAATGAAGTAAGGTGACCAGTGTGTCTGAGGGACTAATTTATAATTGAAAACTTTGAAAAGCCTTCTACCTTGTTAAAATTTCTCATCACAGGGCTGAGATAGGTGTAAGTTAAGAATGTAACTAAATGAGAGGCGTTTACTTGGGTTTGATTAAAATTTGAGGCTTTAGTGTTAAAAAAAGTAAATATTGTCATGCATCTTCTTTGATATCAATTTATGTTTTCAAGGCTTTTTTATTTTTGTAAATTGAAAAATGTTTAAATAGGGATCAGAACAAGGCAAGTTGACCAATTTGTATTTAATTATCTATTCAAACCATTCTACCTTATTAAAATCACTCATGACTAGGTTAAGATGGGAAAAATAAAGAAATTGGTAAGTGGCCAGTGAGTTTTGAGACTTTAGTGGCAGGCAAGATTAGGATAAGAATATTTTTTGGGGGCATCTTCAACCATTTTATGAAATATTTCAGGGCTTTTTTGTAAAAAAAATGGAACAATGAAGTTAGGTGACTGGGGCATGCTTTGGGTACCTATTTGTAACTGAAAATCTTTGAAAGGCATTCTACCCTGTTAAATTTTCTCAATATTGAGATGGTGTAAGTAAAGAATAAAGCTAAATGACAGGTGTTTTCCTGGGTTAGGTTAAAATTTGAGCTTTAGCATTAAGATCAGGAAATATTCTCATGCATCTTCTTTGATTTCAATTTATATCTTCAAGGCTTTGTTTAGGATTAACGACAAAAATTAAGATAGCGGACCAGGATACAGCTGAGGGACCAATTAGTTTTTGACAATTTTTTTCAAACCCTTCTACCTTATTCATTTTTTTTATAAGTGGGCTAAGATGGTTGTAAATAAACAATTTGATAGATAATGGGGATGTTTTGAGACTTTTGGGGCTGGCAAGGTTAGGAAAAGGATATGTTCTTGCGCATCTTCAATTATTTCATATAATATTTCAGGGAATATTTTGTAAAAAAAAAGGAACAATGAAGTAAGGTGACCAGTTAGTCTGAGGGACTAATTTATAATTGAAAACTTTGAAAAGCCTCTACCTTGTTAAAATTTCTCATCACAGGGCTTAGTTAGGTGTAAGTTAAGAATGTATCTAAATGAGAGGCGTTTACTTGGGTTTGATTAAAATTTGAGGCTTTAGTGTTAAAAAAAGTAAATATTGTCATGCATCTTCTTTGATATAAATTTATGTTTTCAAGGCTTTTTTATTTTTGTAAATTGAAAAATGTTTAAATAGGGATCAGAACAAGGCAAGTTGACCAATTTGTATTTAATTATCTATTCAAACCGTTCTACCTTATTAAATTCACTCATGACTAGGTTAAGATGGGAAAAATAAAGAAATTGGTAAGTGGCCAGTGAGTTTTGAGACTTTAGTGGCAGGCAAGATTAGGATAAGAATATTTTTTTGGGGCATCTTCAACCATTTTATGAAATATTTCAGGGCTTTTTTGTAAAAAAAAAATGGAACAATGAAGTTAGGTGACTGGGACATGCTTTGGGTACCTATTTGTAACTGAAAATCTTTGAAAGGCATTCTACCCTGTTAACTTTTCTCAATACTGAGATGGTGTAAGTAAAGAAAGAAGCTAAATGACAGGTGTTTTCCTGGGTTAGGTTAAAATTTGAGCTTTAGCATTAAGATCAGGAAATATTCTCATGCATCTTCTTTGATTTCAATTTATATCTTCAAGGCTTTGTTTAGGATTAACGACAAAAATTAAAATAGCGGACCAGGATACAGCTGAGGGACCAATTAGTATTTGACAATTTTTTTCAAACCCTTCTACCTTATTCATTTTTTTTCATAAGTGGGCTAAGATGGTTGTAAATAAACAATTTGATAGGTAATGGGGATGTTTTGAGACTTTTGGGGCTGGCAAGGTTTGAAAAAGGATATGTTCCTGCGCATCTTCAATTATTTCATATAATATTTCAGGGAATATTTTGTCAAAAAAATGGAACTATGAAGTAAGGTGACCAGTGTGTCTGAGGGACTAATTTATAATTGAAAACTTTGAAAAGCCTTCTACCTTGTTAAAATTTCATGGGCTGAGATAGGTGTAAGTTAAGAATGTAACTAAATGAGAGGCGTTTACTTGGGTTTGATTAAAATTTGAGGCTTTAGTGTTAAAAAAAGTAAATATTGTCATGCGTCTTCTTTGATATCAATATATGTTTTCAAGGCTTTTTTATTTTTGTAAATTGAAAAATGTTTAAATAGGGATCAGAACAAGGCAAGTTGACCAATTTGTATTTAATTATCTATTCAAACCATTCTACCTTATCAAATTCACTCATGACTAGGTTAAGATGGGAAAAATAATGAAATTGGTAAGTGGCCAGTGAGTTTTGAGACTTTAGTGGCAGGCAAGATTAGGATAAGAATATTTTTTTGGGCATCTTCAAACATTTTATGAAATATTTCAGGGCTTTTTTGTAAAAAAAAAATGGAACAATGAAGTTAGGTGACTGGGGCATGCTTTGGGTACCTATTTGTAACTGAAAATCTTTGAAAGGCATTCTACCCTGTTAAATTTTCTCAATACTGAGATGGTGTAAGTAAAGAATAAAGCTAAATGACAGGTGTTTTCCTGGGTTAGGTTAAAATTTGAGCTTTAGCATTAAGATCAGGAAATATTCTCATGCATCTTCTTTGATTTCAATTTATATCTTCAAGGCTTTGTTTAGGATTAACGACAAAAATTAAAATAGCGGACCAGGATACAGCTGAGGGACCAATTAGTTTTTGACAATTTTTTTCAAACCCTTCTACCTTATTCATTTTTTTTCATAAGTGGGCTAAGATGGTTGTAAGTAAACAATTTGATAGGTAATGGGGATGTTTTGAGACTTTTGGGGCTGGCAAGGTTAGGAAAAGGATATGTTCCTGTGCATCTTCAATTATATCATATAATATTTCAGGGAATATTTTGTCAAAAAAAAAAAAAAAAAAAGGGAACAATGAAGTAAAGTGACCAGTGTGTCTGAGGGACTAATTTATAATTGAAAACTTTGAAAAGCCTTCTACCTTGTTAAAATTTCTCATCACAGGGCTGAGATAGGTGTAAGTTAAGAATGTAACTAAATGAGAGGTGTTTACTTGGGTTTGATTAGTATTTGAGGCTTTAGTGTTAAAATATGTAAATATTGTCATGCATCTTCTTTGATATCAATTTATGTTTTCAAGGCTTTTTTATTTTTGTAAATTGAAAAATGTTTAAATAGGGATCAGAACAAGGCAAGTTGACCAATTTGTATTTAATTATCTATTCAAACCATTTTACCTTATTAAATTCACTCATGACTAGGTTAAGATGGGAACAATAAAGAAATTGGTAAGTGGCCAGTGAATTTTGAGACTTTAGTGGCAGGCAAGATTAGGATAAGAATATTTTTTTTGGGCATCTTCAACCATTTTATGAAATATTTCAGGGCTTTTTTGTAAAAAAAAATGGAATAATGAAGTTAGGTGACTGGGGCATGCTTTGGGTACCTATTTGTAACTGAAAATCTTTGAAAGGCATTCTACCCTGTTAAATTTTCTCAATACTGAGATGGTGTAAGTAAAGAAAGAAGCTAAATGACAGGTGTTTTCCTGGGTTAGGTTAAAATTTGAGCTTTAGCATTAAGATCAGGAAATATTCTCATGCATCTTCTTTGATTTCAATTTATATCTTCAAGGCTTTGTTTAGGATTAACAACAAAAATTAAGATAGCGGACCAGGATACAGCTGAGGGACCAATTAGTATTTGACAATTTTTTTCAAACCCTTCTACCTTATTTATTTTTTTTCATAAGTGGGCTAAGATGGTTGTAAATAAACAATTTGATAGGTAATGGGGATGTTTTGAGACTTTTGGGGCTGGCAAGGTTAGGAAAAGGATATGTTCTTGCACATCTTCAATTATTTCATATAATATTTCAGGGAATATTTTGTCAAAAAAAAGGAACAATGAAGTAAGGTGACCAGTTAGTCTGAGGGACTAATTTATAATTGAAAACTTTGAAAAGCCTTCTACCTTGTTAAAATTTCTCATCACAGGGCTTAGTTAGGTGTAAGTTAAGAATGTATCTAAATGAGAGGCGTTTACTTGGGTTTGATTAAAATTTGAGGCTTTAGTGTTAAAAAAAGTAAATATTGTCATGCATCTTCTTTGATATAAATTTATGTTTTCAAGGCTTTTTTATTTTTGTAAATTGAAAAATGTTTATACAGGGATCAGAACAAGGCAAGTTGACCAATTTGTATTTAATTATCTATTCAAACCGTTCTACCTTATTAAATTCACTCATGACTAGGTTAAGATGGGAAAAATAAAGAAATTGGTAAGTGGCCAGTGAGTTTTGAGACTTTAGTGGCAGGCAAGATTAGGATAAGAATATTTTTTTGGGGCATCTTCAACCATTTTATGAAATATTTCAGGGCTTTTTTGTCAAAAAAAAAAGGAACATTGAAGTTAGGTGACCAGTGTGTCTGAGGGACTAATTTATAATTGAAAACTTTGAAAAGCCTTCTACCTTGTTAAAATTTCTCATCACAGGGCTGAGATAGGTGTAAGTTAAGAATGTATCTAAATGAGAGGTGTTTACTTGGGTTGATGAAAATTTGAGGTTTTAGTGTTAAAAAAAGTAAATATTGTCATGCGTCTTCTTTGATATCAATTTATGTTTTCAAGGCTTTTTTATTTTTGTAAATTGAAAAATGTTTAAATAGGGATCAGAACAAGGCAAGTTGACCAATTTGTATTTAATTATCTATTCAAACCATTCTACCTTATTAAATTCACTCATGACTAGGTTAAGATGGGTAAAAATAAAGAAATTGGTAAGTGGCCGGTGAGTTTTGAGACTTTAGTGGCAGGCAAGATTAGGATAAGAATATTATTTTTGGGCATCTTCAAACATTTTATGAAATATTTCAGGGCTTTTTTGAAAAAAAAAAAAAAAAAATGGAACAATGAAGTTAGGTGACTGGGGCATGCTTTGGGTACCCATTTGTAACTGAAAATCTTTGAAAGGCATTCTACCCTGTTAAATTTTCTCAATACTGAGATGGTGTAAGTAAAGAAAGAAGCTAAATGACAGGTGTTTTCCTGGGTTAGGTTAAAATTTGAGCTTTAGCATTAAGATCAGGAAATATTCTCATGCATCTTCTTTGATTTCAATTTATATCTTCAAGGCTTTGTTTAGGATTAACAACAAAAATTAAGATAGCGGACCAGGATACAGCTGAGGGACCAATTAGTATTTGACAATTTTTTTCAAACCCTTCTACCTTATTCATTTTTTTTTCATAAGTGGGCTAAGATGGTTGTAAATAAACAATTTGATAGATAATTGGGATGTTTTGAGACTTTTTTGGCTGGCAAGGTTAGGAAATAGATATGTTCTTGCGCATCTTCAATTATTTCATATAATATTTTGGGGAATTTTTTGTCAAAAAAAAAAGGAAAATTGAAGTAAGGTGACCAGTGTGTCTGAGGGACTAATTTATAATAGAAAACTTTGAAAAGCCTTCTACCTTGTTAAAATTTCTCATCACAGGGCTGAGATAGGTGTAAGTTAAGAATGTAACTAAATGAGAGGCGTTTACTTGGGTTTTATTAAAATTTGAGGCTTTAGCGTTAAAAAAAGTTAATATTCTCATGCGTCTTCTTTGATTTCAATATGTTTTCAAGGCTTTTTTTTTTTTGGTTAAATGAAAAATAGTTTAAATAGGAATCAGAACAACAAGTGGACAGGGTGTCGGAAATGTTTTTGCCTGAAATATTATTTTAACAAATAATTACAGGGTAAGGAAAATGTATTTAACAAAGGTTAAGTTAGGGGACTAGGTTTGGCAGCATAGTACCAATAAGAAGTAGGAAATGTTCTTCACTGTCTGTTATTTACTTTTGTTTTTCCACAGTGTGGCAGGATCAATGAAGTTAGTTGTCTAGGATGTGTCTGAGGAACTAATTTATAATTAAGATTTTTTAGCTCACCTGAGCACAAAGTGCGAGGTGAGCTATTGTGATCGGTCGTTGTCCGTCGTCCGTCCGTCCGTCTGTCCGTCTGTCCGTCTGTCCGTCTGTCCGTCTGTCCGTCTGTCCGTCCGTCCACAATTTCTTTAAAAATCTTCTCCTCCTAAACCAGTAGGCCAATCATGCTGAAACTTTGCAGGGATGTTCCTTGAGTGAAGTTCTACAAAAGTTGTTAAAAGAATTTAATTCCGTCAAAAACTCTGGTTGCCGCGGCATGTGAAAATGGGAATCTTTAGTAAATCTGTAAAAATCTTTAAAAATCTTCTCCTCCTAAACCATTGGGCCAATGAAGCTGAAACTTTGCAGAGATGTTCTTTGGGTGAAGTTCTACAAAAGTTGTTAAAAGAATTAAATTCTGTCAAAAACTTTGGTTGCCGCGGCATGTGAAAATGGGAATCTTGAATAAATCTGTAAAAATCTTTAAAAATCTTCTCCTCCTAAACCAGTTGGCCTATCAAGCTGAAACTTTGCAGGGATGTTCCTTGGGTGAAGTTCTACAAAAGTTGTTAAAAGAATTTAATTCCGTCAAAAACTTTGGTTGCCGCGGCATGTGAAAATGGGAATCTTTAGTAAATCTGTAAAAATCTTTAAAAATCTTCTCCTCCTAAACCAGTAGGCCAATCAAGCTGAACTTTTGCAGGGATGTTCCTTGGGTGAAGTTCTACAAAAGTTGTTAAAAGAATTTAATTCCGTCAAAAACTTTGGTTGCCGCGGCATGTGAAAATGGGAATCTTAAGTAATTCTGTAAAAATCTTAAAAAATTTTCTCCTCCTAAACCAGTAGGCCAATCAAGCTGAAACTTAGCAGGGATGTTTTTTAGGTGAAGCTCTACAAAAGTTGTTAAAAGAATTTAATTCCGTCAAAAACTCTGGTTGCCGCGGCATGTGAAAATGGGAATCTTTAGTAAATCTGTAAAAATCTTTAAAAATTTTCTGCTCCTAAACCATTGGGCCAATGAAGCTGAAACTTTGCAGAGATGTTCTTTGGGTGAAGTTCTACAAAAGTTGTTAAAAGAATTAAATTCTGTCAAAAACTTTGGTTGCCGCGGCATGTGAAAATGGGAATCTTGAATAAATCTGTAAAAATCTTTAAAAATCTTCTCCTCCTAAACCAGTTGGCCTATCAAGCTGAAACTTTGCAGGGATGTTCCTTGGGTGAAGTTCTACAAAAGTTGTTAAAAGAATTTAATTCCGTCAAAAACTTTGGTTGCCGCGGCATGTGAAAATGGGAATCTTTAGTAAATCTGTAAAAATCTTTAAAAATCTTCTCCTCCTAAACCAGTAGGCCAATCAAGCTGAACTTTTGCAGGGATGTTCCTTGGGTGAAGTTCTACAAAAGTTGTTAAAAGAATTTAATTCCGTCAAAAACTTTGGTTGCCACGGCATGTGAAAATGGGAATCTTAAGTAATTCTGTAAAAACCTAAAAAAATTTTCTCCTCCTAAACCAGTAGGCCAATCAAGCTGAAACTTAGCAGGGATGTTTTTTAGGTGAAGCTCTACAAAAGTTGTTAAAAGAATTTAATTCCGTCAAAAACTCTGGTTGCCGCGGCATGTGAAAATGGGAATCTTTAGTAAATCTGTAAAAATCTTTAAAAATTTTCTCCTCCTAAACCATTGGGCCAATGAAGCTGAAACTTTGCAGAGATGTTCTTTGGGTGAAGTTCTACAAAAGTTGTTAAAAGAATTAAATTCTGTCAAAAACTTTGGTTGCCGCGGCATGTGAAAATGGGAATCTTGAATAAATCTGTAAAAATCTTTAAAAATCTTCTCCTCCTAAACCAGTTGGCCTATCAAGCTGAAACTTTGCAGGGATGTTCCTTGGGTGAAGTTCTACAAAAGTTGTTAAAAGAATTTAATTCCGTCAAAAACTTTGGTTGCCGCGGCATGTGAAAATGGGAATCTTTAGTAAATCTGTAAAAATCTTTAAAAATCTTCTCCTCCTAAACCAGTAGGCCAATCAAGCTGAACTTTTGCAGGGATGTTCCTTGGGTGAAGTTCTACAAAAGTTGTTAAAAGAATTTAATTCCGTCAAAAACTTTGGTTGCCGCGGCATGTGAAAATGGGAATCTTAAGTAATTCTGTAAAAATCTTAAAAAATTTTCTCCTCCTAAACCAGTAGGCCAATCAAGCTGAAACTTAGCAGGGATGTTTTTTAGGTGAAGCTCTACAAAAGTTGTTAAAAGAATTTAATTCCGTCAAAAACTCTGGTTGCCGCGGCATGTGAAAATGGGAATCTTTAGTAAATCTGTAAAAATCTTTAAAAATTTTCTCCTCCTCAACCATTGGGCCAATCAATCTAAAACTTTGCAGGGATGTTTTTTAGGTGAAGCTCTTCAAAAGTTGTTAAAAGAATTTAATTCCATGAACTCTTGTAACTGTGGCATATGAAAATGGAAATTTTAGAAAATCTTTGTTGTCTTTTTTTTTAACAGACTACAAGGCCAAAGGCATTTATATTTTATATAGAGCTCAATCATATTGTTCTCAACCAAGTTTTTTTTAAATATTTAAACATGGCCCTTCCCAAGGCATCCAAGGATATGAAAAACGCCCAATAAGAGCATGTTCAAATATTTTCCACTCCTCATGTATAAGTTGTAATGCATTCATATTTTGATTTATAGTACATCCAGATTGTTCTCTACCAAGGTTGCTAAAATTACACCCATTGAAGTTGCAGACAGTAATAAGAGTTTGATTGAAATCTAAATACAAAGAATTTCAGGTAGAAAACACTGTGAGAAATGGATAAATTGCTTGTCACTCCCTTTCTCACTATGTATTTTTCAAACCTGTTTTCCCTGAAGGTGACAAATTCTGGGATAGTTTGGTAATGGATTAAACTATAAAGCCAAAGGCATTCATTATTATTGTAAAGCATTACTGGATTGTTTTGTACAAAGCCAAAAATCTTATATATCTTTTATTAATTTTGCTCAAGTTGTGTCTTTTTTATACTAAAAAGTACTGTAATTTGGAGATGCCTCAGGTGAGCGATTTAGGACCATCATGGTCCTCTTGTTAAAGGCCTTCTACCTTGTAAAAGTTTCCAATGACAGGGTTGAGACAGGTGTAAGTCAAGAATGAAGCTAAATGAGAGGTGCTTACCCGGGTTTGGATAGAATTGGAGGCTTTAGTGTTAAAATATGTAAATATTCTCATGCATCTTCTTTGATATCAATTTATGTTTTCAAGGCTTTTTTATTTTTGTAAATTGAAAAATGTTTAAATAGGGATCAGAACAAGGCAAGTTGACCAATTTGTATTTAATTATCTATTCAAACCATTCTACCTTATTAAATTCACTCATGACTAGGTTAAGATGGGTAAAAATAAAGAAATTGGTAAGTGGCCAGTGAGTTTTGAGACTTTAGTGGCAGGCAAGATTAGGATAAGAATATTTTTTTGGGCATCTTCAATCATTTTATGAAATATTTCAGGGCTTTTTTGTAAAAAAAATGGAACAATGAAGTTAGGTGACTGGGGCATGCTTTGGGTACCTATTTGTAACTGAAAATCTTTGAAAGGCATTCTACCCTGTTAAATTTTCTCAATACTGAGATGGTGTAAGTAAAGAATAAATCAAAATGACAGGTGTTTTCCTGGGTTAGGTTAAAATTTGAGCTTTAGCATTAAGATCAGGAAATATTCTCATGCATCTTCTTTGATTTCAATTTATATCTTCAAGGCTTTGTTTAGGATTAACGACAAAAATTAAAATAGCGCACCAGGATACAGCTGAGGGACCAATTAGTATTTGACAATTTTTTTCAAACCCTTCAACCCTATTCATTTTTTTTCATAAGTGGGCTAAGATGGTTGTAAATAAACAATTTGATAAGTAATGGGGATGCTTTGAGACTTTTGGGGCTGCCAAGGTTAGGAAAAGGATATGTTCTTGCGCATCTTCAATTATTTCATATAATATTTCGGGGAATCTTTTGTAAAAAAAAAGGAACAATGAAGTCAGTTGACCAGTGTGTCTGAGGGACTAATTTATAATTGAAAACTTTGAAAAGCCTTCTACCTTGTTAAAATTTCTCATCACAGGGCTGAGATAGGTGTAAGTTAAGAATGTATCTAAATGAGAGGCGTTTACTTGGGTTTGATTAGTATTTGAGGCTTTAGTGTTAAAAAAAAGTAAATATTGTCATGTGTCTTCTTTGATATCAATTTATGTTTTCAAGGCTTTTTTATTTTTGTAAATTGAAAAATGTCTAAATAGGGATCAGAACAAGGCAAGTCGACCAATTTGTATTTAATTATCTATTCAAACCATTCTACCTTATTAAATTCACTAATGACTAGTTTAATATGGGTAAAAATAAAGAAATTGGTAAGTGGCCAGTGAATTTTGAGACTTTAGTGGCAGGCAAGATTAGGATTAGAATATTTTTTTGGGGCATCTTCAACCATTTTATAAAATATTTCAGGGCTTTTTTGTAAAAAAAATTGGAACAATGAAGTAAGGTGACTGGGGCATGCTTTGGGTACCTATTTTTAACTTAAAAACTTTTGAAAGGCATTCTACCCTGTTAACTTTTCTCAATACTGAGATGGTGTAAGTAAAGAATAAAGCTAAATGACAGGTGTTTTCCTGGGTTAGGTTAAAATTTGAGATTTAGCATTAAGATCAGGAATTATTCTCATGCATCTTCTTTGATTTCAATTTATATCTTCAAGGCTTTGTTTAGGATTAATGACAAAAATTAAGATAGCGGACCAGGATACAGCTGAGGGACCAATTAGTATTTGACAATTTTTTTTCAAACCCTTCTACCTTATTCATTTTTTTTCATAAGTGGGCTAAGATGGTTGTAAATAAACAATTTGATAGGTAATGGGGATGTTTTGAGACTTTTGGGGCTGGCAAGGTTAGGAAAAGGATATGTTCTTGCGCATCTTCAATTATGTCATATAATATTTCGGGGAATTTTTTGTCAAAAAAAAAGGAACAATGAAGTAAGGTGACCAGTTTGTCTGAGGGACTAATTTATAATTGAAAACTTTGAAAAGCCTTCTACCTTGTTAAAATTTCTCATCACAGGGCTGAGATAGGTGTAAGTTAAGAATGTAACTAAATGAGTGGCCTTTACTTGGGTTTGATTAAAATTTGAGGCTTTAGTGTTAAAAAAAGTAAATATTGTCATGAGTCTTCTTTGATATCAATTTATGTTTTCAAGGCTTTTTTATTTTTGTAAATTGAAAAATGTTTAAATAGGGATCAGAACAAGGCAAGTTGACCAATTTGTATTTAATTATCTATTCAAACCATTCTACCTTATTAAATTCACTCATGACTAGGTTAAGATGGGTAAAAATAAAGAAATTGGTAAGTTGCCAGTGATATTTGAGACTTTAGTGGCAGGCAAGATTAGGATAAGAATAATTTTTTTGGCATCTTCAATCACTTTATGAAATATTTCAGGGCTTTTCTGTAAAAAAAAAAATGGAACAATGAAGTTAGGTGACTGGGGCATGCTTTTGGTACCTATTTGTAACTGAAAATCTTTGAAAGGCATTCTACCCTGTTAAATTTTCTCAATACTGAGATGGTGTAAGTAAAGAAAGAAGCTAAATGACAGGTGTTTTCCTGGGTTAGGTTAAAAACTGAGCTTTAGCATTAAGATCAGGAAATATTCTCATGCATCTTCTTTGATTTCAATTTATATCTTCAAGGCTTTGTTTAGGATTAACAACAAAAATTAAAATAGCGGACCAGGATACAGCTGAGGGACCAATTAGTATTTGACAATTTTTTTCAAACCCTTCTACCTTATTCTTTTTTTTTCATAAGTGGGCTAAGATGGTTGTAAATAAACAATTTGATAGGTAATGGGGATGTTTTGAGACTTTTGGGGCTGCCAAGGTTAGGAAAAGGATATGTTCTTGCGCATCTTTAATTATTTCATATAATATTTTGGGGAATTTTTTGTCAAAAAAAAAAAGGAACAATGAAGTAAGGTGACCAGTGTGTCTGAGGGACTAATTTATAATTGAAAACTTTGAAAAGCCTTCTACCTTGTTAAAATTACTCATCACAGGGCTGAGATAGGTGTAAGTTAAGAATGTAACTAAATGAGAGGCATTTACTTGGGTTTGATTAAAATTTTAGGCTTTAGTGTTAAAAAAAGTAAATATTGTCATGCGTCTTCTTTGATATCAATTTATGATTTCAAGGCTTTTTATTTTTGTAAATTGAAAAATGTTAAAATAGGGATCAGAACAAGGCAAGTTGACCAATTTGTATTTAATTATCTATTCAAACCATTCTACCTTATTAAACTCACTCATGACTAGGTTAAGATGGGTAAAAATAAAGAAATTGGTAAGTGGCCAGTGAGTTTTGAGACTTAAGTGGTAGGAAAGATTAGGATAAGGACATGTAATTAGGCATCTTCAATCATTTTATATAACATTTCAGGGCTTTTTGCAAAAAAAAAAGGAACAAAAAAGTAAGATGACTGTGGTTTGTTTTGGGGACAAATTGTAATTGAAAATTTAGAAAGGCATTCTATCCTGTTTAATTTTCTCAATGAGAATTATGTTACTCAAGAATAACCTTAATGACAGGTGTTTTTCAAGTAAGGTAAAAATTCAGGCTTTAGCATTAAAATCAGCAAATATTCTCATGCATCTTCTTCGTTTTTATTTCACATTTTCAATGCTTTTTTTTAGTAAATTGAAAAATGATAAATAGGAATCAGGACATGAAAAGTGGACCAATTTGTAGATAATAATCTTTTCAAACCATTCTGCAAGTACCATATTTAATTAACTCATGACTAGGTTTAGATGGACAAAAATAAAGAAATTCTTAAGTGGCCAGGGAGTTTGCATGGAAACTTTAGTGACAGGCATGGATAGGATAAGGACATGTTATATCGCATCTTCAATCATTTTATATAATATTTCAGGGCTTTAAATTTTGTAAAAATGAAACAATGAAGTCAATTGACTGGGGTGTGTCTGAGGCACTTACTTATAATTGATAAACTTTCGAAGGCCTTCTACCTTATTAAAATTTCTCATCACAGGTCGGAGATAGCTGTGAGTTAAGAATTCAGCTAAATGAGAGGCTTTCATTAAAATTTTAGTCTTGAGCGTTAAAATAATTAAATATTCTTATGCATCTACTTTGATTTCAACTTATATTTTCAAGGCTTTGTTTAGGTAAAATTGATAAATAAAGAAATTTTTAAGTGACCAGTGAGTTTGGAGACTTTAGTGGCAGGCATGATTAGGATAAGGACATGTTATTAGGAATCTTCAATCATTTTATATAACATTTCAGGGCTTTTGCTAAAAAAAAGGGGGGGGGAACAAAGAAGTGAGGTGACTAGGGTGTGTTTGGGGGACCAATTTGTAATTGAAAATTTTGAAAGGCATTCTACCCTGTATAATTTTCTCAATGAAATTATGTTACTCAAGAATCGTCTAAATGATAGGTGTTTTCCCAGTTAGGTAAAAATTCAGGCTTTCCATTAATATTAGGTAATATTCTCATGCATCTTCTTTAGTTTCATTTCACATTCTCAAGGTTTTTTTTCAGTAAATTGAAAAATGTTAAATAGGAATCAGGACATGACAAGTGGACCAATTTGTAGATAATAATCTTTTCAAACCATTCTACCTTATTTAATTAACTCATGACTAGGTAAAGATCGACAAAAATGAAGACATTTTTAAGTGGCCAGTGAGTTTGGGGACTTTAGTGGCAGGCATGGTTAGGATAAGGACATGTTATATGGCATCTTCAATCATTTTATAGAACATTTCAGGGTTTTTGCCAAAAAATAAAGGGGGGGGGGAACAAAGAAGTGAGGTGACTTGGGTGTGTTTGTGGGACCAATTTGTAATTGAAAACTTTGAAAGGCATTCTACCCTGTTTAATTTTCTCAATGAAATAATGTTACTCAAGAATCATCTAAATGATAGGTGTTTTTCCCGGTTAGGTAAAAATTCATGCTTTAGCATTAAAATCATGAAATATTCTCATGCATCTTCTTTAGTTTCATTTCACAATTTCAAGGCTTTTTTTTCAGTTAATTGAAAAATGTTAAATAGGAATCAGGACATGTCAAGTGGACCAATTTGTAGATAATAATCTTTTCAAACCATTCTACCTTATTTAATTAACTCATGACTAGGTTAAGATGGACAAAAATACAGAAATTCTTAAGTTGCCAGTGAGTTTGGGGACTTTAGTGGCAGGCATGGTTAGGATAAGGACATGTTATTAGGCATCTTCAAACATTTTATTTAACATTTCAGGGCTTTTTGAAAAAAAAAAAAAAAAAAAAAAAACAGGAACAATGAAGTAAGGTGACTTGGGTGTGATTGGGGGAACAATTTGTAATTGAAAATTTTGAAAGGCATTCTTACCTGTTTAGTTTTCTAAAAGGGAATTATGTTACTCAAGAATCGTCTAAATGACAGGTGTTTTACCCGTTAGGTAAAAATTCAGGCATTAGCCTTAAAATCATGAAATATTCTCATGCATCTTCTTTAGTTTCATTTCACAATTTCAAGGCTTTTTTTTCATTAAATTGAAAAATGTTAAATAGGAATCAGGACATGTAAAGGGGACCAATTTGTAGATAATAATCTTTTCAAACCATTCTACCTTATTTAATTAACTCATAACTAGGTTAAGATGGACAAAAATAAAGAAATTCCAAAGTGGCCAGTGAGATTAAGGACTTTGGGTGGCAGGCATGGTTAGGATAAGGACATGTTATAAGGCATCTTCAATCATTTTATTTAACATTTCAGGGCTTTTTGCAAAAAAAAAACAACAAAAAAAAAACAAAGAAGTTACGTGACTGGGGTGTGTTTGGGGGACCAATTTGTAATTGAAAACTTTGAAAGGCATTCTACCCTGTTTAGTTTTCTCAAGGAGAATTATGTTACTCAAGAATAATCTAAATGACAGGTGTTTTCCCGGTTAGGTAAAAATTCAGGCTTTAGCATTAAAATCAAGAAATATTCTCATGCATCTTCTTTAGTTTCATTTCACATTTTCAAGGTTGTTTTTTTTTTTTTTTCAGTAAATTGAAAAATGTTAAATAGGAATCAGGACATGTCAAGTGGACCAATTTGTAGATAATAATCTTTTCAAATCATTCTACCTTATTTATTTAACTCATGACTAGGTTAAGATGGACAAAAATAAAGACATTTTTAAGTGGCCAGTAAAGTTGGAGACTTTAGTTGCAGGCATGGTTAGGATAAGGACATGTTATAAAGGCATCTTAAATCATTTAATTTAACATTTCAGGGCTTTTGCCAAAAAAAAAAAGCAAAGAAGTAATGTGACTTGGGTGTGTTTGTGGGACCAATTTGTAATTGAAAATTTTGAAAGGCATTCTACCCTGTTTAATTCTCTCAATGAAATTATGTTACTCAAGAATCATCTAAATGATAGGTGTTTTTCTTGGTTAGGTAAAAATTCAGGCTTTAGCATAAAATCAGGAAATATTCTCATGCATCTTCTTTAGTTTCATTTCACATTTTCAAGGCTTTTTTTTCAGTAAATTGAAAAATGTTAAATAGGAATCAGGACATGACAAGTGGACCAATTTGTAGATAATAATCTTTTCAAACCGTTCTACCTTATTTGATTAACTCATGACTAGGTTAAGATGGACAAAAATACAGAAATTTTTAAGTGGCCAGTGAAGTTGGAGACTTTAGTGGCTGGCATGGTTAGGATAAGGACATGTTATAAGGCATCTTCAATCATTTTATTTAACATTTCAGGGCTTTTTGCCAAAAACAAAAGGGGGGGGGGGACAAAGTAGTTAGGTGACTGGTGTGTGTTTGGGGGACCAATTTATAATTGAAAATTTTGAAAGGCATTCTACCCTGTTTAATTTTCTCAATTAAATTATGTTACTCAAGAATCATCTAAATGATAGGTGTTTTTCCCAGTTAGGTAAAAATTCAGGCTTTAGCATAAATATTAGGTAATATTCTCATACATCTTCTTTAGTTTCATTTCACATTTTCAAGGTTGTTTTTTTTTCAGTAAATTGAAAAATGTTAAATAGGAATCAGGACGTGACAAGTGGACCAATTTGTAGATAATATAATCTTTTCAAACCATTCTACCTTATTTAATTAACTCATAACTAGGTTAAAATGGACAAAAATACAGAAATTTTTAAGTGGCCAGTGAGATTGGGGACTTTGGTTGGCAGGCATGGTTAGGATAAGGACATGTTATTAGGCATTTTCAATCATTTTATTTAACATTTCAGGGCTTTTTGCAAAAAAAAAAAAAAAAAAAAAATAAAACAAAGAAGTTACGTGACTGGGGTGTGTTTGGGGGACCAATTTGTAATTGAAAACTTTGAAAGGCATTCTACCCTGTTTAGTTTTCTCAAGGAGAATTATGTTACTCAAGAATAATCTAAATGACAGGTGTTTTCCCGGTTAGGTAAAAATTCAGGCATTAGCATTAAAATCATGAAATATTCTCATGCATCTTCTTTAGTTTCATTTCACAATTTCAAGGCTTTTTTTTCTTTAAATTGAAAAATGTTAAATAGGAATCAGGACATGACAAGTGGACCAATTAGTAGATAATAATCTTTTCAAACCATTCTACCTTATTTAATTAACTCATGACTAGGTTAAGATGGACAAAAATAAAGAAATTCTAAAGTGGTCAGTGAGATTGGGGACTTTAGGTGGCAGGCATGGTTAGGATAAGGACATGTTATAAGGCATCTTCAATCATTTTATTTAACATTTCAGGGCTTTTTGCAAAAAAAAAAACAACAACAAAAAAAAAAACAAAGAAGTTACGTGACTGGGGTGTGTTTGGGGGACCAATTTGTAATTGAAAACTTTGAAAGGCATTCTACCCTGTTTAGTTTTCTCAAGGAGAATTATGTTACTCAAGAATAATCTAAATGACAGGTGTTTTCCCGGTTAGGTAAAAATTCAGGCTTTAGCATTAAAATCAAGAAATATTCTCATGCATCTTCTTTAGTTTCATTTCACATTTTCAAGGTTGTTTTTTTTTTCAGTAAATTGAAAAATGTTAAATAGGAATCAGGACATGTCAAGTGGACCAATTTGTAGATAATAATCTTTTCAAATCATTCTACCTTATTTATTTAACTCATGACTAGGTTAAGATGGACAAAAATACAGAAATTCTTAAGTGGCCAGTAAAGTTGGAGACTTTAGTTGCAGGCATGGTTAGGATAAGGACATGTTATAAAGGCATCTTAAATCATTTAATTTAACATTTCAGGACTTTTGCCAAAAAAAAAAAAAAAAAGCAAAGAAGTTAGGTGACTTGGGTGTGTTTGTGGGACCAATTTGTAATTGAAAATTTTGAAAGGCATTCTACCCTGTTTAATTCTCTCAATGAAATTATGTTACTCAAGAATCATCTAAATGATAGGTGTTTTTCTTGGTTAGGTAAAAATTCAGGCTTTAGCATAAAATCAGGAAATATTCTCATGCATCTTCTTTAGTTTCATTTCACATTTTCAAGGCTTTTTTTTCATTAAATTGAAAAATGTTAAATAGGAATCAGGACATGACAAGTGGACCAATTTGTAGATAATAATCTTTTCAAACAGTTCTACCTTATTTAATTAACTCATGACTAGGTTAAGATGGACAAAAATACAGAAATTTTTAAGTGGCCAGTGAAGTTGGAGACTTTAGTGGCTGGCATGGTTAGGATAAGGACATGTTATAAGGCATCTTCAATCATTTTATTTAACATTTCAGGGCTTTTTGCCAAAAAAAAAGGGGGGGGATAAAGTAGTTAGGTGACTGGTGTGTGTTTGGGGGACCAATTTATAATTGAAAATTTTGAAAGGCATTCAACCCTGTTTAATTTTCTCAATTAAATTATGTTACTCAAGAATCATCTAAATGATAGGTTTTTTTCCCAGTTAGGTAAAAATTCAGGCTTTAGCATAAATATTAGGTTATATTCTCATACATCTTCTTTAGTTTCATTTCACATTTTCAAGGTTGTTTTTTTTCAGTAAATTGAAAAATGTTAAATAGGAATCAGGACGTGACAAGTGGACCAATTTGTAGATAATTTAATCTTTTCAAACCATTCTACTTTATTTAATTAACTCATGACTAGGTTAAGATGGACAAAAATACAGAAATTTTTAAGTGGCCAGTGAGATTGGGGACTTTGGTTGGCAGGCATGGTTAGGATAAGGACATGTTATTAGGCATCTTCAATCATTTTATTTAACATTTCAGGGCTTTTTGCAAAAAAAAAAAAAAAAAAATAAAACAAAGAAGTTAGGTGACTGGGGTGTGTTTGGGGGACCAATTTGTAATTGAAAACTTTGAAAGGCATTCTACCCTGTTTAGTTTTCTCAAGGAGAATTATGTTACTCAAGAATAATCTAAATGACAGGTGTTTTCCCGGTTAGGTAAAAATCCAGGTTTTAGCATTTAAATCATGAAATATTCTCATGCATCTTCTTTAGTTTAATTTCACAATTCAAGGCTTTTTTTTCAGTAAATTGAAAAATGTTAAATAGGAATCAGGACATGTCAAGTGGACCAATTTGTAGATAATAATCTTTTGAAACCATTCTACCTTATTTAATTAACTCATGACTAGGTTAAGATGGACAAAAATACAGAAATTCTTAAGTGGCCAGTGAGTTTGGGGACTTTAGTGGCAGGCATGGTTAGGATAAGGACATTTTATTAGGCATCTTCAATCATTTTATCTAACATTTCAGGGCTTTTTGCAAAAAACAAAAAAACAAAAACAGGAACAATGAAGTTAGGTGACTGGTGTGTGTTTGGGGGACCAATTTGTAATTGAAAACTTTGAAAGGCATTCTAACCTGTTTAGGTTTCTCAAGTAGAATTATGTTATTCAAGAATAATCTAAATTACAGGTGTTTTCCCGGTTAGGTAAAAATTTAGGCTTTAGCATTAAAATCATGAAATATTCTTATGCATCTTCTTTAGTTTCATTTCACAATTTCAAGGCTTTTTTTTCATTAAATTGAAAAATGTTAAATAGGAATCAGGACATGTAAAGGGGACCAATTTGTAGATAATAATCTTTTCAAACCATTCTACCTTATTTAATTAACTCATGACTAGGTTAAGATGGACAAAAATTCAGAAATTCTTAAGTGGCCAGTGAGATTGGGGACTTTAGTGGCAGGCATGGTTATGATAAGGACATGTTATAAGGCATCTTCAATCATTTTATTTAACATTTCAGGGCTTTTTGCCAAAAAAAAGAAGCAAAGAAGTTGGGTGACTTGGGTGTGTTTGTGGGACCAATTTGTAATTGAAAATTTTGAAAGGCATTCTAACCTGTTTAGTTTTCTAAAAGGGAATTATGTTACTCAAGAATCATCTATATGACAGGTGTTTTCCCGGTTAGATAAAAATTCAGGCTTTAGCATAAAATCAGGAAATATTCTCATGCATCTTCTTTAGTTTCATTTCACATTTTCAAGGTTGTTTTTTTTTCAGTAAATTGAAAAATGTTAAATAGGAATCAGGACGTGACAAGTGGACCAATTTGTAGATAATATAATCTTTTCAAACCATTCTACATTATTTAATTAACTCATAACTAGGTTAAGATGGACAAAAATACAGAAATTCTAAATTGGCCAGTGAGATTGGGGACTTTGGGTGGCAGGCATGGTTAGGATAAGGACATGTTATTAGGCATCTTCAATCATTTTATTTAACATTTCAGGGCTTTTAAAAAAAAAAAAAAAAAAACCCAAAGAAGTTAGGTGACTGGGGTGTGTTTGGGGGACCAATTTGTAATTGTAAACTTTGAAAGGCATTCTACCCTGTTTAGTTTTCTCAAGGAGAATTATGTTATTCAAGAATAATCTAAATTACAGGTGTTTTCCCGGTTAGGTAAAAATCCAGGCTTTAGCATTAAAATCAAGAAATATTCTCATGCATCTTCTTTAGTTTCATTTTACAATTTCAAGGCTTTTTTTTCATTAAATTGAAAAATGTTAAATAGGAATCAAGTCATGACAAGTGGACCAATTTGTAGATAATAATCTTTTCAAACCATTCTACCTTATTTAATTAACTCATGACTAGGTTAAGATGGACAAAAATACAGAATTTTTTAAGTGGCCAGTGAGTTTTGAGACTTGAGTGGCAGGCATGGTTAGGATAAGGACATGTTATAAGGCATCTTCAATCATTTTATATAACATTTCAGGGCTTTTGCCAAAAAAAAAGGGGGGGGGAACAAAGAAGTTAGGTGACTGGGTGTGTTTGGGGGACCAATTTATAATTGAAAATTTTGAAAGGCATTCTACCCTGTTTAATTTTCTCAATTAAATTATGTTACTCAAGAATCATCTTAATGATAGGTGTTTTTCCTGGTTAGGTAAAAATTCAGGCTTTAGCATAAAAATTAGGTAATATTCTCATGCATCTTCTTTAGTTTCATTTCACATTTTCAAGGTTGTTTTTTTTTCAGTAAATTGAAAAAAGTTAAATAGGAATCAGGATGTGACAAGTGGACCAATTTGTAGATAATATAATCTTTTCAAACCATTCTACCTTATTTAATTAACTCATAACTAGGTTAAGATGGACAAAAAGAAAGAAATTCTAAATTGGCCAGTGAGATTGGGGACTTTGGGTGGCAGGTATGGTTAGGATAAGGACATGGTATTAGGCATCGTCAATCATTTTATTTAACATTTCAGGGCTTTTTTCAAAAAAACAAACAAACAAAAAAAAAAAAAAAAACCAAAGAAGTTAGGTGACTTGGGTGTGTTTGGGGGACCAATTTGTAATTGTAAACTTTGAAAGGCATTCTACCCTGTTTAGTTTTCTCAAGGAGAATTATGTTACTCAAGAATCATCTAAATGACAGGTGTTTTCCCGGTTAGGTAAAAATTCAGGCTTTAGCATAAAATCAGGAAATATTCTCATGCATCTTCTTTAGTTTCATTTCAAATTTTCAAGGTTGTTTTTTTTTCAGTAAATTGAAAAATGTTAAATAGGAATCAGGACATGACAAGTGGACCAATTTGTAGATAATATAATCTTTTCAAACCATTCTACCTTATTTAATTAACTCATGACTAGGTTAAGATTGACAAAAATAAAGAAATTCTAAATTGGCCAGTGAGATTGGGGACTTTGGGTGGCAGGCATGGTTAGGATAAGGACATGTTATGAGGCATCTTCAATCATTTTATTTAACATTTCAGGGCTTTTAAAAAAAAAAAAAAAAAAAAAACCCAAAGAAGTTAGGTGACTGGGGTGTGTTTTGGGGACCAATTTGTAATTGTAAACTTTGAAAGGCATTCTACCTTGTTTAGTTTTCTCAAGGAGAATTATGTTATTCAAGAATAATCTAAATTACAGGTGTTTTCCCGGTTAGGTAAAAATCCAGGCTTTAGCATTAAAATCATGAAATATTCTCATGCATCTTCTTTAGTTTCATTTCACATTTTCAAGGCTTTTTTTTCAGTAAATTGAAAAATGTTAAATAGGAATCAAGTCATGACAAGTGGACCAATTTGTAGATAATATAATCTTTTCAAACCATTCTACCTTATTTAATTAACTCATGACTAGGTTAAGATGGACAAAAATACAGAAATTTTTAAGTGGCCAGTGAGTTTTGAGACTTTAGTGGCAGGCATGGTAAGGATAAGGACATGTTATAAGGCATCTTCAATCATTTTATATAACATTTCAGGGCTTTTTGAAAAAAAACAATAAAACAAACAAACAAACAAACAAAAAAACACAAAAAAAACAGGAACAATGAAGTTAGGTGACTGGGGTGTGATTGGGGGACCAATTTGTAATTGTAAACTTTGAAAGGCATTCTTCCCTGTTTAGTTTTCTCAAGGAGAATTATGTTACTCAAGAATAATCTAAATGACAGGTGTTTTCCCGGTTAGGTAAAAATTCAGGCTTTAGCATTAAAATCATGAAATATTCTCATGCATCTTCTTTAGTTTTATTTTACAATTTCAAGGCTTTTTTTTCAGTAAATTGAAAAATGTTAAATAGGAATCAGGACATGACAAGTGGACCAATTTGTAGATAATAATCTTTTCAAACCATTCTACCTTATTTAATTAACTCATGACTAGGTTAAGATGGACAAAAATACAGAAATTCTAAAGTGGCCAGTGAGTTTGCGGACTTTAGTGGCAGGCATGGTTAGGATAAGGACATGTTATAAGGCATCTTCAATCATTTTATATAACATTTCAGGGCTTTATGCCAAAAAAAAATAAGGAACAAAGAAGTTAGGTGACTGGGGTGTGTTTGGGGGACCAATTTGTAATTGAAAACTTTGAAAGGCATTCTACCCTGTTTAATTTTCTCAATGAAATTATGTTACTCAAGAATAATCTAAATGACAGGTGTTTTTCCCGTGGAGGTAAAAATTCAGGCTTTAGCAATAATTTTAGGTAATATTCTCATGCATCTTCTTTAGTTTCATTTCACATTTTCAAGGGTTTTTTTTCAGTAAATTGAAAAATGTTAAATAGAAATCAGGACGAGACAAGAGGATCAATTTGTAGATAATTATCTTTTCAAACCAATCTACCTTACTAAATTAACTCATGACTAGGTTAAGATGGACAAAAATAAAGAAATTCTAAAGTGGCCAGTAAGATTGGGGACTTTGGGTGGCAGGCATGGTATGGATAAGGACATGTTATGAGGCATCTTCAATCATTTTATTTAACATTTCAGGGCTTTTTTGCAATAAAAAAAAAAAAGCAAAGAAGTTCGGTGACTAGGGTGTGTTTGGGGGACCAATTTGTAATTGAGAACTTTGAAAGGCATTTGAGCCTGTTTAGTTTTCTCAAGGAGAATTATGCTACTCAAGAATAATCTAAATGACAGGTGTTTTTCCTGGTTAGGTAAAAATTCAGGCTTTACATTAAAATCATGAAATATTCTCATGCATCTTCTTTAGTTTCATTTCACAATTTCAAGGCTGTTTTTTCAGTTAATTGAAAAATGTTAAATAGGAATCAGGACATGACAAGTGGACCAATTTGTAGATAATAATCTTTTGAAACCATTCTACCTTATTTAATTAACTCATGACTAGGTTAAGATGGACAAAAATACAGAAATTTTTAAGTGGCCAGTGAGTTTAGGGACTTTAGTGGCAGGCATGGTTAGGATAAGGACATGTTATTAGGCATCTTCAATCATTTTATATAATATTTCAGGGCTTTTTGCCAAAAAAAAAAAAAAAAAAAAACAGGAACAAAGAAGTTAGGTGACTGGGGTGTGTTTGGGGGACCAATTTGTAATTGAAAACTTTGAAAGGCATTCTAACCTGTTTAGTTTTCTAAAGGAGAATTATGTTACTCAAGAATAATCTAAATGACGGGTGTTTTCCCGGTTAGGTAAAAATTCAGGCTTTACATTAAAACCATGAAATATTCTCATGCATCTTCTTTAGTTTCATTTCACAATTTCAAGGCTGTTTTTTCAGTTAATTGAAAAATGTTAAATAGGAATCAGGACATGACAAGTGGACCAATTTGTAGATAATAATCTTTTCAAACCATTCTACCTTATTTAATTAACTCATGACTAGGTTAAGATGGACAAAAATACAGAAATTCTTTAGTTGCCAGTGAGTTTGGGGACTTTAGTGGCAGGCAGGGTTAGGATAAGTGCATGTTATAAGGCATCTTCAATCATTTTATTTAACATTTCAGGGCTTTTGCCAAAAAATAAAGGGGGGGGGGAACAAAGAAGTTAGGTGACTAAGGTGTGTTAGGGGGACCAATTTGTAATTGAAAACTTTGAAAGGCATTCTACCCTGTTTAATTTTCTCAATGAAATTATGTTACTCAAGTATCATCTAAATGATAGGTGTTTTTCCTGGTTTGGTAAAAATTCAGGCTTTAGCATTAAAATCATGAAATATTCTCATGCATCTTCTTTAGTTTCATTTCACATTTTCAAGGTGGTTTTTTTTTCAGTAAATTGCAAAATGTTAAATAGAAATCAGGACATGACAAGTGGACCAATTTGTAGATATTAATCTTCTCAAACCATTCTACCTTATTTATTTAACTCATGACTGGGTTAAGATGGACAAAAATAAAGAAATTCTAAAGTGGCCAGTGAGATTGGGGACTTTGGATGGCAGGCATGGTTAGGATAAGGACATGTTATTAGGCATCTTCAATCATTTTATTTAACATTTCAGGGCTTTTTGCAAAAAAAAAAAAAAAAAAAAAACAGGAACAAAGAAGTTAGGTGACTGGGGTGTGTTTGGGGGACCAATTTGTAATTGAAAACTTTGAAAGGCATTCTACCCTGTTTAGTTTTCTCAATGAAATTATGTTACTCAAGAATAATCTAAATGACAGGTGTTTTTCCAGGTTAGGTAAATATTCATGGTTTCGCATTAAAATCATGAAATATTCTCATGCATCTTCTTTAGTTTCATTTCACAGTTTCAAGGCTTTTTTTTCAGTAAATTGAAAAATGTTAAAAAGGAATCAGGACATGTCAAGTGGACCAATTTGTAGATAATAATCTTTTGAAACCATTCTACCTTATTTAATTAACTCATGACTAGGTTAAGATGGACAAAAATACAGAAATTCTTAAGTGGCCAGTGAGTTTGGGGACTTTAGTGGCTGGTATGGTTAGAATAAGGACATGTTATAAGGCATCTTCAATCATTTTATTTAACATTTCAGGGCTTTTTGCAATAGAAAAAAAAAAAAAAAAAAGCAAAGAAGTTAGGTGACTGGGGTGTGATTGGGGGACCAATTTGTAATTGAAAACTTTGAAAGGCATTCTACCCTGTTTAATTTTCTCAAGGAGAATTATGTTACTCAAGAATCATCTAAATGATAGGTGTGTTTCCCGGTTAGGTAAAAATTCAGGCTTTAGCATTAAAATCACGAAAAATTCTCATGCATCTTCTTCTAAGCTTCATTTCACAATTTCAAGGCTTTGTTTCAGTAAATTGAAAATGTTAAATAGGAATCAGGACATGACAAGTGGACCAATTTGTAGATAATAATCTTTTCAAACCATTCTACCTCATTTAATTAACTCATGACTAGGTTAAGATGGACAAAAATACAGACATTTTTAAGTGGCCAGTGAGATTGGGGACTTTAGTGGCAGGCATGGTTAGGATAAGGACATGTTATAAGGCATCTTCAATCATTTTATAGAACATTTCAGGGCTTTTTGCAAAAAAAAAAGGGGGGGGGGGACAAAGAAGTTAGGTGACTGGGGTGTGTTTGGGGGACCACTTTGTAATTGAAAACTTTGAAAGGCATTCTACCCTGTTTAGTTTTCTCAAGGAGAATTATGTTACTCAAGAATAATCTAAATGACAGGTGTTTTTGCCGGTTAGGTAAAAATTCAGGCTTTAGCATTATAATCATGAAATATTCTCATGCATCTTCTTTAGTTTCATTTCACATTTTCAAGGCTGTTTTTTCAGTAAATTGAAAAATGTTAAATAGGAATCAGGACATGTCAAGTGGACCAATTTGTAGATAATAATCTTTTCAAACCATTCTACCTTATTTAATTAACTCATGACTAGGTTAAGATGGACAAAAATACAGAAATTTTTAAGTGGCCAGTGAGTTTTGAGACTTTAGTGGCAGGCATGGTTAGGATAAGGACATGTTATATGGTATCTTCAATCATTTTATATAACATTTGGGGCTTTTTGCAAAAAAAAAAAAAAAAACAGGAACAAAGAAGTTAGGTGACTGGGGTGTGTTTGGGGGACCAATTTGTAATTGAAAACTTTGAAAGGCATTCTACCCTGTTTAGTTTTCTAAAGGAGAATTATGTTACTCAAGAATAATCTAAATGACAGGTGTTTTCCCGGTTAGGTAAAAATTCAGGCTTTAGCATTAAAATCATGAAATATTCTCATGCATTTTCTTTAGTTTCATTTCACAATTTCAAGTCTTTTTTTTCAGTAAATTGAAAAATGTTAAATAGGAATCAGGACATGACAAGTGGACCAATTAGTAGATAATAATCTTTTCAAACCATTCGACCATATTTATTTAACTCATGACTAGGTTAAGATGGACAAAAATACAGAAATTCTTAAGTGGCCAGTGAGTTTGGGGACTTTAGTGGCAGGCATGGTTAGGATAAGGACATGTTATAAGGCATCTTCAATCATTTTATAGAACATTTCAGGGCTTTTGCCAAAAAAAAAGGGGGGGGGGAACAAAGAAGTTAGGTGACTGGGGTGTGTTTGGGGGACCGATTTGTAATTGAAAATTTTGAAAGGCATTCTACCCTGTTTAATTTTTTCAATGAAATTATGTTACTCAAGAATCATCTAAATGATAGGTGTTTTTCCCGGTTAGGTAAAAAATCAGGCTTTAGCATTAATATTAAGTAATATTCTCATGCATCTTCTTTAGTTTCATTTCACATTTCCAACGTTTTTTTTTTTCAGTAAATTGAAATGTGTTAAATAAGAATCAGGACATGACAAGTGGACCAATTTGTAGAGAATATAATCTTTTCAAACCATTCTACCTTATTTAATTAACTCATGACTAGGTTAAGACGGACAAAAATACAGAAATTCTAAAGTGGCAAGTGAGATTTGGGACTTTTGGTGGCAGGCATGGTTAGGATAAGGACATGTTATAAAGGCATCTAAAATCATTTAATTTAACATTTCAGGGCTTTTGCCAAAAAAAAAGCAAAGAAGTAAGGTGACTTGGGTGTGTTTGTGGGACCAATTTGTAATTGAAAATTTTGAAAGGCATTCTACCCTGTTTAATTCTCTCAATGAAATTATGTTACTCAAGAATCATCTAAATGATAGGTGATTTTCTTGGTTAGGTAAAAATTCAGGCTTTAGCATAAAATTAGGAAATATTCTCATGCATCTTCTTTAGTTTCATTTCACATTTTCAAGGCTTTTTTTTCAGTAAATTGAAAAATGTTAAATAGGAATCAGGACATGACAAGTGGACCAATTTGTAGATAATAATCTTTTCAAACCATTCTACCTTATTTAATTAACTCATGACTAGGTTAAGATGGACAAAAATACAGAAATTTTTAAGTGGCCAGTGAAGTTGGGGACTTTAGTGGCAGGCATGGTTAGGATAAGGACATGTTATAAGGCATCTTCAATCATTTAATATAACATTTCAGGGCTTTTGCCAAAAAAAAAAAAGGGGGAGGGGGGGACAAAGAAGTTAGGTGACTGGTGTGTGTTTGGGGGACCAATTTATAATTGAAAATTTTGAAAGGCATTGTACCCTGTTTAATTTTCTCAATTAAATTATGTTACTCAAGAATCATCTAAATGATAGGTGTTTTTCCCGGTTAGGTAAAAATTCAGGCTTGAGCATAAATATTACCTCATACATCTTCTTTAGTTTCATTTCACATTTTCAAGGTTGTTTTTTTTTTCAGTAAATTGAAAAATGTTAAATAGGAATCAGGACGTGACAAGTGGACCAATTTGTAGATAATATTATCTTTTCAAACCATTCTACCTTATTTAATTAACTCATAACTAGGTTAAGATGGACAAAAATAAAGAAATTCTAAAGTGGCCAGTGAGATTGGGGACTTTGGGTGGCAGGCATGGTTAGGATAAGGACATGTTATGAGGCATCTTCAATCATTTTATTTAACATTTCAGGGCTTTTTGCAAAAAAAAAAGAAAAAATAAAACAAAGAAGTTAGGTGACTGGGGTGTGTTTGGGGTACCAATTTGTAATTGAAAATTTTGAAAGGCATTCTACCCTGTTTAGTTTTCTCAAGGAGAATTATGTTACTCAAGAATAATCTAAATGACAGGTGTTTTCCCGGTTAGGTAAAAATTCAGGCTTTAGCATTTAAATCATGAAATATTCTCATGCATCTTCTTTAGTTTCATTTCACAATTTCAAGGCTTTTTTCAGTAAATTGAAAAATGTTAAATAGGAATCAGGACATGTCAAGTGGACCAATTTGTAGATAATAATCTTTTCAAACCATTCTACCTTATTTAATTAACTCATGACTAGGTTAAGATGGACAAAAATACAGAAATTCTTAAGTTGCCAATGAGTTTGGGGACTTAAGTGGCAGGCATGGTTAGGATAAGGACATTTTATAAGGCATCTTCAATCATTTTATCTAACATTTCAGGGCTTTTTGCAAAAAAAAAACAAAAAAAAACCAAAACAATGAAGTTAGGTGACTTGGGTGTGATTTGGGGACCAATTTGTAATTGAAAACTTTGAAAGGCATTCTAACCTGTTTAGTTTTCTAAAAGGGAATTATGTTACTCAAGAATAATCTAAATGACAGGTGTTTTACCCGTTAGGTAAAAATTCAGGCTTTAGCATTAAAATCATGAAAATATTCTCATGTTTCTTCTTTAGTTTCATTTCACAATTTCAAGGCTTTTTTTTCATTAAATTGAAAAATGTTAAATAGGAATCAGGACATTTAAAGGGGACCAATTTGTAGATAATAATCTTTTCAAACCATTCTACCTTATTTAATTAACTCATAACTAGGTTAAGATGGACAAAAATAAAGAAATTCTAAAGTGGCCAGTGAAATTGGGGACTTTGGGTGGCAGGCATGGTTAGGATAAGGACATGTTATTAGGCATCTTCAATCATTTTATTTAACATTTCAGGGCTTTTTGCAAAAAAAAACAAAAAAACCCAAAGAAGTTACGTGACTGGGGTGTGTTTGGGGGACCACTTTGTAATTGAAAACTTTGAAAGGCATTCTACCCTGTTTAGTTTTCTCAAGGAGAATTATGTTACTCAAGAATAATCTAAATGACAGGTGTTTTCCTGGTTAGGTAAAAATCCAGGCTTTAGCATTAAAATCAAGAAATATTCTCATGCATCTTCTTTAGTTTCATTTTACAATTTCAAGGCTTTTTTTTCAGTAAATTGAAAAATGTTAAATAGGAATCAGGACATGACAAGTGGACCAATTTGTAGATAATAATCTTTTCAAATCATTCTACCTTATTTATTCAACTCATGACTAGGTTAAGATGGACAAAAATAAAGACATTTTTAAGTGGCCAGTAAAGTTGGAGACTTTTGGTGGCAGGCATGGTTAGGATAAGGACATGTTATAAAGGCATCTTAAATCATTTAATTTAACATTTTAGGGCTTTTGCCAAAAAAAAAAAAAAAAAAGCAAAGAAGTTAGGTGACTTGGGTGTGTTTGTGGGACCAATTTGTAATTGAAAATTTTGAAAGGCATTCTACCCTGTTTAATTTTCTCAATTAAATTATGTTACTCAAGAATCATCTAAATGATAGGTGTTTTTCCCGGTTAGGTAAAAATTCAGGCTTTAGCATAAAATCAAGAAATATTCTCATGCATCTTCTTTAGTTTCATTTTACAATTTCAAGGCTTTTTTTTCAGTAAATTGAAAAATGTTAAATAGGAATCAGGACATGACAAGTGGACCAATTTGTAGATAATAATCTTTTCAAATCATTCTACCTTATTTATTCAACTCATGACTAGGTTAAGATGGACAAAAATAAAGACATTTTTAAGTGGCCAGTAAAGTTGGAGACTTTTGGTGGCAGGCATGGTTAGGATAAGGACATGTTATAAAGGCATCTTAAATCATTTAATTTAACATTTCAGGGCTTTTGCCAAAAAAAAAAAAAAAAAAAAAAGCAAAGAAGTTAGGTGACTGGGGTGTGTTTTTGGGACCAATTTGTAATTGAAAATTTTGAAAGGCATTCTACCCTGTTTAATTTTCTCAAAGAAATTATGTTACTCAAGATTCATCTAAATGATAGGAGTTTTTCTTGGTTAGGTAAAAATTCAGGCTTTAGCATAAAATCAGGAAATATTCTCATGCATCTTCTTTAGTTTCATTTCACATTTTCAAGGCTTTTTTTTCAGTAAATTGAAAAATGTTAAATAGGAATCAGGACATGACAAGTGGACCAATTTGTAGATAATAATCTTTTCAAACCATTCTACCTTATTTAATTAACTCATGACTAGGTTAAGATGGACAAAAATACAGAAATTTTTAAGTGCCCAGTGAGTTTTGAGACTTTAGTGGCAGGCATGGTTAGGATAAGTGCATGTTATAAGGCATCTTCAATCATTTTATATAACATTTCAGGGCTTTTGCCAAAAAATAAAGGGGGGGGGAACAAAGAAGTAAGGTGACTAAGGTGTGTTAGGGGGACCAATTTGTAATTGAAAACTTTGAAAGGCATTCTACCCTGTTTAGTTTTCTCAATGAAATTATGTTACTCAAGAATCATCTAAATGATAGGTGTTTTTCCCGGTTAGGTAAAAATTCAGGCTTTAGCATTAAAATGCATGAAATATTCTCATGCATCTTCTTTAGTTTCATTTCACATTTTCAAGGCTTTTTTTTCAGTAAATTGAAAAATGTTAAATAGGAATCAGGACATGACAAGTGGACCAATTTGTAGATAATAATCTTTTCAAACCATTCTACCTTATTTAATTAACTCATGACTAGGTTAAGATGGACAAAAATACAGAAATTTTTAAGTGCCCAGTGAGTTTTGAGACTTTATTGGCAGGCATGGTTAGGATAAGTGCATGTTATAAGGCATCTTCAATCATTTTATATAACATTTCAGGGCTTTTGCAAAAAAAAAGGGGGGGGGGGAACAAAGAAGTTAGGTGACTGGTGTATGTTTGGGGGACCAATTTATAATTGAAAATTTTGAAAGGCATTCTACCCTGTTTAGTTTTCTCAATAAAATTATGTTACTCAAGAATCATCTAAATGATAGGTGTTTTTCCTGGTTAGGTAAAAAATTCAGGCTTTAGCATAAATATTAGGTAATATTCTCATGCATCTTCTTTAGTTCCATTTCACATTTTCAAGGTTGTTTTTTTTAGTAAATTGCAAAATGTTAAATAGGAATCAGGACATGACAAGTGGACCAATTTGTAGAGAATATAATCTTTTCAAACCATTCTACCTTATTTAATTAACTCATAACTAGGTTAAGATGGACAAAAATAAAGAAATTCTAAATTGGCCAGTGAGATTGGGGACTTTGGGTGGCAGGCATGGTTAGGATAAGGACATGTTATTAGGCATCTTCAATCATTTTATTTAACATTTCAGGGCTTTTTGCAAAAAAAAAAAAAAAAAATAAAACAAAGAAGTTAGGTGACTGGGGTGTGTTTTTGGGACCACTTTGTAACTGAAAACTTTGAAAGGCATTCTACCCTGTTTAGTTTTCTCAAGGAGAATTATGTTACTCAAGAATAATCTAAATGATAGGTGTTTTCCCGGTTAGGTAAAAATCCAGGCTTTAGCATTAAAATCATGAAATATTCTCATGCATCTTCTTTAGTTTCATTTCACATTTTCAAGGCTTTTTTTTCAGTAAATTGAAAAATGTTAAATAGGAATCAGGACATGTCAAGTGGACCAATTTGTAAATAATAATCTTTTGAAACCATTCTACCTTATTTAATTAACTCATGACTAGGTTAAGATGGACAAAAATACAGAAATTCTTAAGTGGCCAGTGAGTTTGGGGACTTTAGTGGCTGGCATGGTTAGGATAAGGACATGTTATTAGGCATCTTCAATCATTTTATTTAACATTTCAGGGCTTTTTGCCAAAAAAAAAAAAAAAAAACAGGAATAAAGAAGTTAGGTGACTGGGGTGTGTTTGGGGGACCAATTTGTAATTGAAAACTTTGAAAGGCATTCTAACCTGTTTAGTTTTCTAAAGGAGAATTATGTTACTCAAGAATAATCTTAATGAAAGGTGTTTTCCCGGTTAGGTAAAAATTCAGGCTTTAGCATTATAATCATGAAAAATTCTCATGCATCTTCTTTAGTTTCATTTTACAATTTCAAGGCTTTTCAGTAAATTGAAAAATGTTAAATAGGAATCAGGACATGACAAGTGGACCAATTAGTAGATAATAATCTTTTCAAACCATTCTACCTTATTTATTTAACTCATGACTAGGTTAAGATGGACAAAAATAAAGACATTTTTAAGTGGCCAGTGAAATTGGAGACTTTAGTGGCAGGCATGGTTGGGATAAGGACATGTTATAAGGCATCTTCAATCATTTTATATAACATTTCAGGGCTTTTTGTCAAAAAAAAAAAAAAAGCAAAGAAGTTAGGTGACTTGGGTGTGTTTGGGGGACCAATTTGTAATTGAAAATTTTGAAAGGCATTCTACCATGTTTAATTTTCTCAATGAAATTATGTTACTCAAGAATCATCTAAATGATAGGTGTTTTTCTCGGTTAGGTAAAAATTCAGGCTTTAGCATTAAAATCAGGAAATATTCTCATGCATCTTCTTTAGTTTCATTTCACATTTTCAAGGCTTTTTTTTCAGTAAATTGAAAAATGTTAAATAGGAATCAGGACATGACAAGTGAAATAAATAATTCGTAGATAATAATCTTTTCAAACCATTTTACCTTATTGAATTAACTCATGACTAGGTTAAGATGGACAAAAATACAGAAATTTTTAAGTGCCCAGTGAGTTTTGAGACTTTAGTGGCAGGCATGGTTAGGATAAGTGCAAGTTATAAGGCATCTTCAATCATTGTATATAACATTTCAGGGCTTTTTGCCAAAAAAAAAAAGGGGGGGGGGGAACAAAGAAGTTAGGTGACTGGGGAGTGTTTTGGGGACCAATTTGTAATTGAAAATTTTGAAAGGCATTCTACCCTGTTTTGGGGGGGAACAATGAAGTTAGGTGACTGGGGAGTGTTTTGGGCACCAATTTGTAATTGAAAATTTTGAAAGGCATTCTACCCTGTTTAATTTTCTGAATGAAATTATGTTACTCAAGAATCATCTAAATGATAGGCGCTTTTCCCCGTTAGGTAAAAATTCAGGCTTTAGCATTAATATTAGGTAATATTCTCATGCATCTTCCTCAGTTTCATTTCACATTTTCAAGGGTTTTTTTTTCAGTAAATTGAAAAATGTTAAATAGAAATCAGGACATGGCAAGTGGACTAATTTGTAGATAACAATCTTTTCAAACCATTCTTCCTTTTTTTTTTAACTCATGACTAGGTTAAGATGGACAAAAATAAAGAAATGCTAAAGTGGCAAGTGAGATTGGGGACTTTGGGTGGCAGGCATGGTTATAAATAGGACATGTTATTAGGCATCTTCAATCATTTTATTTAACATTTCAGAACTTTTTGCAAAAAATAAAGCAAATAAGTTAGGTGACTGGGGTGTGTTTGGGGGACCAATTTGTAATTGAAAACTTTGAAAGGCATTCTAACCTGTTTAGTTTTCTCAAGGAGAATTATGTTACTCAAGAATAATCTAAATTACAGGTGTTTTCCCGGTTAGGTAAAAATTCAGGCTTTAGCATTAAAATCATGAAATATTCTCATGCATCTTCTTTAGTTTCATTTAACAATTTCAAGGCCTTTTTTTCAGTAAATTGAAAAATGTTTAATAGGAATCAGGACATGACAAGTGGACCAATTTGTAGATAATAATCTTTTCAAACCATTCTACCTTATTTATTTAACTCATGACTAGGATAAGATGGACAAAAATAAAGAAATTTTTAAGTGGCCAGTGAGATTTGGGACTTTAGTGGCAGGCATGGTTAGGATAAGTGCATGTTATAAGGCATCTTCAATCATTTTATATAACTTTTCAGGGCTTTTGCCAAAAAAAAAAAGAAAAAAAGCAAAGAAGTTAGGTGACTGGGGTTTGTTTGGGGGACCAATTTGTATTTGAAAATTTTGAAAGGCATTCTACCCTGTTAAATTTTCTCAATGAAATTATGTTACTCAAGAATCATCTAAATGATAGTTGTTTTTCTCGGTTAGGTAAAAATTCAGGCTTTAGCATTAAAATCAGGAAATATACTCATGCATCTTCTTTAGTTTCATTTCACATTTTCAATTTTTTTTTTCAGTAAATTGAAAAATGTTAAATAGGAATCAGGACATGTCAAGTGGACCAATTTGTAGATAATAATCTTTTCAAACCATTCTACCTTATTTAATTAACTCATGACTAGGTTAAGATGGACAAAAATAAAGAAATTCTAAAGTGGCTAGTAAGATTGGGGACTTTGGGTGGCAGGCATGGTTAGGATAAGGACATGTTATTAGGCATCTTCAATCATTTTATTTAACATTTCAGGGCTTTTTGCAAAAAAAAAACAGGAACAAAGAAGTTAGGTGACTGGGGTGTGTTTGTGGGACCAATTTGTAATTGAAAACTTTGAAAGGCATTCTACCCTGTTTAGTTTTCTCAAGGAGAATTATGTTACTCAAGAATAATCTAAATGACAGGTGTTTTCCTGGTTAGGAAAAA
The DNA here is from genome assembly GCA_946902895.1 of Fragum fragum. NCBI lineage: Eukaryota > Metazoa > Mollusca > Bivalvia > Cardiida > Cardiidae > Fragum > Fragum fragum. The sequence continues at coordinate 81,365,833 of OX336366.1, read as the reverse complement.
ATTCAGTCTTTAGCATTAAAATCATGAAATATTCGAATGCATCTTCTTTAGTTTCATTTCACAATTTCAAGGCTTTTTTTCAGTAAATTGAAAAATGTTAAATAGGAATCAGGACATGTCAAGTGGACCAATTTGTAGATAATAATCTTTTCAAACCATTCTACCTCTTTTAATTAACTCATGACTAGGTTAAGATGGACAAAAATACAGAAATTCTAAAGTGGCCAGTGAGTTTTGAGACTTTAGTGGCAGGCATAGTTAGGATAAGGACATGTTATAAGGCATCTTCAATCATTTTATATAACATTTCAGGGCTTTTTGCCAAAAAAAAAAAAAAAAAAAAACAGGAACAAAGAAGTTAGGTGACTGGGGTGTGTTTGGGGGACCAATTTGTAATTAAAACTTTGAAAGGCATTCTACCATGTTTAGTTTTCTCATGGAGAATTATGTTACTCAAGAATAATCTTAATGACAGGTGTTTTCCCGGTTAGGTAAAAATTCAGGCTTTAGCATTAAAATCAGGAAATATTCTCATGCATCTCCTTTAGTTTCATTTCACAATTTCAAGGTTTTTTTTTTCAGTAAATTGAAAAATGTTAAATAGGAATCAGGACATGACAAGTGGACCAAATTGTAGATAATAATCTTTTCAAACCATTCTACCTTATTTAATTAACTCATGACTAGGTTAACATGGACAAAAATACAGAAATTTTTAAGTGGCCAGTGAAATTATGGACTTTGGGTGGCAGGCATGGTTAGGATTAGGACATGTTATAAGGCATCTTCAATCATTTTATATAACATTTCAGGGCTTTTTGCAAAAAAAAAAAAAAAAAAAAAGCAAAGAAGTAAGGTGACTTGGGTGTGTTTGTGGGACCAATTTGTAATTGAAAATTTTGAAAGGCATTCTAGCCTGTTTAATTTTCTCAATGAGAATTATGTTACTAAAGAATACCTTATTTAATTAACTCATGACTAGGTTAAGATGGACAAAAATACAGAAATTTTTAAGAGGCCAGTGAGTTTGGAGACTTTAATGGCAGGCATGGTTTGGATCAGAATATTTTCAAGGGTTTTTTTTTCAGTAAATTGCAAAATGTTAAATAGGAATCAGGACATGACAAGTGGACCAATTTGTAGATAATAATCTTTTCAAACCATTCTACCTTATTTAATTAACTCAGGACTTGGTTAAGATGGACAAAAATAAAGAAATTCTAAAGTGGCTAGTGAGATTGGGGACTTTGGGTGGCAGGCATGGTTAGGATAAGGACATGTTATAAGGCATCTTCAATCATTTTATATAACATTTCAGGGCTTTTTGCAAAAAAAAAAAAAAAAAAAAAAACAGGAACAAAGAAGTTAGGTGACTGGGGTGTGTTTAGGGTACCAATTTGTAATTGAAAACTTTGAAAGGCATTCTAACCTGTTTAGTTTTCTAAAGGAGAATTATGTTACTCAAGAATAATCTAAATGACAGGTGTTTTCCCGGTTAGGTAAAAATTCAGGCTTAAGCATTTAAATCATGAAATATTCTCATGCATCTTCTTTTGTTTCATTTCACATTTTCAAGGCTTTTTTTCAGTAAATTGAAGAATGTTAAATAGGAATCAGGACATGTCAAGTGGACCAATTTGTAGATAATAATCTTTTCAAACCATTCTACCTTTTTATTTAACTCATGACTAGGTTAAGATGGACAAAAATACAGAAATTCTTAAGTGGCCAGTGAGATTGGGGACTTTAGTGGCAGGCATGGTTAGGATTAGGACATGTTATTAGGCATCTTCAATCATTTTATTTAACATTTCAGGGCTTTCTGCCAAAAAAAAAAAAAAAAAAAAAAGCAAAGAAGTTAGGTGACTTGGGTGTGTTTGTGGGACCAATTTGTAATTGAAAATTTTGAAAGGCATTCTACCCTGTTTAATTTTGTCAATGAAATTATGTTACTCAAGAATCATCTAAATGATAGGTGTTTTTCCTGGTTAAGTAAAAATTCAGGCTTTAGCATTAATATTAGGTAATATTCTCATGCATCTTCTTTAGTTTCATTTCACATTTTCAAGGGTTTTTTTTGTTCAGTAAATTGAAAATTGTTAAATTCAAATCAGGAGATGACAAGAGGACCAATTTGTATATAATAATCTTTTCAAACCATTCTACCTTATTTAATTAACTCATGACTAGGTTAAGATGGACAAAAATAAAGAAATTCTAAAGCCAGTGAGGTTGGGGACTTTGTGTGGCAGGCATGGTTAGGATTAGGACATGTTATTAGGCATCTTCAATCATTTTATTTAACATTTCAGGGCTTTCTGCCAAAAAAAAAAAAAAAAAAAAAGCAAAGCAGTTAGGTGACTGGGGTGTGTTTGGGGGACCAATTTGTAATTGAAAACTTTGAAAGGCATTCTACCCTGTTTAGATTTCTCAATGAAATTATGTTACTCAAGAATAATCTAAATGACAGGTGTTTTCCCGGTTAGGTAAAAATTCAGGCTTTAGCATTAAAATCATGAAATATTCTCATGCATCTTCTTTAGTTTCATTTCACAATTTCAAGGCTTTTTTTTTCAGAAAATTGAAAATTGTTAAATAGAAATCAGGACATGTCAAGTGGACCAAATTGTAGATTATAATATCTTCAAACCATTCTACCTTATTTAATTAACTCATGACTAGGTTAAGATGGACAAAAATACAGAAATTCTTAAGTGGCCAGTGAGTTTGGGGACTTTAGTGGCAGGCATGGTTAGGATAAGGACATGTTATAAGGCATCTTCAATCATTTTATTTAACATTTCAGGGCTTTTGCCAAAAAAAAAAAGCAAAGAAGTAAGGTGAATTGGGTGTGTTTGTGGGACCAATTTGTAATTGAAAGTTTTGAAAGGCATTCTACCCTGTTAAATTTTCTCAATGAAATTATGTTACTCAAGAATCATCTAAATGATAGGTGTTTTTCTCGGTTAGGTAAAAATTCAGGCTTTAGCATAAAATTAGGAAATATTCTCATGCATCTTCTTTAGTTTCATTTCACATTTTCAAGGCTTTTTTTTCAGTAAATTGCAAAATGTTAAGTAGGAATCAGGACATGACAAGTGGACCAAATTGTAGATAATAATCTTTTCAAACCATTCTACCTTATTTAATTAACTCATGACTAGGTTAACATGGACAAAAATACAGAAATTTTTAAGTGGCCAGTGAGTTTTGAGACTTAAATGGCAGGCATGGTTAGGATAAGTGCATGTTATTAGGCATCTTCAATCATTTTATATAACATTTCAGGGCTTTTGCCAAAATAAAAAAAAAGGGGGGGGGGAAAGGAAGTTAGGTGACTGGGGTGTGTTTAGGGGACCAATTTGTAATTGAAAATTTTGAAAGGCATTCTACCCTGTTTAATTTTCTCAATGAAATTATGTTACTTAAGAATCATCTAAATGATAGGTGTTTTTCCTGGTTAGGTAAAAATTCAGGCTTTAGCATTAATATTAGGAAATATGCTCATGCATCTTCTTTAGTTTCATTTCACATTTTCAAGGTTTTTTTTTCAGTAAATTGAAAAATGTTCAATAGAAATCAGGACATGACAAGTGGACCAATTTGTAGATAATAATCTTTTCAATCCATTCTACCTTATTTAATTAACTCATGACTAGGTTAAGATGGACAAAAATAAAGACATTTTTAAGTGGCCAGTGAGATTGGGGACTTTGGGTGGCAGGCATGGTTAGGATATGGACATGTTATAAGGCATCTTCAATCATTTTATTTAACATTTCAGGGCTTTTCGCAAAAAAAAAAAAAAAAAAAAAAAGCAAAGAAGTTAGGTGACTGGGGTGTGTTTGTGGATCCAATTTGTAATTGAAAGTTTTGAAAGGCATTCTACCCTGCTTAATTTTCTCAATGAAATTATGTTACTCAAGAATCATCTAAATGATTGGTGTTTTTCTCGGTTAGGTAAAAATTCAGGCTTTAGCATAAAATCAGGAAATATTCTCATGCATCTTCTTAAGTTTCATTTCACATTTTCAAAGCTTTTTTTTCAGTAAATTGCAAAATGTTAAATAGGAAACAGGACATGACAAGTGGACCAATTTGTAGATAATTATCTTTTTAAACCATTCTACCTTTTTTATTTAACCTATGACTAGGTTAAGATGGACAAAAATAAAGAAATTCTAAAGTGGCCAGTGAGATTGGGGACTTTGGGTGGCAGGCATGGTTAGGATAAGGACATGTTATTAGGCATCTTCAATCATTTTATTTATCATTTCAGGGCTTTTTGCAAAAAAAGAAAAAAAAAAGCAAAGAAGTTAGGTGACTGGGGTGTGTTTGTGGGACCAATTTGTAATTGAAAACTTTGAAAGGCATTCTACCCTGTTTAGTTTTCTCAAGGAGAATTATGTTACTCAAGAATAATGTAAATGACAGGTGTTTTCCCGGTTAGGTAAAAATTCAGGCTTTAGCATTAAAATCAGGAAATATTCTCATGCATCTTCTTTAGTTTCATTTCACAATTTCAAGGCATTTTTTTTTTTTAGTAAATTGAAAAATGTTAAATAGGAAATAGTAAATTGAAAAATGTTAAATAGGAATCAGGACATGACAATTTGTAGATAACAATCTTTTCAAACCATTCTACCTTATTTAATTAACTCATGACTAGGTTAAGATGGACAAAATTAAAGAAATTCTAAAGTGGCCAGTGAGATAGGGGACTTTAGTGGCAGGCATGGTTAGGATATTGACATGTTATAAGGCATCTTCAATCATTTTACTTAACATTTCAGGGCTTTTCGCCAAAAAAAAAAAAAAAAAAAAAAGCAAAGAAGTTAGGTGACTGGGGTGTGTTTGTGGATCCAATTTGTAATTGAAAGTTTTGAAAGGCATTCTACCCTGCTTAATTTTCTCAATGAAATTATGTTACTCAAGAATCATCTAAATGATAGGTGTTTTTCTCGGTTAGGTAAAAATTCAGGCTTTAGCATAAAATCAGGAAATATTCTCATGCATCTTCTTAAGTTTCATTTCACATTTTCAAAGCTTTTTTTTCAGTAAATTGCAAAATGTTAAATAGGAATCAGGACATGACAAGTGGACCAATTTGTAGATAATAATCTTTTCAAACCATTCTACCTTTTTTATTTAACTCATGACTAGGTTAAGATGGACAAAAATAAAGAAATTCTAAAGTGGCCAGTGAGATTGGGGACTTTAGTGGCAGGCATGGTTAGGATAAGGACATGTTATTAGGCATCTTCAATCATTTTATTTAACATTTCAGGGCTTTTTGCAAAAAAAAAAAAAAAAAAGAAAAGCAAAGAAGTTAGGTGACTGGGGTTTGTTTGGGGGACCAATTTGTAATTGAAAACTTTGAAAGGCATTCTAACCTGTTTAGTTTTCTAAAGGAGAATTATGTTACTCAAGAATAATCTAAATGACAGGTGTTTTCCCGGTTAGGTAAAATTCAGGCTTTAGCATTAAAATCATGAAATATTCTCATGCATCTTCTTTAGTTTCATTTCACAATTTCTAGGCCTTTTTTCAGTAAATTGAAAAATGTTAAATAGGAATCAGGACATTACAAGTGGACCAATTTGTAGATAATAATCTTTTCAAACTGTTCTTCCTTTTTTAATCAACTCATGACTAGGTTAAGATGGACAAAAATACAGAAATTTTTAAGTGGCCAGTGAGATTTGAGACTTTAGTGGCAGGCATGGTTAGGATAAGTGCATGTTATAAGGCATCTTCAATCATTTTATATAACATTTTATGGCTTTTGCCAAAATAAAAAAAAAAGGGGGGGGGAAACAAAGAAGTTAGGTGACTTGGGTGTGTTTGTGGGACCAATTCGTAATTGAATATTTAGAAAGGCATTCTACCATGTTTAATTTATCATGAGGAGAATGATGTTACTCAAGAATCATCTAAATGGCAGGTGTTTTCCCAGTTAGGTCAATATAAAGGCTTTAGCATTAAAATAAGTAAATATTCTCATGCATCTTCTTTGATTTCATTTCATATTTTCAAGGCGCTTTTTTTTCAGTAAATTGAAAAATGTTAAATAGGAATCAGGACACGAAAAGTAGACCAATTATAGATAATAATCTTTTAAAACCATTCTACCTTATTAAATTAACTTATGACTAGGTTTAGATGGGTAAAAATAAATACATTTTTAAGTGGCCAGTGAGTTTTGAGACTTTAGTGATAGGCATGGTTAGGATAAGGACCTGTTATAAGGCATCTTCAGGCTTAAGCATAAAAATAAGTAAATATTCTCATGCATCTTCTTGGATTTCATTTCATATTTTAAAGGGGCTTTTTTTTTCAGTAAATTGAAAAATGTTAAATAGGAATCAGGACATGACAAGTAGACCAAATGGTAGATAATAATCTTTTCAAACCATTCTACCTTATTCAATTAACTCATGACTAGGTTAAGATGGACAAAAATAAAGACATTTTTAAGTGGCCAGTGAAGTTAGAGACTTTAATGGCAGGCATGGTTAGGATAAGGGCATGTTATAAGGCATCTTCAATCATTTTATATAACATTTCAGGGCTTTTTGCCAAAAAAAAAAAAAAAAAAAGGGAACAAAGAAGTTAGGTGACTTGGGTGTGTTTTGGGGACCAATTTGTAATTGAAAATTTAGAAAGGCATTCTACCATGTTTAATTTTCTCAATGAGAATTATGTTACTCAAGAAAAATCTAAATGACAGGTGTTTTCCCAGTTAGGTCAATATAAAGGCTTTAGCATTAAAATAAGTAAATATTCTCATGCATCTTCTTTGATTTCAATTCATATTTTCAAGGCTTTTTTTTCAGTAAATTGAAAAATGTTAAATACGAATCAGGACATGACAAGTGGACCAAACTGTAGATAATAATCTTTTCAAACCATTCTACCTTACTTAATTAACTCATGACGAGGTAAGATGGACAAAAATGCAGAAATTTTTAAGTGGCCAGTGAGTTTGGGGACTTTAGTGGCAGGCATGGTTAGGCTAATTAAGGACATGTTATAAGGCATCTTCAATCATTTAATATAATATTTAATTTAATAATCATATAATATTTTAGGGCTTTTTTTTTTGTCAAAAATGGAACAATGAAGTCAGTTGACTGGAGTGTGTCTGAGGCACTTATTTATAATTGGTAAACTTTCAAAGGCCTTCTACCTTATTAAAATTTCTCATCACAGGTTAGAGGTAGCTGTTAGTTAAGAATTCAGCTAAATGAGAGGCATTTCACGGGTTTCATTAAAATTTGAGGCTTGAGCTTTAAAATAATTAAATATTCTCATACATCTACTTTGATTTCAATTTATATTTTCAAGGCTTTGTTTCTGTAAAATTGAAAAAAGTTTTAAAAGGAATCAGGACAAGGCAAGTTGACCAATTTGTATTTAATAATCTTTTCAAACCAATCTACCTTATTTAATTCACTCATGACTAACTTAAGATGGGTAATTGAAAAAAGTTAAATAGGAATCAGGACACAACAAGTTGACCATTTTGTAGATTATAATCTCTTCAAACCATTCTACCTTATTGGATTAACTTATTATTAGGTTGAGATGAGTAAAAATAAAGAATTTTTTAAGTGGCCAGTGAGATTTGAGATATGATTAGGAAAAGGACATGTTATAAGACATCTTTGATCATTTTATATAATATTTCAGTGCTTTCTTTGTCAAAAAAAAAAGGAACATTGAAGTAAGTTGACCAAGGTATGTCTGAGGCAATAATTTATTATTGAGAAACTTTAAAAGGCCTTCTACCTTATGACAATTTCTCATCACATGTCAGAGATAGGTGTAAGTCAAGAATTCAGCTAAATGAGAGATGTTTGAAATTTGAGGCTTGAGCGTTTAAATAATGAAATATTCTTATGCATCTTCTTTGATTTCATTTTATATTTTCAAGACTTTTTAGCTCACCTGAGCACGTAGTGCTAAAGTTGGCTACTGTGATCCCCTTTTGTCCGGCGTCCGTCGTGTGTCGTCCGACAACAATTTCTTTAAAAGATATCTCCTCCTAAACCACTGGGCCAATTTGAACCAAATTTGGCAGAAATGTTCCCTAGGTGGTCCCCTTCAAAAATAGCTAAAAGAATTGAAATCTGTTAAAAACTCTGGTTGCCATGGCAACAAAAGTGAAATTTTAAGATAATCTTTAAAAATCTTCTCCTCCTGACCCAAAAGGCGTAGAGCCTTGATATTTTGCATGAAGCATAAGTATATTGACCTCTTTCAAAATAGCTAAAATCATGATCCTCGGGTCCCCAGGGGCGGAACCCCAGGGGGTGGGGTTTATATAGAAATAAAGAAAGATTTTTTAAAATGACATCTCCTCTAAAACCACTTGGCCAATTTGAACCAAATTTGGCAGAAATGTTCCCTAGGTGGTCCCTTCAAAAATAGCTAAAAGAATTGAAATCTGTTAAAAACTCTGGTTGCCATGGCAACAAAAGTGGAATTAATCTTTAAAAATCTTCTCCTCCTGACCCAGAAGGCGTAGAGCCTTGATATTTTGCATGAAGCATCAGTATATTGACCTCTTTCAAAATATCTAAAATCATGATCCTCGGGTCCCCAGGGGGGTGGGGTTTATATAGAAATAAAGAACGATTTTTTAAATTACATCTCCCAATTCACAGAGCCAATTTGAACCAAATTTTGCAGAAATGTTCCCTAGGTGGTCCCCGTTAAAATCAGCTAAAAGAATTGAAATCGGTTAAAAACTCTGGTTGCCATGGCAACAAAAGTGAAATTTCAAAATAATCTTTAAGAATCTTCTCCTCCTGACCCAGAAGGCGTAGAGCCTTGATATTTTGCATGAAGCATCATTATATTGACCTCTTTCAAAATAGCTAAAATCATGATCCTCGGGTCCCCAGGGGCAGAGCCCCAGGGGGGTGGGGTTTATATAGAAATAAAGAAGGATTTTCTTAAATTACATCTCCGCCCAATTCACAGAGCCAATTTGAACCAAATTTTGCAGAAATGTTCCTTAGGTGGTCCCCGTTAAAATCAGCTAAAAGAATTGAAATCCGTTAAAAACTCTGGTTGCAATGGCAACAAAAGTGAAATTTCAAAATAATCTTTAAGAAACTTCTCCTCCTGACCCAGAAGGGGTAGAGCCTTGATATTTTGCATGAAGCATCAGTATATTGATCTCTTACAAAATAGCTAAAATCATGATCCTAGGGTCTCCAGGGGCGGACCCAGGGGGGGGGGGGGGTAGGCATGAAGCATAAGTTCACAGACTTCTTTCTTATTTCTGAAATTATAACCCATGGAAAAAGTTTTTTTCTTCTTTCAAATCAGCACTCAAGCCTTGGAATTTGTAATTTAGACTTTTGGATCCCCAGGTTCATAGTCTTTATATGTAATTGTGGCCCACTTGTTTCATAATCCTAACCTTAACATGAAATTAGACTGTTGAAAGAAAAAGAGCCTTTATCTCAGGTGAGCGCCCCAGGGCCAACGGCCCTCTTGTTTTTTATTCAATTGAAAAAATGTTTAAAAGAAATCAGGCAAGGCAAGTTAAGAATTTGAGAGGCATTTTGGTTAAAATTTGAGGCTTGAACATTCAAATAGGTATATATTCTCATGCATCTTCTTTGATTTCATTTTATAATTTCAAAGCTTTTTTTTATTTGGTAAAATTGAAAAAATGTTTTAATAGGAAGCAGGACAAGGCAAGTTAACCATTTTGTAGATAATAATCTTTTCAAACCATTCTACCTTATTTAATTCACTCATGACTAGATTAAGATGTGTAAAAATAAAGAAATTGGCAAGTTACCAGTGAGTTTTGAGACTTTAGTGTCAAGCAAGATAATGATATGTTATTAGGCATCTTCAATCATTTTATATAATATTTCAGGGCTTTTTGTCAGAAAAAGGAACGGAGAATTCTACCCTGTTTAATTTTCTCATTACTTAGAATGGTATTAGTAAAGAATAAAGCTTAATGACAGGCGTTTTCTCGGGAAAGGTTAACATTTGGGCTTTAGCATTAATGCATTCATGCATCTTCTTTGATTTCAATTCATATTTTTCAAGGCTTTTTTTTTTTTGGTTAAGCGAAAAATTAATAATAAGGGATCAGGATACAGCAAGGGGACCAATTTGTACTTAATAATCTTTTAAACCATTCTACATAATTTAATTTACTCATGAATAGATCAAGATTGGTAAAAATAAAGAAATTGGTACATAACTAGTGAGTTTCGAGACTATAGATGCAGGCATGGCTAGGATAAGGATATGTTATAGGCATCTTCAAACATTTATTATAATATTTCAGGGCTATTTTGTTGACAAAGGAAAAAAGAGGTTGGTTTTAAAAGAATATAGCCAAATGACAGGCATTTTCTAGGAAAAGGTTAACATTTGGGCTTTAGCATTAAAATCAGGCAATATTCTCATTCATCTTCTTTGATTTCAATTTGTTTTTTCAAGGCTTTTTTGGGGATGACAAAAGTTAACATAGCGGACCAAGATACAGATTGGGGACCAATTAGTATTTTAAATCTTTTCAAACCATTCTACCTTATTAATTATTTCAATATAAAGGCTTAGATGAGTGTAAATAAACAATTTGATATGTATTGGGGATGTTTTGAGACTTTTCGGGGTTGGCAAGGTTAGGAACTAGAGGACCATGATGGTCTTAGATCGCTCAGCTGAACTGTCTGCTGATTAAAAAAATGCAACTAGAGACAAATAACTCTATTGAGTTTCATGAAGATTGAGGCAAAATGATGAATTCTAAATTGTAAACAAAGAAATTGTCATTATGGCCCCTTTTCCTATGTTATCCTATAGAACCTTCCCATAATCTATAAGGTTCATCTTTGTGACCTAAAAAGTACCCTGACCAAGTTACATGTTGCTTGAGCCAAAATGATGACCTCTTGTGCGTTAACAAAGAAATTGTCATTAAGGCCCCTTTTCCTGTGTTTTTCAAAAGTCCCTTCCTATATTCAATATGGTTCATCCTTGTAACTAAACAGTTATTCTGACCAATTTTCATGAAAATTGAGCCAAAATTGTGGTCTCTAGAGTGTAAACAAAGAAATTGTCATTAAGGCCCTTTTCCTGTGTTTTCCAAAAGAACCTTCCCATAATCAATAGGCTTCATCCTCATACCCTAATAATTATTCTGGCCTAGTTTCATGAAGATTGAGCCTAAATTGTGGCCTCTAGACTGTAAACAAAGAAATTGTCATTAAGGCCCCTTTTCCTATGTTTTCAAATAGAATCCACCAATAATCGATAGGGTTCATCCTCATGTTCAACAATTATTCTGATCAAGTTTCATGAAGATTAACCCAAAAGTGTAGACTGAAACAAAGAAATTGTCATTAAGGCCCTTTTCCTGTGTTTTCCGATAGAACCTTTCCATAATCAATAGATTTCAATCTTTATGACCTAACAATTATTCTGACCAAGTTTCATGAAGATTGAGCCAAAATTGTGGCCTCTAGAGTGTAAACAAAGAAATTGTCATTAAGGCCCCTTTTCCTGTGATTTCAAATAGAACCCTCCCATAATCAATAGGGTTCATCCTTATGACCTTTTAATAATACTGAACAAGTTTCATGAAGATATGGTCAAAACTGTGGCCTCTAGAGTGAAAACACTTCAATTGTTGACGTCTCACGCCACACGACAGACATTCAACGATCACAAAAGCTCACCATGAGCACTTTGTGCTCAGACGAGCTAAAAAGATATGTTCTTGCACATCTTCAATTATTTCACAGGGAATTTTCGCCAAAAAAAAAAAAGGAATAATGAAGTTAGGTGACACTTGTGTGTCTGAGTGACTATATTGAAAATCTTTGTAAAGCCTTCTACCTTGTTAAAATTGCTCTTTAAAGGGCTGAGATAGGTGTAAGTTAAGAATGTAGCTAATACTCGTGTTTGAGGCTTGAGCATTAAAATAAGTAAATAATCTTTTACCTTATTCATTTTTTCATGAGAGGGCTTAGATGGGTGTAAATAAACAATTTGATATGTAATGGGGATGTTTTGAGACTTTTTGCGCTGGCAAGGCTAGGAAAAGGATATGGTCTTGGGCATCTTCAATTATTTCATATAATATTTCAGGGAATTTTTTTTTTTTTGGTTAAGAATAGGAATCACGATACGGCAAGTGGACCAATTTGTAGATAACAATCCTTTCAAACCATCCTACCTTATTTAATTAACTCATGACTAGGTTAAGATGGACAAAAATACAGAAAGTGGTAAGTGGCCAGTGAGTTTGGGGACTTTAGTGGCAGGCATGGTTAGGATAGGCATATCTTATTATGCATCTTCAATAATTTATATAGCATTTCAAGGCTTTTTTTTACGAAAAAAGGAACTATGAAGTTAGGTGACTAGGGTGTGTTTTGGGGACCAATTTGTAATTGAAAATCTTTGAAAGGCCTTCTACTCTGTTTAATTTTCTCGTTACTGAGAATGGTGTTAGTAAAGAAAATAGCTAAATGAAAGGCGTTTTCTAGGGCTTGGTTAAAATTCGGACTTTAGCATTAAAATCAGGAAATATTTTCGTGCATCTTCTTTCATTTCAATTTATTTTTTCAAGGCTTTGTTTTGGTTGAACGGCAAAAGTTAAAATAGCAGACCGGGATACAGCTGGGGGACCAATTAATATTTGATCATCTTTTCTAACCATTCTACCATATTCAATTTTTTCATAAGTGGGCCAAGATGGGTGTGAATAAACAAATTGATATGTAATGGGGATGTTTTGAGACTTTGGGGCTGGTAAGTTCTTGCACATCTTCAATTATTTCATATAAAATTTCAGGACTTTAATTTGGTCAAAGGTGTGACTGCATTGTGTCTGGGAGACCAATTTTAATAAAAAAAACTTTGAAAGGCCTTCTACCTTGTTTAAATGAAAAGGAACAACGAAGTTTGGTGACTGCAGTGTGTCTAGGGGACCAATTTGTAATTAAAAACTTTGAAAGGCCTTCTAACTTGTTAGATTATCTCATTATAGGGCTGAGATAGGTGGCGGGCGTTTTAGGTCATTTCAGGTTTGATTTTGTGAGAATTGTTGATCAGGACGATGATACCAAATTTTGTGGGTGGGGGCAGTTTGCTTACATATCGTAAACAGCCAAGCTGGATGTCTACTTCTACAGTGATAACAGTTACGAAAGGAGATGATTTAAACTGAAATATGAAACCAAGCCTCTGGGTAAATATGAATTGTATATTTTTTGTGTCTTTGTACAAATTGGTAATTCCTTCACTTAGGTCAAGAAATTTTATGAATATCCATTAAAAATGTATTTGAGCATGTTGTCTGTCCCAATAGTGAAAAAAATAAAAAATCTCCTGACCAAGAAGTCCTAGAACCTTGATATTTTGCATAAAGCATCAGTACATTGACCTCTTTTAAAATTGCTAAAATCATCATGCTTGGGTTTCAAGGGGTTGACCCTGGGGGTGTCTGTGCTTATTTATAAATAAAGAAAGAATTTAATAATGACATCTCCTCCAAAACCACTGGGCCTATTTCAACCAAAATTGGCAGAAATGCTCATTAGGTTGTGCCCCTTGAAAATTGCAGCCATGATATTTTGAATGTAGCATCAGTACATTGACCTCTTTTAGAATTACTAAAATCATCACCTTCAGGTCCTCAGGGGCGGAGCTGGAGAGAGGGGGCTTATATTATATTGATGTAAAGGATTTTCGAAAAAACACCTCTTGCCAACCAGCGGGTTAATTTCACCCAAATTTTGTATAAAATGTTCCTTAGATGGTGCCCTTTGAAAATTGCTGAAAGAATTGAAACCATTCAAAACTCTGGTTGCTTTGGCAACAAAATTGGAATTTAAAAAAAAATCTTTAAAAATTATCTCCTGCTGGCCCAGAAGGCATAGAACCGTGATATTTTGCATGCAGCATCAGTACATTGATCTCTTTCAGAATTGTTCTAATCATCACCTCAGGCCTTCAGGGGCAGGGCCCAGGGGGGTTTGGGGCTCATATAGAAATAAAGAAATCTTAAAACAACATCTCTTCCAAAACCACTTGGCCAATTTCAACCAAACTTTGCAGAGGTGTTCCTTAGGTGCCATGGTGCCTTGTAAAAATTGCATAAAGAATTGAAATCCGTCAAACACTCTGGTTACTATGGCAACAAAAGTGACATTTTTAAACAATCTTTAAAAATCTTCTCCTTTGACCCAGAAGTCCTCGAACCTTGATATTTTGCATGAAGCATCAGTACATTGACCTCTTTAGGAATTGCTAAAATCATTTCCCTCGGGTCCACAGGGGCGGAATTGGGCTTATTTTGAGATAAAGAAGGATTTTTAAAAAGGCATCTCATTCCAAACCACTGGACCAATATCAACCAAAGAAATGAAATCAGTTGAAAGCTCTGGTTGCCATGCAGCAAAAAAACTTTAATCAATTACCTCCTCCTGTTTCAGAATCATGAATTTTTGCATGAAGCATCAGTACATCTCTATCAAAATTGCTAAAATTTCAGAGCCACAGGGCGAATGGGCCTAAAAAGAAATAAAGAAGGCAACTCGTCCAAAACTATGTGGCCACTTTTAACCAAATTTGGCAATTTGCCCCCATTTAATAATTGCTAAAAGATATGAAATCAAAAGCATTGGTTGGCATGGGAACATAAGTTGATTTTAGTTAATTTTAAAGGAGGTCTTCTTCCAACCCAGTTAGTATTAGGCCTTGATGAAAAAGAGTCTTATCTCTGGTAAGAGCCAGGGCCACTGGCCTTCTTGTTTTTAAATAGCAAAGCATCAGGTTGTTTTCATGGGTTACTATTGCCTAAATATCCACCCATTTTTCTGTGTTCAAAATACTGTTAACTGTGTGTCGCAAACTCAGTTTTGCATCAAGCATGCTGAAACTTGAAAGTACATCGATCACATGTCATGTTGAAGTTTCCAAGATGCAATTTTGAAGTGTCAACTTCCCCTGTTTAAAGACTTATCCTTCTTTGAACTTAGACATTTTTACCCTATGCATGCATTTATTAGTAATTTTGTCTTCAGATTTGCATCAGTTGTAAGGAAACTGTAAAAAAATGCTTTGATTGCATGTTGAGTTTTGCAATACACAATAATGGAGTGCCAAATCTGGCATGAAAAAGAATTTTCTCCCCTTGAAATTTCAGGAATTCCATTCCTCTTTTTCTACACAGGGCCGCCATCATAGTGCAGTTGGTAGCGCGTCGGACTATCATTCAAAGGGTCCCGGGCTCGATCCCCGACGTGCGAGAAATACCAGGAATCCATTGTTAGGTGCTCCAGCCTCTGCAATATAACTGAAAGATTGTTAAAAGCGGCGTTAAACCCCATTCAAACAAACTCTTTCTACACATTCACTTTAGTACATATTGTGAATTTCTTCTTTAGCTTTGCTTCACTTGTACTGGAAGTTTATGAATACATTGATCACATGTTGAAGTTTTTCAAGATATAATTTCGAAGTGTCAACTTCCTCTGGTTGAAGACATTTATTCAAGAGATGAAGATAATACAAGCAAGCTTGTAACAAGCAATATCTCTCATTCATTATCACAATGCACACTCCATCAAAAATGTATCAAAATTTGTAAAATTGTGTTTTTCTTTTTGTAAATGATGTCATTTAATTTTAAGAAATGAAGAGAATATTTTTTCTTTACATGGAGGTTTGAAACGAAATAACTAATTGCGCTCCTGTATGAATCTCCTTGGCTTTTTCTTCTAATTATTCATTTCATACCTCAAGGAAAAAAATAATCTGCATCTCTTTAATCTCAATTATTTTGCTCTTCATTTTTCCAGTGGAGGAGGATGACGCTGGCACATAAACTTGAAGAAGAAGTTGTCAGACAGTGACCATTCAACAAAAAGCGATGCTGTACTGTCAGTGACAAAATGGAAAAGCAGAGTCTATGTAAGTATATTTTGACTGCTAACCCATTACCAGTTGGTAAAATTTTAGACTGGTCCAAATTGAAAGGAGTTGTAGACTATGAAATTCTAGACTTTTATACCCCCCACAATGAAGTTATGGGGGGGGGTATACTGGAATCAGGTTGTCCATCTGTCTGTCTGTCCATCCGTCCATGGACATAATTTTGTGTCCTTATCTCCTCCCACATTTCCGGCCCAATTTTGCTGAAACTTTACCGAAATCTTGCTTGCAATGGGAACTTGTGCATCTGCAATTTTCATAATGATTAATCAACTGTCTCAGGAGTATATGCCCCTTTGAATTTTTATCCTAAATAGAATATAAAAAAATGGTGTTTTCTCTGCAGCTAACACAACTGGACGGATATTGATAAAACTTAGCAGGAATGTTCCTTTGGTCAAGCTCTTCCAAAGTTTTTCAAAAGAATTTAATTCCATGCAGAACTCTGGTTGCCATGACAAAAAAAGGACAAATTTCAGAAACTCTTTAAAAATTCTTCTTCTCTGAAACCATAAGACCTACAGCTTTGATATTTGGTATGTAGTATCATCTAGTGGACCTCTATCAAGATTGTTCAAATTATGGCCCCAGGGTCAAAATTGGCCTGTCCCATTGGGGCACAAGTGTTACATAGGTGTATATAGTGAAAACTTTAATAATTTTTTTTGATGAAACAGAAAGGCCAAGAGCTTTGATATTTGGTATGTGGCATCATCTAGTGGACCTCTACAAAGAATGTTCAAATTAGGCCTTCTTGGTCAATATTGGCCCGTCCCCAGGGTCACAAGTTTGAATATAGGCTCAAATAGTGAAAACTTTAAACATCTTTGTCTCCGAAACAGAAGTGCCCACAGCTTAATTTAATATTTGGTATGTAGCATCATCCTAATGACCTTTACCAAGATTGTTCAAATTATTGCCCCCAGATCAAAATTGGCCTATCCATGAGGGTCACAAGTTTTACATAGGCTTATTTAGTGACAACTCAAAAAATCTTCTTCTCCAAAACCATAAGACTTACAGCTTCCATATTTGGTATGAAGCATCATCTGGTGCATCTCTATCAAATTTGCCCGTCCCTGGGGATCACAAATAATTGAAGTTTTACATAGGTGCATATAAGTGAAAACTTTTAAAAAACTTCTCCAAAACAGAAAGGCCTACAGGAAAACATTATAGCAAAAGAAACCATCAGTCGTAACAAGCAATTGCTTCATTTGCCACAATGCTTTCCACTCTTGTCAGGGAAAATAACCCAATTTTCTAAACAAGTTGATATCGGTCCATCTGCTATACAATTTTGTTACCACTTCTTCTCCTTCAGTTCTTCACCAATTTCCTAGAATCCTTTCTATCATGGGAACTTATGCACCTGCAATTTTCATTATTTCAGGAGTTCTGCTCCTTTTAATTATTTTCCTTTATAGAATATGTAGAGAAGAAAAACTGTGACCTCTTCTTCTTTTACAGTTCTACCAATTTTGCTGAAACTCTAATGGAGTCTGCAGCTTCAGTTTCAATTATGATTAACTATATCAAGAGATATGCCCCTTTGATTTATTTTCTTCTATACAATATATAGAGAATAAATCATAACTCCTGCACAGATTTAAAAAACAAAAGTGGTTCACATGTTTATTCCAGAAAATAAACGCCATGTTCGACGTTGCACGAGATCTATAATTTCCATCTTCAATGTTGAACAAAATCCCTATTTTTATACACAGTCATTGCCCCTCATTGACTTAAAATTTGTAAAAAAAAAAAAATTGTCCAATTGATAAATCATGAACGGCCAACATTTCAATGGTTACAATTCGGCATACTTTAAAAGAGGCGGCAGTGGGGGGTATTCATCAGCCCTTACAGGCGACAGTTCTAGTTTCAATTTTCCAGGTAGAAAACAATGTGGCAAATGAAGAAATTGCTTGTTACTAGTAACATAGGAATTTAAAACTTTGAATTGTCATCTGATACTTCTTTCATTTTTGACTTGTCTAAAATTTTGTATTATGGTTAATAATAGTTACATTTTATTAAATTCCTAGCTGTGAAATCTTGGGATTTCCTAATGTAATAAATTTTGATATCATCACTTAGTGATAACAACTTTCACTCCAAAAATCCAAAACAACTTTTATTTCCAAAGGGCCAGCTCGCTCGATGACCCTACATTCAATTTCTTAGGCTAAAAAATCAATTAAAAACAGTAAAATAAGAATAAATTAACAAAAATAACTACAACACCAAAATAACCAGTTTGTTAACAACTGGTTTTAAACAATAACGAGCCTCAGGCCCTGGATGTTTGTGTTATCACTGATTGACTCAAACAAATGCATAATATTCCGTAATGTCCAAAATTATGCTAGATCTCGAATAGTGATGATATTGCACTTAAAGTCATAGACACTCATACCTAACCCGCATGAGATTGTTTCCTACACCCAAGTCAGGAGACTGAGTGATCACAGACTGCCTATCCTATGATTCTGTCCAAGTCCAAGTCTTGAATGGTAGATCAATGTTCAAAATATCCCGGGTCAACGATAAGATTGCCGCCCTTAGATACAGTATATGTTTCGCCCAAATTATTTTTGTGCCTGTCCCTGCAAATCTCCAAGTGTCTTAAAATACGGACTTTCCCTCAAAAATTTTTTGAAAACCCCCCCCTCTTGGAAAGGCAGTCCAAAATGGCAAACAAAAATTATTGAAAACAAAATTTGTTGATATTAATACGCACGGTTCTCTGTGCCGAGAATAACGAATATGATTGAAATAAATAGGTAACAATTGTAAATAAAAATGTTTCGAGTATAATAAATAGCCTAATCAACTTTTTATTTTTGATATGAAAAATCTCTCACTTGAATACTTGTTTTGCTTTAGAAAAACCCGTCCTTTTGACTTGTTTTTCAACGCCTAACAATGCATTCTCATGAGAGATTTTTATATCAAAAATAACCAGTTTATTATCCTCTATATCCAGCTTGTCAACAATCTGTTAAAGAATTGGTTATTGATTGTTATCTCATTTTAATTGATTGTTTGTCTCTTGGATAAGATTGTCAATTTTTTGCTAATCTTGTAAGTGTATACAAAGATGGGTCAGTGTGTAATATTTTGATAGGCAGTTCCAACTGACATATCTGAACAGTGAGGGCTGTTAACCTATTACTCAGAGGTCCAGGGTTCGATCCCCGACGGCGGCACTTATCCTTTCCGACTATATGTCTCCCACCAATGGGTTGATAGACCATTGTGGGATAGCAGCTGGAGGCTAGGAAAGGATGTGATGGTGGCACTGGAAATACCAGGAATCCATTGTGAGGTGCTCCAGCCGCCGTGATATCACTGAAAGATTGTTGAAAGCGGCGTAAAACCCAATTCGATGAATCAATAAACCTATTACTAAAAGATGAAATTTTAGACAGGTTCCATTTCAAAGAAGTTGTGGAAGGCAATTTGAGGGTAAATTGTGATACTGTTTCAACTGTCTATACATTGTATAAAAACTTGGAATAGTATCCCATTACACGTGAATTTTTAATCAATGAAAATTTAGATTTCTCTATGATTTTAGGTAGATGAATATGTGACAAGCAATTTCTTCATTTTCCAGAACGTTTTCAAAAGAAAAATTCTTTGGTGCATATAAAAGTGGATTGTGTGGGATGGACCTGACAACACACAGCGCTACACTATCAGTTACAAAGATGGAACAAAGATAACATGAGAAAATCATAGGACTGAAAGTCCTGAGAGCGGTTTTTCTGGTTTATCAGTAACAGTGCTCAATAATGTGAGCACTTTTCATCAATATGAGCGAGTAAATCGTACACCTAAGTAGGAGGAGTAGCTGGTGGCTCGATAAGGATGTAGTGGTAGTATTGGTGTGTGAACTACAATGAATCTATGGTTAGCAGCTCCACCTGCCCTGATATAATTTAAATACTATTAAAAGTTGCGTTAAACCCTATTCAATCAATAATGACCTTTTTCTGTTTACCGAAATCACTATTTTGAATTTATTGCAACGTTTTCTTCTTAAGTGCGTGAAAATTTGTGGTTGTGTGGTAAAAGGTTAAATGATAAAAGGTAAAGAAATCAAAGCTAACATTCAATTCCTTTTTCGTTGAGCATATTATTGTAAGGAAATGATTACCCCACCCACTTACTTTACAATTGCCAGGAATAGTATTCATTCCTGCCCTTAGTTACCATATTGACTGCCACCCATTTTACCATATTATGTGTTTGTAAGGCTTAATCAAGTGTTTAAGTCCAATTCATGTGTAGGGACTTGTCTGTTTAAAGTAGATAGCACAAGGAATTTACTCATTTTCCTAGGTCTTGTTGTACTCTACCCATCTATAATCATCATTGATTGATATTGTTCTCATATTTTTAGTAATTGCACATGAAAGGATTTGCTCCTGGCAATATGGCTGTAGTTGCCAGGAATTGTTTTTTTACCTGCCAGGAATCCTGGAATCCTGGAACACTTTGATTTGGTAAGTGAGACCTTCCACGGCCTCTGACTGGTCTGTAAGGTTATCACCATGGTGATCAAAAGGTTATAAATAGGGGTAAATTCTTGTAGACGGGAGTTTTTGTATCAGATTCACCCATGTCAGATGTCTTTATTACTATGTAATAAGAGTTTAAATCACTTATAGAAATAAACCATCATCCTCATTATGAAGCTGAAATGTCCTTCTTCAAAATCCTTTAGTAAATTAACCAGAGTAACCCTTTTAAGGGAAATATAGAGCAGAATTGGAAGGCCATCAGCACATTGTTTACATTATTATCACAATTGAAGTACTTAAATGTCTGTTTCAAAGATTTAGTCAAATTCGAGAGGTAAAAGGTGTTTTATTCGATGCGGTTAATAGGCGCTTGAATATAACAGGGTTGTAACGTAACATATACTGTGTATGCGGGTTGTTATTTTACCAAGCCCTGCCAGGTCAAAACACTAACAGACAGTTTACATGTATTCGCTAACTCCACTAACCACTGACCTAGATTCTATCTTGAAACGCGAGGAAATTATTTCTCTCATTTTGACAATTCATTAGACAATTTACCAAGGATATATTAAGTTTTCAACCATTTTCCTGGATATTCATGATTAAAAGGAGGCTGTTGGCACTCAGCCAGTAAGTTATTTTCTTCATCAGTGATGAAACAAGATGGAGGCGATCACATAGATTTTCACTTCACGTTTAAGAGCATGTGTGGAAATGAGCGGAAATGTGTGAGAACTTGTTTCCGGTTGATCAATATGAAATACCGGTTTTTCCTAAAAAAACGCTAAAAATCAAATAAACTTGTTCTGAAACATAAAAATGTCACTAAGTGGCAAATCAAACTCCAATCAAGGGAAAATTTCTATGCAACCTTATGTGCAGGCTGATCTTTGTCTATAGCTCCTGCCAAAACCGAAGTATTCCTGGTTCAGCATGTCAAGGGTTAACATACAGGAAGACTCCCTTTATGACCCTTTTACTTTGTAACCTGCAATTTGCTACTTTGCTTTTGTGTCTTCCTTAACATTTTTAAATTATCAGTGTGAAAATTTTGGGTGGAGTGTAAGTTATAAAAGGTAAAAAGAAAATCGAAACTAACATTTGATTCTTTTTGCATATCACTATTATTACAAAGGAAGTACATGTACTACTTGCTGTTTCAAAGATATAGTTTGAATTTGAGAGGTGAAAGGTTGTTTGATTCTGTGGAATTGCTATTCACTTATATGAACACTTTAAACCGTGGGTAGTGAATTTACTCAGCAATGCTAGGTCATAACTAACAGACAAAATCCAGAGTTTGTTTCCATGTATTTACTTTACTCCCTGACCGAGATTCTTTCTTAATTTGAGAGTAACTTATTTTTCTCATTTGCACAGTATGTTTAGAGCTGAAGTTGTAAATAATGTAAATGATTTTTCATAATTTTTTCAGTTTGTTGTCTATCCATTTATGATCAAGCTGTTACTGGTCGTGTTTCCATGGGGAAGGAGTTAAGGCCTGGAGAATTCCCATGGCATGTCAACATGCTCAATGAAAGTGGAAGTCTATCTATTTCATCTAGACTTTGATTCTTATTGACCAATCGCTGGCCAAGCCCACATACTTTGTTTGCTCCACCCATTGACACTGACAGGAATATCCAATTCAATTTTAAATGGTGTTGTTTTGTAGAATTCATAGCCAGTAGCATGTAACAAAAAGGTGAAATGATTGGTTGGCAATCTTAAATTTGTAACTGCAGCTGGAATAAGCTGTAGTTAAGACAATGTTTAAGACGCTTTACCAAAAGCAATGTTTCACACAAATGGTGACAAATGTAGGAGTTCAAAGCTCAAATCCAGGAATGTTTGCTGTCAATCATGAATCGATTCACCAATCAAGTCATTTATCTCTTGTCTGGAGTTGCCATGTTTATTTTAGGTAGCACTTTTTTATCCGCCCGTATTATGGGATCACCCGTGGCGTCCTGGCGGTGTCCACTTCTTTGTCCGAAGCATAACTCTGTCACCATAAGTCCGATTGACTTTAAACTTGGCAGTTATATTCTTCTCATTAATACTGAGTGCAGTGTACAAGAACCATAACTCTACCTGGCCTATTTTTTGAGTTATTGCCCTTTGTTGTTTTTCATACTTGAATCTTGTCCGGAGTATATCTCTAAAAGTATTATAGCTAGGATCATGAAACTTCATGATTTTATAGATCTCACCAAGAGGGAGTGCAGTGCACAAGAACCATAACTCTACCTGGCCAATTTTTTTAGTTATTGCCCTTTGTTGTTTTTCATACTTAAATCTTGTCCTGAGTATATCTCTAAAAGTATAATAGCTAGAATCATGAAATTTCATGGATGAACATTGCTCACCAAATGGGAGTGCAGTGTACAAGAACCATAACTCTACCTAGCCTATTTTTAGAGTTATTGCCCTTTGTTGTTTTTCATACTTGAATCTTGTCCGTAATATATCTCTAAAAGTATTATAGCTAGGATCATGAAACTTCATGGTTTTATAGATCTCGCCAAGAGGGAGTGCAGTGCACAAGAACCATAACTCTACCTGGCCAATTTTTTGACTTATTGCCCTTTGTTGTTTTTCATACTTAAATCTTGTCCGGAGTATATCTCTAAAAGAAAAATAACTAGAATCATGAAATTTTATGGATGGAAAGAGCTCACCAAGGGGGAGTGCAGTGTACAAGAACCATAACTCTACCTAGCCTATTTTTAGAGTTATTGCCCTTTGTTGTTTTTCATACTTGAATCTTGTCTGGAGTACATCTCTAAAGTATAATAGCTAGAGTCATGAAATTTCATGGATGGATAGAGCTCACTAAGAGGGAGTGCAGTGTACAAGAACCATAACTCTACCTTGCCTATTTTTTAGTTATTGCCCTTTGTTGTTTTTCATACTTGAATCTTGTCCGTAATATATCTCTAAAAGTACTATAGCTAAGATCATGAAACTTCATGGGTGTATAGATCTCACCAAGGGGGAGTGCATTGCACAAGAACCATAACTCTACCTGGCCTAATTTTTGAGTTATTGCCCTTTGTTGTTTTTCATACTTGAATCTTGTCCGTAATATATCTCTAAAAGTATAATAGCTAGAATCATTAAATTTCATGGATGGATAAAACTCACCAAGTGGGAGTGCAGTGTACAAGAACCATAACTCTACCTAGCCTATTTTTTGAGTTATTGCCCTTTGATGTTTATCATACTTGAATCTTGTCCGTAATATATCTCTAAAAGTATAATAGCTAGAATCATGAAATTTCATGGATGGATAAAACTCACCAAGTGGGAGTGCAGTGTACAAGAACCATAACTCTACCTTGCCTATTTTTGAGTTATTGTCCTTTGTTGTTTTTCATGCTTTGTTTGATAAAAAATATTCATTCAAAATAACCTCAGTTCTATTCAAACCCCCAGTTAATATTAAGCAGTATGACGGGCGTATCTTGTGACAATTTGGCACCTTCTTGTCAACTGTTGACCCAAACTTTGTAATTGCAGTCTATCCATGCTGTAGATTATAATCTGTTATTCCAACAATGAGTTAGTGATTAGGTGTGAAATCTGGTGTGAAATCTAAAATTTCATGAGTTTTGAATTGTTGTCTGCAAATCCTTTCAATTTGGACCAGTCTAAAATCTTGCTGTCTGGGAATGGGTTATGGACTTATGAGTTTATTTTCAGACAGTGCCTGGCAAAGCTGTATCACACTTTTCTCAGCAACTATTGAACTGACTTGAAACTTGCTATTGAGGTTCATTTAGGTGTGCATAATAAGTTGGTGAATTAAAATCCTTTGTTTTTTTTATAGAAGATACATGTATCATTGTAGGAAATATAGAAATTACTTGTAGCAAATCGGAATCATACATAAGTATGATTAAGCTTTTTGGTTCAGACCTCATTGAAATGCCATCAAGCAAATATTTTACAAGTTTTGAGTTTTATGGATCTACTTTGTACCTTGGTATACAAAATACATGGCCCTCGTCATAGCACCACCAATGGGTCGATAATCGTAGACCTATGTGGGATAGCAGCTGGAGGCTAGGAAAGGATGTAATGGTAGTACTGGTGTGAGAAATACCAGGATTCCATTGTTAAGTGCTCCAGCCTCCGCGATATAACTGAAAGATTGTTGAAAGCGGCGTAAAACCCAATTCAAACAAACATATCGTCATAGCACAGTTGGTAGCGCATCAGACTTCAAATCTTCAATCATAGGGTATCATGGGTTTGATCCCGGTCGGTGGCCTATATCCTGCCTGTCATTTTTCTCTCACCAATGGGTGTATAATCATTAACCTAAGTGGAATGACAGCTGTAGGCTAGGAAAGGATGTAATGGCAGTACTGGTGCGACATATACCAGGAATCTATTGTAAGTTGCTCCAGCTGCCACAATATTACTGAAGAAATTTTAAAAAGGGTATTAAACCCCATTAAAAGAAACAAATGAACAAAATACATGCACATGTAGTGGCTTGCTATACCTATCAAATTGCTTGAATCAAATTTATGATTTTGAAATTGTAATACCCCTACCATATCTGTATGTCTTAAACTTCATACAATTATTGCCAATGACCTATGGAAGTGCCCTATTCTTTTATGGGTAATATATGTCAAAGGTCAAGGTCAAAATAATTAAATTTTGCTTAAAAACACTTTTTGTGCTCTAACTCAAGAACCAATTGAAACTTCATACAATGTTTGCCAATGACCCAAGAAATTGTTTGGGGGGACAGGTAGGTCAAAGGTTAAGGTCAAAATTATTGAACTTTGGTTGAAAACCATCTCCCGGCTCTTACTAGTGAACAACTTGGACCTAGCGGCTAAGCCCCCAGAAACTTTGAACACATGTTGTCCTTGGCACAAGGATGTGCCCTATTGTTGGTTATGTAGGTCAAAGGTCAAGGTCACAATTGAACTTTTTGTCTGATGTAGATTAAAGTCAACTGTGCTACTTCAGTGGCAAAGCGCTAGGGGGTATAAGTCCTTGATCTTTGCAACAATTTCTAGATTTCATTTGGAAAATACTCGTTAACACTCTAGATTCAACAGTTTTCATCAGATTCTCTTCAAACTTTCACAGAATGATTGTAGCATCATAAGGATAGTTCTTTTCGAAATTTGGTCAGATCCGTCAAGAAACATGGGAAAGGGGCCTTATGAAAATTTAATTTAATAATCCTTGTTAACACTCTATAGTCAACAGTTTTCATCAGATTCAATTCAAACTTTCACAGAATGATTGTACCATCATAAGGATTGTTCCTTTCGAAAATTGGGTATGATCCCTCAAAAAACATGGGAAAAGGGGTCTTATTAAAATTTAGTTAAAAATTCATCGTAAAATCTCCGTTAACACTCTAGAGTCTTCAGTTTTCATAGATTCTCTTCAAACTTTCACAGAATGATTATTCAATCATAACGATCGTTCCTTTTGAAAACAGGTATGATCTGTCAAGAAACACGGGAAAAGGGGCCTTATTAAAATGAAAAATTCATAGTTAAAACTCTAGGGCCCACATTTTTCATCAGATTCGATTAAAACTTTCACAGAATGATTGTACCATCATTAGGATTTTTCCTTTTGAAATTGGGTATGATCTGTCGAGAAACAGGGGAAGAGGGGCCTTATGAAAATTGAAAAAAAAAATCCATTAAAAAACACTCTACAGTCCACAGTTTTCATCATATTCTCTTCAATCTGTCTCAAAAGGATTGTACCATCATAAGGATTGTTCCTTTTGAAATTTGGTCAGATGTGTAAAGAAACACCGGGAAAGTGGGCTTATTAAAATTTAATTAAAAAATCCTCGTTAACACTCTAGAGTCAACAGTTTTCATCAGATTGTTTTCAAACTTTCACAGAATGATTGTAACCACATAAGGATTGTTCCTTTCAGAATTGGGTCAGATCCATCACGAAACACTGGAAAAGGGGCCTAAATATGAAAATTTAATGGAAAAATCTTTTAAGAAATCCTCGTTAACACTCTGGAGTCAACAGTTTTCATCAGATTCTCTTTAAACTTTCACAGAATGATTGTACCATCATAAGGATCGTTCCTTAGAAATTAGGTCAGATACGTCAAGAAACATGGGAAAAGGGGCCTAATGAAAATTTAATTAAAAAATCCTCATTAAATCTCTCGAGTCCACAGTTTTCAATGGATTCTCTTTGAACTTTCACAGAATGATTGTACCATCATAAGGATTATTCCTTGTGGAATCGGATATGATCCGTCAAGAAACATGGGAAAAGGGGCCTTATGAAAATTTAATGGAAAAATCCTTGTTAACACTCAGAGTCAACAGTTTTCATCTGATTGAATTCAAACTTTCACAGAATGATTGCACCATCATAAGAATTGTTCCCTTCAAAATTTGGTATGATCAGTCAAGGACCCTGGGAAAAATGGGCCTTATAAAAAATTTGATTAAATCCTCGTAAACACAATACAGTCCACAGTTTTCAACAAATTCTCTTCAAACATTCGCAGAATGATTATTACATTAAATGGATTGTTCCTTTCGAAAGTGGGTTTGATCCATCAAGTTTCATGGGAAAAGGGGCCCTATGAAAATTTAATAAAAAAATCTTAGTTAACACATCATGGCCCTAGATTTCACCTGATCGACTTCAAACTTTCACATAATGATTGTACCATCATAAGGATTGTTCCTTTCAAATTGGGTCTGATCCATTGAGAAACATAGGAAAATGGGCCTTAGGAAAATTCAATTAAAAAAATCTTAATTAATGCTTGTAAGTCCACAGATTTCATAGGGTTGTCTTTATACTCAAACAGAATAATTATACTTTTGTAAGAAGAGTTCCCTTTGGAATTGGTTCAAATCCATCAAGTAACATGGGAAAAGGGGCTATATGAAAATTCAATTAATAAAACCCTGTTAACACAATAAAGCCCACAGCTTTGATCAGATTTTGTTGAAACTTTGACAGAATGATTGGAAGGTCATAACTATCATTCTTTTCATAACAGGGTTTGAACTGTAAAGAAGCACAGGAAAGGGGCCTTGTGAAAATTTCATTTATGAATTCTTGTTACTAAGTCCAGAGCTTTCATCGGATTTTCTTCAAACATTCACAGAATAATTGTACAATAATAATGAGGATTGTTGCTTAAAATGATAAAGGGGATAAAGCCCCTTTTTTTTCTTTATGCATTCTTCTTTGAGCAATTAACTTCCTTGAATATCAGATTTCTTTAACGGAAAACTTGATAACCAGTAGAGCGTCTCAGGCCCTCATGTTTTGCATCAGCTAGACTGAAGTCACTGGTCCGTCCATTATCAACTTTCATGCCCCACATCAATGTGAAATCTCTTCATAAAAAGACCCACATTGTTGTCTTCAAGCACAATACAATATCAATGGGGAGAAAAAAGATATGCACTAATTTTCTCTCTGAACATCAAATCTTTCGATTTCTTATTAAAGTGATGAATAAGGCAGTAATGGTAGTTTTAAGCTGGACCAGGTTGAAATTTTTGTTTTCTAGTAAAAGGCTAACAAAAGCAATTCTGATTATTACAGGATGTCCAACTACCTTTTGTCAAAAAGACGCATGTGTTGAAAAATATGAAGGAGAACTCTAGCACACAGAAAACATGTTTTGTGCTGGATTTGAGGTTTGTACTATTTTTCCTGTCATCATTTCTTTGTCAGATGACAAGATAGAGCCTTGTTCCACAATTGATGGATTTTTGGCCATGCCAACTGACTCTGCAGGCCACGCCCACTGACTCTGCAGGCCACGCCCACTGAATCTACAAGCCATGCCCACTAACTGAGACTGTAAGTTCCACTTTGAAATTAAATGCTGTTATTATCCCCTTCGCCAAAACCATCATTCCATCCTTCACTTAACTTGTCAAGAGCATATCGCTGAAAGTATAATTGCTATCATCTTGAAACTTCATAGGTGGATAGATCTCATTGAGGAGAAGTGCACTGCACAAAAACCAAAACTCTTGCTTGCATAATTTTGGAGTTATTGCCCTTTGTTGTTTTAAAGACTTAGATTTTGTCCTGAGCATATGTCTGAAAGTATAATAGCTATTATCGAACTCGTTGAGAAGAAATGCAGTGCACAAGAAGCCTAAATCTAATTGTCTTCAGCTTACTATCAAGCTTTTACGACGGGGGATGGCCATATCCAACATGGCTCTTGTTTTACAAAATTTAAAGCCAGGACCATGTTACAAAAAAGTGAAGTGGTTGGTTTCTTTCAACTTTCTGGGTAGAAAACATTGTAGAAAATGAAGCAATTGCTTGTTGCAAGCAATCTTCATTTTACACAATCGTGACAATGTTTTCCTAATTTTTAGCGATTTTGTTGGCCAAAACCAGTATTTCAAATCGATCAATCGGAAACAAGTTTTCAAGCATTTCTGCTAATTTCCACGCAAACTCATAAACTTGAAATGAAAATCTTTGTCATGGCCTCCATCTTGGTTCATCCCTGGTGAAGAAAAAAACTTACTCACTGAATGCCAAAAGCCTCCTTTTAGTTATGAATATCAAGGAAAATGGTTTGAAACTTCGACTTAATATTTCCACGGAAAATTGTCTAAATGAGAGAAATAATTGATTCGTGTTTCAAGTTAGAATCTAGGTTAGTGGTTAGTGGTGTTATCTAGTACATGTACACAAACTCCTCATCCTGTCTGTTAGTGTTTTGACCTGGCAGGGCTGAGCAAATTTACCCTATTGCCCTATTGTTTTTGGGTCACATAGGCCAAAGTCACAATTAAAAGTTGTGTTTAACCCCGTTCAGTCAACCAATCACAATTAAACTTTGAAAACCTTTTCCTTACTCTATCTCGTAAACCATTTGACCTAGGACTTTGAAACTTTATACAGATGTTATCACAATGGGTCGATAACCGTAGACCTATGTTGGATAGCAGCTGGAGGCTAGGAAAGGATGTGATGGTGGTACTGGTGCGAGAAATACCAGGAATCCATTGTTAGGTGCTCCAGCCGCCGCGATATAACTGAAAGATTGTTGAAGGCGGCGTAAAACCCCATTCAAACAAACAAACAGATGTTATCAATGAAGTGCCCTTTTGTTTTTTGCTACAGGTCAAAAGTCATGTGACAAAATGCTGGTGTGGGGTGTGTTTGTGTGTTATAAGACAGCTTTGAAACAATTCTAGTGATTAAGGTGATATGTTCTTGATAGAGATAGTCTAAAAGATAAAAAAGGAAAAAGCTGTAGCATATATTGCACTTGAATTTGAAAGATCTTTGGGTCTACCTAAAAACAGTAAATATCATCTGTTAAAGTTTTACCTCAGCCGACTGTTAAAGGGGATGTTACAGTTAACCCATAACTAAACAAAAAAAGTTGCCTGAAATTGACAATTTTTGAGGCCCCTCAAGAGAAAACAGTTGAGATTACATAGGGAAGAATGAAGAAATTGCTTGCATCAAGGAATTTCTTCATTTTACACAATGTTTTCTACTCAGAAGTTTATAAACCTAAAATTTCATAGACTTTGAATTTTTGTCTGCAGCTTCTCTCAATCAAATCATGAAAAAGCTGTAGTAAACACGTTTCAACCTCTTTGTTACACGCTACTTGCTCTAAATTTTGCAAAATAACACTGTTTAAAATCAAAGAGGCACTTCCTGCCTGAATCATTGGGCATGGCAAAAAGAGTAAGTGGATGGGACCAGAGATTGGGCAATTGAGAGGAGTTGTACACAACATTTTAAATATGGACAAACCTTTTGTAACATATAGGGTAAAAACTATCGCAGAGAAATAAGAAAATAACGGTTACCAGCATATTCTTTTCTTTCCAGATTATTTTCCTTAGTATTGTTTTTCTTCAGTGCAAAAAGAAACTGTGGAATGTTTTGTGCAGTAATGATTAACCCATTACCAGACATCCTAATTTAACACTGATTTAATTGAAAGGAGTTGCAGACAACAGACTAAAGCTTATGAAATTTTGGACTTTTTAGCTCACCTGAGCACAAAGTGCTCAAGTGAGCTATTGTGATCACCTTTCATCTGGCGTCTGTCCGGCGTCAGTTGTGTGTCATCTGTCAACAATTTCTTTAAACTACATCTCCTCCAAAACCACTGGGCCAATTTGATCCAAATTTGGCAGAAATAATCCTTAGGTGGTCCTCTTTAAATATAGCTAAAAAAATTGAAATCCGTTAAAAACTCTGGTTGCCATGGCAACAAAAGTGAAATTTTAAAGTGATCTTTAAAATTCTTCTCCTACTGACCCAAAAGGCGTAGAGCCTTGATATTTGCATGAAGCATCAGTATATTGACCTCTTTCAAAATAGCTAAAATTATGATCCTCAGGTGCCCAGGGGCAGAGCAGGGGAGGGGGTTATAGGCATGAGGCGTCAGTTCACAGACTTCTTTCTTATTATAACCCATGGACCCAGAGGGAGGAAAAGTTTTTTCCTTCTTTCAAATTTGCCTTAAAGCCTTGGAATTTGCAGTTTAGACTTTTAGATCCCCAGGTACTTAGTCCTTATTATGTAAGTGTGGCCCACTTGTATCATAATCCCAACCCTAACATGAAATTAGACTGTTGAAAGAAAAAGAGTCTTTTGGATAGAAAAGATTGTGGATAATGAATAAACTGTTTGGAAGAAGCAATTTCTACATTTTCAACAATGTTTTCCAAAGCTTTTTATTTTCTTGGGGGGGGGGTCTAAAAGCATCACTGTGTGGGAATTGGTTAACCAATCTATTTTTTTTTTCTCTTTTTTTTCTAGCAAAAGTTTTCTGGAGACAACTGCAGCGGCGACAGTAGTGGTGCAATGATTATGACAGACGACAAACGATGATATCAGACTGGGATCGTCTCATGGGAAGGGATGTGACGCTGGCAACAATGGGGTGTACACAAACGTTGGAGTATTCTACAACTGGATTAGAGACATCACAAATTTTGATACAGAGGAAGTCGAAAACTTTCTGAAAGATTAAAAAGGACATTTTTGAATATTACTTAACACTGAGTGTTAGTAGACATTTATTACATATTGCAATGCATAGACATTGCATTTAAAGCTATACATGCGGAACACAAACCCCATGATATACTCCATGTCTTTTATATCTTTCTTGTAACATACTTATTCAAACTTAACTTTTGTCATGCTGAATTAAAATTCTATAACTCTTGATGCATTTTGTCCACTATCCAGCACCCAACAGCCAAGCGTAGGCACCTGTAGACGGTGCTCTTGTTTATTTACAGTGGCAATCCATCAATTGAAGGATATATGGAGCCTATTGACTCCCCAGTTCTATTGTCATTAGAAGCTAACAGAAATATTCCTTAACCCATTACCAGACGGCAAAACTTTAGACTGGTCAAACTTGAAAGAAATTACAGAAGACATTTCAAAGCGACATTGATAATAGGACGGTCAACCCATTCCCTAGAGTTAGGGTTAGGCTAACCCTTCCCACTGAATCCCTCCTGATTTTGATCAGGGATCATAAAGAAAAGGGCTAATTTTTAGAATACAGTATTTTTTTTAAAATTATTTTAGTAGATGGTCAATAGATGATGATTTATACAAAATATCAAGGCTCTAGGGCTTATGGTTTGGGAGAAGATTTTTAAAGTTTTCCTTCTTATTTACATGTAAAGTCAGGGATCGCACAGAAAAGGGCTAATTTTCAGAATATGGTAATTCTTTGAAGTATTTTGGTAGAGGGTCAATAGATGATTTGTACC
Organism: Fragum fragum; assembly: GCA_946902895.1. Lineage (NCBI taxonomy): Eukaryota > Metazoa > Mollusca > Bivalvia > Cardiida > Cardiidae > Fragum > Fragum fragum. The sequence continues at coordinate 81,333,537 of OX336366.1, read as the reverse complement.
AAATATTAAAGCTCTAGGCCTTATTGTTTGCGAGAAGAAGATTTTTAAAGTTTTCCTTCTTTATTTCTATGTAAAATCAGGGATCGCCCAGAACAGGGCTAATTTTCAGAATAATGTATGGAAATGGTTACCCCATCCTCTTAATTTACATGTCAGGAATAGTATTCATTTCTATCCCTAGGTACCATTTTGACGGCCACCCAATTTTACCATATTATGTGTTTGTAAGGCTTAACAAAGTGTTAAAGTACAATTTATGTGTAGGGACTAGCCTGTTTAAAGTAGTTAGCACTGGGAATTTACTCATTTTGCTATTTGTAGATTTATTGTTTACAAAGCTGAAGTGGCTATCTCCCTTGGCTACAAACTACTAATTTCTGTATTATCTAGTCTATAGTTATCTATAGAAATCCTTATATGGTCACTAATGCTGTATTTTGTCATCTACCAAACCTTATAGTACTAGGTTTTGAGACTTATTAGTGTTTAACAAGGTATTTGTTTCCTGGCCCTGACCTTCAACCTTCAAGTTTGGAAGGAGGGAATATTTGAATTCCTGGCCACCTCATATTTTCAAAGATCAATTTTTAACTACTAAGACTAATTTGATGAATATGTAGGGTATCAATTTTTTGGTCTTGTTGTACTCTACCCATCTATAATCATCATTGATTGATATTGTTCTCATATTTTTAGTTATTGCACATGAAAGGATTTGCTCCCGGCAATATGGCTGTAGTTGCCAGGAATTGTTCTTTTACCTGCCAGGATTCCTGGAAACCTTGAATTATTTGATTGGCTAGGTGAGACCTTCCACAGCCTCTGATTGGTTTGTAAGGTTGTCACCATGGTGATCAAAAGCTTATATATATTCTTGCAGACGGGAGTTTTAGTATCAGATTCACCCATGTCAGTTGTCTTTATTACTATGTAGTAAGAGTTTAAATCACTTATAGAAATAAACCATCATCCTCATTATGAAGCTGAAATGTCCTTCTTCAAAATCCTTTAGTTAATTAACCAGAGTAACCCTTTTAAGGGAAATATAGAGCAGAATTGGAAGGCCATTAGCACATTGTTTACAATACGGTTATTCTTTGAAGTATTTTGGTAGAGGGACAATAGATGATGATTTGTACCAAATATCAAAGCTCTAGGCCTAATGGCTTGGGAGGAGAAGAATTTTAAGTTTTTTCACTCCGTTGCCATGGCAACCAGAGTTCTTTATGGATTTCAATTCCTTGAAGTATTTTGAATGAGCATAACCTTAGGACCATTTCTGTGAAGTTTTTTTTAAATTCCATGTTTAGTTTAGGAGAAGATTTTTTTTGTAATTGTGAATGGACGGATGGACAGATGGAAAATTGATGATGACCGATCACAATAGCTCACCCAGAGCACTTTGTGCTTCGGGACGGAGAGGTCCCTGGTTCGAATCTAGACGGAGTCGAATATTTCTTTGCGGGTTACATTTTGCACCCACCGTAAATAACCCACATGTGATGGTGGTTATATGATTAGGGAGTTGATGATGTTGAATATAGAAGATTCATGGAAGAATCTTAATTGTAGAGGGGGTGTATGTAGCCGGGTAGTGTATAAGGGGTGCTTATACTGCCTTGCCGTACAAGCTAGCTTTTATAGCGACGTGGTAGAGCCCTTGCTTTGGAACGGAGAGGTCCCTGGTTCGAATCTAGACGGAGTCGAATATTTCTTTGCGGGTTACACTTTCTTGAATTTAGACTTGAATTTTAATCCCCTTCCCCAGTCAACATTCAGCAGGTGACGGGCGTATCTTGTGACAATTAGCAATTTGGCAAAAAGCGGGGAAGGGTTAATCAGTACATTCAGGTCTGTTTGATGATACAGGTACTCAAGAGCCCCTAGTTCTAAGGTTCAATATCTTTCATATTCTTTTTACTTTAAAATGTGGTCCGTAATTGCTTCCAATTAGGACTAATTTCATAGTCTGGTAAAGGGTTAAAAAGAGAACTTCATCTCTAAAGGAACTGAAATTCAATTAACAGTGCACCAATTCAATTAGACAATTACCAAAAGACACAATTTTAGACTGACCCAAAATCAAAGAATTCAAGTTGATGAATATGAAAAAACTTCTGTTTTGGGGGGAAGTAAACAATGTGGACGATAAAGCAATTGTTTGTTACTAGCAATTTATTGATTTTCCACAATATTTCCAAAAGCTATTTTCTTGTGGGAATTGATTAAAACAATCAATATATATGATGTCTTTCTTGTCTATCACTGTGGTTTGATTAATTTACCTGTTACCAGACATAAAAATTTTACAATGGCCAAAATTGAAAGAAGTTCTGTCAAACCTATCTAATGCGAGTCCCATGAACCCTCTGGGGCTCATCATTGAAGACTTTTTGAACAATCTTCAATTTGTTTCTGAAGTTTAACCCTAGAAGTTGATAGATGTCCAGTACTTATAACCATGCTCCAATTTCATAATATACATAAAAACATGACCCATTCCCACACAATCCAGCATCCTTAAAAAAATAGCTGGAGAAAACATTGTGGATAACGAAGAATTTTTTATCAAAAGCAATTTATTCATCATCCACAAAGTTTTCTACTATAAAAGACAACGAAACTATAAATTGTTGTCTGCAACTTCTTCGAATTTGGACTAGTCTAGAATTTTGTTGTTTGGTAATGTGTTAAAAAGCCCAATCTGGGACTCCTAAAGACTAATGACATGAACTGTCAAGTCCTTAGAATCCTATTTACGGTTAATATCAGACTTCATCCTTTTTACAACCAGTCTATTCTAGGATTTGAAAAATATGGGGGATTTCAGCGCAGAATCCACATGATTGAGAAATGTTTGGCATTTTATTCTCTTTGATTAAAAATCCCTCACCAGTGTACCCCTGAAAACATTTGTTTTGCGGGGGTATAATGAAATTTTTTCAAACAAGTGTAATGGAAATTCTATACCGTTCGACCTCTCTCAACCCGCTGCCAGGTATAATGAAATTTTTTCATACAAGTGTAATGGAAATTCTATACCGTTTGACCTCTCTCAACCCGCTGCCAGATATGATTACGGAATCATTTACCCAAAACCAGGCGACAGAATTCAGCCTTGTTCATATTGCAAGGTGATGTAGACCTAATTTCCATGATTGTAACCAAAAAATAAGCATCAATGGGGATAGATAACAATTTGAGAAGATGAGAATTGACTTAACCCTTTCCTGTACAATCCCTGATTTAACTTACCATTGATATTATACTTGTCAAAACATTGTGGGAAAAGAAGAAATTGCTTGCAACAAAGCCTTGATATTTCATTAAGCATCAGTATATTGACCTTCTTCAAAATTTCTATAATTATTATCCTTAGGTCCAAAGGGGCAGAGCCCCTGGCGGGATAGTCCTATAAAGAAATAAGGAAGGAGTTTTAAGATGACAACTTTTCCCAAACTACTGGGCCATTATCAACAAAATTTAATGGGCATATTCCTTAGGTGCCCCCTTTAAGAATACTAAAAGCATTAAAATCTGTTGAAAATGTGGTTGCCGTGCCAACAAAAATTGTATTAAACTCATTCCCACAAAATCCCTTTCTTTTATGTGGCTTAAGAAAAAGGCTTTGGAAAACATGAAAAATGAAGAAATTGCTTATATTTAGCAAATTCTTAATTATCCACACTGTTTCCTATCCAAAAGACGAAAAATTTAAAATTCAATTTACTTGAGTAACACAGCTCCTTCAATTTGAACTGGATTAAAAAAAAAATTTGAGGGAGGGGGGGGAGGTAAATAAAATCTTTAAAAATCATCTTCTCCTGACCCAGAATGCATAGAGCCCTGTGTTTTGCATGAATCAAAAGTTCATTGACCTCTATCTAAATTGCTGAAATCATTACCCTCTGGTCTCTAAGAGCAGAGCCCCAGGGGATGGGGCCTAAATAAAAATAAAAATACATTTTTAAAACGACAACACTTCTTTAATTACAGGGCAAATTTCAACTAAATTTAGCAAGAAGAATCTGTAGGTGGTCCCTCTTAAACATTTCTAAAAGATTTGAGATCTTAAGCCCAAGTTGTCATAGCAACATAAGTTCATTTTGAAAAAAAGTCTTCTCTAGACCCAGTTGGCCTTGATCCTCAAAGAAAAAAAGCGTTATCTCAGGTGAGCATGGCACTAGGGACAATAATACTCTCATTTTTTTTTTAAGAAAAGATATCAAACAACATTTCTAGCAGCAAGAATAACTGAAATAATCTTAGAAAGCATATTTCTTGTTTCAAAAATGTGTTTACTATGGCTTCTGTTATATGAGATTATTCATTTATGATGCTGCGTTTTAAAAATGTTTAATTTTGATATGTAATCTAATTTCTTTCACAGAATAATTTGGCTTGCAATTGTAGGAGAATCATAGGTTGCATGGACCCCCCTCCCAATCTAAATAGATTAAAGATCACATTCTTTAATGCTAAACAAGAGGCCCATAAGGGCCTGAGACGCTCTACTTGTTATCAAGTTTTCCCTTAAAGAAATCTGATATTTAAGGAAGTTAATTACTCAAAGAAGAATGCATAAAGAAAAAAGAAAAAAAAAAAACAGGACTTTATCCCCTTTATTATTTTGAGCAACAATCTTCGAGGCCCCTATTCCCATGTTTCATGATGGATCCACTCCATTTCCTAAAGAAAGTTACCTTATGACCCTACAATCATTCTGTGAAATTTTCATCAGAATCTGACAATAATTGTGGACTTTATCAGATAAACAGGATTGTTTTGAATGAAAATCAATAAGGCCACTTTTCCTTTGTTTTCAGATGGATGAATTTCATTCCAAAAGGAACTCTCCTTACAACTCTACAGTTGTCCTGTGAAATTTAAAAGACAATTTGATGATTGTGATCTTCATCACATACACAAGAATGTTTTGAATGATAATCTGTAAGGCCCCTTTTCCTGTGTTTCGAATGCCACAACTATTCCATGCATCTTTGAAGAGAATCTGATAAAACTCAGTTGACTTTATTGTGCTAACAATGATATTAAAATCAAGTTCTCATAAGGCCCCTTTTCCCGTGATATTTCACTGTTGGTTTTATCATTCTGTGACAGGTAAAAGTGAATCCGATGAAATATAGGGACTTATGTTTACCAGAATATTTAAAAAAAAAAAATTCACATGGCCCCTTTTTACATGATACTTGATGGATTGTACCCAGTTCTAAAAAGAACCATTTAAGTGATTGTACAATCATTCTGTGAAATTTTGAAGTGAATCCGATGAAATCAAGGGACATCATTGTGTTAACCAGAATATTCAAGAAAGCTTTTCATAAGGCCCCTTTTTATGTGACATTTGCCATAATCAGATCCACTGTCAAAATCAACAATTGGAATGATAGTACAATCAATCTGTGTAATCTGTGGAATTTATGGTGTTAATGAGTTTATAGTGAAATCTTCATAGGGCCCCTTTTCTCATGATACTTTACAGAACAAACCAAATTTCAAAAGTGACAATTCTAATGAAGGTGCAACCATTCTTTAAAAGCTAAAGAGAATCAATGAAAACAGTGGACTGAATTGTGTCAAGAATTTTTGTAAGGCCCCTTTTCACGTGAAACTTAACAAATCAGACCCAATGTACAAAGGAACAATCGTAATGATAGTTTGAAGAAAATGATAAAGACTGAGGACTTTATTGTGATAATCATGTTTTGTAATAAAATTTTCATAAGGTCCCTTTTCTTGTGTCACTTAGCCGATCAGACAGAATCCGATGAAAACTGCAAAATTTATCTTGGTGTAAAGATTTTGAAATAAAATTTTCATAAGGCTCCTTTTCCTGTGATACTTGAAGGATCAGGTCTCATGTCAGCAACAACAACCGTAATTATTGTACAATGATTCTGTGAAGGTTTGAAGAAAATCCAGTGAAGCTCTGGACTTGGTTACAAGGATTATAGATAAAATTCTCAAAAGGCCCCTTTTCCCATGATAATAGACAGATCAGGCCTAATTTGAAAAGAAAGAATCCTCATGATGGAACAATCATTCTTTGAAAGTTTAAACAGAATCTGATGAAAACTGTTGACTTTATTGTGGTACAAGGATTTCAAAATTAAATTTCATAATGGTCCTTTTTCTGTGATACTTGACAGATTAGGTCTAATGTCAACATCAATAATCATTTTTATTGTACAATTAATATGTGAATGTTTGAAGAAAATCAAATGAAAGCTCTGGAATTGGTAAAAGGATTTATAAATGAAATTTTCATAAGGCCCCTTTTCCCGTGTTTCTTGACAGTTCAAACCCTGTCATGAAAAGAATGATCGTTATGACCTTACAATCATTCTGTGAAAGGTTCAACAAAATCTGATCAAAGCTGTGGGCTTCATTGTATTAACAGGGATTTTTTAATTGAATTCTCATATAGCCCATTTCCCATGTTACTTGATGGATCTGAACCAATTCCAAAGGGAACTATACTTACAAAACTATATTTATTCTGTTTGAGTATAAAGACAACCCATGAAATCTGTGGACTTAAAAGCATATTAATTAAGATTTTTGAATTGAATTTTCCTAAGGCCTCTTTTCCTATGTTTCTCAATGGATCGTACCCAATTTGAAAGGAACAATCCTTATGATGGTACAATCATTCTGTGAAAGTTTGAAGTCTATCAGGTGTTAACTATGATTTTTTTACTAAATTTTCATAGGGCCCCTTTTCCCATGAAACTTGATGGATCAAACCCACTTCCAAAAGGAACAATCCATTTAATGTAATAATCATTCTGTGAATGTTGAAGAGAATTTGTTGAAAACTGTTGGCTCTATAGTGTTTACGAGGATTGTTTTAATCAAATTTTCATAAGGCCCCCTTTTCCTGTGGTCCTTGACTGATCATACCCAATTTTGAAAGGAACATTCCTTATGATGGTCCAATTATTCTTTGAAAGTTTGAAGAGAATCCGATGAAAACTGTAGAGTGTTTGATAAATTTTTGTTAGGCCCCTTTTCCCATGTTTCCTGATGGACCAAACCCAATTTTAAAGGAATGATCCTTATGATGGTGCAATTATTCTGTGAAAGTTTGAAGAGAAGTAATGAAAACTGTTGACTCTAGATTATTAATGAGGATTTTTTATTTAATTTTTCTTCCCGTTTTCCTGTGTTTCTTGACAGATCATACCCGAAAGGAACAATCCTTATGTTGGTACAATCATTCTGCGAAAGTTTGAATTAAATCTGTTGAAAACTGTGGACTCTGTAGTGTTAACAAGGATTTTTAATTAAATTTTCATTAGGCCCCATTTCCCATGTTTCTTGGTGGATCATACCCAATTTTAAAGGAACGATCCTTATGATGGTACAATAATTCTGTGAAAGTTTGAAGGGAATCTAATGAAGACTTTGGACTCTAGTGTGTTAACAAGGATTTTGAATGGAATTTTTAATAAAATTTTCATAAGGCCCCTTTTCCCATGTTTCTTGACGGATCATACCTAATTTCGAAAGGAACGATCCTTATGATGGTACAATCATTCTGTGAAAGTTTGAATTATATCTGATGAAAACTGTGGACTCTAGAGTATTAACAAGGATTTTTTAATCAAATTTTCATCAGGCCCCTTTGCCCGTGTTTCTTGGTGGATCTGACCCAATTTCAAAAGGAACGATCCTTATGATGGTACAATCATTCTGAGAAAAGTTTGAAGGGAATCTGATGAAGACTGTTGACTCTAGAGTGTTAGCAAGGGAAAGTCTAACAGATGGACGCTGGACGAACACTGGACTTGAAAAAGCCATCGCATCAGCTCTAGTAGCCTTTGGTCAGTAGAGTTAAAAACTAAAGACTTTTCTTAACCCCTTCCCACACAGTGACGCTTTTAAATGCCCCTCATTATGGAAGCTTTATATAAACATTGTGGATAAATAAGGAATTGCTAGTTACAAGCAATTTCTTCATTATCCACAATTTTTCTACCCAAAAGACAAAGATTTTAAAAATTTCATCAACTGTAAATTGTCGTCTGCAACTTCTTTGAATTTGGACTGGTCTAAAATTTTATCGTGTGGTAATGAGTTAAAATATAACTAAAAATTCAGCTTATGTTGCCATGGCAACTAAAGCTTTGGACAGATTTCAGTTTTTTAGTAATTCTAAAAGGGGCAAGCTTAGGATTATTCCTGCCAAATTTCATTGAAATTTGCCACGTAGCTCGAAGAAATTGTCTTCTTCATTCATATATAGGCCCCACTACCATGGGGCTCTGCTCCTAGGTATTGATTTGACAAAGGTTATTGTACTTATGCTTCATAAACATTATAAAAGCAAATCATCTGGTCATGAGGAGATTTTTTTAAATTTTTTTTTTCTTTTTGAATTCATCTTTGCTGCTATGGCAACCAGAGTTTTCAATGGATTTCGGATTGCACTTCAAGAGATAACACTGATTTTAAATTTTCAGATGTGGAATTATACATACTTTAACAATAACACATTTTACGCCTATGATTTTTTTTTCCCCTGCCGTTTCGGCAAAGGAGAAATAGTAATGGTCTCTGTCTGTCCTTCCGTCCTTCCACCACTAAGCTTGTCTCCTAAAGTATACATGCTATCAACTTGAAACTTCATAGGTGGCTAGATCTCATTGAGGAGGTGTGCAGTGCACAAGAACAACAACTCTTGCTTGCATAATCATGGAGTTATTGCCCTTTGTTATTATAACGACTCAGATTTTGTCAGGGGTATATCCTCTAAAGTATAAATGCTATCAACTTGAAACTTCATAGGTGGATAGATCTCATTAGGGAGAAGTGCAGTGCACAAGAACCACTACTCTTGCTTGCCCCTTGTTTTAAAGACCAAGATTTTGTCCAGAGCATATCTCTGAAAGTCTAATACCTATTTACTTGAAACTTCAGAGGTGAATAGATCTGGCTAAGGAGAAGTGCAGTGCACAAGACCCACAACTCTTGCTTCCATAATTTTTGAGTTAACACCCTTTGTTGCTTTTTAGACTTGGATTTTGTCCAGAGCATATCTCTGAAAGTATAATAGCTATTATCAAAGTCATTGAGAAGAAATGCAGTGCACGAGAAGCCTAAATCTAACTGGCTTCAGTGTACTATCAAGCATTTAAGGTGAGGATGGCCATGTCCGACATGGCTCTTGTTTTATTTCATTACTTTAGAAAAGATTGAGATGAAAGAAGAAATTGCTTGTGACAAGCAATTTCTTCATTTCCCACAATTCTTTCTACCTAGAAAGACAAATATATATCTTTTTTTTTTAAATTCAAGAACTTGCAATAGTCGTCTGCAAATTCTTTTCAAATCAGACAAGTCTTAATATTGTTACCTTGTTATGGGTTTTAAAATCCCAATATTTCACTAGACATTATACTAGGTACAATCCCATTGAAATGTGTAAGGTCAGACTTTATATCCGAGTAATATTTCACATACTGAACATATTGTCCACCATGACAAGTCGATAGACAAAACCAAACTGACAAGGCTTAACATAGTTATATTGTCATTCAATACAGTATTGTATATTTGATATCTGTAGAATGCAGTATTAAATAGTTAGAAATGATCATATTTTTAAAAAGCTCGCATATCAGTGCAAGCACAATTCAACAGCGGAACAATGTTACAGTGAGAGGTGCAACTGTAAGGCATCATCGATGTTCCGTAATTTGTGAGTACAGCCTTTTTTTAACCTTTTCCTATTTTTTGTACTTTTAGACGTATCCAAATTCAAAAGTTTTGCAGACGAAAATTTAAAGTGGATTAAATTAGAAAAATAATCTTTCTTTAAGGTAGAAAATATTGTAGAGAAAGAAGAAATTGATTGGTACAAGCAATTTCTTCTTTTTCTACAATGTTTCCTTAATTAAAAAATCGCTTGGACGTAAAAAGATCTTCAACATATTTCAATATGGACCAGTCCAAAATATTGTCATCTTGTAATGGGTTTATATGATTATAGTAATTGATTCATGTTCAGGAGAGAAAATGCTTTATAATACTTCCAAATTAAGGAAAATGGTAGATCACAGTTAAGACTGTTATACATACTATCTTTCAAAGTTGAAAATGATTGTGAGAAAAGAAGAAATTATTTTATAAAAGAAAATTGTCTCATTCCAATATGATTTACAAAGCTCAGTTACTGCATTTAGAAAATGTTGTGGTCTCAATCCTGAAGTCATAGGTTTAAGCCACAGCTCAGACAACATTTATCATATCACAAAAGTCATTTTGACAAGAGTTATTTGTCTCTCAGCAAAGGGCAAATAATTGGAATAGTAAGTAATATGTCTGAGTGAATGACCAGCAAGTGGCTCTGTTTCATGAAAGTAGTTGTGGTTGAAGTATTGAAAGAAAATGAATGGTTATGTGTTACATCCTAAATGATATAACCAAAAATGTAGTGGTCTCTATTCTGGTTAGGTTAACCAACCACAATGATATAACTGCTGAATCAAAGGACTGAAAGTACTGAGAAGTTGGAATGCGCTGAAAGGGTCATAACTATGGAATTCAGTTCAAATTCATTTATTACTTTCCGAGTAAGCCTCTCTCCTTTAAACTTAAACCAGCATTCCCATGTACATAATTATGTGCGTGAATAATGCACAAAAGCATAAATCCAAATACGGAAATGAAAAACTATCATTGTCTTAACCCATTCCCAGACAGTGACGCTTTTAAAAGACCCTCATTATGAAAACTTTGGAAACATTGTGGAAAATGAAGACCAGGATTTTAAAGATTTCATCAACTTACAATTTTCGTCTGCTACTTCTTTGAATTTGGACTGGTCTAAAATTTTATTGAGTTGGAATGGGTTATACCGGTAAGCTTGTGTCCCGCACAGCAAATTAGAATTTTCAAGCATAACAATCTCCTTTTGATCAACTGTAATACGTGAACTCGTTTTTGGATCTTGAAAACAGAGAATAACAGCTTCTACAGTAAGAAATCAATGACCTCAATGATTTTTGACCCTCAACTTGGCCAATTCTGTAACGATCATACTAAACTCACGTAGATTTTCACTTCAAGTTTATGAGTATACATGGAAATTTGCGGAAATGCGTGGAAACTTGTTTCAGGGTGATCGATTTGAAATACCGGTTTAGACTTAGGAAAAAGAATATTTAAAGCGTTGTGAGTAAAATTCAAAAGAAAAAAAGACGTTAACGTTATTGTTTGCACATAGTAGTTTTGCCCTTTTCCTAAGAATTCCTATAATATGATAAAGATAGAAACAAATTATCTTCGGCGCCCTGTAGTTGCGCAATTTCCTTATTCTTTATTCGGCTTTAGAACTGTAAAAAATCTAAAGTAAAAAGGACCAAGCTGAAAGCTAGATGACACTTGTCGAAGGTTTGATGTGTTATTATAGATTTAAACTTGTAAATAACGACATAATAAAGCGTAATTATTTAGTAAATAAGAAGAAACCAGAAGTTGATTTGTTTACATTATAATTTTCAAAATCATCTACTTTCGTTTTGTATGTATTTGATTTTCATTGAGTAAAAGCTGTAAGTCCCACAATGATCGCGTTTGCTTGATGCCCCCTTAACCGCTCTAGAATGTTTTAAAGCACTGGGTGGCATGATTAATGGAAAGAATGCATTTGCGACCTGAGCCATATTTGTAAACATTGCCTATCTATTGTCACATGACTACCACATGTCACTTGTGATCACGTGATTACCAAACATGGGACGGCGGATCACAAAAACAAAATTACTACGCTGATTATTACCTTACTTTTCAATAATTTAAAGTAAACTAAAGCATGTTTAGAAGTCTCTAAAAAATATATATATCATCCTTTACATCTGCCATAATATTGTCTTCGGCTACAACTAACTGATTGTCCGTGGCAAGATGAGATGAGAAGTAACCCGAGGCGTATTTTTATCTAAGGGATTACGTGATAATGTGCTATCAAAAAAACGAAATGAAATTGTCTTGTGTTCATTTTTGGTTTTGTTAAATCTAGGTTGGAATTGCTCTATTAAAACTATTAAAATGATTTCTGTGCAATAATATATTCCAAAAAATAGGGACAACTGAAAAATTGTTGAAGTTTGTGCCAAGCCATAATGTAATATGATTTCTATGCATATCTCAAGATGGGTTTACTTTTTTTGCAAAGGGTTATAGAATAAAATAATTTGTCAGGTAAATACATAACAGTGTGATAAACAATCTGCTTACAAATATAATCCCAGCATTTAGGTTTTGATGAGCAAGTTTCTGTGCCAGAATTTCATTTAGAGTTTCACCCACCCCCTTCACCCACAACTCTATAGGCCAACCTAGAAATCAGTCAGTGAAATGGTATACAGTCATTTCGTACCATAACCATTTCGTACCATTATTTGTATGGTTATTTCGTACCATACGTTGGTCATTAGTCATTTCGTACCATCTCGTACCACAAATAAATCACTCAATCAAGTTCAGAGAATTTGATTAAATTGTTTGTCATTGTTTGCGCCGTGTTAGGTAAGCTCATTTACCCCATGTCATGCTGAACCTGGAATATTCCAGTTTTGGCAGGAGCTGTAGACTAAGATCAGACTGCACTGATGTGCAGTCTGATCTTAGTCTACAACCCCTGCTTGTACTTTTCCTTTCACAGTTGTTTTTGAAGTTGATTTCTTAAAGAAATATTGTTTTTTGAACAAGTTCTAACAGTGCTTTCAGCCCTTTGATTTGACAGCAGCTCAGTAAGGTAAGATATTCAGCACGACAAGGGTTAAGATCTAATTGTGGAAGGTGAATGATTGTTGATTGCTTAATTATGATTAGATTGGTATTTGCCTTTCATTTGACTGCAGCCGTCGTCATAGCGCAGTTGGTAGCGCGTCGGACCGTCAATCTAGAGGTCCCGGGTACGATCCCCGACGGCGGCACTCATCCTTTCTGACTATTTGTCTCCCACCAATGGGTCGATAATCGTAGATCTATGTGGGATAGCAGCTGGAGGCTAGGAAGGGATGTGATGGCGGTACTGGTGTCTGAAATACCAGGAATCCATTGTTAGGTGCTCCAGCCGCCGCGATATAACTGAAAGATTGTTGAAAGCGGCGTAAAACCCCATTCAAACAACACAACAAATCATTTGACTGTCCCACTTTTTTACACCCATTAAGAAAAATACTTAGGAAAACATTGCTGGAGACAAGCAATGATTATCACAATGTTTTCTTCTCAAAAAGACAAATATTTTAAAAAATTCCATCCTCATGAAATTTTGGTCTGCAAATTTCTTTATATTTGGACCTGTCTTGAATATCGTTGTGTGGCAATTGGCTAATGGTTTCTTTGTCAAATTATTCGGTTAACTATGATACAATATTGACAGAAAAACAGTTCTGATTCCCTACTAATTTTCTTCTAATGAATACAATCCTCCAGTTAGAAAAAAAGTAATGTGCTGATACGCTAATACTGTATCATCAACTCTCCGTTTGCCTGAATGGACTGTCTTAATTGATTTTCACTTGTTTAATGATCAATAAATTAGATTAAGCAAATAGAAAATAAAAATATTTTATAAAGAAAGAATGGACAAAGAATAAAATAAACAATATTTTATCAATTTAAGATTGTTGTCTGCAACTTCTTCAATTTTAATTAGAATTTTGCCATTTGGTTGTTGGTTAAAACACTTTCTTTAACTTATATTGTTTTACAAATCATTTCAGTCTTAATTGCAAGATTATTGTTCTATCATTTTTTACTTTTTTATTTAAATTTGCAATTTCTGATTTTCTTTCACGTAACCTCCAAATGTTCATTTTGCTAATTGATATTCTCTCATTCTCATTACAAATCTAGAGTCACAATGCTCAAATATTAATTCATATTTGGTAACACACCTGGCTGTCAACCAGCATTGATTGGTTACATTTTTTTCCCATTTCCCAAAAGCTTGTGAAACAGGCAAAAATATACTCTCACTAATGACTATGATCAAGCCCGGTGAGCTCAGTCTGTTACAGACCATGCTCTTGATTCTGGTGTTAGTGACTTTGACCCATTTTTCTGTCTAACATATGAAAAGAGTCAATTGTCTATAACTCATTTGTATTACACCAGTAAGAACTAATTGGCATTTCACCAGTAATAACTGTGCCAAGTTTGATAACCAGACCTAAGATTAGATTGAATGTTGTGGCGGAACTGTTTTAGAAACCATCATAACAATGATTAGGTGCACCAAAAACATTTATAAGTAATTGTAAATGTAAATATTTGGTTTAGTTTTGAAAAGGTTTAACAATGACCTTTGTATCTGCAGATTTAAATTGCTTAGATCTATCATCATGTCATATATCAGCATTTTATCTTTCGCAAAAATTTTATCTTGACAAATAACCTTGACATTTGTAGACCTTCATTGATAAGATTTATCATCATGCCAAATAAGAACATTGTGTCTTGAATAAGCTTAAAGTACTTGTTAATGTCTAGTCTTTTTGTTATTGTTTTAAAAGCTTGACCTTGGAAAATGAAATTCACCTTGTTATATGATCTGGACCTTTATATCTGAAGATAGGTATCAATGTGATCTAACAACATGCCAAATCTTGAATAGGGTTAAAGTAATTGTAAATATAAAGTTTTTACAGACAGAGACCCACAGAATAATAGACGGACGATTGCTCACAGTAAGAAGGCTAATCGAAAATCATTCTCTACACTTAACTAATGAGAATTATGTTACAACAAGAGGTGTGTCTAAAGGACATCATTGTTCTTTTATTATATAGAGTTCTCTTGTAGAAGCTATAACCAAATTACCTCTGTATAGGTAAACCACACTTTATTGATGTAATATGGCAAACAATTTGTGAGAGTATTGATGAGTTAGTAAAATCTTAATGACAAGTATCTTTTGCTACATTAATTTCTTAGATAATTCAGTTAACCCTTGTCAAGCTGAACCTGAAATATTCCTGCATATTAATATTTAGGTTATCTTACTCTGCAACATCTAGTTGTTCATTTAAAGTTTGAGCTACTTATAAGATTTATTTTCAAAAGAAATATTAGCCCATATATATGCATTCTAGCACTTTCAGCCTAAAGGGCTAGGGTATTTTGATGTAGTTCTAAAGGTTGTATTTAGCATGACAAAGGTTAATAGTTCATTAATCATGGCTTAGCTGAATGAAGCATATATAATCTTTTTACTCTCATATTGCCAATGAAATTTATGGAAACATTAAGCACATGAGCCATATGAATGTAGGACGTTTTGGCCACGGACGTTTTGGCCAGGACGTTTTGGCCAGGATGTTTTGGCCACGGACGTTTTGGCCACCACTATTGGAAAAACGGACGTTTTGGCCAAATTCATTTTATATGTACTTATTATAGATTTTGAGCATTTTTTCATCTTTCATAAATGTTATTAACATAGCTTTGCATCTTCATATCTGACTAAGAAAATTAAAGTTTCATTTATATATTCTCTGTTTCTTCTTATTAATTGACCATTTCAAAATTGATGAGAAATTGGTGGAAAAATGTTCCTTTCCTTCTTTTTCTTTGATGTTTCTAAAGTTTCCAGTACTAGGGTTGTTAAAACTATATTATCATGAAAATGTTATTCAATGGGAATGATTAATAGGAAAATGCTGGTTATCTGTATAATTACTAAGAAATAAAACAACCATTATGATCCGTAGGAGAGGCGAAAACATTTATGAAAGATGAAAAAATGCTCAAAATCTATAATAAGTACATTTAAAATGAATTTGGCCAAAACGTCCGTTTTTCCAATAGTGGTGGCCAAAACGTCCGTGGCCAAAACGTCCTGGCCAAAACGTCCTGGCCAAAATGTCCGTGGCCAAAACGTCCGTCCTCCGAGCCATATACAAGTGTTTTCAAATCATATTCTCTATGTAAATGAATTGTGTAAAAACTACAACTTCACCATTTCCCATTCTGTATTGTAATGTTTCAGGAGACATTACATAGAACTAACTGTTGTATGTAAACCAATGTTGAATTGTCTCCTAAAGCCTCTTTCAATTTTGCATTCTTGTAATAGACTTTAGAATAAAAATCTAGTTGTACAGATTAACAAAATGTGTTTTACACTGAAGCTGCCACATCTGCAGCTATTTCAACTTTAATTGACCTCAAAAGATTACCTTCAGGTAAATGCAAACAGATAGGTCCTACCACAAAAATATTCTAAATGAGCATTAACCCATCACCAGATGACTGGTGCATATATTGAAAGAAGTTGCAGACCATAAAATAAACAGTGCTTTAATCATAAAATAGGGTAGAAATGCTGTGAGAAAAGGAGAAATCGCTTGTTTCAAGAAATTCTCCATTTCCCATAAAGTTTACCATTATTGTATTTTTCAGGATGTCAGAAAGTGTCATTATGCGGTAATGGGTAAAGGCCCATTACTTATTTTCAACATTTCATATAAGATTGCATAGTTTCAATGTTTTGGCATTGTCAGTTCTATCTCTGACTTGCTGACAAATAAACTGCAACTTTATTGTATCTATTTGGGTTGGATATGATAAGTAGTAGCCTCAATCTTGATGAGCAGCTTGAATTTGCTGAATGTAGTTGTGAAAAAATCGCTGAATGCTGAAGACGCTGTATGAAATCCTGATAATTGCTGTAATTTTATATTGCAGAACTAACTGTAATATGATGGGTTCAGAAACGGATTTGGTCTAGTTGATCATTTCTGCCTTTACCACAATGTCTTCAGTATATTATATAGGTCTGCTGTATGTTAAAAACCCTCACCTAAATTCACATTTCTCTATGTAGTTCTTTCTGTCATGAAATTTTTACATATTATGAACAGATTCTTGTTAACTCTTGTCTTGTTAAACCGGAAAATTCATGTTTTAGTAGGAGGTATAGACAAAGATCAGCATTTCGTCTATTGTCCCATTTCGTCTACTGTCCCATTTCGTCTTCTGTTCCAATTTGTCTACAATGGTTTCTTATTTTAAGAAGAATAACAAAATATTTTATAAATTTTTAATTCTAATATTGAAATTATAGAATAAAATCTGTGTTAATGAAAAAATATAAATAATTTATTCTCACAAAAAGACTTATTTTCGTTTTAACAAGCAGTTAATATTATATGTTAACAGTTAGAAATATTTCATGTTAATATTTTATATTATCAAAATCAATGAAGTCCAATAACATTATATTCAGCATGTTCTAGTTTGTTAAGTCAGATTTATGTCTTCGAGTGTCAGGAAAGACAACATTTTTCCAGATGGCTTCGAATAGTAAAAAGTTAACACAAGGTTCATTTTAAGAAACATGGTGGTAAAGAGGGACAAGCTCCTCTTTGCCTTTACCATGACCTTTTCTAGATACAAATTTTATGGAGTCGCTCGCATAGAAATGTGCAAAAGTATTTAGTTAAAAATTGAGCAACGGTTTATTATTCAATAAAAAAAAGAGTAAAAGTTTTATTAATCTGGGCTTATTGTTTTTTCGTTACTTAAGTCCGAAGAAACTTAGTACAGTTTCACGAAGGGGATAATGTCCACCGATCGAGGGGATGATGTCCGCCATGTTAACATTATGAAGGGGATTTTGTCCGCCCTGTCAGAATGGCGAAGGGGCTAATGTCCGCCCTATTAAATTTAGGAAGGGGACAATGTCCGCCATGTCAAAACACATAGAAGGGGATATTGTCCGGAGGGGCTATTGTCCGGTTACCAAATACAGGATTCCTATTTTTTCCCGAAATCTAAGTCTATGATTTTGGTGTAACAACTAGAATTTATTTCAATAATATTTAAGTATTATAAAAAGAAATTTACTGTATTGCCAAATTTCTGTACATTTTCATAATAACTTTCAATGTAAATATTATTCTAGTGATTGTAAACCTCCATTTGTCATTATTTTTCTATCTTTTAAAGAATAATGCCATTATAAATAATGTTTAAATTTAATAAGTACAGGTGTGAAAAGGCAAATAAACAAATGCCATACAGGTAATCCATCTTCTCAACACCTAACATTTTGTCTACTATATAGTCTGAAAATGTGTGAAATATATCGGCAACAAATACCAATATTTTATACAAATATTGGTAAAAAATGTAGAATTCAAATTTTTAGGTAATAAAAAAGCATAATAATAGAAAACCATAAAAGAAAATAAAATCTAAAATGTAGACAAGATGGGAATCCTGCGCAAAACAGGGGTAGACGAAATGGGACTAGTGCGCAAATTTGTAGACGAAATGGGAGGAGACAAAATGGGACTAAACCGGCTGTCCATATCACTTTCAATCATACTCACAAGTGAATTTTTTGCAAACATGTTTTGTGAAGGCTTTTTATATTATCCTGCCCAAATATAAATCTTAAACTAATAACTGACTGAGCAAGGTTGAACAAGAGGCAGGGCTCAGGAAAACACTGCTGAAAGTGAAGAAATTGCTTGTAACAAGCAATATCTTCAATATCCAACAATTTTTCTATCTCAAAACACAAAACAATTTAAATTTCATCTGCCAAACATTATAATCAAGATCAGCATGATCTTTGAATTTGGAAAAAAATGAACTTTTTTTGTCATTTTGGTATTTGGTTAAACTATTTTAACAACACAAAATTTGAATGGTTCAAATTCAAAGAAGTTGCAGCCAAAAGTTTTAAGTTGGTGAAATTTGAAAAAAAAACTTTGTCTTTTGAGGTTGAAAATATTGTGGAAAAAATGTTTGTAACATGCAATTTCTTTATTTTCATCAAAATTTTCTAAAGCCTTTTCCTTGAAAGGTGTTAAAAGTGGGATTGTGTGGGAAAAGGTGAGTACAGGATGAATATTGATGCATTAAAGGCCTTCACAAAAATGAGGGAGAATTAAGGGTCTACTAACATCATACTGTCTTTGTTCCTTATTGTTATGTATATTGGTAATAAATCAAGGGATCACATAGTGAGTTACCATGGTGATTATATATAGTGCAACAATCTTAAATTTCAGACAACTGTCTAATTAAACAGATACTTGTATAAATAATGTTAACCCTTTAACCATTGAAATTATCAATTACATTTTATACCAAATAATATTAAACACATAGGGATTCCCCATGTATCAAGACTTGAAGAAACATAACTAAACCACAAAATTCTATGTGAAGAAGTTGAAGACAACAAGTAATTAAAGAATAAAGATCAAATCAAAAAGGGTATGTGATTTTTTGATATTGGACAGAAATGATTGTGAGAGAAGGAGAAATTGCGTCAGATTGGAAAAAAAGTTGGAAATGTGAGGTATTGGTTTAATCCAATCCCACACTATCCCTCCTTTTTATGTCTCTCAAGAAAATAGTTATGAAAAAAAAGTTAGGAAAACAAAGAAATTGTATGTTACAAGTACTTTTTTGCATTATCCACATTGTTTTCTACCCAGAAATATTTATATTTAAAAAGAAATCTTTGAAATCATTGAGATAAGAGGTAACAACACTTACTAGAGCTTAAAATACTACCTGAATAGTATTTTTACACAAATTTGGATTGTCATTTTGAAATAGTGGTAACTTGTATAGATTTGGAACAGTCCTGTTACACGGAGGACGGACGTTTTGACCAGGACGTTTTGACCAGGACGTTTTGGCCAGGACGTTTTGGCCACGGACGTTTTGGCCACCACTATTGGAAAAATGGACGTTTTGGCAAAATTCATTTTAAATGTACTTATTATAGATTTTGAACCAAATTATTAGTATTTCTTACTAAAATCTTGTAGTATTATGTAATGATTATTGGAAAATTGTAATTTTGATTTTTTTATGTATAATTTGTGTGTTTTTTGTAATCTTTAATAAGTGCATATAATAATGAGTTATATATTCAATGAGCAATTTATAACCAGTATTTTCTTCTTTTCTTTAAATGTTTTCTCATGTCCGTATATTCTTAATTACTTGTTTATGATGTAAATATGGTTTTGACAATCATAGTATAAGAACATTTGGAATACATCTAGGAAAAAGAAGAAAATGCTATAAATGAGCATTTTTTCATCTTTCATAAATGTTTTCTCCTCTCCTATGGATCAAAATTGTTGTTTTATATCTTAGTAAATATATAGATAACCAGCATTTCCCCATTAATCATTCCCATTGAATAACAGTTTCATGATAATTTAGTTTTGACAACCCTAGTACTGGAAACTTTGGAAAACATCAAAGAAAAAGACAGAAAAGAACAACTTTCCACCAATTTCTCATCAATTTTTGCAGTTTTTGCTAACAATAAATTCATCATCTCAAATGCTTTCTTAATTTGGACCCGCCTAAGATTTGTAATTTGGAAATGGTCAATCAATAAGAAGAAACAAAGAGAATATATAAATGATACTTTAATTTTCTTAGTCAGATATGAAGATGCCAAGCTGTGTTAATAAATTTAAATCTGCACTCAAAATAGCTATCATTAGACAATCCAAGCCTTGACTGTGATGAAGTGAAGCGACATATAAACTCTTCTTTATTGAAAGCCTCTGCTGTGGACTTTTCAAAGATTTATTATTTGATAGTTAGGAAGAAACAAAACAAATTGTTATCAGGGCTTAACCCTCTCAAACGGGACCTTGTTTTGATGTCCATGGTGCTTAAGAAAAATATTGAGTAAAAAAAAAAAAAAAAAAAATCAAAATCACAAATTTCAAATGATCATTACATAATACTATTTGTTTTTAGTAAGAAATACTAATAATTTGGCTTAATAATCTAAAATAAGTACATATAAAATGAATTTGGCCAAAACGTCCGTTTTTCCAATAGTGGTGGCCAAAACTTCCGTGGCCATAACATCCTGGCCAAAACGTCCTGGCCAAAACGTCTGTGGCCAAAACGTCCTGCTCCACAATGGGCAAGTCAGAGAAATTTCAAATTGCTTTTCTCCATTCAGTACATTCTTTTATGGACATTGAGATTTCTTGGGTAAGGTTAAAGTTTATCAAAAAGTCAGATTTTCTCACATAAATTTAGCCAGGAAAATTCACATAACTTGAAAAAAATAGCAATTCTTTACAGGTTGTAAAATAAACAAGAGCTGGTCACAGTCATGTGACAAATGCCCCCAAAGGACAGGGTCAAGCATGTGGCACTTTGATTTGTTTTGTAAACACAACCACATGCATTTGTGATCTGAACGTCTGGGTTTTTAATAAATGAAATTTTAATACATATAATAATTTCTATACATACAGAATGAAATTGAGAAATGCATAATAGACGGATTTTCTGAGGTCAAAAGTAGGTCAAAGGTCAAGGTCACTGGGTCAAGGTCATGTAAGGTGGTCCACCCGATTAAGCATCTATCCAAATATGGAAGCAATCCATTGAAGGGTAAGAGAGTAAATACAATTTAACCGTTCCGGACGCAATCTAACCATTCTGGACGCCCCTTTGAACCCAGATTGTGACCTTGACCTTTGAGATAGGAATCTGGGTCTTTTTCGCAACATTTCGTCTGAAGGTTGTTAACATTTGTATGAAAGAAATTTGTACCTGCGTGCATGATTATTGAAGTTACAGAAGCGTCCCCGAAGATAATGATGATAATGAAGATTGGTTGGTATATTGAAGCAATATTATTGACAGTGTATGGGTGATAATGATAATTTATCAGTATTTTGTATCAATATTATTGATACTGTATGGGTGATAATAAAATTGGTCAGTATATTGAATCAATATTATTGATATTGATTGGCAGTGCTCCAGCTGGGATTGAAAAAGGGCAGGGGTGCTTAAGTGCACTTCGAGTGGAGAAAGCTATGGGATGGGGAGGGAGTGGGAATAAGTGGGGGGGGGCGGCGGCCCTCAAGAAAATTTTGAATTTATCGAGCTTAAAGATGGGCTCTGGTGAATTGTTTTAGTTGAAATAGGATTTAGGTTTTTAAAAAAAGTGACTTTTTATCGCTATTATTATTTATATCATTTCATTTATTTATTTATTATTTTCATTTCATTTTTTTCCACTTGTCTGGTTAACTTCTGATTAATGTGTTAGAATACAAATATTGTGGAAAAAGGTGACTTTTCTGAGTGTTCAGGATTGCCTTCTTTTCACACGATATTTCGAAAGAATAAAAACATTACATGAAATTTGACGGTCAAAACAAATGATCTTTTGACAGAGAAATTTATGCTAATTAAGTAACACTTCAGAATGAATCACTTCAAGTTTTCACTGTTAACTATTACACTGATCAGTGATGAGGATGTCCTGATTGTCACATGTTCTTAGTGAGAGTCACTATGCACCTAGTCTTCTGCTTGAAAAAGCCTAGACAAAAGTGGGCGTGAGCTTGGTAAAGAGTTTATCAGTGCAGTTGTGTTTGGTGTTCAGGAGCTGCTCAGTATGCTTAGTCTTTAGGGACATCTGTGGTCAGTCTTTATCAGCTTGAGTTGTGTAAATAACCTCTCTACTTCAGAAGTACTCAAAGGTAAAACACTGGCTGCAGCAATTACATGTCCAACAAGAGGAAACTGTACTAGAAGACCCTTTTTGACGTGCCTTTTCCCATACAACAGCTCAAGTAGATTATTCAGGTATCTTGGGGCTGATGACATCTTCACCAATTCAAGGAAACCTTGCCAAGGGATACTTAGGGTTTCTTCATCAAGACCAAAGTAGGAGGCTAGGGTCTGCATCTCCATGTCACCATAAAATGTGGGAATGTCTTCCTGGTCCTGTAGGTCAAGGATGGTCATACTGTCAATGATGTCTGTGTCCTGGAATCTGGTCTCAATGTTCTGCTTTAAGCATTTGAGAAATGTGGTACAATCTTTCTGGAAGTTGTTGGATGGCTGGTCTGCTTGGATACCACAGTCATTCAGGAGCTTTATTGTCTTCTGAAGACATGGCCCGTCAGTCTGGATTCTTGCTTGTATCATCCTCAGAGTCTTGTCCACCATTGATTTTACCATGCCAAGGTGGATGTTTCTTTGTTGGAAAAAAAAGGGACAAAGCTGTTACATGAGGTAGAACGTCGGCTAGTAGTAGTCTGACATTGTCTGTGTCCTTCATAGTGTATTGGTGATAATGAAGATTGGTCAGTATGTTGAATCATTATTATTGATAGTGTATTGGTGATATTTAAGATTGGTCATTATATTAAATCAATATTATTGATAGTGTATGGGTGATAATGAAGATTGGTCAGTATATTGAATAAATATCATTGACATTATCAAGCCCTTCTTAAAAGAATCAACGGTTTTGGATTGTCATAGGTCCTGTGGGAGCCTGTTCCATAGTTTTGGGCCTGCTAGTGGATCTCAAATTTCGTTTTGGCGGCAGGTGTTCTGTAAACAACTCGGTCAAATATGCCGGAGCGCATTCCTTGGAACAGTTGAACATGACAGTAGAATTTTGAATTTAATCCTTGATTTGATAGGGAGCCAATCTAGGTCATAGAGTGCTTGTTTCGCCTTAAAACGAGCTTTCCACACATGTTTTGAATCCTTTGCATTTTTCGTATGACGGTTTGAGAAGCACCATAGAGAATCCCATTACAATAGTCCAAGTGAGAGATCACAAGCGATAGAACGAGAGCTACTGTTGCATCTTCCGTAAGATATTTTCGTATGCTTTTTATTCTTAGATAGTTGAACATTGCAGTTTGACATTTTTTCTTAACATGTTCGCTGAAGGTTAAATTTTTGTCTAGGAACGGACCAAGATATCTTATACACTTACCAGACTTGACATGGTCACCAGCAATATTGATTTCATTTGTTGTACACTTTTGTAGTTTTTGTTTGCTTCGGAAAGTTATGAATTCAGTTTTTGAAGTATTCATTTTTAGTTTATTTTCTTTTATTGAAATAGTATTATATTGTTAACATTTTTGGATTCGGGGCAGATTAGAATGGTTGTTGTTTTGCAATATTGTTTTTAATCTACAATCACTTAAAATCAAATTGACCGTCATTTCTTATGCCATTAACCATGACAGCTTTTTAATTAACCAGAATATTTTGTTATGGTTGGGACGTATTCACACACAAAAAAGAAGCCGATGAAAATAAGAGTTCCCTATCCCCTAAATATTTCTTTTATGAAATTTCTCCAATCACTTTATACTGTACCATATATTTGGGCCGAGTTGACCGTGCCGAGTTATACGATGGGCCGAGTTATAAATGGGCCGAGTTGACCGGTCACCAACGAAAACACGCATGAAATCTCGATTTAAGAAAACAGTCAACTTACCTGAACGATAAACGATAAGCAAATAGAATTCCGTAGTTATTTTTTCATTATAATTGTACTTAAAATTAATTCTTTTGTTATGTAGACGGCAGAAAATTCGAGTTGAAAAAAATGTCAACATAAAACTTTTGCAGTCAAAATCGTGTCGTCATTGAGTGACGCGCTGCTATGGAGGCAGTCCACTGTATTTCGGTGACTTCCGGTTCGACGGAATTAAGACTTAGATACCTATCTTACGCCATGGTGGTCGTAGGATTCTCAAAGTGCACAACCTTAATGTTTTTACAAGGGATTCTCGTTACTTAAGAGTGGAGGACGAATAAACAAATCCAAAAAAAGATATAGCATTACCATTACTGATACAAACTGATTATGGTTGCATTCTAGTACTTTTTTATTCTAAATAACTGTCTTTTGTAACTGAAAAAGACTTGCTTGAAAAAATCTTTTGAATAATCAATTAGATAAGGAATAATAGGATAGTGATATACCAACTATTAAAATGCAGATGCTATCACCAAAAAAGGGACAGGGGACCAATGAATGCACTTATATATAGGACTGCAAATATATTTCAATTTCATTTGCTGTCTTTAACTGGGTAAAGCTATTTGAAAACTACTACACCAAATATCCATCTCTAGTCTTCCTCCAAAATCAGTTGTGGCTGTTGGTTTAAATTCATGCTATGTTTCTTTTCTTAATGGTTTTTCATTGGACAAAACATTTCAATTAATTAGCAGAACACTGACTTGTTGTAAGGAAACATACACAAAAGTGAACTGTGAAATGATATACTAGTAACTGATAGGTTGTTCAAAGTTAAAATTAGGATTATACAAACAAACTTTAAAAACATTAATTGAATAGTATTATCTATCTCCTTTCTCAAAATAAGAGTTCAATCAATTTTTTCTCTGCTGTTTCTTATGCAAATGTGTACTGTATGTCACTGAATTTCTAATCATCTTATAAAAGACGAACTACTTTAACCTTTATCAGAAACATAGTCTTTAATTGTTTGTATTTTTTTACATTGCTTATATCAGACATATAATTATGTTTAATACTGTTCTTGTTCTTTTTGTCATCCGCTTACTGCTGTTGTAAGGAGATTTCATCTTATGTTAGAAATGGAATAGGTAGATAGGATAATTTGTTCGTTTTTAAGGGGTTTAACATCTCTTTGAACAATCTTTCGTTATATTAGGACGAAATTCATTTGCTCATGTGCTGCCTGGCTATACCAAGTAACAGGCAGGTGCTCTGAAATGTGTTGCCAAACAACATACCAATGTATCTAGCGGAAAGGCTAATATTCAAACCCGCAACCCTCGATTTCTCTCAGATTAAGAGCCATAGTGTCACAGAACCTGGACACAGGATAAAGTACTTGAGAACATGCTGTACAGACATTATGTAAACCAATTTAAAACTAGATTATCATTATGATGTGATATCCAAATCTTTTGTTGAGCAAGACTGCTTGTTACAAGAGCTTGATTTTTCGCCAGTTTTCTCGGCCTAATTTCATATTAACCCTTGTCATGCTGTATAAATTACCTCAATGAATTGCTATAAAATCAAAGGGCTGAAAGCACTGATAGAACTTGTTAAAAAATCAATATTTCTTTTAGAAATCAATTTCATAAATAACTGTGGTAAAAAAAGTACAAGCAGGAGGTGTAGACTAAGATCAGTCTGCACTTATGTGCAGGCTTATCTTGGTCTACACCTCCTGCCAAAACTGGAAAATTCTGGGTTCAGCATGACAAGGGTTAAGGTGTCGTAAACATTCAGAATTCCATACTTGTGACGATTAACCCTTTCCTGTTTTATGAAATTTTAGACAGGTCCAATTTGAAAGAGGTTGAGGATGACAATGAAAAATGTGTGCAATTTGAAATCTGACCATCCTATGTGGTAGAAAATATTGTGGGAAAAGGAGATATTGCTTGTTACAAGCAATTTCTCCTTTTTCCACAATGTTTTCTCAAGTATAAAAATAACAGTGACGTAAAATCCTGGGTTTGTCCAGGAAAGGCTTAACCATCAAAATTTTCTTTTCTGTAACTGATAATGTGCATTCTTTCTTAAGCTATTTTTAGGATTTTATTCTTCAATAGTAGCAGGTGACAGTCAAGTGTCACAATCAAAATGATACTTGTGAATCGTATCCATCACAATGTATGGTGACGGCTTGACTAGACTGTTGAAGGGAGGCAACTTTCTTTTAACCCATTCTCACACAATGACCCTTTTAAACGCCCCTCAATATGAAATCTTGTGAAAACATTGTGGAGGATGAAGAAATTGCTTGATACAAGCAATTTCTTCATCCTCCACGATGTTTTCTACCCTACAAGACAATAATTTTGAAGATTTTATTGACTTAAAATTGTCATCTGCAACTTCTTTGAATTTGGATTGGTCTAAAATTCTATTATGTAGGAATGGGTTAAACAACAAATTTTATAGTTAACCCTTTCCTGTTTTATGAAATTTTAGACTGGTCCAATTTGAAAGCAGTTACAGATTACAATGAAAAATGCATGCAATTTGAAATCTGACCATCCTATGTGGTATAAAATATTGTGGGAAAAGGAGAAATTGCTTGTTACAAGCAATTTCTCCCTTTTCCACAATGTTTTCTCAAGTATAAAATCACAGTGACGTAAAATCCTGTGTTTGTCTGGGAAAGGGTTAAGCAGTAACAATTACATGTAATTCCTATATATCATTATGTGCTCCCTACCCAAAATTTAGCTAATCCTTCAAAGCAATAATATTCAACCTATGAATTTTTTTTTTCAAAAAAATCCGGTAAACAGTCACCAAAAGATCATTCAAGTGAAATTTGGTTGAAACCCATCCTCCAGATTTTCTAAGTTTTCACTACATACCAAATATGGACCTTTACTTAACCCATTAAAGCCATTTTTTCAACAAATATATTCTTTGAAGGATTCTGATGAAGGATTCATGAGAAATTTAGCTCGAATTAATCAGCTGGTTTCTAAGAAGAAGTTTTTGAAGTTTTAACTATCCACCATTACGGAATTTTGGCCCATCCATTTAGGTCTTTAATCTAATAACTTTTTTTTCATAAAACTATCATAAAAGGTTTTCAAAAGATAACTCTTGTAAAATTTTATTGAAATCCATTGACTGGTTTCTGAAAAAAGACTAAAATGCTAAGTTTTCACTATACACCAAATATGGAGATTACCCTCGCCCATTGAAGCCATGTTTTTAACCCATTCCAACACAAGCCCTCCTTTTTACGCCCCTCAAGAAATAAGCTTTGGAAAACATTGTGGAAAATGAAGAAATTGCTTGTATCAAGCAATTTCTTCATTATCCACAATGTTTTCTATCCAAAAAGACGAAAAAATTCAAAATTCCATCAACTTGAAATTGTCGTCTGCAGCTTCTTTCAATTTGGACCAGTCTAAAATTTTGCTGTGTTTGAATGGGTTTAACCGATCATTTACCTTGGAAGGAATCTGAGAGTGGGTGATTGGAGGATCATTTCTGTTAAATTTGTTGAAATCCATTCACTAGCTTTTTAGAAGAATCATTAACAATGTTTTCACCATATATGGAATTAGAACCACCCATGTAAACAATTTTTTCTATCCAATCAAAATTCTTCAAATGAAGATCATAAAGGTCACTCAAAGATCATTCCTCTGAAATTTGTTTGAAATTTCTTTAGTACTTTCTGAGGAGAAGATTTTTGAGGTAAACGTTACAAACAGACTCATGGATGGACACATGACAGTTTGTTTGTTTGAATGGGGTTTTACGCCGCTTTCAACAATCTTTCAGTTATATCGCAGCGGCTGGAGCGCCTAACAATGGAATCCTGGTATTTCTCACACCAGTACTACCATTACATCCTTTCCTAGCCTCCAGCTGCTATCCCACATAGGTCTACGATTATCGACCCATTGGTGAGAGACAAATAGTCGGAAAGGATGAGTGCCGCCGTCAGGAATCGAACCCGGGACCTCTAGATTGAAAGTCCGATGCGCTACCAACTGCGCTATGACAGCGGCAGTGAACACATGACAGACACAACACCATGAAAAGATCGATGGCATTCAGCCAGTGGAGTTAATGAGCTTTTGAAAACATTGTGAGAACAGATGAAATTGCTTGAGACAAGCTATTCGGCATTCTTACAAAATGTTTTCTACCTGATTTGGCACTTTTATTTCAATTCAAACAATTTATGAATAGTTGTACACAATTCTTTTAATTTGGACCCATCTATAGTTTGTTGTCTGGTAATGACGGTTTAATAAAATAGGTAGCTTTCTTGACATTAAATATGTTTTCAATGTTTCAAGAAAATAAACAAGGCCAAATAAAGAATTTGGTAAGCTAATTCTAACATATGCTTGCAAATACAGTAATATACTTTAACCCATTACCACACAATCCCTCCTTTTTATGCCTCCAAAGAAAAACCATTTGGAAAACATTGTGGAAAATGAAGAAATTGCTTCTTCATTATCCGCAATGCTTTCTATTCAAAAAGAGGAAAAAAAAGATTCCATCAAATTGAAATTGTAATCTGCAGATTCTCTCAATTTGGACCAGTCTAAATTTTGTTATGTGGGAATGGGTCAAAAGCTATAATAATCAGAGAATCAAAAAGGAGAAATCAATCTGAGAGGTGTAATAGAAGAAAAACAACTCATCACAAAATATTATTTATTGAAATGGAAATGAAGAAATATTCTAATTTTTACTTCGTAAGTCTAAACAGAGCTTTCTGATTGAGCAAAAAAAAGATTCATACTTCCACGGACAAAATACTTCCATGAACAAAGTTTTGAGCAAGCATCTGTTTTGTATGCTTGGGCACAAAACAGTAATAAATGTATCAAAATTTGAAAAGTATTTACTTTTTCGCTCAATGTCTTTAAATTAAAAGAAATGAAGAGAATAGTTTTTGTTTTAATAGAGGTTCGCATACTTAAACAGTGTGATTAGTTCTTTCGTTTCATACCTCCACGAAAAAACAAAAAATATTCTCTTCATCTCTTAAGTAATTCCTTCTTTCAAACATTTTTTTGTGCTTTTTTCCTTGTAACTGTGATACAAAGATAAACTATTAAATCTTCAAAATTCTTTAACTAGTTACTAATCCTAAGATTAATTTCATAAAATGTGGCAAGATAATTATGTCTAAAGACATAAAAATATAATTCTTAAGAAATAAAATCGATATATTCTGAAAAGCACTTTGATTTAGCTTTACTTTTCATAGTATCATAATGATTAAAATCATTAACATCACTATCACTCTTACTCAATATTAGTTGAAAAAAACTATTGAAAACAAGATGTGTTTGTGAAACACAATGTCCCCACAACAGGACTTAACGTTTGACCGTGGTATGTGACCTTGACCTTATCACATGACCTGGACCTTGACATGAGGAGATGCATATTATGGAGATGTATCATCATGCCAAATATGAACATTGTATCTTGAATAGGCTGGTAGTAATTGGCAATGTTAAGTTTTTTTATTAAGTTTTGCAGACAGACAGACAGACCAACAGATTGACGGACAGACAGATGGACAATGGTAAATCAAAATGCGTCCGATTTTCCAATGTGGGAAGCATAAAAATACGAAAACAAACTTTACTATTTGTAAGAAGTTTCAAGTTTAACTTTGATAGTCAGGAAATAAAATGTTATGTATTAATGCCTAAACAAATAAATGCAAAATTGTGATTCAACCCATTACCAGACTGTAAAATTTTAGACTGGTCCAAATTGAAAGGAACTGCAGACAACAATATAAAATTGTGAAATTTTAGAATTTTTTGCAACATTCTGGGTAGAAAACATTGAGGAAAATGAAGAAATTGCTTGTGACAGGCAATTTCTTCATTTTACACATTGCTTTTCCAATTGAATTTCTTGAGGGGCATCATAAAGTGTAATTGTGTGGTAATGGGTTAATTGGAAGAATACTAGAATATCATGAAAATGGAGTTTAGAACTGACAGGTCAATACATTTAAAACTGAAGTTATTAACATCGCATGTTGTGAACATACATGCATTTTTATAAAAGCATAAAAATTCAAAATATAACATATCATACAACGCTATTCAAAAACCATGGACGGAATCTTGTTAATAACTATAAAACTTTTGAGTAATATTGAATAATATGATGTAGTAGTGATACAAAACCTTGTATTAGATTCTAGATGTGTTGGAGAATTTGGCTATTTCACTCAATCTTGATCTTTGGTCTTTTTACACCTTATAAATGGAAAGTTTTGTGGCAATGCATTTCAGTGGAATTCTTAACCCTTGTCATGCTGAACCTGGAATATTCCGGTTTTAGCAGGAGGTGTAGCAGGTGTTAGCAGGAGGTGTAGACTAAGATCAGACTACACCTCCTGCTTGTACTTTTCCTATCAGGGTTGTTTATGAAGCTGATTTCTTAAAGAAATTTAATTTTTGAACAACAAGTTCTATCAGGGCTTTCAGCCCTTTGATTTGACAGCAGTTAAGTAAGGTAATTTATACGGCATGACAAGGGTTAAGATAATGTAGGTCTACCAAAATAAATGTGTATAACATAGATAATTTGTCTCAAAATGTTTCTCTTGGAATCATTTCATATAAAAAGAAATTCCTACTCTTTAAAGATGCTATCCTTGATATTTACAAGGGTGAAAACAAGGGATAGTGTGAAAAAAAATGGATTGATGCCAATTTCTTATTTTGATTGGTCTGTGCAAAACAGTTGTAACTGCCTATAAACATAGTTACAACTTTTTTGTGCAGACCAATCAATTTGGCCTAGAAAGACAATGATCACAGACATGATTCAGAGTGAAAATAGCTGATTGTTATTTTCATATTTCACACACTGCAGCTGTCGATCAAAGAATCAATCAACCAATCCAATCTTTCATTTAGACTGGAAGTGAACTTTGAACTCCAAGTTCTGTGTAGCATTTTGATAGATGGTGACTTGAGTGTTATACAATTATGCATATCAAATTATGCATATAGTGACAGCTTTTCAGTTATAAATATAACAATGACATCATAAACTAATCATACATGTAGTGGCATCATTTTCTAAGGGTGTTTTTTGCTTCCTGGAATGATACTAGTTGAAAATTTCAATAATTTCATCAATCTATTCATAAAATTAATACCCTATTATAAATGACATATATAATTCTGTTAGATATTTAATCTTTAAGGTCATTGTAGTCAAGAAAATCTTTATTACATAATTTAATGATAAATTGTATTAAATACAACTTCTTTTTTACAAACATTTTTTATGAACACAGCATTTATAAGATTTTGATAGGAAATTAGTGGAATAACCTATTGTAAAAGATCTCCCAAATTTTACCCTGGATGTCTTTCGAAATTCTAACTCTTCATTTGAATTTCTATCCAGTCTAGAACAGGGATTGTATTTACCAACCAGTGTGAATCATTTTTTGTCACACAATTTTAAAATGGTAGCTTTCATTATGAAACTTTGATTGGATGTAAGCGAAGCTAGTTGGTGAATACGACCCCTAATCTGATCTCATTATTGAATTGAAATAATTGAGGTAAAATTGAATAACATGAAACTTGAAATCAGCCAAACATCTGAATTCCTAACATAATGATGTAGCATTTTTTAACCTTTTTTAACCTTTGTCATGCTGAACCTGGAATATTCCGGCTTTGGCAGGAGGTGTAGACCAAGATCAGCCTGCACAAATCTTGGTCTACACCTCCTGCTTGTAATTTTCCTGCCAGAGTTGTTAATGAAATTGATTTCTAAAAGAAATATTGATTTTTGAACAACAAGTTCTATCAGTGCTTTCAGCCCTTTGATTTTACAGTGATTCTGTGAGGTAATTTATACAGCATGACAAGGGTTAATGTACTTTGATGAATTTATGTCATTTTCTTGCATAGCTTGCGAAATGTTCCTGTATTGTCTGGGGTATCCTGACATCGGACTGATTTCAAATTGCTAATTACATATTTACTGCTGCACCAACAAGCATTAAAATGCAAAAGTGTGATTATCAGTTAGAATTACCTCCTCTTGGGAGGTGCAGGACGAGACTTTGTATTTTTACAGTGTGGGATATGTCTCTCTGCAGTCTGTGGATTAAATCGACGTGTACAGTATGGACACTGCACATAATCTGGGTTCTCAGAGCGAGGAGGCGGTGGTAAATCGGCAAGACTTCCTCCTTGTTCCTCAATCTGTTTACACTTCTTGGCGTACTTGATAGCGTTGATAAAACTTTCATGTTGCTCCCTCCAGTTATTCTTTTTGGACTACAAATAAAAAAGAAATCGTAATGACTACTCAAGATTAGACTACAGATTATCTTGTATCAAACAGATTATGTAGTCCTCGTGCATATAGTTTTCTGTGTGTGGCTAAATCCTTGCATCTGCACTTAATTCAAGCAGTTATTATGGTTTTGGTCACCTACCATCCATGCAGGTATAAGCTTAGGTGCTTAACTCATTCCCACACAACAAAAATTTAGATTGATCTGAATTGAAAGAAACTGAAGACAACAATTTCAAGTTGATGGAATTATTTTTTTCATCATTTTCGATAAAAATCATTGTGAAAAAAGAAGAAATTGCTTGTACCACAATTTCTTCTTTTTCTACCATGTTTTCCAAAGCTTTTTTCTTGAGGGGCATAAAAAGGAGGGATTGTGTGGGAAAGGGTCAAAATAGTGCAAAAACTTGAAACTTGAGAACGATTGATTTGACCTTAATTTAAACACCCCATGATCACCTCTTGAAATAAAGTTTAAGAAAACATTATAGAAAAACAGTCTCCTTTCTTTCACTGTATTCTATCTCAATTATTTTTTTAAAGACAAACTAATAGAAAAGTTATTTGCAACATTCCTCATCTTAGACAGAGTAGAAATGCTGTCTGGTAATGGGTCAAAAGGTATGAATTACAGAGTTAACCCATTCCCACACAGTGACACCTTTTGATTTGTTTGTTTGAATGGGGTTTTATGCCGCTTTCAACAATCTTTCAGTTATATCACGGCAGCTGTAGCATGTAACAATGGATTCCTGGTATTTCTTACATCAGTACTACCACTACATCCTTTCCTAGTATCCATCCCGGGACCTCTAGATTGAGACACCTTTTGAAGCCCCACAAGAAAAAAGCTTCGGAAAACTCTGTGGAAAATGAAGAAATTACTAGTAACAAGCAATTCTTTAATTTCTTCAGCTTAAATTTGTTGTCTGCAACTTTTTTCAATTTGGACCAGTCTAAAATTT
This sequence comes from Fragum fragum, assembly GCA_946902895.1. Lineage (NCBI taxonomy): Eukaryota > Metazoa > Mollusca > Bivalvia > Cardiida > Cardiidae > Fragum > Fragum fragum. The sequence goes on along the minus strand of OX336366.1, from coordinate 81,299,892 downwards.
TGTTGTCTGATAATGGGTTAACCATTGATAGGCTCATAATTATATTTGATATCACAATTTATCAAGGAATTAACTGGTTCCCACACAATCCCACTTTTTATGCCCCTGAAGCGTAGAGATTTGGAAAACAGTGTGGAAAATGAGGAAATTTCTAGTTGCAAGCAATTTCTTCATAGTCTACAATGTTTTCTTCTACAAAAGACAAAGATCTTAAAAATACTATTAGCTAAAAAGTGTCGTCTGCTTTGAATTTGGACCAAACTATAACTGTGTTGCCTTGTAATGGGTCATACCCGTTATAAGAAAACAAAACTCTGAATGATCAAATGTTAGAGGTTGAAAACAAATTTTACATATTTTTCCAGGTTCAGCATGACAAGGGTTAATTTTGAAATACCAACTCTGATACTCAACCTATATGGAATCCATTGTTTCACTGCTTACTGGTATTCTCATGTTAACAAATAGTTAGTTGTTTAAATTTGCAATTGCATTACAGGACGTATTTCACATAAATTGCAAACAACTGCATTGTATTACTTAACAAAACAATCAAAAGACATTTTAAACATCAACAGACAACACAATTTAGAGAAGTGGAAGACAACAATTTCAAGTTCTTGAGCTTGATATTTTTTTTCTGTCTTTCAGCAAAAAAACATTGTTGGAAATAAAGAAATGGCATGTTACATTGACAACTGGCAGATCGCTGACCATTTCCACGGACTCCAACAAGAAGTTCCACTTGGATATTCAAAAACGGCGTTACTTTGCAAAATTGGTGGCCAGTAACACAAAGAAAAGTTAAATATAGGGTTGGTTACCTAAGCTTCATAACTACAGATAAGTCAAGCTGTAGTTAGTTTATTCAAATCTATTTTAGTTTGATTGCGACAAAAGCCTTTGGCTCATAGAGTCGCTCTCGAACACTCACAATCCAGATATTTTCACATCCCTGAAAGAGAGGCAGTGATTTAAACCCACTGCTGCTCAATTCTACAACTGGGAAGACGGGCTGGCTATTAAGTGTCTTGCCAATGAACACACCACAGTGATGGTGGGGCTAAAATCTGTGACTTTCAGATCACAAGTCAAGCACCTATACCACTCAGTCATCGAGGTAGTAGTTACAATGTTTTAGTTGCCAAACCAACAAAAAAGCTACTCAAAAATGTCAGCCAAAGTTGGAGTTCAAAGTTCACTTCCAGTCTAAATGAATGATTTGATTAGTTAAATGATTCTTGATTGACACCCACAATTGTTAATTTCTTCATTTTCAACAATTTTTTCATAAGCATTTTATTAATGTCTATGAAAAAGCGGGATTGAATGGGAAAGGATTATTCCACCCTACATGATCCTGCTCTATTATGCTCCTCAAGACTTAGCTCTTACTTTTGAAAAAAAATGTAAATTAAATGTAGAAATGCAAAGCCATAGAAAGCACAGTGAAGCCTCTAATCAGACTTTGTTGAGGTATAAAATAATCTGAGTCTCTTCTTGGCATAAATGTACCATTTACTGTGTTGGAAATGTCTCATACCGAACAACAAAAGCTAAATTTTCTTGAATGAAAGACAGATTAATCTTACATGAAAAAAACACAACATACCATATAAACTTTTTCTTTAATGCAAAAATAGAAAAAAAGTGACTTATTTTAAGTTTCCCAAAAACATGTCATTTTACATGGGAACCTGATGATGTCATAGGTTTCTTTTGTCCTGCGTAGATGACATGCATTTAGTGTGCAATGAACGAAAGTAGGGCTAGATCTTCCAAAACAGTGAGTTTATCATTTTGATAATTACATGGGGTTTTTTAGGTGAAATAATCAAGTGATAATTTTACAGAGAAATCTCGATAATCCCCTGGAAAGCATTAAAGAGAGTGATCTTTTTTTCATTTTCTGTATACATCACAGACACATAGAATGTCATAAGTCTCAGACGTAACAATTTAGGCATCACAGAAAAGCACATTTCCACATGTCACTCTTAGCTTCATATGATTAACATATTCCCACCTTTGTCAATCAAAATGGCAACATTTTTGCAAGATATTGTAAGACCCTTTGCTTTAAAACATTTTATGCAAAGTTGTATATGACCTTGACCTTACTAAACAGCTTAGTTCTTGTCAAATGCAAAAGCCTTTTTGGGGGATAATTGCAATACTGTTATAAATGTCTATACACTGTAAAGACACTTAGAACAGTATCACAATTAATCCCCTTTTTGTTTGTAGGTACTTATATACCAAATACAAGCACTGTATCTTCATTGTCGTTGTAAAGAGAATAGCAGCGATCATTTAAGAGATTTGTTTCTAATATTAGTAACAACCTTTGTGAATATGCGCCTCATTTTCCAAAAGTTAAAACAAACAAAGAATGGCTTACCATTTGATTATTATAACAGATAATTGGAATTTCAAGTCAAAAATCTATTTAAAACTGACTCAAAAACTGATTCAATTCGATTCCTTTAATTTTGTTTAAGCTAAAGTTATTTCCAAAACAAGATGTACTGAATTGTTTGTCAAACCTTTTATCTACTTCTAAGATGATAGCTGCTATTAATCTGGTATAAGGTTTTCAATAGACAGAGACAAGCATCGATAAAATAACATGCTTCAGGTATCTTGTTGACATATGGAATAATTGCCATTTTATCAATGGGGGAATAAGTTTACATATATCTGGGTCCTTATTCACCAACTAGATTAATTCAAGTTTTAGGCATTGAAATTTATAATAAAAGCTCTCATTGGCTGAGATATATATCTCCAATCAGAGGCATTATTATGGAATTTATAGCTGCACTAGAAAATTAGGCTAGTCCGCGAATGCTGACCCTGAAAACTTACAATAACTTTTAATCTTGGAATAAACTGAAACAATATGGTATAGTAGTGAAGTCTTTAACCCATTCCCACTCAGTGACACTTTTAAATGCCCCAAAGGAAAAATGCTTTGGAAAATATTGTGGAAAATGAAGAAATTGCTTGTTACAAGCAATTTCTTCATTTTTCACAATGTTTTCTATCCAGAAAGTTGAAAAAATCCAAAATTTCATAGACTTTAAACTGTCGTCTGCAACTTCTTTCTATTAGGACTGATCTAAATTTTGCTGTCTGGTAATGGGTTAACCCTTGAAACTCTAGATAAGTCCCCCCCAAGAAGTTCATGTTACAAAATCAAAGGGGTGAGTGCCTTGGAAACACTGGTTGTGGGTCAATATTTCTTTTAAAAATTAATTTTGTTAACAAGTCTAGCTTGAAAGGGATAAGCAGGAAATGTAGACTAAGATCAGATTGTACATTATGTGCAGACTGACCTTTGTCTATACCTCCTGTCAAAACAGAAATATTCAGGGCTTAGCATGACAAGGGTTAAAATAGTGACTTGGAAGGCTTCAAAGAAACATGTCACATGCTCATTGTAATTTTTGTGAAAAATGTCGAGACAACAATGAGATCAGAAGATTTCAATGGTGGACATTGTTAGAAAACAACTTCTTTATCACAATGACGCTTTTAAACACCCCTCAAGAAAAACAATTGGGAAAAAATTGTGTAAAATGAAGAACTTTTTTTAACAAGCAATTTCTTCATAATTTCCACATTGCTTTCTAGCCAGAAAATTGAAAAAGATCAGAAATTTAATAAATTTTAAATTGTTGTCTACAGCTCCTTTCAATTTGGACCAGTCTAAAATTATTCAGTCTGGTATTGGGATACCCTTTCCGACATGTCTCTCACCAGTGGGTGGATAATCATAAACCTAAGTGGGATAGCAGCTGGAGGCTAGGAAAGGATGTAATGGCAGTGCTTAAGTGTGAGATATACCAGGAAACCATTGTTAGGTGCGAACTGCTGCAATATAACTGGAAAATTGTTAAAAGCGGCATTATACCACATTCAAACAAAACAAACAAATAAAGAATAAAAAATGGCTAACACAGATTCTTTTCTGTCTAGTGTGATTTTGTTCACATGTAATAAATGTAGCTGTGAAAGTTATTTAAAAAACAGTTTTGTAAACCCTTGTCATGCTGAACCCGGACGATTCTGGTTTTGGCAGGAGGTGTAGACCAAGATCAGCCTGCACATAAGTACAGTCTGATCTTGATCTACACCTCCTGCTTGTACTTTTCCTGCTAGAGTTGTTTATGAAATTGATTTCTAAAAGAAATATTGATTTTGAACAACAAGTTCTATCAGTGCTTTCAGCCCTTTGATTTGGCAGCATTTCAGTAAGGTAATTTATACAGCATGACAAGGGTTAAAGATCAATTGTCTTTGCTCAGTTTAAAAAAAATTCTCCATTTTGTAGTACATTGAAAAACAACAAAAAAAAACACATTAGAGCAGAATTTTATCTTTCTAGCTAAGAGGCATCATTTCCCATACCTTGACTTATTTTCTTTTGCATGCAATTTTTTTTTAACTCATTCCCACTTTATCAAATTTTAGACTTGTGTGAATAGGAAGAGTTGCAGATGACAATTTAAAGTTTATGAAATTTGAGATTTTTTCAACGTTCTTGATAGGGAACATGGTGTAAAATGAAGAAATTGCTTGTTACAAGCAATTTCTTCATTTCTCACAATGTTCTCCCAATTGTTTTCTTGTGGAGAGTCAAAAGCATCATTGTGTGGGAATGGATTAAATCTGTAGTGGCAGTGTGAGGCTTTGTGCTGTTAGATAAAGGAATAGAAATGAAGTGAAAGGACAACAAAATGTTTATATCACCTGCTGATTATCTTTTCTTCCCTTAAATAGAAATGCCAGAGTATATTTAATACTTAAAAACATCAAGAAATTGACAAACTAAGTGAATTTTCAAAGCTTTTGAAATGGAGTGGAATAATTTATTAACCCTTTTCTGGTTAATCCCTGGATTTTACGTCCCTGAGTTTTTATACTCAAGAAAATATTGTGGGATAAGAAGAAATTGCTTGTTACAAGCAATTTCTTCTTATCCCACAATATTTTCTACCCTTTAGGTTGGTTACTTTTAAAACTGCGCTCACTTTTAATTGTCGTCTGCAACTTCTTTGAAATTGGACAGGTCTAAATTTTGAAAAACAGGAAAGGGTTAAATGATTAAAATTTGAATGAATAAAATTTATGATATACAGTTGAATTCTGTTAATTGCAACAACAATTTGTCAACATCTTTTTGCAATTAACACAAAATTGCTATTAAAAAGAGCAGATTGACCTTTAATATAATTGTAGTATTAAATCAGTTGCAAATAAGCAATAAATTGCTATTAGTTGGTTTGCATATAAGAGGACTCCACTGTCCCTATGAACCTACACATTTTTGTAGAAGTATACCATTTGCAAATATTGTTATATGGTTCTGTCATTAACTGTTGCTTATACCACTGTTAAAATATCAAAGTGGAAATACCTGTTGGAGTCAGTGGGCATGGCCAGCCAATTCAAGGGGTGGGTGGGGGCAGTAATCCTTAACCCATTCCCACTCAATCCCTCCTTTTTACGCCCCTCAAGAAAAAAGCTTTGGAAAACATTGTGGAAAATGAAGAAATTGCTTGTATCAAGCAATTTCTTCATTATCCACAATGTTTTCTACCTTTAAAGGCGAAAAAAATTAAAATTCCATCAACTTAAAATTGTCGTCTGCAGCTTCTTTCAATTTGGACCAGTCTAAAATTTTGCTGTGTTGGAATGGGTTAAATAGGTCTGTACAAATGAATATCTTTTTTCTTAACCCATTCCCAAACAACAAACTTTTAGATTGGTCCATATGGAAAGAAGCTGCAGATGACAATTTCAATTGGATGGAATTTTAGATTTTTTCATCTGTTTGCATAGAAAACATTGCAGATAATGAAAAAATTGCTTGATACAAGCAATTTCTTCATTTTCTGCAATATTTTCCAAAACATTTTTCTTGAGGGGCCTAAAAAGGCGTCACCATGTGGGAATGGGTTAACTATTTCATTACAGAGACCAGTTTTGCATGATGGAGCAACTTATTTTATCCATGTCATAATTAACCTTGAATATTCCTGATTTGGTAGGAGGTATAGACAAAGATCAGCCATCATATATGTGCAGGTTGATCCTAGTCTATACAACCTCTTTGTTTTTTTACACCAGAATTGTTAATATCATTATTTCTCAAATAAAATGTTGACTATGATCTGACAACCAACCCTACAGTGCCATCAGTCTTCTGATTTTAATACAATTTTGCCAAGGATACATTCAGCATGATGAAGGCTAGAAGAAAATTGTAAAAAAGACCAACCTTTGGATTGGGTTGTTTAGTTCCGACATACTGGGCCATTTCTGTTCCTTGTGTTCGGAGTTTAGTTGGATCTAAAACCTTTCTTTTCTTGGTAAGATTTTTACAAAACTTCTCATGTTTCTCAATTCTATCTTCAGCAAAATTCCTGCCGCAGTTGTAGCAAGAGACTAGATTACCAATATTTTCAAAAGCACCATCCTGTTGGTCAGCATTTCTATACATAGCAGTGTGATCCCCTTTGACAGGGGGCGGAGACTCTCTCTGGGGAGGAGTTCTGGACTGAGGTGGATGATATTTTCTTGTATTTGATGGTTTGGGTTTAGACGGTGCCGATGGTTTATGTTGTTTTTGTTGAGGTGGTGAGGGTTGACGTTTTTGAGGTGAAGGTGAAGGTCGTTTGTAACCACGGTGATGGTAATTTTGTTCTTCCTCGTCAGATTCTTCATATTCAAACCCTGAAGTTTGAGACTGTTTTCTAAGCCTTTCTTTTTCTTCTGCAATCTTTTTCTGTTTTTCTTCTTCAAATGTGCGCTTAATTCTTTCATCTTCTTCCATTTTTCTCCTGTAATCTTCTTCTTCCTTTTCCCTTCTCTGTCTCTCCTCTTCCATTTTCTTTCTTCTTGCTTTTTCTTTCTTTTCCTTGAAAAAAAAGACAACTTAGAGTAAATGCTTTTTTTGCCCTAGTCTGGATATGACATCACATTGTCAATGACATTATGTATTAAGTAATGGAGGAAAGATGTAGTAGTTTTTAATTCTCAGAAGTTTTAGTTTATTTCTTGATAAAAGTCAAGTGTTCGAAATTTGAGACAGAGTGTTCTTGTAATAACATTAAAAACAACTTAGATATCGCAATTTAATTCCTAAAATTTAGAATAATAAAACCTATGCCAAATAAAACCCCTTCCCAAATTGCATGAAATCAAAGGGCTGCTAGCATTGCAGATCTGGTTTCTAGGGTCAATATTTAGTTTGAGAATTGATATCATGAAAGTTCTGGCTTAGCAAGGAAAAACAGGTGGTGTAGACTAAGATCAGACTGTGCATATGCACAGGCTGATCTTTGTCTTTACCTTCTGCAAAAGCAGGAATATTCCAGGTTCAGCATGACAAGGGTTAACCCTTTCCTGTTTTTCAAAATTTTAGACCTGTCCAAATTCAAAGATTTTGCATACGACAATTTAAAGTTGATTTTATTGGAAAAATAATCATTCCATAGGGTAAAAAATATTGTGGACAAAGAAGATATTGCTTGTTACAAGCAATTTCTTCTTTTTCCACAATGTTTTCTAAAGTATGAAAAGACTGGGATGTAAAAACCAGGGCTTGTGCAGTAAAGGGTTAATAACAAGAGTCCCATAGTCACAATATACACCGCCACATTAAGGTCCATTTTTTCTTTGACACGGCCTAGAATGGTGATACGCACAAAGTTAAGTGAGTAGGAATATTCTATCAAAATTTCATGCAAATCAGTCCAGAAATAGGGGAGGGGTTGTGTTAAGTAGAAATTTGCATTGCTCCTTTTCCCACAACGTTTTCTCAAAATAAAATCACAGAGACTTACAATCCCTGGTTTATACAGGAAAAGGGTAAAGAGATTTGTCCAAAAAAAAATTTTCCGTTTCTTGTAACAGACAACAATTTCAAGTTGGTGAAAATAAAAAATCTTCACTTTTTTGGGTAGAGTAGAAAACATGATCGACAATGAAGAAATAACTTGTGGCAAGCAATTTCTTCATTATCAATGTCCCCCATATCTTCCAAAGCTGATTTTGTCAGGGGCGTAATCAAGTGGGATTGTGAGATAATACCCTAAACCCTTGTCATGCTTAACCCAGAATATTCCTGTTTTGGCAGGAGGTATAGACAAAGATCAGGTAAAGGTCTCACCTCAATCTCCTCTTGCATTCGTTCAGTTCTCAATCTGTCCAACTCCCTCTGCTGCTCTTCAATCTGCCGTAACAACTCTGCCTGCTTTCTCTTCATCTCCTCCTGCGGGTCAATATCGTCACTGTCCACACTATCATCGTCGTAACCCTCGTCATCTACATAAGGTTGATGTTTCTGGGCTGGGACAGGGTTGGACTCTTGATATTTTTTGAGTCTATTTGCTCGATTTTGATCTTGTTCTTCCTGCCATTTCTGGAAATCTGTTTTCTTCTGTGGTTGTTGTTGTTGAACAGGTTGCCGCGTAACCTGTGTTACGTTATTCCTCTGATTTTTTAACATCATTCGTTTCTGTTGAAGCATTTGTAATTGTTTTGGATTTGGCGGTGGACTATCATCGCTAGAATAATCTGACATCATTGCACCAGATGGAGCACTCATTGGCAGTTGTTTATGATTCATATTAGCGTTATTACTAGAAACATCCTTATAAGTCCTTGGTCTTACTATTTGAGCTTTATGAGGGAACGGGTTAGATGGGGAACCATTCTTGCCAGGTCCACTGATTGGTGCTAAAAGATTTGACCTATCACGTCCAGCACTTTGTTTTTGAGGATAGTTTCCATGGTAACTTTGAGTTCTTCCCATGCTACTATTTGATATTTTATGTTCTAACTTCTTACGATTAAACATATGTTCCATAGTAGGTTGATTTTGATTCTGGCTATTTCCTGAGCCCAGTGCCCGTCTTTCACGAAAAAAGTCTCTGACCATTCCTTTATTATTGCTGTTATTACTATGGTTGACTCTCTGAAGAGCCTTCTGCTGGTTCTCTTCGTACATACTGATCATTTTTTGCTCCTTTTCTTTCAGAATATTTTTCTGAAACTCGGCTTGCATCATTTCTAGTCTTGATGGTTTCTGACCGCCTGCTGGTCCATTCTGCAGTTTTGATTGATACGTTCCAAGTTGACCTTGACCTACAGGGCGTGGAAGTCGAGACATACCTCCGTATGAGGATAGATTTCGATCAACAGCAGCTCTACTCATTGGGATATCAAAATTTGAGGTTGAATTCTGAAAAAGGAAATCAAATCAAAATTAAATATTTCAAATGGTATTATCCTATTTTTCCACACAAGAAAAAATTAGACACGTCAAAATTGAAAGAAGTTGCAAGTAAATAAAAAAGATTGAAATTTCAAATGAAAATCCAAAAGAAAGATTATCATTATGGAAAAAGAGAACAAAGTGGTACAAGAAATTTTTTCCTTTAAAAGATCCCAACACCTTTTTCTTTAAAAAAAAAGAAAGAAATGTAATTATCATTTCTTGAAATAAAATCTATGTATTCACGACCACTCACCAAAATAATATGCATTTTCTTTTCTGAGAATTATGATTATTTTTTAATTGGAACCGAAGAATTTATTAAATATAACATTAGGCTAATAATTCAAATGCAACACAGTTTACAGTGTTTACCACATTACTACACTGACAACAATAAGCATTGGAAAACATTGCAAGAAAAGGAGACATTGCTTATAACAAGATTTAAAAAAAATCACAGATAATAAGTAGACATCCCCCCTTATATTAACCCTTTCCTTTACGTCCATGTGATTTTTATACTTTAGAAAATATTATGAAAAAAGAAGAAATTGCTTGTATCAAGCAATTTCTTCTATTCTCACACTATTTTCTACCACATAAGATGGTTTCATTTCAAATTGTGCTCAATTTTCATTGTTATCTCCAACATCTTCTAAATTGGATCAGTCTAAAATTTGAAAAACAGGAAAGGGCAAAGCCTCTCAAGCATTTTTGTACTTACAGCTTTCCATAATTCAAACACAAACTATTCACCTTCATTTAAGCAGACTTTAACCCATACCCACATATAAATTTTAGACCAGTCCAAATTCACAGAAGTTGCAGACAACAATTTAAAGTTTATGAAATCTTTAAAACCTTTGTCTTTTGGATATTATGGAAAATAAAGAAAATGCTTGTAACAAGCAATTTCTCCATTTTCCACAATATCTTCCAAAGCTTTCATATTGCAGGGCTTCTAAAAGCGCCATTGTGTGGGAATGGGTTAAGTGAAAATGAGTTGAAAATTTGAGAAAAGAATAACAAAGGTTTTTGCTCTGGATTTTATGAATTCTAGAGTAACTTAAATTATAATTCAAGTAAAGAATCATGAAAATGTTTTCCGCTATTGTTATTACCTTTCTGTAATTATAAATACACAAAACTGTACTTGCACACATAATTGCCAAAAAATAATACAACACTTTCACAAAATATTCAAAATATTCCATTCTATGGTCATGATTTATTAATAAAATTTATCTATAAATACAGGTATACTTAAAGATTCAATTTAATGTAAGCATATTCCCTTCTGACACTGTCTATGCATTTTAATTTCAACAACACAAATATTTTTTTTTTTTTTGTAAAATCAGTTGATGTTTTTCACAACTATGGTATACTGACAACCATGCATTGGCATGTCTAGAAAATTGAAGTGATTGGCGTGAAATTTATACATAAATAGCATAAAAATAGCACACATAATACATGTATATAATATTATTAATTTATATATCAAAGGCCCTTACAATCTAGTATTTAGACACACTGCAGTGGTGGATTTAGAGAGAAGACGGGGAGCTTGAACCCCCGTCTGTGGCCTAATTATTTTATTTTTATGAAATAATAGGAGAACAAATTGCCTTCATTTCATTTCTTCATTTTCTTTATCTTCCATAATATTTTCGAAGGCTTTTTCATTAGGGTATAAAAAAGCAGGATTAAGTGGGATATTATATGCATTGGTTGATTGAAAAATTATTGAAAATATAAAGGAAAAAATTCACATGACATGTTAAAATTGATTCTTCTTTATTCCACAATGTTTTTCACAGCTGTATTTTGCGGGCTTTATAACAATTTCGGGTTTGTGTGATGATGGCGCAAGTTGATAGACAGTTGATACCGGCTATAAAATCAATGACACTTCATCAATTATGGATCCAGATAAGATCTCCAGAGATCACATAATTACTTACTAGGACATAGTTCACAACATTCCATGAATAAACAATCAATCTGCCACATGACCATGTTATATATTTTTTTCAACAATGTTTTATCCATGGAAATTTGAAACTTACTTAGAACAGCCAATTTCAAATGAATAAATATGATGTAACTCTTTTGTCATATAGTGAATGTAAATTATAAAAAGGTGCCTGAGATTTTATTATAAGAACATCATTGTAAAAGAAGTTGTTAAAAGCAGTCTCCCATGATGTTACCTGTAATTTTTTATTTATGCTGTATTTTTTTTTTTTTTTTTTTTGCAATGAAATGAAATGACTGAAATCACTGAAATCACTAGTTGTGGGCCAATATTTCATTTTAAAATTGATTTGATGAACAACTGAAAGGGACAATATGTGGAATAGACTAAGATCAGACTACACATTGGTGTCAGCTGATCTTAGTCTTTACCTCTTGCCAAAATTGAAATATTCTAGGTTCATCATAACAAGGGTTAAATCATAAAGATACAATGTATCTTAGAAAAGAGTCTTAACTGTAACACATATTCAGTTTTGCACAAATTAATTCACAAATATCTGTAGTAGTATTGCATGTTTTTTTCTTTTCTCAAACTGCAAAAATCTGAACATGCAAATAAATGTAGTCATATTACCAACTACCAGAATGATGAGATTTATAAACCTTTTCCTATTCAATCCCTGTTTTTTTCGTCCCTGATTGCTACCTTACTGAAGGGTAATTTTTCAAATTGAATTAACTTTGAATTTTCATTTGCAAAAACCTTTGAATTTGGACAGGTCTATAATTTTGTAAAAAGGTTTTGAATGTTTTCCAACACCTCACCTGGTATTATAATTTCCCTGTTTAACAAAGAAATCATAGAAATATGTTGGTTAACCCATTACCAGACAACAAAATTTTACACTAGTCCAAATTGAAAGGAGTTGCAAAGAATAAATTAAAGGTTAGGAAATTTTAAAGGTTTTTCCAACTTTCATGGTACAATGTTTACCCAATCGTTTTTCTTGAGGGGCGTCAAAAACTAGCATTGTATGGGAATGGGTTAAATAGCATAAGAAATAAACAGACAAATAATTCAATTTTTCAGAAAAAGTGAGTTTTGATTAATGCTAATGGGAGTGCTTCAAAATATCCCTATTTTCTGACCAAAATGGAAGACCCTCAAATATGATACTCAGCAAAGTGTTGTAAAAAAGGGGGAGTTTCTTGTTTAACAAAGTCCCACACAATGATGCTTTTTGATGCTCCTCAAGAACAACAATTGGGAAAACATTGTGTGAAAGAAAGAAATTGCTTGTTACAAGCAATTTCTTCCTTTTACACAAGGTTTTCTTCAAAGAACATTGAAAAATCTAAAATTTCATAAACTTTAAAGTGAGTCCTCCCATTGGTGTCCTGTATTACTCCCAGTTTTTATCAGGAGAATTTCAGTAATTACTGATTGCAAGCATTTCATTCTATGTTTGTAACTCAAAGTTTCACACTCAGTTTATTTGGAAGTATTGTCAAAATTCCTTACATGACAGAATTGTCTTGTTATGGGTAAATGTGCTTGATAGAGCATTACAGGCTGCAAATCATGGGGTCAAAAGTTTGATCCCTGGTACGGCCTACAGTCTTTCTGCATTCATTCTATAGTTATTAACTTCACTGTTTTACCAATTGGTGAATATACTTGTTTTAAACATCCATAGTGGGATAAGTATGAATGTTACATAAGATTTTGAGGTGGGTCTGATGTCTGGTATGAAAAACACCAGGAACCCATGGTAACTGTTAAAGAGTCCGTTAGACACCATTCGCTTAATCAAATCAACTATAACAGGTAAGAGAATTAACCATTTCCAATACAACAAATTTTTGTATTGGTCCAAATTCAAAGATTGAGTTGAAAATGACAACTTTTAGTAGATTGACTTATTTCTTCTGGAGTAGAAAATATTGTGGATAAAACTAGAAATTGTTGCAAAATGAACTAATACCCCAATACAGCTCTTGTCCATATACAAGTGCTATCCACCAAAGAGCCGTAACAAAAAATGGACTTTTTATTTACAGGGCCATAAATCAGTCAAATTGAAAAGGACCATAACCAAAATAGGATATGCACATGTATAACTTATACCGAGTCTTTCTGTGAAATTTGAATCAAATCCATCCAATGCCTGCTGAGAAATTGAGCGGACACAATTTTCAACAAAGGGCCATAACTCTATCACAAATTAATGGACCGTAACCAAAATAAAATATGCACATCTCTGCTTGATACTAATTATATTAGTGAAGTTTAAATAAAATCCGTGCAATAGTTGCCTAGAAATTGAGCGGACACGAAAAAGCTAGATGGACTGATCAACAAGCTAACTCCTATATACCCCCAAACATAGTTTTTGGGGTAATACATAATAAAGAAATTGCTTGTCACAAGTAATTTCTTCATTTTCCATAATGTTTTGCAAGGCTTATTCTTAGTGGGGCGAAAAAAGTGGAAATGGGGGGGAATGGGTTAAAGATAAGATAAAAATATTACCTCCTTATCAAGACAATGAAATACACATCACCTTTTGTTAATTAACCATTTATAGGTGCAATATAATGAAGTATCTTGTTAATGATCAACTCAGTATTATTTATGATTTACGTCAATTGAACTGCGTAAACATAATTATCTCCCATTGAATCTTAAAATCAATAACAGCTTTGTGGATGAGTTATAGAGCTTTGAAAACAATCTATGAGTATTGCTAACGAACAGAGTACAGTGCAGTAATGTTAGATCAAAAATCACTAAGAATTTACCTTATATGACAGTACAAAAAGATCTGCATTGTTTGCATTTATGGATTTTATATATGCAAATAAATTCTCTAAGAAACTCTTTTCTTCAGATAATTAAGGTTTATTAGTTTCTACAGAAACATTATTGTAGAAGGAGAAATCACGCTGTTGACAAGCAATTAGTCCTGTCACAAAATTTTCTGTCCATTAAAGAATATTTTTTCATTTTTTACCCCACATCGAAAGCTATCCGGGCATATTGTTTAACTGTTGACTCATAACTGTCTGTCTTTCTGCTGAAAATATATGCTGATCCCAGAATTTTCCTATTCTGACAATAACTGTGGAAGGTGTGAAGACTAAGATCAGTCTGCACAGAATTGCAGTCAGATCTTAGTCTTCATTACCTGCTTGTTTTTTTATTGTTGAAGAAATATTTCAACACAAATTAGATAAAAACTTGACAAGAAATTAAAATTTTGTGAAGAAATAAATATTCAGCAGGACGTGGGTTAACTTTTTTCATTAGCTTCAATATGGTTAGTAGATTCTTATGAACAGTAAGGGTGGCATTCAAGATCTGGGGTCCTATTTAACCCATTCCAACACAGTGACCCCTTTTGACGCCCTTCAAGAAAAGCAATTGGGAAAACATTGTGTAAAATGAAGAAATTGCTTGTGACAAGCAATTTCTGCATTTTACACAATGTTTTCTGCCTAGAAAGTTGAAAAAATCTAACATTTTATAAACTTTAAATTGTCGTCTGTAACTCCTTTCAATTTGGACTAGTCTAAAATTTTGTTGTGTGGGAATGGGTTAACCCTTGACAAGCCAACCTGGAATATTCCTTTTTTTGTGACAAGCAATTTCTGCATTTTACACAATGTTTTCTGCCTAGAAAGTTGAAAAAATCTAACATTTTATAAACTTTAAATTGTCGTCTGTAACTCCTTTCAATTTGGACTAGTCTAAAATTTTGTTGTGTGGGAATGGGTTAACCCTTGACAAGCCAACCTGGAATATTCCTTTTTTGTGTAAAAGTTACGATTACAAGTGGTTTCTTCAATATCCACAATGTTATCAGCCTAAAAAGATCAACTTAGAAGAGCTCTCGTCTTTAACTTCTTTTAATTTGGACACAATTATAAAAAATGTTGTGGTCTGGTAATAGGCTTATTTACCCTTTATCATATGAAAAAATTAGACTGAATCAAATTCATAGAAGTTGCAGATGACAATTTCTAACTGATAAGAATTCTAATATCACTGTCATTTTGGCTAGAAAACAATGTGTAGAATGCAGAAAATTCTTGTAACAAGCAATTTCTTCATTTTCCACATTGTTTTCTTGAGGCACGTAAAAAAGCCAGATTGTGTGGGAATGAGTTAAATCCTCATGTCTTTTTCTCAAAACTTAGACTTAAATTCAACAAATTCTTACATATTCATAGCTATGAAAATAATTTATTACTACGTATGAAGGGTACTTGGCAGAAATGAATTCAGGAACATCATAAATTCTGAAAGATGAAGATAATGCTTTTAACCTTTTTCTCAATAAAATGGTCTGAAAACTACTCATTTGCACCTAACTTCAAAAGCGTTTAATCCATTACCAGATGGCAAAATTTTAGACTGGTCCAAATTGAAAGGAGTTGAAGACAACAATTTAAAGTGTATGAAATTTTGGTTTTTTTTCACTTCAAAAACTTTTATTCTTAGGGGCGTCTAAAAGCATCACTGAGTGGGAATGGGTTAATCAGATGAATTCCACAATCCTGGTTTGAGCTTCGATGTCCACATTTCAAGGAGGTGCTTGTCATGGTTGTACGTCTACTGATGACAAAGTCAACGTCATCCAACAATGTCAAGGTCAAATTTCAAGAATATTTTTTGACAATACCAAGGTTAGTTTAAACATATTCTATTTGCATATATAAACATTTGTACACTGTAAATTATAATGAAATACTAATTTCATGCAAAAAGGATGAGAACGGAAGCAGAGCTTATATTGTTCTTCTCCTTCATAATGTTCAAAAGATGTACAACTGTTTAAATCATTCCTTTGTTATTGCATAATATAACTATTTTGGAAAGAAGAAGAAAATGCTTTGAGGGTTCAATAAAGAATAGGGAGGTCATTTAACAAAGCAAAAGGAAAAAAGATGTAGATAATTATGCAATAAGGGTGTTCATTGAGTGTCTTATTGTTGTATTTATCTGCTAGTGCTATTTCTTACTTGCGAACACGTTCTTGTATCAGCGTTTACTTTCTTTAATATATCTCTGGACTTCCAGGAAGATTTTTTCTTTGTCTTGGAAGGTCAGATCATCATTACCAAATAAAAGAGTATCAATTATCATTATTAATCATATCTGAACGATTATTGGAAAGGGCGTTCCTAATAACGTTATACTTATTGCATCTAAAAAAGTAGTGTTCACTCGACTTTATCCCTCTGCAGGTACACAAAGGGGAGTCAACAATGTTTCTATTAAATAAATGGTGGTTCAAAGAACTGCATTTATTTCGAATTCCAGTGTGAATGACCTGGAGCTTCCTTTCTCCAATAAAGTACAACTTTTTAGGGACTGGTTTATTTCTATTTAAATAGTTTTTGAAAAGAGATAAAGAGTCTTGGTTCCTTATTTCTATTGGTACGGTAAGTTGTTCCATTCCTCAATAACAGATGGAAGAAACGATCTTTTGTAAAGCTCCGTTCTACATGAAGGGACTCTGTGATTAATGGATCCTTGAAGATAGTACGAAGATGTAGTTTCATTTCTTTGAGGGACTAATTGGCTCAGGTTGCTAGGACTCAGACCTTTAACCATTTTAAAATATAATATTAATTTATGTTTCCACCTCCTTTCGTCAAGAGATTCCCAACCTATCTCGACATTAAGATCGGTGAGAAAAACTAATTTCGAGCAGCCAGATACGATTCTAGAAGCTTCTGTTTGAATTTTATCAAGTTTATGTTTAAGATATTTAGGACAGTTGTCCCATACTACATCTGCAAATTCTATTAATGGACGTATAAATGAAAAATAAATAGTCTGAAGAGAGTTCCTGTCTAAACACATATTTAGAGATCGCATAATATTTAATCTTTTCCAAGCCTTATCAATCGAGTTTTTGATATGATAATCCCAGGTACCATCATCAGATATATAAATTCTTAGATGTTTGTAGTTTTGTACAATTGGTATTTTCATATTTGCCATGTATAGATCTGGATGCGCAGGTTTTTTATTTTTACGACTTATAACAAGAGACTCTGATTTTAGTGGGTAAAATTTAACAATCCATTTTTTTGCCCAGTCATTAATTTTATCAATATCAGATTGCAATTTCTCACCGCAAGTATCAGGATTATCAATTTCAAGGGCTAGGCTAGTATCATCTGCAAATAAATTTACATTTGAATCTAAGTTGACAACTATGTCGTTTATATAGATTAAGAAGAGCAATGGACCCAAGATTGATTCTTGCGGCACTCCGGCTTTTAGCATACATTTATCAGATACTTTTCCGTTTAGACAACCCTTTGATACCTTTCAGATAGGTAATCATTAAACCTATCCAAAAGTCTTCCTTTAACTCCTGCGCGATTTAATTTAAATAACAGTCCTTTGTGCCAACTTTATCTGCTAACATAAAAAAAAATCATACGGAACTCATGCCTGTCGTCTAGGGCTAGACAAATTTTATTGTAAATTGAAACTGTTTGGTTCACAGTAGAATCTTTTGGTAAGAAGCCGGATTGAAAGGGGGTGAAAAATTGTTCTGTAACAGGTAAGAGAAAACATGGTCATAAACTATTTTTTCAAAAACCTTTTCAATAGTATTGAGAAGGGAAACCAGTCTGTAGTTTGAAGCGATGGATGGATCCCCACTTTTAAAAATAGGGCGTACATTTGAAAACTTCCATGAAGAGGGTAACGTAGTTAAACTTAAAGATGCATTAAAAAGATCACAAAGAGGTATAGCAAGGGGTAGAGCCTCTTCTAATAAAAGCCTATTGTGTATCCCATCCAGACCAGATGCCTTTCCTACGTCTAGATCTTTTAAAATATTAAAAACTTCATTCCGGAATACTTCAAAAAATTCTATTCCAGTCTCATTTTCTTGGTGCGGTTCAAGTGGTAATGTATTAGCAGCATCATCAATGCGCGATTGACTCGCAAAGAAATTGTTCAATAAATTTGCTTCTTCAGCATCATCTGATAGTAACATATTATTGTTTTCATCAAAGAGATTAGGAATTTCAGACTTATTTGCTTTAGACGGTTTCATAAATTGTTTTAAAGTTATCCACCAATCGCGAGAGGTCAACCTACCTGAGTTTAGATTCAATGCTAGTTTTTCAAAATGTTCATTCTCTCTCTGTCAAATTAGATCAATAGTTTCATTTCGAAAAGCTTTGAATTTCTTCCAATGGTGTTCACTATTACTTTGCCTAGCTTTTCTGTACATTCTTTTTCTTTGCCTTATCTTCAGTTTGATATCAGAAGTTAACCACGGAGGCTCAAAAGTCTTGACAGTTACAGTTTTATTTGGTATGAACAGGGCTGCTTTTTGCATTATTATGTGTGTGAATCACACACATATATATCGATATCAACATTTTTTATGGTGTTCCAGTCAAAGTTGAAAAGTGCTGACCTAAATGCATCATAATCTCCAACATCATACTTCCAAATTGACCTTCTAAATGATTTACTTTAGGTTTAATGAAATTAAAAACGCCAAATATAGGACATATAGGTAGCAAACATGATTTTCAAGACAAGGTTCACCGACTCCTGATACAAGAATGGATACCAAGGTTGAATATGACATTTCTTTTTGACTGTATGTTTGTCCATTTGAAATATGGGTAACTTCATCACCCACAAAAATGAAATGATTAGACCTCAAGTTACACGTTATTGCAAAGAATTCCTCTTGTTCCTAAAAATTGTGGTGTTCAGTAGAATTAGTATATATAGACTTATTCTTTATGCTCAAAATGAAGCGAGTAACTTTGATTTTAAAATGAAAATTTTCACTTTTTCCCCAACAAACCCTATCCTAGTTTAAACTAATTTATTTTAGTTTGTTTGCAACAAAAACTTTAAGCTTATAGATTCACACTTAAACACTATCAATCCAGATATTTTCACGCCCCTAAAGAGAAGCTGTTTGATGCCCCTCAAGAAAAACAATGGGCAAAACATTGTGGATAATGAACAAATTGCTTGTGACAAGCTGCACTAAATTCTCTACCATAGAAATGGAGATTTTTCAAATTTCGTTAACTTTAAATTGTTGTTTGCAACTTCTTTGAATTTGGACAAGTCTAAGTTTTCTTGTGTGGGAACAGGTTAAACCCACTGCTACCCAATTCTACAGCTGGGTAGATTTGAGCTGGCTATCAATCCATTCCCACACAAGCCCTCCTTTTCACACCCCTTAATAAAACAGCTTTTAAAAACATTGTGGAAAATCAAGAAATTGCTTGTACCATGCAATCTCCTTATTATCCAAAATGTTTTCAATCCAAGAAGAAGAAAAGATTTAAAATTCCATCAACTTGAAATTGTCGTCTGTATCTTCTTTCAATTTGGACCAGTCTGAAATTGTGATGTGTGGGAATGGTTTAAGTGTCTTGCCCATGAACACACTCCTGTGACGTAAGGGCTAATGAACCACTGGGTCCTATAGTGAGACTTTTCAATGGAATTGACCAATTGCTGGCCCTGCCCACTTACTCCTTTTGCCACGCCCATAGACTCTGACAAAAAAAGCTCTAGTTACAATGTTTAAGTCGCCACTAACCAACAAAAAAGCTAAACAAAAAAGGCGGCCAATGTCGGAGTTTAAAATCTTAATTCCGGGCTGAATGCATAATTTGATTTATGGTGCCAGAACAATAACAATTCAAATGTGTTAACACGTATTATCTACAGATTTTGCATATACCTAAAAAAAAACTTTATCAGTGGTGTTCAATACATTAGCCATAAACGTCATTTTCTGTTAATGAAATTATAAGCTTCAATTTAGAATCTTGGCCAAATCATGAGGCTCATGCTTGAGACACTTCTGGTAATAGAGTTCCCTAAATTTCCCCAGGACCACTATTATATAAGCTACTGGTTTCGTAAGTGCCACACAATTGTTTAAAGAATCAGAAGATAAGGAGTTTGTCACAGTTGTCACTAAGCAATGAAATGGAAATTCTCTGAAAAAAGTCGTGACTTATTTTTTCAAGTCAACCCCTGTTACCTTATATTTATGTTAAAATCAGAGCATAATGACACAAAACATAAGTTGAGGAATCCTAAATAAAGACATTTTCTGTTGAACTTCAAAATGTTTAAATGAAAATTTAACTTATCTGGGTTTGATTTCTGGTTTGAATTTTGATACAATTTTTTCTTAGTTATAGTGAAGGAAAATACACCTATTAGACTGTATATCTAATGCATGCCTAAATTATATAAAATTAAATGTGGTAAAACCAGTGAGTATTGGATTCACATTCCTGATCCATGAGATTTTTTGGATTTCAATAAAAAAAAATTTTGTTGTTTTGAGGGAAATTATTAAATAATTCGAGGATTTTAAGGGTGTTGAATTTACAGAGAAAAACCAGGGCACCATTTAACTAAAGTTTTCATAAGAATTTTTGTAACTTTATGTTTACGTTAAAACTTCATAAATCCTAAGTGCGTTTTACTAAACTTGTGTAAGTTTATCGTGGACGTAAGTATACTTGTGTTGTAGCTGTGATAAAGAAGAATACAACAGTAGTGCAAGTTGATTGATATCACTTTTAACATTTCACACACAAACCTCACCTCAGAAATAATAAATTGGAAAATAAAAACAGTATACTTTAATTTGTCGAGATGGAAGTAATCTAAAGAAATAAAGGAGATGTCTAACCAGTGTAAATGTAATTTACTGACTAATCTAAAATCTCCTAGAATATGACATCACGTAGTTATGAATGACGTAATAATGATGCACAAAATACAACAATTTCACAGAAAATGATACACTTTTTCGTCTAAACATCAATATTAATGAATGAAATTCAAGAATACAACTACTGGACTAAATATAGACAAAACCTAAGAATGATCATGTTTTACGGAAATGTAGATGAAGATTCAATGTTACAATAGGAAAATAAGTAGATTTCTATCGGCCTGATTATTTTACAAAGAAGAAATATTGTGGTAACAGGAGCAAATTGTTCATAATTAATGTATCCTTTTGCTAGACTTTTGTTTTCATTTTCAAGTTTATTTCTTGTGTATTTTTTGGAACTGCCAGGAGAAAAACAGCCCAAAAGATTGCTTGCAATTCCTGGCTTCATTTGGTTAACTCATTCCCACTAAATCCCTCCTTTTTACACCCCTCAAGAAAAAAAGCTATGGAAAATGTTATGTATCAAGCAATTACTTCATTATCCACAATGTTTTCTATCCAAAAAGGCAAAAAACCCTAAAAACATCAACTTAAAATTGTCATTTGTAGCTTATTTGAATTTGGACCTGTCTAAAATTTTGTTTTGTGGGAATGGGTTAAAAGGAGGAGGAGTGTAGTATTCAATGTTGGGTGTGATCACCATTAGGTAACTGGCTAGCTCAATTGGTAGAAAGACAGTGCTATCATTCTGAGAGCATTGGCTTTCCTTTATCATGTTTATCCAACTCAAAAGAATCTCTACCAATATTATTTTGGCTTTATGAAACGCATAGAATAAAAGATGTAGCAGAAACACACCTCAGTGTGGTTTTTTTTTGCGATTTGGTCATTATTCAAATCAAATGACTTAATTCAACTCATGGATAATTTATCTCTTGAAAAGAAATACCTCTCCGATTTAAACCGTTCAATCACACGCAGGCTGCCATATTGTTTACAATGCGTAGCAACAGATTGGTTCTCGAATCATGGGCTGAAGAATGCGGGAGACCAGCAAACATTCGATTTAATTGTTTTGTATAAAATCACAAGAGGAATAATAATGTTCTATCAACAATTACTAATTAAGAAAAGAGCTTCCACCAAAATAGCTAGCTACTAAATAAAATTTCTCCCAAAGTATTATTTTGTCTCATGTTGATGATATTTGCGGACCAATGAAAATAAAAATCGTTAAATAATTGATTGAATAGAGTGAATTTTGCTGACGACGAGCAGATTGTGCAAATGAAAGAATAACTATCTTATCTGGTGAAATAAGAGTCGACACTTCAAACTCTTGAATATATCGTGAGAATAGATGATCATGATAAGTAAGGTATATACTTTTTTGCGTTTTTTTGTTTGTTTATCCAGTTTCAATTTGATGTTTAAACTAGCATGACTTTCAGACAGGCCTAATGATCGGATATTTTTAATAAAGCGAAAACGTACAACTCCTGTACGCCAATATTGAGCAAGATCTATATTTATAAAAGAAAAAAGAATTCATAGAAGTTTTTTTTTTAAATTTTCTCAGACAGAAGCAAGACCAAGTATGCCTTAAAGACAAAAAGTGAGATTTTTGTATTTAAGGCATACTTGGTCTTGCTTCTGGACTTTTTTTTTCTAGTTGCCATTTATATACCAGTCTGGCCATTTTACATCAACAGGTGGCTGAAATCAAGCAGATCCATTTTGTTTATATCCTGAATTAAAAGAACATATCATGTGTCTGCTTCAATTCACTGGCACCTGGATTTAGAAACATTTACTAACCTTTGAAAAATATAATTATAAGGTGACAAAGATGCCATGTTTCATGTGAACATTTGCTTTTACAAGGGCTTTGGTTTTCATCAAAGAAGATGCTTGTCTAGTGTAAATTCTGAACTGGCCCCCTTGAATGGAATGCCCGTGCAACCTTGTATATTTAATCAAGAAGTCACAAAATCCTGTGATTGTTAAAAAAATTCCACATCCATGTGCATGTGCTTTATTTGGTCAGAGAGGGTTGGACAGTTTGACTTTGAAACATTCAGCTATAAAAAGGACTTTGGTAGAGATACATTAGATGGGTAATCTGGAATAAATTTATTTACAGATTAGAATAGAACCATGAGCACCTAATTTGCTCCACCGACCTGAAGTCATAGAATTTGGCTCGGTTAAGAAAATGGCTTTTTGGACTTGTCTCATTTTCATATAAAAGGTTATAATTGTGATACTTTTCTAAGTGTCTTTACCCTCGATATATGTGGCAGGGCACCCGCTGCCGATCGCCAACTGGGCCAAATGCGACAACATAAAAAATCTGGCCCCAAAATCAGCAAATTGACGATTTTACTGGTGACAACTTTCAAAATAAGGCAAAGGGATGGTGAGTCCATTGAAATGATTACCAATGCGCTATCATTCACACATCTGCTTATATGTTTGGGAGACATGCGACCATCAATATCCATAATTGCATATCCGTGTCAATCAAGACAGATTAGTATTGCATCACTGACCAAATTGATTCTAACATCATTCGAGTTATTGGGGTTTTCCCAGCAACCCGCCGGGAACCATCATGTAAACCAAGATGGCGGATGGTCACATCACTTGGGCTAAAAAATTGACAATCTTTATTTCTTAATAACTTTTTATGATTCATTAGAGTGCCGAATAAAAAACAAAGAAAACATTTTGCTTATCTATTGGTGATTTAAGTAACAAAGTCAAGTGAATTTCTGAGAAATGAGAAATATCAGACATTAGTAATCAAAGTACTGTAGGTTACAAAATATTTGACTTGTCATCCGGCATAGCTCTAGGTGTTCTTGGCATTTTATTTTCAAATGACATTTCTCTCGTTTTGCATCTTTTAGCCCAATTCATTCAACATAATATATATAGATAAAAGGTTATTTGTTTTCAATATAGTAGATTTCTTTCATTCACTTATTCATACTGGCTTCACTTTTGTCTCCGATTGGCACCAAGTCGCCCCAATTTTTTGCCATTGGTGATTTCATTGGCGCAAGAATAAAATTTTCCAGCAATTTCTTTATCTTAAACAATGTTTTTCACACAGAAAGTTGAAAAATTCTAAAATTTTATGAATTTTATATTGTCGTCTCAGTGATTTATCTACCTCTGCGTCATGCGTAATTTACGCAAAAAAATCAGCATGATACAATACATATTGCCAAGCGTATTTCTAACGCACGTATTTCTGGTCCCGGTTTATAAGTCTCAAGGTACCTGAATTTTACAAGCACATGGTTTTCGCATTAAAACTATGGAGACTGTAGACCGGTACCGCCGTCGACTTTAAAAAAGCGAAACAAAGAACGCTTTTCGGGGTTCTCGGGCTAGGTTATGAAAATCTAAATGTCGAAATGGATAAAACAATAATATAGAAGTGCCCTTTAGCAGTGACAACGAAAAAAAGCCAGTTAAAATGGATGAAGTGTTACAGCTGGCTGAGGTCGGAGGTGGAGAGTGATTAGATGAAAAACATTTACTGAACTCTTAACCTGCCAGATTTAAATTTTGCTTAAAAAGGGCTTTTTTTTACATTTCAACAAGTCTTGTGCAAGTTTATGCCACAATAGTTAAGTATCTATCTATCTATATATACTGCCTAACTCCCATTTCGAGTATTACTGGCAGATTAAGTAGAAAGCTGTCTGCAGATAGTGTAGGCTAAGATCAGACTGTTCATTGGTGCACTCTGTTCTCAGTCTATACTATCTGTCAAAGCTTTGTGTACAGCAGGAATGTGAGCTGAACAGTATAAGAAGGGCTGTATCTTTAGAAATCTTAGTAGTTGCTTACTGCTATCTATATTGTAATTGATAGTAATATGAGTATAGGCAGTTTGTAAACTTTTTAGTTATTGTAATACAAAGCCTACCATAATATCGAACCTTTCTCTGAGCCTGTTGTATGTTGCAGTTTGTTTTGCTGTCAGCCTGAGATGATCCACATAAATGAAAAATATCTGTTTTGAATTCAAGGGTTTGAATATTGTTGAGGATTAAATGAAGATAAAACAACAAACAATTTATATTAGTTTATAACATTCATTCACATCAATAACTAAGCATGAATACTAAAAGCTAAACTTGAAAGCATATTTCTATAAGTTCGATATTTTGACTCAGAGTTTCAAGATCAGTGAGTCAGATTGACTCAGTGACCAAGAAAGGTAGATTAATCACTGTCGTCTGCAACTCCTTTCAATTTGGACCAGCATAAAATATTGCCGTCTGGTAGTGGGTTAAATGATTTGCCTTCTATGTAAAAGAAAACTGAATTACTTTCATGATAAGTAAAGTAAGGCAGGTGGAGCAAATCAGGCACTCTAGCCCCTCTAGTTAATTATTTATTGAAAAAATAAAAAGATATTATATATAGAAGATCAAATGTGTATTAATGAAATACCAAATTTATTAAACTCGTCATCTATAAATAGATATAAACTCGGCATTGAAGTCACAGAGCACAATTTTACATAGATAGAAATTTAGATTTCTTTGACTTTCTAGGTGGAAAACTATTTGGAAAATGAAGTGAAAAAGCCAGATTGTGTAGGAATGGGTTAAAGCAAAGATTGAATGGAAGGCAGAAAGTACTTGATACTAGCAATTTCTCCCATTTCTAAGATTGTTTTAATCCTTGTCGAGCCGCCGTCATAGCGCAGTTGGTAGTGCGTCGGACTGTCAATCTAGAGGTTCGATCCCAGACAGCGGCACTTATCCTTTCCGACTATTTGTCTCCCACCAATGGGTCGATAATCGTAGACCTATGTTGGATAGCAACTGGAGGCTAGGAAAGGATGTAATGGTAGTACTGGTGTGAGAAATACCAGGAATCCATTGTTAGGTGCTCCAGCTGCTGCGATATAACTAAAAGATTGTTGAAAGTGGTGTAAAACCCCATTCAAACAAACAAATAATGCTTGTCATGCTGAACCTGGAATATTCCAGTTTTGGTAGGAGGTGTAGACCAAGATCAGACTTCACATAAGTAAAGTTTTGTTGGATACTCCCAAGTTTAAGGTCACAACTGAAGGTCATGCGACAAGCAATTGAGCAGGGGCATCCATGTGTATGACACATTTCTAATCTTTAAGAAGCTCTCTTCTCAATTTACAAAATAAAAACAAAAACAAAAAAACTGCATGCATCCTCTTATAATTTGGACTTGATTAAGGATCAACTTTGTGAAATTTCAGGTGATCAAAGTTACTGTATGGTAGAATGACTGTTTATATAGCTGCAGCATGATAAAGGAATTATCCGATGATGTAAAGTCTTACATTCGATCTGGTGTGGCAATCACCAGTTTGACACAATGTGTGGAGGAGCTACTGTTGAATTCTATAGATGCAGGAGCTACCAACGTGGCCGTGAGAGTTGATGTCCCTTGTTTTAAGGTACAGGTGGTTGATGATGGCCATGGTATACCAGAGGAAGAACTGCCTCTTATTGGCAACAGGTATGAAATGGCTACATATTTATCATTTCCAGATAACAAAATTCTTAACTGGTACAAATTACAAGAAATTACAGTTGACAATTACAAGCTCATGAAATAGATTTTTTGTTGTTGGTCATGGAAGAAAACATAGTGGGGAATGAAGAAATTGCTTTTCTGTATTTTCCACAAATTATTCCAAAGTTTGTTCCTGAGAGTCTTAATGAAATGAGTTAAAGCATATCAGATGGCATTTCAAAGTTTGTTTGAAATAAAAAATCAGTGGCATTAGGGTATAAAGCACCATTAAAGAATCAATTTCTCTTTTCCCAACGATGCCTTCCAAACATGTATGGAAAAGAGCAAGTGCGGTTCAACAGAATTTCTTCCTTTCTCACAATGTTCCCTCCCCTCTCTGGTCCAAATTTTACTAATTTGCCAATATAAATGCAGCTTTCTAGAATACGGCATGTCTATACAGTATTTTGTTTTTATTGCTTGGGTTAATGTGTTAGAATCGGAATGAAAAAGATATCAAGTGAATTTCAAAATATCATAGATGTCACATCAATAATCAATTAATCATATTTGTTATGTAATGTTTGTCGTAATTTGGAAGAACATTTGCAGAGAGCCCAAATTCTATTTCTTGGAAGGCTGTAAATTATTGGTCTTCATTAGCCAACACATTTGGCACATATATATGCAAGAAGCAGAATTGAAAAGAATAAAATATAAGTTATGATAACTTGCCAGGAAAAAGAAGACTGGGGAGGACTGCCCATGTCTAAAATTTTTTGAAGACAGAAAATGAAACATTAGTTTCTCATTAATACTCCTTGAGATCTAGAAAACTAGTAACCACCAAATGCCCCCCCCCCTTCCACTAATAGTTAGCCTCTCCTATTCTCAAAACGCTTTCTTATGGCCTGCTTGCTTCCTGACCAATGTAAACGGAGTACACAAGTAAACACTTTGAGTTCTTTGTGATTGATATTATTTAAATGCACAAATACCTTTACTTATCATGACAAATATGCAATTATTTGCAATTGATTGCATTCTCATGGATGGGACAATATTCGAAATTAGTATGTGACCCTTTTTGTTGCTTAAATGATGTAGAAAGTATAGTATGTTAATTTCAATCCCAGGTACACAACAAGTAAATGCCACACTGTGGCAGATTTAGAAGATCTGCGATATTTTGGATACCGAGGAGAAGCTCTAGCAAGTATCAAGGATGCCTGTGGTATATTAGAGATTGTTACCAGAACCAAAACTAGTGCAAAACCTCTCTGTAAACTATTCCAAGATGGCAAACCTCTCCCTATCGCAGAGTCTGCCATTCCAAGACCTAGTGTTGGCACTACTATCACAGTTCATGCACTTTTCATGAACTTTCCTGTCAGACAGAAGTCTCAGAATGACAGCCTGGAATTAGAGAAGATTCGACAGAGAGTTGCAGGTTTAGCCTTGATGAAACCTCAGGTGTCTGTTCGTCTACGGAATGATGCTAATGGAGCTACCATCATTCATACAAAAAAGTGTTCAAGTACCCTAGTTACTTTTGCATCCTTATTTGGACAAACTAAAGCACAATATCTTGTTGAAATCAATGGAGTGAAGGGTCATTTCACTGTCGAGGGATATTTTGGAAAAGAGGGTAGCACCAAGAAAGACATCCAGTTTGTTTATGTAAATGGAAGACTGGTATTAAAAACAAAGATTCATAAAGTGATTAACGACCTCTTAAAAAAGAGTGCAATATGTAAAAAGAAGTTTGACTTATCCCTTGTCAGTCCAAATTTACCTGTTGGTGATGAAGGTTTTCAGAAAACTCCAGGAAAACAATTGGATAAACAACCTGTATTTATTGTCAATGTTAAATGTCCATTAACAGAATATGACATTACATTTGACCCAGCCAAGACATTAGTGGAATTTAAAGACTGGGATAGTCTGTTACAGAATATAACTGAAATTACTAATGACTTTCTGAAGAAAGAGAAGCTGAGCCTAAATCAGTCAGATCTAAACCAGGAAAGTAATGGAAGAACAGAATCAGGTGAAAATAAACTTGTATCTGAAATATCTCCTTTGAATATCAAGGATGCTTTGATATCGAGACCTGCAAGGAGACCTGGCTACAAACCAAATCTAAACATGAAAACACCAGTATGTTTACCACTTGAACAATGGAAAGCAGAAAATAATGATCATATGAAATTAAGTGATATTACCATCTCAAGTAGCATAAGTGATGAAGCAAATAATCATGATGTACTGAAAAAGTTCTGTGATACAAGTGTAGAAACTGGCAGTAATAAAACTGATATAGACACTGAAGATACAAAAGCTATAGATGGTGTGAATGACTGTGATAATAAAGCTACCTGTGATAAGCCTGAACAATTTAGAAAAGAAAGTGAATTAAAAATTCAATCAAATGTCCCTGGAAAACCTCTGCTACCATGTTCATCCAGAGGGGGCCGTCGCTCAGGGCTGTCTCTGTTCAGGAAATCTGTTGGCAAATCTACTGGTGTATTCCCATTGAAAGGAGTGGCCAATATAGATAACAACTTAGATAGAATTTCCAAACTTCTACCTTCTTGCAGCAGTTCTCATGGAAAGGGTCTTAGTTCTCTTCAAAGGTTTAGAAAATATGCATCAAAGCAAGACAAATTACTTACAGACCCAGAAAAGGAAGTTTTGCCACCTAAGTTTTGTAGACTCAATGATGTTCCTAGGATAGAACCCCATGATAATCACTTTATTGGTACACCTTGTAAAACCGATGATAAATTACCAGAGAAGTCTAGCATTATGGATGATACAACAAAAACAGAATATAAGACCAATCACATTGAACCTGATGATATTTATCAAGTAACAAAGACAAGTGATAATTCATCAAACAAAAACAATCCAGATATTCATGACAAGTCATACCAACAATGTAATTTACCCGTGAATTTTCAGCATCAAAGTTACTCATATAGGAAATTGACTAGTGATGAATCAATATTGAGAAATCATATATTAAACTCAAGCTTTCAATTTGAACGGCAACATATGAGACCAGGTTTAAAGGTGTATAATCAAGGTTTAGGGTTAACAGACCATGCGGATGATATACCTAGCTATTCAGATAGAGATGTTAATGGAATGACAGGCAACAATTCAAATCTACTTGATCAGGCTTTGCGTAGTGAATGGATAAAATCTGATAAGTTTGAATCTATCAAAAATCTGTCAACACAAGTAGCAGACAGAAAAAGGCCTGGTAGTTATTGTGAAGAAATTGCACATAAAGTTACAAGGCTTGAAGATGTTAATGCTGATAATTTTAAACAAGGAAAGGAGGAATCTTCAGAGGGAATACAGCCCTGCTTCAAAGATGTAGAAGCCCATTCATTGAAGAACAAACCTGATATTTTCAGAGAAGACAACCAAGAAAATGATTTACAACCTAATAAGAAAAACTCTGACATTGTCTATGATATTGATGAATCTAGAAATGCCTGTAATACTGAATACCTTGCTTGCAGCAGAGAAATATACAACAATACAAACAAACCCACCAGTGTGTTTCCAGTAGAATGTGACAGCCCTAATAGTATAAGAGGTAGTGGACTCTTTAGAAACTTGCCTGATGTGGAGATTGTTGGTTCACAAGATTCCAACAATAGTGAAATGTTAATAGCAGTTCCTCTTGATACAAATAAAGTAATTATGAGTATTGTAATGGCTGGGTTGAATCTACCAGAAAGTCCTCAGTGTGGATATTCTAGTCAAGAGTTCATATGTGGTACTGAAAGTCAAGACATAAATACAGAACAGCTACCAGGCACATCTGATATGATCAAGGATAGAAGTAATTACCATGAAATAGATGCTGACACTGAGCATATGAATACTACTCAAGAGTTTACTCCAGGGTATAAAGAGACTGATGTACAGATTGAAGAGCATAAACATGATGATAATAACAGTGAGGTATCAAATATTGATAAGTCTCCTGATAAAGTCAGCAACCATACTTCTCCCATGTCAACTGGATTTACACCAAGATTTGATGAGGACACCAGTCCACTTTGTGAAAATGCTTCAGTTAATACAAATATATCACCATGTCCAAAGAATGTAGCAAACATGAATGAATTGTCTTTGGGAGAAAGTGAACAAATGGGAGATAACGTTAAATCAGATGAATATGAGGATGCAGAGATAACACAAGACACTCTAGATATGCCATCTATTATGGAAAGAAGTAGATTTGATATGTCAGTAACTGATCCTAAAGATACTGTAAGTCCCACAGACTCTGAACAAGAAAGTGATTTAGTAAACCGAAGTTGTATGCAAGGTACCTATGGATCAACAACTCAGTCAGGTGGAGCCTCTGGTAGAAATGTGGATCAAGCTGGTGATTTCAAGGATGATGCTACTATAAGTCAGCTGTTAGACACAGAAAGATGTGAAGCATCTTCCAGTGGTTGTCACCGTCAATCTGAAGATGTTGTCACATTCAGGGATATATTTACTCCAACACAGTCACAGACAGACACACAAAACAGCAGTGATCCAACAAAGGCCACAACAAATGTTGATGAATTAACTTCAGTAGCTGAGGAGAATATAGATGTTTTTTCTGATACTTTTGATGAAGAACTTCAAAATATTAACTCACAGGTCTTTTCATCCATTTCTGAAAAAGGAAGACATAGTTCTCAGACGGTAACAAAAAACTCACCAATACCAGAACCAGCTGAAGATAATAGAAAACAGACAGAGGAGTTTAATCTTGAAAAAGATATAGGTATTCTAAAAGCATCTATTGACATTTTATCAAAATAGTGAAATACAGAATTTCAGACTGGTCCAATTCTAAAGAGATTGCAGATGACATTTAACCAAGTACCAATTTGCAAAATTTTGGACTGGTCCAAATTGAAAGAAGTAGCAGACAAGAATTTAATTGACAAAATTGTAGACTAGAAAGCAATGTTTAAAATGAAGGAATTTCATGCTGCAAGTAATTTTTTTCATTTTACACAATGTTTTCCAAATTATTTTACTTTAGGGGCTTCAAAGTGGGTCATTATTTGGAATTGGTCAACCTATTCTCACATAATTCTACTTTTTAACGCCCATCAAGAAAATCAATTGGGAAAACATAGTGTAAATAAGGAAATTGCTTGTAACAAGCAATTTCGTTTGTTTTAAAATGCTTTTTATCCAGAAAGTTGAAAAAATCTAAAATTTCACAAACTTTGAATACATGTAGTCGATGCAACAGTTACTGCTTTCAATTTCGACAAGTCTAGAGTTTTGCGATCTGGTAATGGGTGAAATAAGAATTCTAATTGAGTAAAAGTATCATGTTATCAATTAGTGGCCATACCCATTGACTACTACAGGAAGTCCTGCTTCAATTTTTGTAGGCATGATTTTGCAAAAACTATGGTCAATAGCGTGTAACAAAACAGTAGAATCGTTGGTTGGTGACATAAACACTGTAACTACAGCTTGAATACACTGTTGTTACAACGTTTAAGTCGCTAAGTCAACAAAAATGCTTCACACAAATGGCGGCAAAATATCATATCTGAGCTGAAGGAATGATTTGAATGGTTGACATATTCCTTGACTGACAGCCTCGATTAGTCAATTCCAGTTTTCCTAAAAATAAGATGAAATATAAAACTGAAAAATATTCTACAGTGTACATGTAAATAATCTGCAAAAAGAAAAAAAAAGTTTGATCCTAGTAAGCCTGCACAATCTTACCTAGGTTTATACTTTTTGCATAGCTGAGATTGCTTCACTTTGTTATCCCCCCGCGCTTTCGGTGAAGGGGATATAGTAATGGTCTCCGTCCGTCATTCCATCATTCCGTCATTCCGTCATTCCGTCATTCCGTCACTAAACTTGTCATGAGCATATCTCTGAAAGTATAAATGCTATCAACTTGAAACTTCATAGGTCGATAGATCTCATTGAGGAGAAGTGCAGTGCACAAGAACCACAACTTTTACTTGCATAATTTTGGAGTTATTGCCCTTTGTTGTTTTAATGTCTTAGATTTTGTCCTGAGCATATCTCTGAAAGTATAATAGCTATTATCGAACTCAGTCCGAAGAAATGCAGTGCACAAGAAGCCTAAATCTAACTGGCTTCAGTTTACTATCAAGCTTTACGGCGGGGGATGGCCATGTCCGACATGGTTCTTGTTTAACTGGTTACATTTCAACATTTTTTCGTTGTCAATAGAAAATCCAGGCCTAGAAGAAAACAGTTCTAATGGAACAGAAGGTCAATGGATAGAGACAAAACATCCTGATACTGGTGTGTAATCTTTCTAGATGAACCAAATGGAAGTCTAATCTATACGATGTCATTTAAGTATTAGATTGTACATGTATTTTTCCAATTACCTCATTTCTCCTAAGAAATGTGTTCTCCGTTATAATTGTTCCCCTTAAATGTTCCATTCTCTTAGGCCTTGGAATAACCCCTACCCACACGTTACCTTTCCAATTTCAGACTCCAAACTAGATCCAACTTCACCAATTTATAGCTCCACTGTTGAAAGCCATGGGACTTTTGTCATGGTGTGGTGTTCAATGTGCATCCATCCATAAACTTTTACTTTAATCATATTCTCAGAAAGTAGAGAACAGAATTCAACCAAATTTCACAGAAATGATCCTTTGGTGACCCACTGTGTGTGGTATATAGTGAAAACTTCAGAAATCTTTTTTTTCAAAAAACGAGTAGATTGATTTAAACCGAATTTCACAGGAATTATTATTTGGAGACCCTTTTCTCAGATTTCTTCAATGAATTTGGGTGCTAATTTGCATATATGGAATATATCCTTAGGACTTTTTAAATTTCCTCAGAGACCTTTCGGATTTCAACCAAATTTCGAAGAAATGATCCTCAGGTGACTATCAGATTCCATCATATAATTTTGATAAGTTGAAAACATGGCTTTTTAATTGTTGTGGCCTTTCTCAAGAATGGATATTTTCAAAATTTTGTTAATACCTTTTCACCTGACATAGTAAACAAATTTTACCTAAGTTGACTTGACTTTTGTGAAAAGTTTGAAATGCTTCTCTAGAACTATTTCAAAGATTTCAGTGACTAGGTTTATTTGACAGATATGGCAAAGATGAATCAGTTTAAATTGAATTCCTGAAAACACCACTTGTTTAACACTTTCCTTTACCACCCTGGGTTTTTACATTGCTATGATGTTATACTTGAGAAATAGAAGAAATTGCTTGTAACAAGCAATTTCTCCTTTTCCAAACAATATTTTCTACCATATAGGATCGTTTCATTTTGAATTGCAAGTTTTCATTGTTGTCTGTATCCTCTTTCAATTTGGAACGGTCTAAATTTCAAAAAACGGGAAATGGTTAATCAGCACATTCAGGGTCAGGTGTGGCACACATGCCTGCAGTTTTTCTCAAAAAACACTGAAACTTTAGACATCCCGTTGTTGCGCTGATACATTTTTTCCATTCTGTATGTATTTAGTAATAATTTCAAATTGGGTCTCACAAACTCCTCCTACATTTTCGCTTTGATGCTGCTGAATTCTTATAAATGAGTGACAGAATTTTGAAGTTGAAGTTTTACTACCTCTCTTTATCTCCTCTTGAACTTAGACCTTTAATCTGAAAACATAATTAGTTTTTTATCCATTGCCATACAATCTTGTTGTTCCCTACCCCTCAAGAAAATGACTTAACATTTTTCATCTGAAACATCTTTGAATTTGGACCAGTCTTAATTTTTGTCATTTGGTAATGGATTAACCTATTCCCACACAATGACACTTTTGGACGCACCTCAAGAAAAATATCTAGGAAAACATTGTCTAAAATGAAGAAATTGCTTTTGACAAGCAATTTCTTCATTTTAAACAATGTTTTTTATCCAAAAAATTGATAAAATCTAAAATTTACTAAACTTTGAAATGCTGTCTGCAATTCCTTTCAATTTGGACCAGTCTAAAATTTTGCCGTCTGATAATGGGTTAATTCACATTCTGTGACAAGGTCTCGTTTTTCTAGGTAAAACTGTTTATGTTCATTCAAACCTTGGTATTGTTGTAGACCAGATAGATACCAGCCTAAGTAAACTTCTGTCAGACAAAGGTAATGTAGCCTGTGTATGGTATTTCTTATAATTTTATATGTGGGCAAAGTGAAGACACAGATCAGCTTATCTGTCTGCATAATTTAATCGGAGTCTTAACTTATTACTAGACAAACAATTTTAGACTGGTCAGAGATTTTGTAGATGACAATTTTTAGTTGATGCAATTTAAAAAAATCTTTAACCCATTAGCAGAAGACAGAAGGCTTTTTTGGTAGAAAACATTGTGGATAGTGAAGAAATTACTTGTAACAAGCAACTTTGTCCTTTTCCACAATGTTTTCTAAAGGTTTTTTTAGCTCAGCTGTTTTCAGAGAAAACCCAAAGTATTGTGATAGCCTTGGTGTCATTGTTGTTGTTGTCATCGTACAAAAACTGACATTTTGTGATATCTCTTATTCTACTAAAGGCATTCACTTGAAACTTGGCACACTTGTTCACTATCAAAAGTGCAACCTATACTATCAAGGGGGATAACTCTAGATGCATTTTGTCCACTATCCAGCACCCAACAGCCGAGTGTTGGCACCCATGGGTGGTGCTCTTGTTCTTCTTTGAAGTGTCAAAAAGTGTCATTGTGTGGGAATGGGTTATCTTTGAACTCTGTAGATAGCTACTGACTTATACTGCTATCAATCAATATTGTATTCCATTGTGTAAATGTTCATATTGTTGTGCCTCTAGCATTTAAAGCCTCTACAGTAGAAACAAAACTTCCCACCAAAAGGAATCCTGAAATCTTTGTTAAAAGTGTATATGGACCCCTCTATAAACAATATGAGAATAGGACACTTAGCCTGCTTTGAAAGGGTTGTCAAACAGATACAAATATGAATTTCAAAATTATTTTATGTTGCCATCGTAAAATATTTTTATACCCCTGCATCCAAAATTCGGGGGCTTATTGTTTTACCGTTGTCCATCTGTCCATCTGTCTGTCTTTCCATCTGTCTGTCTGTCTGTCTGCAAAACTTAGCCAAAAAACTTAACATTGCCAATTAAGTTTACTACCAGACTATTCATCATGCAATGTTCTGTAAAACTTAACCTGCCAACCAAACATTTTCCTGTAACTTCAACCCTGATTAAGTTACAATGCTAATTTTTGGTATGTAGATAGGTCTCAACAAGGCGCACCTGGGGAAGGTCATTTCATCAAGGTCAAGGTCAACATTTTAACCCTTTTCCCTAAAACAAAGAAAAAAAACAAACAATAAAAATCACCCGTTTCTAAAGAAATCCTGTTTCGGGGGCATAGTGTTTCACAAACACATCTTTTTTGTTTTCAGTTCATCAATGCTTTCAAAAGGGATTGTGACCTATTCTGAACATATTGCTAGATGGGTCTGTAAACAATATTAACTAAGATTTCAGGATGCCTTTTGGTGAAAAACTTTGTCCCTACAAGAGCCTTTAACCCTTTCCTGCACAACCCCTTGTTCTTATGCCCCAGTGAATTTATACTTAAGAAAATATTGAGGGAAAAGAAGAAATTTCTTGTAACAAGCAATTTCTTCTTTTCCCAAAACATTTTCTACCCTGTAGGATGGTTACCTTTCAAATTGCACTCTCTTTCAATTTTCGTCTGCAACTTCTGGACAATACTAAAATTTTGAAAAACAGGAAAGGGTTAACATATTAGTTGAGCAAGTGGAAAGGTGTGAACAGCTGACTCTTGGTAATTATGAAGCCTTTGGTACAACTGCACCATAACCAATATATTTTCAGTGAAATTGTACAAGCCATATCTCCATTATCTACCATGCATCTATCCCACAAGACAAATGTTTTTTTCAAAATGCAATAAACTTAAGATTGTTGTCTTCTTTGAATTTGTACCCGTCTAAAATCTTGATGTCTGTTAATGGTTTAGTACAATTTTAACAACAGTGTGCTATGGCAGAAAGCATCATTTAGCAATTACCACACAATCCAGCTTTTCAATGCTGTCCTAGAAAAAAGCTTTGAAAAACATTGTGAAAAATAATGTTTTCTATCCCAAAAGACACCCAAGATTTTTTAGATTTCTTCAATTAAAATTGATTTTTGCAATTTCTTTCAATTTTGACAGGTGTAGAATTTCATCTTCTGATAATGGATTAAAATGAGAGAAAATACAGCCAAATTTTAATTTCTCTTTTCTTAACATTGTTTATAAATAGTTACATTTGCTGCAGATACAAGTGGTGTTACAGCCAAATCAACCAAAAACTTCAAAACAAAGAAGAAAGAAGAAGTAACTTCAGAGAAGCCAGAAGTGAAAGCTGTGGCCTTGTCTAGTTTACAGAAGATGTTTGACAAACATCTAGAGAAAAAAGAAGAAGAGGCTGATATCAAATGGCGGGACAAACAACAGAAACCCGGTGTTGAGACGGGTAAGGTTTGAGCATTGTATTGTTACTTCACTTGCTAGACATCTAAGCCGAAGATTATATTAAAAAGAATACTGTTCATATATTGGTGAATTGTTAAAAAAAAGCAAATGAATATGCACAAACCTACTTTTTCATACCCTGCAGAACAAGCAATTTCTTCTTTTGTCACAATTCTACATCAATTTTCTACCTCAAATAGCTTTTATTTTTCAATTTAAACCAATTTTGTTTTGTCATTTGCAACAACACTTTAGGTTAGGACCAGTTTAATATTTTGCCGTTTGGGAATTGGTTAAATCAAACTTCACACAGTATAATTACTTGATTACTCATTAATCTATATTTCTTCTCAAGACTTAAGATTCTTTTCATTCTTGAATGTCATGTGTGGTTGAGTTTACATTTTGTTTAGAGTCTAACATAGGAAGAGGCTTTTGTAATTTCAAAGACCACCCTTGTTACTGATAATTTAATCGTGATAAATTTTCTCTGTCCATTTATTCATTTGTAAGTTAATTTGTGAAATGCTTTTTGTTTTGCCATTCTCCACCCAATCCTGTATTTTGATGCACTGAAGATATACATGTAGGGAAAATACTTTTGAAAGAGGAGCAATTGCTTTTGACAAATTCCTGCCTTACAATCTTTTCTACCCTGTTATGATCTCATTTTTCAAACTGAATGAACTTTGAATTTTTGTTTGCAACTTCTTTCAATTTTGACCATTCCAAAATTTCATTGTTTTGTAATGAGATATTAACCCTTGTCATGCTGTCTAAAATTCCATACTGAATTGCATTTAAATCAAAGGGCTGAGAGCACTGATAGTACTTGTTGTTCAATAATCAACATTTCTCTTGAAAATCATTTTCATTAACTACTCTTGCATGAAAAGTACAAGCAGGAGGTGTAGACAAAGATCAGACTGCACATATGTTCGGAATGTTCCAGGTTCAGCACGACAAGGGTTAAAGTAAGGAATTTCAACTCATTCCTACACAAATGCAAAGATTTGCAGATGGCGATTTTGAGTTGATGAAAATTTGAAAGTCTTTCTCTTTTAGGGTAGAAAACATTTTGGATAATGAAGAAATTGCTAGCATAAGCCATTTCTTCATTTTTCACAATGTTTTCTAAAGTTATTTGTTGATGGGCATTAATAAGCTGGATTGCGTTGGAATGGGTTAATCATATGTGAATCATGGAAAGTTGGACACGTAGAGGTCCTTGGCTCAATTCTTGCTTATCTGGATATCCATGACTATCTTGGTTTGGACTATTGTTGTTTATTTTTCACAGAGAGTAGCAGTATTACAGAGCTGTTCTCTGAGTGGGAAAATCCAGTTTTTGACAATATCAGAAAAGTAAGTATTGTCATTCTAATGATTCTAAAAATTCCCTAAGAGACTTTTTCCATGCTCACTGGTAAATAAATAGGATGGTGTAATAAAAAGGCCAAATTGTTTGTTTCCATTTGAACTTTTTGCAACCTCTAAATAAAGACATCTATTTAAAGGCTTTTGCAGATTTTTTACTTTTGCAAAACTGAGGTCTCGAAAATTCATAATTGAGTCTTATTTAAAAAGCTTGAATTTTTCTTTTTTCAAAAATGTGTGATCTCTCTCAGAGAAAGTCTTTTTAGCATGATCACTCATAATTAAAAGATAACACAAAAACCTAATTTTTCAAAAACATCTATGTTATGCATTACAAGATGATAAAATTTAAGACTGGTCTGAATTCAAAGAAGTTGCAGACAACAAATGTTAGCTGATCAAATTCTCAAAATTGTATATCTTTTGGGGTAGAAAACATACTGGATAATGAAGACATTGCTTGTCCACAATGTTTTCCAAAGCATTTTCTTGAGAGCCGTAAAAATGGGGGATTGTTTGGGAATGGGTTAAGAAACCAAAGTTAGAATTCCTTTTAATACTAATAACTATTATGCCCATCAAGACCAAATCTTTACCGTTTTTATACCCCAGCATCAATAAGATCAGACTTATATTATCTTTCTATTGTTTGTCCTTCTATCTGTCTGTCCCAAACATAACAACAAAAATTGATATTTCCATGTATTTTCAATGTGAAGGTCAATGCCATTTGACATATTTCTTAATATTTAGTGTCACTGGAATGGAAGGCCCTGCCCACTTACTACGTTAGCCCCACCCATTGACTTCAAAAAATTACGCTTGGGCATTTTATGGCATGATTTAGCAAAATGTATAGCCAGTAGCATGTAAGAAAAAAGTTAAATGGTTGGTTGGTGACCTAAACATTGTAATTACAGCTTGAATAAGCTGTAGTTACTACGTTTAAGTCACCATAAATGGCGGCCAATTTTGGAGTTCAAGGCTCTGATTTTGGTTGAAAGAATTATTTGATTGGTTGATTGATTCCTTGACTGACAGCCACAATTGGTCAAATAATATTTCCAATCTTGTCTATATTATGAAGAATTCGATTTTTGGAATGAAATATTCAATGTTTTGATTGGTCAGAGCAAAACAGTTGTAACTGCCTATAAACATATCGTCAGTTACAACTGATTTGTGCTGACCTATCAGTTTGTTGAAGTAGTATTATTTCTCATGTTTGTTATCTGAAAGACTTCTATCATTCTCATTATGGACCAGTCAAGAATTTTCTCGTTTGATAATTGGTAAACTAATCTACCCATGACACTTAGTAGTTTCTTTGGCCAACTTCTAGTCTGTGAAGAATGTTGAGATATCCAACTCCACCAGCAGCAGATCAACTTTAAAAGCAATGAAGACATTACATACATGTAGATTCACAAAGGAAATGTTGAAGTCAGTTCAGGTAATGTGCATTTAATTGTGAAGAAAACAACATGTTTAACCAATGTCCGAACAATGACGCTTTTTGACACTCTCAAGAGGAAACATTTGGAAAACATTGTGGAAAATGAAGAAATTGCTTGCAACAAGCAATTCATTTTCCACAATGTTTTCTACCCAGATATATGAAAAAATCTTAGATATGAACTTTCAATTGTCATCTGTGATTTCTTTCAATTTGGACCAGCTTAAAATTTTGTTGACTGGTAAGAGTTAAAATAAATTTGTTTATTGCTCTTGATATTGAAATGGTTTGTTTGATTAGGGTTTTATGCCGCTTTCAACAATATTTCAGCTATATTGCGGGGGCTGGAGCACCTAACAATGGAATCCTGGTATTTCTCACACCAGTACTACCATTACATCCTTTCCTAGCCTCCAGCTGCTATCCCACATAGGTCTAAGATTATTGACCCATTGGTGAGAGACAAATAGTCGGAATGGATGAGTGCCGCCGTCGGGAATCGAACCCGGGACCTCTAGATTGACAGTCCGACGCGCTACCAACTGCGCTATGACAGCGGCGCATGATATTGAAATGG
The DNA here is from genome assembly GCA_946902895.1 of Fragum fragum. Classification (NCBI taxonomy): domain Eukaryota; kingdom Metazoa; phylum Mollusca; class Bivalvia; order Cardiida; family Cardiidae; genus Fragum; species Fragum fragum. The sequence goes on along the minus strand of OX336366.1, from coordinate 81,259,440 downwards.
ACCTGGTATTCTAAGGTTGTCAGCCTGATTAGCTCAGTTGGTAGAGCCCTTGACTTCAAACCTCAAGATCATGGTTTCGAGCCAAGGACTCACCATAACTAACAAACTAATTGTCTTTTCGATGAGACTTTTAATTGAGGTCCTATGTAACAGTGCTAACATCCTGTATCATTGCACTATCCCCGTAACAACTAACCGTCTTCTTGGGGCCATATGGCCATGTCCTATGGTAGCAACAATAAATAAACGGAAATACAACACTGCGTAATCATCATGTGTTAGTCTACAAATAGACCCTAGATGATGTTGGACTAGTGTGTTAACCCATTGCCACACAATCCCCCTTTCGCTGTCCTGAAGAAAATATATCGTTTTGGAAAACTTTGTAGGAAAAGGACAAATGGTATGTAACAAGAAATGCTTTCTTCTTTATTTGGCATTCATTTTTCTATTTCAGCACATTTAAAAATGGCATCTTGACCAGTCTAATTTTTATGGTCTTGTAATGGGTAAAATGATTTTTGGTTCCTATTAATTGTACAGGTACTATAAACTGTAAATACAAGACAAAATTTAAGACTGGTCCATATTCAAAGAAGTTTCAGATGACAATTTAAAGTTAATGAAATCTTGAAAATATTTTGGGTAGATAATGAAGAAATGCACTGTAACAATCAATTTTCATTTTCTTAATGGGTGTAAAAACGGGAAATGTATTAATTGGGTTAAATGTTTAGCACTAGGATAAGGATGTATGGTATTGAGGCTGAACAAAGTTTGAAGTTAGACTAACTTACAAAATATTTATGTATATATGGGAGACACTTTATAGTTCAATAAGAGTATAAGAACTACTGCAGTCCTATGATCTGCCATTTTCATCTGACAGAACAAAAATAATAGCACACATGCTGTAATAGGCACCCAAAGAGGCATTAATTTGGGTTTTGTCTCATTCCACCTTGCTTGTTGTATATAAAGTTTTGTTTGATATTATAGGTTATTGGCCAGTTAGATAAAAAGTTTATTGTGTGTTTGATTCAAACAGATAACTCTGCTTCAGGTAAGTAAAAAGTCTCTTTTATTTAACTTTATTTGAAACAGCACCTCTTGTAAAAGACAATCTTGAAAGTACTGTCATTGGAGGACAAGTTCTTTCAACTTGGATTAATTCTTCTTGATTTTGCATCCTTAGAAGAAATAATATGCTGCAAAAGCTCACCAGAATTGGTATTTCAAAAAAATAATTATGATGTAAAATGCTCAGATTCTATTTAGAACTTCCAAGATGGTATTTTTCTATGAAACAGGTCACACTTATAAATCGTTTAATTCTTATATGGTGCTGAAGGTAGATTTATTGGTATCATCTTCTCCGTCATTTCCAACATCTGGAGGTCTATCTGTATCTCCACATCTTGTTAACACATCTAGATTTGTCGAAGAATTTGAGTAAAATTTTTACAGAATGTTCCTAGACATCTGACCTTGCGCTTATTGTCAGATTTTAAGCTGTATTAAAGAAAAAATGAGGCTTAGTGCAAAATTTCTTGTTAATGCAACTCCTCCATTTCTCGACAGTTTTGCATCAAATTTTAACAGAATGATCCTGGTCAACTTACCTTGTGCAAACGATCAGGTTTTTAACAATTTTAAGCTGTCTCACAGAAAGGGACCTAATGCGGAAGTGTATATTATGACTCTGGTACTCTTGTTTAAAACAGTTTTGTAAATTACATTCCTTGTACTTACCTCAGCCATACAAAGAGAGATTCTATTGCTGAATGTTTGAACATGGTAATCACATTAACCCATAGTAATTTGACCAAATCTGAGACTGGTCAAAATTGAAAGAACTTGCAGACGACATTTCCAAGTGTTTTTGGGAAAAAAAAAAATAAAAACCATGTAGGGTAGAAAACATAGTGATTAAAGTTTTGTACAGGTGATTATTGCTTTTTCCACCAATTTTTTCTCTGAAATTAATCTGAATGTGCATAAAAATGGGGGATTGTATGGTAATGGTTTGAAATCAGTTTTGTCTCACAATCTCATTATGTCTGTTGATATAGGGCCAGACTTACTAGCAGTTATAGATCAACATGCTGCACATGAGAGAGTTAGGATAGAGCTTCTAACTGAAGGTTGGTTTACATACTTTCTCACATAATTACCCTGTTGTCTACAGCAATCAGATATCGCATTGATGTTGACCACAAAAAAATGTAGGATATCGAACTTCAACAAGCTTTGTATTCAAGCTACGTAGTCTTTCTGCCTAGCCAGCTATGCTGTCATATGTGCTACTTTTTACGGTTCCATTGGTACCAATCTTTTCTTTTTATGTCGCTGGGTTTTTAGCATGTCAAATCATATTTATGGCTATACTTCTTAGCCGAACTCTCTGTTCATATGGTATACTTTTGGACTCCTTTTTTTTTTCGATATTGTTTCATTCCAGCCCATTTCAAACACCCAAGATTTCTTGATTGAATGTATTCACAAAAATGATGTTAAGCATATGTGGTATAAGACTCACTAAATCTTAATACTCGCAATGTTAAACACTCACGTTAAACATTGTCGTGGCAGATTAAATGATGGAGATATATTCTGTGAGGTTCATGCTTTGAAAAATCATTTAGGTGTTTAGGGATTGTATCTTCAGCACTAACAAGTAACATCATCTGGAGTTTTGACCAGTTTATTATTCTGGAAACTGTTTCATCTTCCAAAATCTCAAAAGAGCACCTATCCAGTCAAAAGCATGCAAACAATTTTCATGTTCATATGATTTCCGAAATATTGGGTACACCCAGGGACAGGGTCATTATACTCAATTTGATGCTCTTAAGTAAGTATTAGTTATAGTTCATTTCTGATAATCTACTACGAATGATGTTTTTCTTTCGTCTCTGTTTGGTCAATCAAAACCTCTTACCGTAGTCACCTATAAACAAAATGAAAGACAATAATATAAATCAAATGCAATAAAATGGATTTAATCAATTCAGGTTGTCTTTGAACTTTTTAGCTCACCTAAGCACTAAGTGCTGTGGGTGAGCTATTGTGATCGGTCATGGCAACGGAGTGAAAAAACTTAAAAAATCTTCTACTCCCAAGCCTTAAGGCCTAGAGCTTTGATATTTGGTACAAATCATCATCTATTGACCCTCTACCAAAATACTTAAAAGAATTACTGTATTCTGAAAATTAGCCCTTTTCTGTGCGATCCCTGATTTTACATAGAAATAAAGAGGGAAATCTTAAAAAATCCTCTCCTTCCAAGCCATAAGGCCTAGAGTTTCGATATTTGATACAAATCATTATCTGTTGACCCTCTACCAAAATACTTCAAAGAATTACTGTATTATGAAAATCAGCCCTTTTCTTTGCGATCCCTGTTTTACATAGAAATAAAGGAGGAAAACTTTAGAAATCTTCTTCTCCTAAACCATGAGGCCTAGAGCTTTGATATTTGGTATTAATCATCATCTATTGACCCTCTACCAAAATACTTAAAAATTATAGCATTCTGAAAATTAGCCATAAGGCCTAGAGCTTTGATATTTGTTATACATCATCATTTTTTGACCCTCTACCAAAATACTTCAAAGAATTACTGTATTCTGAAAATTAGCCCATTTCTGTGTGATCCCTGATTTTACATAGAAATAAAGAAGGAAAACTTTATAAATCTTCTTCTTCCAAACCATTAGGCCTAGAGCTTTGAAATTTGGTATAAATCATCATCTATTTACTCTCTACCAAAAAACTTCAAAGAATTACCATATTCTGATAATTAGCCCTTTTCTGTGCCATTCCTGATTTTACATACAGTCAAATACCTATACCTCGAAGTTCAGGGGACTTACGAGAAAACTTCGACGTAGAGATAGTTCGACGTGTAGATAATCGAATATTTTCCATGTACGACCAAAATGATGGCGAAATACCGTAACTGAATAAGGCCACAAATGATTTGTACTAGTATGATTATCTAATCATATGAAAGATATAACTACGATGTATTATCTTGATTTCTTGTATTAATATTACGATATTATTGTATTTTGTAGCTTAAGTTTTGTTAAGACTTCGCCATTTTTGTTGTTGTTTTGTTTGTTTTTCTTCTTCTATTATTGCTTATTCTTCGTGTTGATTGCATAGTTTGACTACATGTATTTTCTCTTTCCTGTCGAAAAACCCAAGTATTCATCTTCATTGGTTACCGGGTTCCTCCTTTAGCCGTCCCGTCGTTCGAAGTTGCTGGCCTTCTCCTTGATCGACCAGGTCCTGCGCCCAACAAGTCCTGCGTGGTATAGGCGTTAGATGCCTCTTTATTCATTGTAAAATTCGTCCGTAATATTGTCTCCACTCCATGCAATCTTTCAAATGATCAGATCGTAGACAAACAATCAAACAAAATCAAGTTTGCAATCGGTATCCGATACTGTAACGCACCTATCTCTTAACAGCGTTGACACATCGAAATGTGTGAAAAACTTAGTTGATTGCAAAAATCGACTTTTATGATCAACGTTCGTCTTAAAGAGGTGTGAATATTTGCAAACAATAGTCACGGTGATAGGACTTTGCAATTGATTCGACGTAGGGGTAGTTTACGAGATAAAGAGAACGACGTATGGAGGTTCAAATACATAGAACTAAAGAGTAATAAGATCGGGACTTTAGAATAACTTCGACGAAGAGAGAACTTCGGCTAAGGGATGTTCGAGGTAAAGGTATTCGACTGTATGAATAAAGAAGGAAAACTCTAAAAATCTTCTTCTCCCAAACTATTAGGCTGAGAGATTTGATATTTGGTGTGTAACAATACCTATTGACCCCGTACTAAAATACTTCATAGAATTACTGTATTCTGAAAATAAGACCTTTTCTGTGCAATCCCAGAAAGGAAAAAAGAAGAATATCATAGGAAATTTTCTCCTTCTAAACCTTTAGGTCTAGAGCTTTGATATTTGGTATGTATTAATACCTATTGACCCTCTACTTTATTACTTCAAAGAATTTCAGTACTCTTGAAAATAGCTCAACATGGTCTGGTTTCACTATACCTAGGATTAAAGGAGAAAATCTTTAAAAGATCTTCTTCTCCAAAATGATTAGGTGTAGAGCTTTGATATTTTGAATATTATATCATAAAGCCTTGAGCAATCATACCATCATACCATGATGGTCCTCTTGTTTTGATAATTTGTGAATAGACCACGACAGGCTTCTCTTCAATAGCCTATAGCTGTAGTTTACCTAGTGTTCAAGCAACTCTGTGCATATTTTACATCATGTGCACTGAGATTTGACATGTTGGATACTACATGTGCTTTATATCATTTTAGTGAATACAATCAACCAAGAAATCTTGGGTGTTTTAAATGGGCTGGAATGAAAATATATTACTAAAAATAATGCTAGAAACATACTGTATGAACAGAGAGTTCTTTGGCTAAGAAACATAGCTGTAAATATAATACGACGTGCTTAACACCAAACTGAAATTTTCGTTACTTTGAAAATATTCACAAAGTGATCTCTAAATACAGCGAACAAAAAGGGAAAAGTTGATTGAAGCCTGTTGAAGTTTTAAATTTGCTGATGAAGTGGTCAAAATGATGCTATTTGTTTTTGTGCCCACATCAATGTTGGTCACATAATTCCCCACATTGTGAATGTAGAATAAAAAAAACCTGGCCAAGAATTGCTCCCTAACATTTCAATTTTAGACATGGTTAACCAATTCTTCAATCACACTTTTTTACACCTAAAGCTTTTGAAAAATGATGGGAAATGAGGACATTACTTGTTTTCAGCAATTTCTACATTTACCCCAATAGACCAAGATTTTTTTGAGCTTGCGTGGGATCAGGAAGACGAACTTGTCACAATTTTGCTTCGGTGTTTGTGGGTGCCTACCTGCATGCTTTTTCCGTCCTGAATTTTGTCAGGAGTATTACTTCTACATTTATGGATGGATATTAATATAACTCGGAACAGTTGTTCTTCTTGAAGAATGCTAGTGTCATTCAAAACGTTTTTCATGATATGTCCAAGGTCAAGGTCACAGCTTATGGTGAAACAACAAAATTGACCTTGTTTTTTGCATTACTTCTACATTTATGGATTGATTTGAAAATAACTTGGCATAGATATTCTTCTTGAAGACTTCTAGTTTCATACAAAACGCTTGTTGTGATACCTCCAAGGTCAAGGTCACATCTGAAGGTCAAACAACAAAATTGATCTTGTTCGGAGCATTACTTCTACATTTAAGGATTAATTTGAAATAACTTGGCATAGTTGGTCTCCTTGATGAGTGCTAGTGTCATACCAAACGCTTGCTGTGATACCTCACAGGTTAAAGTCACAGTTGAAGGTCAAACATAAAAATTGACCATGTCTGGAGCATAACTTGTACATTTATGGATGGATTGAAAATAACTTGGCACAATTGTTCTACATGGTGAGTGCTAGTGTTATGTGAAACTTTATTGTGATACGTCCAGGGTCAAGGTCCTGAAAGTAGGTGACTAGGTCTTATCTTTAGAAAAACCCTTTGTGCACTCTTTTTGCCACATGTTGTGTCTGCTGTTCATGCAAATTTGTCAGAATATTTCTGTTAATGATATCTGGGTCAAGTTTCAGTATGGGTCATTTCCATCTTGAGAGTAAAAAATTGTGTGCACTTTGGAAGCCACATTTTTGTGCAATGTTAAGTATACTTGGTAAGAATGTTTTTCTTATTGATACCTCAGCCAAATTCCAGTGTGGGTCACATGTGTTCAGAAAGTATGCTACCAGGTCCGATCTTTAAAAATACCATTATGTGCACTACATTCTTTGTACGAATCAGTGGGCTCGACATGTTGCCCCTGGACAACCTATTTCTTGTTAAAATTTCAAAATTATAAATTATATCATGTTTTCAAATTTTGACATTTCCAGACGACAAAATTTAGACTGGTCAAAATTGAAAAAAGACAACAATGCCGAGTGCCCTGAAATTTGAAAATAAGTGATAAGAAAGGTAGAAAACATTGAGAGTAAAGGAGAAATGCTTAACCCTAACTTCAAAGAGATAGCAGACGACAAAACAAAATGGATTTGAATAGAAAATGAGGGCTGAATTAGGTAGATTTTTTTTGTCTTTCTCACAATGTTTTTCATAGATGTAATTCTTCAAGACATGAAATGCTGGATTGTGCGGGAAAGGGTTATGAAAAAACTTTTGAAAACATAATGGAAAATGAAGAAATTTCATGTTGCAATCAATTTCTTCATTATCCATATTTAGAATTAAAATTTCAGAGACAAAAAACTGTCTGCAACTTCTTGGAATTTGGATCAGTCTAAAATTATGTGGGAATGGGGATAAGTATCATTCTAAGAATTTGTCTTTAATATCCCTGTTAAACATTTATATTGTAGAAGCGTATATAGAAGGTAATGTTGAGAGAGCAGAGCTGGCCAAGTTTTCTGTAGATCCAGCTCAGTCTGTTAAAATGGACCAAGATGAAATACAAGTTATGATGTCATTTAGAGATGAGTTCAGTAGAATTGGTAAACAAGTTTTCATATACAGTAAAAACCACTCTAATACTTTTTGGCAGTGGTTATATTACTGTGGTGGTCTTAACTCATTACCAGACTGCAAAATTTTAGACTGGTCCAAATTGAAAGGAGTTGCAGACGACAGTTTAAAGTTTATGAGATTTTTTCAATTTTTGATTTTTCTAACATTCTGGGTAGAAAACATTGTGTAAAATTAAGAAATTGCTTGTTGCAAGCAATTTTTTTTTTTCACAATGTTTTCCAAATTATTTTTCTTGAGGGCGTCAAAAAACTTCATTGTTTTGGAATGGCTAAACACTGAAGTTTGGACCATTTCCAGTTGTTTAATAACAACACAAAAGACAACAAGGAGTTTTTGTCAAATAATTAAGTATTCAATTGTTGATCAGTACCAAATAATTGCCGCAAAATTGAAAATTGAATGGTTCAGTCAAGGAATGTGAAGGTATTAGTTATTTTGATTGTGGCTCAAAATAGTTTATCATATGCTGTTGTTCTACATGGATTCGCAACTATTGGATCAAAGAACAAAAAAAAACTGTCTGACTTTGTAGTCTGATAATACTTTTGTTTGTTTTGCGACTAAAACGTTGTAACTGCAACCTATTCAGCTACAGGTTATTCAAGCTACAACCTATGGGTCTAAACTTAACATTTTACTTTTTGCAAAATAATGCTGTTTAACCCATTCCCACACAATTAAATTTCAGACTGGTCCAAATTGAAAGAAGCGACAATTTCAAGGTGATGGAATTTTATTTTTTTTGTCTTTTTAGGTAGAAAACATTGTGGAAAATGAATATATTGCTTGTAACAAGCAATTTCTTCATTTTCCACTATGTTTTCAAAAGCTTTTTTCCTTTCGGGCGTTCAAAAGCGTCACTGAGTGGGAATGGTTAATCTTAAATTCATATTTTCTGTCAGAGTCAGTGGGCAATGATCTGTTATTTATGGATATGTCAAAGAAGAAGGCCATTATTGGTCATAGCAATACTTTAAGTTTAATATATAATGATAAACCATAAAAGAAATCCATAAAGAATTAAGTAAAAATAAAGTTACTTGCCTATGTTGTCCAATAACTTGTAGTGTTGGTTAATTTTAAAAATGACTAAATATGGTCAATTTGAAATAATCATATTCATGCTTTGCGCCAACAGTTCTAGAAAAAAGGTTTACCAACTACCGTCTTTCAACTTTATGGTTGTCAAAAAAAATTTCTACTGTCGACTTATCTTGGGATTCTGCCCTCTTCAAATACTGGCTAAACTGGAAATAGTCTTGTACTAGTTTAGTATAAAGAATTTTTAGATTTATTACCTGTCCTATTAACCTATTCAAACATTTTAGAGTGGTGCAAATTGAAAGAAGCTGCAGACAATTTCAAGTTGGTGCAATTATAATTGTTTCATCCTTTTGGATAGAAAACAGTGTGGATAATGAAGAAATTGCTTGTTGCAAGCAATTTCTTCATTTAACAAAATGTTTTCCAAAGCTTTTATCCTGAGGGGCGTAAATAGGAGGGCTTGTGTGGGAATTGGTTAATCAACCTATTTAGTTGTTGAATCCATCTGAATAAATTATAGGTATAACATTCAGAGTTGATACTCATGCAGATGATATGATCAAAGTACTGACAGTCCCAGAATGTTTAGTTGTGAAAAATACATCAGATGTTCCAAAGAAAGAGCTTATATACTGGGACACAATACAGGTAGGATTTGTGAAAGTTAAACTTATGTGTTTATAGTCTATTTTTGTGCTTTTTGCATATTCAACAGACTTTACCCTTTAACCACCAGCCGTTGGCATAGGGCAGTGGTAGCAAGTAGGACTCCTCATCTTGGGGTCCCGAGTTTTATCCCCGGCTGTGGCGAATATCCTTTCCAACATTTGTCTCCCACCAATGGGTGGGTGATTGTAAACCTAAGTGGGATGAGCAGCTGGAGGCTCAGAAAGAATGTTGTGTACTGGTGTGAGAAATACCAAGAATCCACGGTAAAGTGCTCCAGTCACTGCGATATGACTAAAATACTGTTAAAATTTGGGTTTAACCCTGTTCAATCAGTCAATCATTTTAACCAACAATCATTGAATTACAAATTGGCTTTAAGAATATCGTATTACAGGGGAATTTTTTACTTGGAACCCTGATAATAGCAACGCACCGCTTCATTGCAACTGACTTTATGTACAAACATTAGATTTATAGAACAAAAAGCTCTTTTTCACTGCAATTTCTTGTTAATTGCATTAAATGTGTTGAAATATTGGTGATGCAAGTATCAGGATTCCACTGTAGCAACCATAGGGTTGGAGAGGATCAACAGGGTGTTCGTCTTTTACTCAGAAAAATTCACATGGTCCAGTTGTTACAATTCACTAATTTATCTGAAAGAGAACAATATGTCCTATGATGAAGCATCAGGATGGGATATTGTAAAACTTTTTTCATGTTAAATTCAGGCTTAAAATCTTAACTCGTGTTTAAGACTCATTCAAATTTAAGGACAACAATCAAAAGTGTGTAAAAAGTGGAATAAAAACATTATGAGAAAATAAGAAATTGCTCATCCGAGGTGCATGCGTCAGTTTAAAATGTAAACTTTTTCTTGAAAAATATTCTCCCCAGAAACTTCTGGATAAATTTCAACTAAATTTTACTAAATGAAACTTGGGGAAGCCTTTATCAAATTCCATCAAAGAATTTTGATCACGTAGATTTTATGGGTAGGGCTAAATTCAATTAATGGTATTTAGTTAGAACTTTGAATCTCTTCAGAAACTACCACATTAACTTCAACCAAATATCACAGGAATCATCTCTGGATGACACTTTATCAGATATCTTCAAAGAATTTTGATATTTATTGACCTAACTGACAATGATGGTTTTTTTTCCATTTCAGACTCTAATTAAGGGCCATGTTGAGGTAAGAATATATTTTGATATATCTATGCGCTGAATGTTCATGCCAATTTGTTTTCCACTTGAAATTTGGCATGACCCTTAAAACTGTATTTGAATAATTAATAGATTCAGCAATAGTTGTTTTGGGATAAAAAAACAACATTGTAAGTTGAGCTTTTTTAAGTTTCTATAAAAAGCAGTTTAAGTTCGGCATATTCAAGACTTAATGCATGTGCAGGCTGATATTTGTCTATATTACCTGCAATTGATAGATTGCCTCTGTCTGTCAAAATATTATATCCATCAAGCCTTCTGCATAGGAACTATAAGTCAGGTTCCATGTTCCATGTTGATATTGTTTAACACATTCCCACACAATCCCTCCTTTTTACTCCCTTCAAGATAAAGCTTTTGAAAACATAGTGGAAAATGAAGAAATTGCTTGTATCAAGCAATTTCTTCATAATACACAATGTTTTCTATCCAAAAAGACGAAAAAAAAAAAATAAAATTCTATCAAGTTGAAATTGTCATTTTCAGCTTCTTACAATTTTGACCAGTCTTAAATTTATTATATGGGAATGGGTTAACCTGTTTCAATGTGGTAGATATTAATCTAATAATAATTCCAAGATGTTCAAATCGATGATATTTTAATAATCTGTGTCTATTTAGGTGTCATCTAGGTGTCATTGTAAGAAATGATTGATTGAATGGGGTTTAATGCCACTTTTAACAGTATTTCTGTGATTTTGCGGAGGTTGGAGCACCTAACAATGGATTCCTGATATTTCTCACACCAGAACTACCACTGCATCCTTTCCTAGCCTCCCACTGCTATCCAACTAAGGTTTAACCCTTTCCTGTTCAAACCCGGGATTTTACGTTGCTGTGATTTTATACTTGAGAAAATATAGTGGAAAAAGGAGAAATTGCTTGTTACAAGCAATTTCTCCTTTTCCCACAGTATTTTCTATCACATAGGATGGTTCCATTTTAAATTGTACCCAATTTTCATTGTCGTCTGCAACCTCTTTCAATTCGGACCAGTCTAAAATTTGGAAAAACAGGAAAGGGTTAAGATTATCCACTCATTGTAAAAAATGAAGAAATTTGCCTCTTCCACATTATTTTTCCAAGTATTATTATTTAGAGGCGTAAACAGCAGGATTTTATGGGAGTGGATTGAGCTAGGTCATTAGCAGAGCATCGGACTCTCCATTATGAGGTCAAAGGTTCGATCTAGGGTTGCTGCAAATATCCTTTCCAACAGTTGTCTCCCACCAATGGAAGCATAATCGCAAACCTTAGTAGGGAGGAGCAGCTGGAGGCTCGGAAAGGATGTAGTGGTAGTACTGGTGTTAGAAATACCAGGAATTCATGGTTAGGTGCTCCAGCCGCAGTGATATAACTGAAATACTTTTAAAAGTGGCATTAAACTCCATTCAATCAATCAAATCAACTGTCAGATCAATTACCAACTCAACCTATATAACCAAGGCTCAATGGATATAGTGGGAGAATTATGTCCCTCTTTCGAACTGGTCTTCTCTTTTCACTATCCAATACCTATGCAGTTATCTTCTTTTAGAACTGAACCAGTTCAATTTGTTGTTTGAGATTTCTGTAATATTGTGACAGATAAAGAGTAATTAGAACCTGAATCAAATACCAGACTGCAAAATTTATACCCAGTCCAAATTGAAAGATGTTCCAGATGGCAACTCACGGTTCACGAAATCTTAAGAACTGCTGCCTTTTTGCTGAAAATAATCTGTAACAAACTATTTCTTCATTTTCTTCACAACAAGACATTCAGGGCTTTTTCATGATGGGTATAAAAAAGTCTGGGGTGGTCTAATATTTGCATGATCTTTTTCAGTTACTACTTAGTACTGAGGGTGCGAAGGGAAGATTACCTAGCATCATTCACAAGTTGTTATGTTCACAGGCCTGTCATGGTTTGTATTCAAATTGATCTTTCTGACACCTGTAGAGATACTTGCAGTCAGTATATACGATTTCTGGCTTTTCACATTGAAATAAGAAATGATAAAAACAGTTGGTAAATAGAATCTTAAATTTCATGAAAGTACTTAGCCAATAACCAGACAACAAACTTGTATACTGATTTGAACTCAAAATAGTTGCTAAACTAATAGTCTTGATCTGCAGACAGCTGTCTATGCACCCAACTGGCACTTACTTCGCTCATGCCGGTGTTTGTGAAAATCCTGTGTGCCGATGCCTTACCAATGCTAAACTTGTTGGCTACCTTGATGAATTTTGTTGATAATGCTACCATTGCTGGGGTCACCACCTCAGCTGGCTGGCCAGTCCTAGGCCTGTCACAAACACTTGCTCTGCACTCACAAAACTGAGAAACTCAGTTGTAGAAGGTTGAATGTGATACACATTTATCAGAGAATTTTTTTAAGCATCTGAAAAATGTGGCCGGGCTTTTCACTTTCTGCAACCAGAAACTTAATTACAGAGCGTTGTTCCTCTAACAAAGAGTCCATGATAGACAAAACACCTATCATATATCAGAGTGAAAATACTGTGTAAACACAACTATTATTGAAAGTAAAATGACCATGTTTATTTTTTGAATGGCAAGTGAATGCAGTTTTCACCAGTTATAATGTTTGTATATAGCTGCATGTCGAAAGAGAGAAGCATGAATAGTCTTGATATTTTCAGTCCATCCCTCGTATACTTAAGTGAAGAGGAGAAATTCACAAAGAAGAAAGCACAGAAAATTTCTAAGGCATAGGTTTAATTGGAACTCATGTCCTATTCCACTATACACTGAGTATTTTTCTGTTTAATTACACTATTGATTTTACACTTAATTACACTTAAGAGTTGTTGTCTATAGCCTCTTTCAATTCTGAACAATCTAAAATATTGTTGTATGGGTTAAAGTGGCTCTTGCACAGATTATGAAAGCAAAATTTTGGCTCTCAATATTCAAATTTGTAACTGTAATGATTTCAGATTTTGTAAGAAGGTGATTTAGCTGATTTTGTAATGAAAATGACTGTTCATAACTTTATAAAAGAAAAAAAAGAAGCAAAAAGATAACGCCTTTACTTAGTAGATGCTAAAAAAATTAGCAAAATACAACCCGAATAAAACTGGCTTCATCTGATAAATACATTATATGTTGATGACAATGAAAATTGCCTTACTGGTGGTTTCCATGATATGCCGTATATGTCACTGACTTCTGCTTGCAATACAGTCATTACAGATCTCACCCAAAGACTAACGACATCACCCGATAAGTTCCAAAGTTTCAAAGAAGGGCATAGAGAAAAATATCACATTGAATCAAATTTATAGTATATTTAGTAGATTTAACATGAAGAAAATTTAACTTTCCTTTATCAAATATTCATGAAAATTTGTTCAAGAGCCGCTTTAAGGAATATTCTAACATTAGCAGAAAACAGGTAAGTAATGAATATCATTTCTCCCCGTAATTTAGGTGCTATTAAGTTTGGAGACAAGCTGACACCTACAGACTGTAAGTCATTGATACATGATCTATCTCTGTGTGATCTGCCATTCCAATGTGCACATGGTCGACCCTCCGTAATGCCAATCTTGCAGTTGCAGCAATTAGATACTAAACTTCCAAAAATGAAGGTATGTTGTATTATTTTGTTTATGATCTACCAGTATGATGTAATGATGGTCACACCTAAGTAATGCCGATATTTTAGTTACAGCGATTTGATAATCAATTACAGAAAGTAGGGCTATGATTAAGTAAAACATGCTCATGGTGAGCTTTTGTGATACTTGAAAGTGTGATGTCTATCTTTAAAACAATATTTTAAGTATTTACATTCTAGAGGTCACAGTTTTATCCGAATCTTGATGAAACATGGTCAGATAAATGGTTGGATAAGGGTGAATCCCTTTGAAAATAAAGATGTTCCACTGGAAATCAAGGGGAATTGGGGGTTTGAGACAATTACTTCTTTAAAATTTCAGAAACCCCAATTGAAACTTGGTCAGAATAATTGCAAGTCATTAATGATCATCCCTATTGAAACTGCAAAATATGAGAAAAGGGGCCTTTATGGTATTTTTATGCCCCCGCATCGACAAGATCGGGGGCATATTGCTTTACCAGTGTCCGTCTGTCTGTCTGTCCATCTGTCTGTCAGTCTGCAAAAACTTAACCTGCCAACTAAACATTGGTATGTAGATAGGTCTCAACAAGGCACAACTGGGGAAGGTCATTTCATCAAGATAAGGTCAAAATTTTAACCCTTTACCTGTTTCTAAAGAATTCCTGTTTCGGGGGCAAATTGTTTCAAAAACACATCTTGTTTCTCTTTACACTGTAGAGGCCACAATTTGGCTCAGTCTTGATGTACAGTCAAATCTGTGTTAGCGGCCAACTATGCACAGCGGCCAATCTGCCGACAGCGGCCACTTGAGTTCCCCCCGTGCAAATTCCTTCTTTAATTGCACTGTGAATAGCGTGATCTCCTGAAATGCGGCCAGCGGTCACCTTAATTGGTCTATTGTCAACAGTATATCGCACCTAAACAACAGTCATCTGACAAAACATGCGACTTAATTAGTCGTGTTCGAAAAAAATCGATAATCACTACTATAGTAACTGCCGAAGTCGCCTTATCGTAATGTACAAGATATAAACAATTAATTATCGACTTAATCCCGTGTAGTTGATTAATTGACGTGTATTTAGCCATTAATATTTATTTGGTCGATTTGATCTATTTGAGCGATGATTATTGATCAGAGGAGACGGAATTTTTAAGTTGTCGGGTCTATTTAAATAAAATGAACTTGAGCATTATAGGTTGTTTACACATTTAGCAAACTGATTTTTTGAGGTCTTTAAAATGGATGAAAACTTGCTTTTGCTGTCAAATCTTGCTATCATGTCGCTCTCTAAACGCAAGTTCCTCTCTCTAGAGGATCATGTGAAAGTGGTTCGTACGCTTGACTCTGGACGTTCTTCTAGGTTATTGCTAATGAGTTTGGTGTAGGTCGTACCCAGGTCCAAAATGTTGCTAAACGTAAACGAGAATTTCTCAGGATATTTTCACTTCTGTCACAATATTTTCTATCTTAAATGGTACAAATGTTACAAAGTGCCTATTCTTTTTTTAAAAGACACTTGAAATGGAACTTCTTAGAATTAGTAGTAGGCTTAAGTTTTGTGATCTGTTAATGAGCTATCCCAAAATGGTATGACAAAATGGCCGCCCTATTGATACTGTGAACAGCAGCCAATCTGTGTACAGCAGCCAATTTGGCCCTCTCCCTTGACTGGCTGCTGTACACAGATTCGACTGTAATTTGATCAGATTTATTGTTGGGTCATATGGATAAATCCTATTTATAATTGGAAGGGTGGTTTTTTTTAGGGGGGGGGAGGGGTTAGAGGTCATAATGACAGTTTCCTTTTTCTCACTCTAATGGCTATAGTTTTGGATCAATCATGGTGAAATTTGGTCACATTAATTTTCCAATCATAAGGATGAGCCCTTATGAAAATCAGATGATTCTATTGGAAAACACAGGAAATTTGGCCTGAATGACCTTTTCTTTCCTTTTACATTTTTGCTCATTTTTTGCTAAAACTTGTCAGTTCTTTAGGGTGAACCGTATTGAAAATGGGAATGTTGTTTTAGAAAACATAGTAAAAGAGGACTTGTTGACGATATATGTAGTCAAATTTAGGGAGCCATGTTTTCTGTTCAGTTTGAATAAAACTTGGTCTGATTGTTTGTCAGGTAATAACTGTAAACACTTTTGAATGTGGTACCTGTCTATTAGAAAACGCAGAAAAAGTATTTTTGACAAAGAAGACACATATTTGATAGACTTTTTGCACTGTTTGTTTCTTCATAAATAAGACCTCTTTTTAACTTTTAATTTCATGGCTTTTGGTTCATAAGAGAACCAAAATGAGCATTCTAGGGTCATCTTGGCCATCTTGTTTAATGAACTCAGGGTCAACTTGAAAAAGACTTAAAAATCTGCCAAATCAATACCAGAAGGTAAAATTTTAGACTATTTCAAATTGAAAGAAGTTGAAGACAATAACTTAAGGTTTATGAAATTTTGGATTTTGAAACTTTTTGGTTAGAAAACATTGTGTAAAATGAACAAAATTACTTGCCATGTTTTGTTTTATAGTAATTCAAAGGTTTTGCAGACGAAAATTTATGGTGGATTTAACATGAAAAAAACCCATTCAATAGGTTAGATAATATTGTAGAAAAAGAAGATACTGCCTGTTTCAAGCAATGTCTTCTTTTTCTACAATGTTTTCTCAATTAAAAAATCACAGGAAAGAAAAAAAAACAGGGATTGAACAGGAAAGGATTAAGCTTTCTATTAACACCCTCAAGAAAAAAGCTTAGGAAAACATTTAGGAAAAAGAAGAAAATGCTTGTATCACAATGCTTTCCATCCAAAAAGACGTAAGAATTTAAAATTCCATCAACTTGAAATTATCGTCTTCAGCTCCTTTCAATTTGGACCAGTGTAAAATTTTGTTGTTTGAGAATGGGCTAATACACATGAGCGATATATGGTTGTCATCAGCCTCTTTTTGAAACTTTAGCTGTTTTGTACCGTTTTCTTTTACAGCAACCAAAGCCACAGCTGCATAAACTGAGACTTGCACTTGAAAACAGAAAGATAAACAAGGAAGATGAAGGTAGACCAACTGTTGAGGGTAAAAAATCGTCTTTCTGTCATGCGTCTTAGTTAAGTTGGGAGACCAACAGGCCATCAAGGCAACATCCTTCAGTTTATTCTTGAGTACATTATGGAAAACTAGTGCTTTAACCAATTCCCAAACAGCAAAATTAAAGACTGGTCCAAATTGAAAGAAGTTGCAGACAATATTTTCAAGTTGAAGGAATTTTTTAAATCTTTGTCTACCGGGGTAGAAAACATTGTGGATAATGAAGAAATTGCTTGTAACAAAGCAATTTCTTCATTATCCACAATTTTTCCCAAATCTTTTATAAAGAGGGGCGTTTAAAAGGGTCATTGTGTGGGAAAGGGTTAATGGACGTTTATATTCTTTCCTCTTAGTTTATTAATCCATTACCTGATGACAAAGTTTTAGACTGGAGTAATCACAAAAACAGTTTTTAGCTAATAGAATTTTTGGAATAGAAAATATTGTGAAAATTAAGAAATTGCTTGTTACAAAATATTTCTACATTTTGTATGCTTCTGAAGGTGGCCATATATTGGTATCATCTTGTCCATCTGGACGTCAGTCTGTCTTTTCACGTCTTGTGAACACATCTCCTAAATTCATGGAGGAATTTGCATGAAATGTTCACAGAATGTTTCTAGTCACCTGACCTTACACATATTGTCAGGGTTTTGCCATTTTAGGCAGTGTCACAGATAAAAGGGGTTTAATGCAGAAGAATTTTTTAACACATCTCCTCCTATGCATATGGACAAATTTGAATGCAAATTTCACACCTGACCATGAACCTGTTGTAGCTGTTTTGCCATGTTAGGCTGTGTCACAGAAAAAGGGGGTCTAATGCAAAAGGGAGTGTATATTATGACTATGGCAATCTTGTTCAAGAATGTTTTTCAAAGCTTTTATCTTTGGTGTTAATAAAAAAGGGGAAACATGCATTTTAAAAATTGGTTAAACTAATGTTATATAGTACACAGCTGGTTTCATCTGTCGGTGCAAGTTTAACTGAAAGAATCTGCATACGACAATTTCACGTTGATGGAACTTAAAATTTTTTCGTCTTTATGGATAGAAAACATTGTTAATAATGGAGAAATTGCTTGATACAAGCAATTTCTTCATTTTCCACAATGTTTTCCATAGATTTTTTCTTGAGGGGCGAAAAAAGAAGGGCTTGTGTGGGAAAGGGTTAAAAAAAACAGTGGTACAGCTAAAATTTGTAAATTAGATATTTGTTTATTCTTAAAGTATTATCATTTTTTTAACCCATAACCAAAACACAGTATTTTAACATGATAGATAATATCTTTACGACAAGATAAGAATCATTCTCTTAATAACCCATTTCTGAATGACAAAATTTAAGACTCCTGACAAAAATTTTAATTGATGAAGTGGTAAATTATTTTATTATATGGAAATGAGTAACAGGCCATTTGGTATACAGAATATGCTTGTTTAATGAATTTGTTGTAACACAATTTTAGTTGATATTGTTAAATGATTTTTCTAAAAGAAATAAAAGTCACATTTTAATTTATATGATAACTGTGTCCCCTTTTCTTTTCTATAGATTAACAAATCTTGTTTAAAATTTATGTATAAAACCTAACCCGTTACCAGATGACAAAATTTAACACTGGTCCATATTTAAAGAAGTTGTAGACAATAATAATATTATTTTTAGCTGATGATATTTTAAAAGTCTCTGTCTTTGTGGGTAGAAAACATTTGTAAAAATGAAGAAATTGCTAATCATTAGCTATTTCTTCAATTTGCACAATGTTTTTGAAAGCTGTTTTCTTGAGGGGCATCAAAAAGCATAATTGTATAGGAATTGGTTAAATCTTTGGTTATTAATGATATCTTGGCCTGTCAAAATGCAAAGGGATAGAACTCTATACTAGAAACTGTATGCTTTGCTATGTTTAGTAAAGCTCTAGTTTGTTTTACAAATCACAAGAACTTACAAACCCTTGAGCCTGCAGCTATGTTAGACACAATCATACTTGACTGACAAGCCTGTACAGGACATTTCACTTGTGTGCCAAGTAAAGACCCAGATCAGCTTGAGCAGTCTGATCAGAATAAAATATCAACCCTTTGTCAATCAATCTCTAACTGTATTTTCAGATTATTTTTATTGAGTTTATCAAATGCAGTCTGATAAGAATTAAGTATAAACCCTTTGTCAAGTAATCCCTCCTTTTCTTACTGTATTCTGAACTTCGCACACAAATGAACGATTGTCAATCAAAGAATCAATCCACTAATCAAATTATTGACTTAGACTGGAAGTGAACATTATCCTTTGGCGTTAATTGACATATATAAGAAGCATTTTATTGGTTTGGTGACTTTTCCATTATAACTACAGCTTATTCAAGCTGTAGTTACAACTTTTAGGTCAACAACCAACCATTTTACTTTTTTTGTTTGATACTGACCATAAATTTTGTAAAAATCTTGCAAAAGAACACTGTTTAATATCAAAGGTGTACTTCCTATTGGGGTAGAAAGCACATGGCCCACAATCTGTTTATTGTTGGAAATGTGATACACATGCTCAAATCATTATGTATACTGTTAACTTGTTAAGCATAATGATCGAGATTCAATGATTGTTTCCTGGTCAAATGGAAAAATGATAGTACACAGGACAATAAAACAAGATATTTTATTATGTAAAACAGCCAACACAGTTACAAACCGTAAAAATAATAAAAAAGATATCAGAATACATGCAGAACAAGACCAATTAGTGGACCTCAACTCACAACTTCTTCAACTTAGAGTTTGACAGGCATTCTTAGCCCATTACCAGTCAAAAAAATCAGACTGCTTCCAAACTCAAAGATGTTAAAGGCGATAATTTTTCATTTGATGAAATTTTTAACATATTTGTCTCTTAGGGTAGAAAGCATTGTAAATGATCAATTTCAATTTCTTCATGTTTTCCAATGCTTTTTTTTTCGAGAGGCGTCAAAAAGCACTGTTGTGTGGGAATGAGTTAATTAAAAAGACTATGAACCTCTGCTACATTAAAAGTGTCATGATTTTGAAAATGCTAAGAATGTCAGACTTATGGGTCTTTGTAGTGGTTTTTACCAGACTTTGTTTTGGTGCGTCTAAGATTTGCAAAGTATTTGGTGTGGTAGCTTCTGGTATTGACAGTAAATTGTAAACCAGATGCAAAAAAGCATGATATATGAGTTGGTATATATATTTGCCTTCTTTGAATACAGGTACCTAAAGAGACCTATTTGACAGTTTAACCCAGTCTCACACAATGACTCTTCGGATGAGGCTGAAGAAAAACAATTGAGAAAACATTGTTGAAATATAAGAAATTGCTTGAACAAAGCCATTTCTTCATTTTCCACAATGTTTTCAACCCAGAAAATTGAAAAAGTCTGAAAATTCATAGACTTGAAATTGTCATCTGCATCTATTTTGAATTTGGACCAGTCAAAATTTTGTCATTTGGTAAAGGGTTTTGTGCTGAATATGAAATGTACATACCCTAATCTTGAAAACCCACTACCACTCAAAAGTAATTTGGACTGGTCCACATTCAAAGAAGATGCAGACGACAATATCAAGTTAATGAAGTTTTAGAAATCTTTGTCTTTCTGGGTAGAAAACATTGTTGGTAATGAAGAAATTGCTTGTAATTATTTGTAACAAGCAATTTCCAAAACATTTAAGCTTTTTTCGTGGGGGGGGGGGGTTCAAAAAGCGGGGTCGTCTAAGAATAGATTAAACCCATTACCACACATTTTCACATTTCCAAAATAGCCATGTAAGAAATTGAGGCACGTGAAGAAATTACGTTTGACTAGCAATTTCTCCTTTTCTGTCATTGATTTCAATCCTATACGGAACTAAATTTCAATAAACACCTACTTTGAAATATCGTTTGCAACTTCTTTGAATTCAGACAAGTCTAAAATTTAGTTGTCTGGTAAAGGGTTAGAGATCGACATATAATTACAAAATGACTTTCCTTTCCTCCACAATCCCTGATATTTAGCTCGGCTGTTTTCGGAGAAAACCCGAGGTATTGCGATAGCCTCCGTGTCGTCGTCGTTGTTGTTGTCGTCGTCGTTGTCGTCGTGCGAAAACTTTGACATTTTGTGATATCTCTGGTTCTACTAAAGGTATTCACTTGAAACTTGGCACACTTGTTCACTATCAAAAGAGCAACCTATATATCAAGGGAGATAATACTAGATGCATCTTGTACCAGGGAAAAAGACTAGCAGGGTCCAAGTCGCCCATGGCCCCTAGATTTTGGGCTGGGCCCCTAGACCTTTTGAGAAAATGCCTATATCTCTAATATTAAATATTGGCAGACTGGGCTCCTAGGTTGAATTAATAGTCTTTTTTCCCTTTTGTACACTATCCAGCACCCAACAGCCGAACGTAGGCTCCCGTAGGCGGTGCTCTTGGTTTACGTTCCTGTGATTTATACTTGAGAAAACTGGAAAAGGGAGAAATTTCTTGTAAACAGATTTTTTTTTTTTCCCGCAATATTTTCATAAAGAATGGTTACTTTTTGAATTGTACTTTATAACATTGTCTGCTACACCTTTGAATTCGGACATGTCTAAAATTTCGAAAAACAGTCAAGGGGGGGGGGGGGGGGGATACAAGTAGATAAGCAAATTTACCAAAATCAAGAGATGGCTTTCTGTGAAGCCCATAGAGAGTTAACATATTCCCAAACAAACGGGCTTTTTTACGCCCCTAAAGAAAAAAAAACGTTGGAAAATATGTGGAAAATTATATCAAGCAATTTCCTCATTTTCCTCAATGTTTTCTCCCTCAAAAGACAAAGACTTGTACAATTTTACCAATTTAAGATTTGGTCTTTAACTCCTTTCAATTTGGACCAGTCTAAAATTGTGTTCCTTGGTAATGGGTTAAATTGTATCAAACTAAATCTGCAACAGTGGCCTGTTGTCTGTCATAACTAGTCGGCAGAAATCTGAAATAAGGGATAAAAGTAAAATAAACTTTATCTTAAACACAATTTCAAGTAGCTAGAACACATCGGATGTACACTAGTAATGTCTATATTCTTTAAATCAAATCGCAAGACACCAGCAGCTCCCCCCACATAGGCGCACTTCCATTGATGACAGATCCCGGCGGCAGTACATATCCTTTCCGACATTTGTGTCTCACCAATGGGTGGATAATCGTAAACCCCAGTGGGATAGCTTCTGAAGGCTAGGAAAGGATGTAGCCTGGTAGTAGTGGTGTGAGAAATACCAGGAATCCATTGTTAGGTGCTCCAGCCGCCGTGATATGACTGAAATACTGTTAAAAGTGGTGTTAGACCCCGTTCGATTTCAATCAATCCGTTGATGACGTACAAACAACGCTACTCTCAACGATTTTTTTTTTTTTAGATTTTTTTTAGAAGTCGGGAAGAACTTGTTGAATGTCATTGTTTCCTAAGAATCGATAGATCGAGATTTCAATCAAATAATCAATCGACCAATCAAATGTTCACTTAGAATGAAACTGATCTTTGAACTCAACTCAGACAATAGTCGACATTTGCTTCCAGCATTTTTGTTGGGTTGGCGATTTAAACTCGGTAAATAAAGCTTATTTATGCTGTAGTTACGATGTTTACGTCGCTAACCAACGATTTTACTTTTTAATTACATGATAATGTCCATAAATTTTGTAAAATAACGCCGTTCCTGTCGGAGTCAGTTTGCGGGGCCAGCGGAGTCAGTGGGCGGGGCCAGCGATCCGTCAATTTCTACAAGACATTCGCCTTTTTTGGCGTTTCTGTTGACAAGTACAAAACATGCAATTTTCGATGCGTGAACGGCGCCTTTGGCGGCATCCTCGTCGCTGCTAATTTCAAAGTTAGGGGTCCTACTAACGACCTCAGGATTGGGGGAACATACCTTAAAATAGCTTTTCTTTTTGAACCCAAAATATTTTGATATGTCAGAAAGTTTACCTTCATAATTGACGATTCCAGACTGTGTGTGGTCAGCAACTTGTACCATGTGATCAATTTCCTTGTCTGTGATTGGCTCTCCTAGACGGGTCATTATATCTCTGTAGAAATTTGTAGAAATTAAGAATTCTCTAGGTCGTATTTACGATGTAAGATGTTAATTCAAAATAAGGATTTGCACAGAAAAATGTGTATGTATTGTATTTTTAAAGGCGTAAATCTGATGTGCCGTGCATTTAAAACTTGCTGTACTCGTAATTCTACAACCAGAGACGCCTCTTAACCCCTTCCCATACACTCCCGGTTTAAACGACCCCTGAGAAAAAAGACTTGGGAAATCATTGTAGGTAATGAAGAAATATCTTGTAACAAACAATTCATTCTTTTTCTACGATGTTTTCCTTCAAAAGGACAAATATTATTCGAACTTCTATTAACTTTGATTTGTCGTACGCAACTTCCTTGGATTTGTTCAATTTTGAATTTTAATGTCGTCTCGCAATAAGTGTGCCGAAGACGCTGTTCAAATTGAGCAGCCGTGGCCATAACGCAGTGGAAGCGCGTAACGCTCCTTATCATAGGGTACGGGCTCGATTCCCAACCGCGGCGATCCTTTCCCGCATTTGTCAAATACTTGAGAAATGTTTGGTATTTCATACTCTTTGTTTATAGCAAACTAACCCCTTTAATGTTGAAAATACGGGGTATCTTTGAAGAAGTGGGTGAATCCCCAAATCCCCCTGCCTAGAATAAACACTGACTGATAAAGAGTTAATGGGACTCTTTTAGTAAAAATTTATCCACAGAAAGCAAAGTGATAGCATTGTACTACACAGCGACAACGTGATAAACAGGAAGAAATTGCAAAACCATGGTCCAATAAGCCCCTTTTCGCATAAAACATTATTTTCTGTGTCCTTACCTGAGATCAGTGACGAGTATTTTTCCACTTCCATCTTTATCAAACACTCGGAAAGCTTCTAGTAGTTTGTCTACAGTATCTACTTCACTCTGACATTCTTTATATAGGTCAACACACTCGGTATACAGCAGTCGACGCTCATCTGGAGTGTAGGAAATGGGGAAGGGTTATTAAGAATAGTAATATTCGTTATCTTTACTAAAGCAATTGTTTTTGAAAAAAAACTACAAAAACAACAACAAAAAAAAAAAAGGCACCCCCCGATCAAATAAAAGTAATGAATGCATATGGCTGTTTGTATGGTTTAGTCTTGGTTATATCTAGGCCATACCGGCAATTACTGTACTGCAAGGTATGCGTACACCGGAACGCCAAAGCTCCTCAATATGTCGGTGTTCTAAAAATCAAGGAAGACTTACCAGTTACAGCTGTGAATGTTGACGGCTGACTTACACGCACTTATTGTCGATAACCCATTACCAAACGGCAAAATTTTAGACTGTTCCAAATTGAAAGGAGTTGCAGAAGACAATTAAAAGTTTATGCAGTTTTAGATTTGTTGAACTTTCTGGGTAGAAAACATTGTGAAAAATGAAGAAATTGCTTGGTTCAAACAATCTCTTGATTTCATACACTGTTTTCCCCAATTTTGTTTCTTGAGGAGCATTCAAAAGTGTCATTGTGTGAGAATTGGTTAAGCAGCCAGATTAGCTCAGTCTAACAAGAGGACAAGCCAGTCAAGCCGAAAAGTCCTGGGTTCAAGCTCAGACCGCCCAATTTTCCATTTGAAAATTAGATGCTTCTACCAATATACCTTCAATTCCATTGTTAAACTTGAGGTACTGTAGATCTTTTTCCGCCGGGTTCTTTCCAAACCCTCGAATAACTCTCCCCAATTGTTGTACGGGAATGGCACCAGCCTCATCACAGCCTAGAAGTCTCCAGGCGTAAGGTAAATCTAGAACAAGAAACGTTCTGGTTGTGAGTGTGTGTATGATACACAGCTCGGATTAAAAAGGCCAAGTTGTCAATATAAAAATTGTAACAACAGCTTAAACAAACTGTAGTTACAATGTTTTTATCGCACATTGAAATCGTAATCTCACTCGGTGAAAATATCACAGGACTATCAACATACCGATAAAAGGGTTTTTTGTTACTCTTGGGGGTTTCGTTTGTATGCATTCAGAAATATCTAGAGATAATAATATATCCATAAATGTTATAATAATGCCAAAAAACTGGAGTAGTAGATTTCCTGGTCGTATTTCGTTTTTTTCTCCTACTAATCAACCGAGGCTTATTCTTTTGCGATTTCTTATAAATGTGATTCCAGTCTAAAGCAAGAACAATAAATGCACCGAATTTTTAATGGTGAAAACGTCTACACGTGACGTACATATCTATGTGGCCAGTCACAGCTGAACTTGGGTTATGGTGGAAGTGCGAAAAGTACCGAGACTTTACGAATGTAGCTTTTCAGAATGTTGAGTGACCAAGTATCGATTCTGATGAAACCTCGGAAGGCTGTTTAGTTTGACAATGGCAAACAGTTTTCGCACATTTATTATTATTATCAACATTATTATTTTCTGTAAAAAATATTCTTTCCTAATATGACTATCAAGATTTAATTGAGATTGGTCTAGAAATGCCCAAATCACCTTCGACCGATTGTCGCATGAGTTCTCGAATCATTTAACTCCCCTCCCCCCCCCCCCCTTTTCGTACGACAGGGTATTAAATCTATAATTTACTTACATCTTCTTTCTTCCACGGTTAGTTCCAGAGCTTCGACTGGTATCCGGTTTTGAACTGACTGAAAGGTGAATGGTGTAATATAATTAACCAATCGCTGCTGGAAATAAGTAATCTATTGACCAATAAAAACACTCATTTAGTCCGAGGCTGCAAAGTTTCTCTCCAAAACTGATGTAGTACCATTTCTTCGGCAGACGACTAAAACGCAGAAACTACAGTTCATCTAATTGACCAATCGTTGGCCCCGCCCACTTACTCCTTTGGCCACGCCCATTGACTGAAACAGGAAGTCCCGCTTCGATTTTAAACGGCGTTATTTTGCAAAAAAAAAAAAACTATTGTCATTGGCATGTAACAAAAAAGAAAAATCGTTGATTGGCGACCTAAATGTCTTAACTTCAGCTTGAATAAGCTATAGTTTCGACGTTTAAATTGCCAAACTACAAAATTTTTTCACACAAATGGCGGCTAATATCGGAGTTTAAATCTCAATTCCGGTATGAATACATAATTTAATTGGTCGATATATTCCTTGATTGACAATCGTGACCAGTCGTTTATTTGACGATCAACTTTTAGCTGGTTCATCATTCCCCAACTATTTGTTTCCATAACATAACATAACATAGCTTCTAATCTCAGACATGTTTTCATGTCGTTACGATTTATAAGAGTATTTTCAAAGAGAGAGAGAGAGAGAAAGTGGATAGCGACCTCTCAATTGACAAAACGTCGCTGTTGGTCGCCAACCAACTCTTTCCTTTTGTAATCACTCTAATTTTCAATATTTCGGCAAAAAATGCGTTTATTAAGAAACGAAAATAAATCTTATAGTTAAAACAAAATGGCTACACTGAGTGATCATAAAGTTTATATGTTCTACATACATGTATAAGATTTACTTTCGTTTCTTGATAAAGGCAATTTTTGCCGAAACATTTAAAATCAGGGTGATTGTGTACGTATAGTATTTTTAATCAGGTCCAATCGTGATATTGCATTTCCTTTTCTTTCTTGTCATCACAACATATTCTTCAAGCTAATGTCATTTGACAACCCAGTCAAGCTTACTTCGGTTAGATTAGTGGGCGTTGCAAGCGACCTGTCTATTTACTAAGTAAGAATGTCAATCAAAATCCGACTGACCAATCAGATCATTCATTTATACCTAAAGTGTAATGCTGACCTGCGACATTCTTGTTTAATATTTTCGATTGTGAGTGACTTAAACGTCCGAGCTATAGCCTAATAAAGCTGTAATTACAATGTTTAGGTCGTCCACTAACAAACTGAATACAGATATATGTCCATGACTGTGTTACTAATGTCGTTTGAAATCTGGCCCAAAATGTCTTGTCGGAGATCAGTAGGCGTGGTCAACAATATGTCAATCATTGCGGTTGTATCGTATTCTTCTAATCAATTTCCTTCCCATACTGTCTTTTGTTTTCAAGAGATATTTTACATGTATATGCGCCACTTGATTTAATCCTTTCGGATGTGCGTGCGCCATAGCTTCATTAACTCATTCCCACACAATGGCGCTTTTTTACGACCCCCCTTCCCCAAACAATTTGAAAACTTTGTGTAAAAAGAAGAAATTGCTTCTAACAAGCAATTTATTCATTTTACAAATGTTTTCTACCTAGACAGCTGAAAAAAAAATCCATAAAATTTTATATTGCCGTCTGTAACTCCTTTCATTTTGGACCAGTCTAAAATTTCGCCGTCTTGTAAAGGGTTAAAACCACCTTCTCATAATATTCAACCAGTTCAAGTTATTTCGAAAGGGTGTGTTATGGATCAAGCCCCATCCGATATATACAACGGTTTTGATCGAATGAAATCGGTGGACAACGGATGGACTTATCACCACCAAAAAGATTACTGTGGCATAATCTTGAAATTTCTTTTCTAAAACAACCCATTGCCATTGTCTGATAACGGCTGTGAATCAAAGAATCAACCGAGGAATCATATAATTTATTCAGACCGGAAATGATCTTTGAACTCCAACATTTCCGTGAGGCAATTTTGTTGGTTTGAAGACTTATAAGTCCTAACTTCTGCTTATTCAAGCTGTAGTTACGACTTTTAAGTCGCCAGCCGACCAACCATTTTACCTTTTTGTGACATGCTACATTTCATTTATTTTGCAAAACAAAGGCGATTAATTTCGAAATGGATTTTCCTGTCGGAGTCAGTGGGCGTGGCTAACGGAGTCAGAAGGCGGGGCCAACGATCCGTCACTTCAAAATGAGATGCTTGGAATTGAGAATCGATTTAATTAAAGTTCGCGAGTTTAACCCTTTCCCGTTTTAGGAAATTTTATACTAGTCCAAATCCAAAGAGGTTGCAGACGACAATGAAAACATGATGCCATTTGAAATGACATCATCCCATGTGGTAGAAAATATTGTGGAAAAAGGAGAAATTGCTTGTTACAAGCAATTTCTTCTTTTTCCACAATGTTTTCTCAAGTATAAAATCACAGGAATGTAAAATCGGGGTTTGAACGGGAAAGGGTTAAATTATATAGCTATCTCTCTCAGCCGGACTCTGTCAGTTTGTTCCCGTTGTCTAATGAAACATATAACACAAGAAAAAGAGAAAAAAAATCTCAAATCAAATCAAGATATTTCAAGTAATGATAATAATGATCTAATAATAATAATTATAAATGTTATACGGTCATGAGGGAAAAAAACAACAACAAAAACGAAACAACAACAACAACCGTACTAGTAGTAGTAGTAGCGTTAATCCTACCATTGCATATAAAAATGTAAATATAATCCAAAACAAGAACTTTATTCCTTTGGATCTTTTAACTGTCATTATAAACTAGTTCTAATTAGGTCAGGTCTAAAAGGGTCAGTGCACATAATCTGATTTTTAGTGAAATTCGATCGGAATATGAATCCACACATTCCCTAACAATACCGCTTTTTACGCCAATCTAGAAAAAAAGCTTTAAAAAACTGGGGAAAACGTAAAAAATTGCTTGTCTTCAATATGCACAATGATCTCTATCCCAAAAGAAAAAAAATATGTTTAATTTCTAACCCATTTCCTCACTGACGCTTTTTGACGCTCCCCAAGAAAAACAATTGGGAAAACATTGGGAAAATGAAGAAATTGCTTGTGACAAGCAATTTCTTAATTCTCCACTATGTTTTCTCCCAGAAAGTTGAAAAAATCTAAATTTCCATCACCTTTATTTTGTCGTCTGCAGATCCTTTGAATTTGAACCAGTCTAAAATTTTGCCGTCAGGTAATGGATTAAAATTTGACCAATTATCAGATCTAGCAGAGGTCAAGCAGACATAATATTTGGAAATATTTTAGAATAACTATGTAGGATGACATATCTAGTTCCAAGAACTAGGCGATGAGAGAAGGTTTTTAGCCTGGTAAACCTTCGTAGTCTAAGCTGGATCGATACTATAGATATTTGCCAGCGGTTCCGAGACGGCTGTCACGCCAAAATAGACATTGATAGAGATAATTTTTTGACTTTGCTAGATTGCACGCAATGTGTGAGCTGTCTAGGGTCGTTATTGGCTTATTTTCTTGATCTAAAGCTGTTCTAAGTTATTTGGCCTTTTATTAATTAGATCCGATCAGTTTTATAATTTAAATATACGGATCGTTAATATTTTGAATTCACAGATCTTCCCGGTCGATCAGAAATAGATTTCCCAATCAAATCATTCATTCAGAGTGGAATTGAGTATATCCAGCAAATTTGATTGTTTGCCGATTTAAACGTCTTAGATACAGCTTATTAATAGTGTTCTTACCATGTTTAGGTCGCTAACGAACGATTTGCTGTAGAGGGGGAGCTCTCTCTTCCCTTTCCAAACTTCTCTCTCCTCTCTCCCTCACCTCACTCCCTCCCCCTCTCTCCTCTGCCCCACCCTCTCCCTAACCTCACTCCTCCTCTTTCTTCTGCCCAACCGCCTCTCTCCCTCCCTTTCTCTCCCTCCCTCTCTCTCTCCCTCTCCCTCCCTCTCTCTCCTCTGCCCCACCCCCTCTCTTCTCTGCCCCAGCTTCTCTCTCCCTCCCCCTCTCTCCTCTGTCCCACCATCTTTCTCCCTCGCTCCTTTTCCCTCTCTCACTCTATGTTTTGTTGTTCGATGCAGTGTAGTGTAGTGCAGTGTAGGGGACGTTCAAATTGGAAGGACCAAGACTACTTTCTCTATCCTTTACTGGGGACTTTAGCTTCTATACACTTCTATAACATCAGATTTATATCCAAATTTTATTTACTTTCACAACAGACAATTCGTAGGATGTAAGTAAGATTGTATTCGTCTCAGTTTTATAGTGTGAATTGGTTAGAATAAACTTAAACTAAATGAAATAAGTATTTCCATAAATAAAAAAATAGTATTACCCAAATTCAAGTTTTTTCCCTTGTCATTTTATAACCCCCCTTTAAAGCAATGAATAGAAAATTATTTGTTCTATATAGTTAGGATCCAGATTAGCATTGGGGGTAAAAATGTTGAGTCGATCAGTAATCTTAGGTGCACTGTAAAGGTGTGAGTTTGAACCAGTTGGTCTACACTATACATCTTTAAAATGATCAGAAATCCTATCCCTTTTTTTATTTATTTTTTCTCTATATACTATGTCTATCCATATAGCCCATTATAGGACGAAGTAATTGTAGACTGGTCCGAGATGAAAAGAGTTGCAGACGACATTTCAACGTGTGCGAAAATTTGAAGACAAGTGCCAAATGAGTTAGAAAACATTGTGAGGAAAGGAGAAATTGATTGTGCCAATCAATTTCTCCTTTCCGCACAAAGTTTTCAGGGAGTCAAATGTCGAGATTGTCTGGTAATGAGTTAATGTTCTCGGACAAAACACCAAAGCTTTCTTGATAATTTTACCGTTACCAATTTCGAGATGTGTTCTGGTACGCCAAATAGGACAATCTTAGAATCTTCGTAAAATAATTCGAAATTCGAAGTTGTTTTTTATTTTTATTTTTGTAGTTATTTTTTCAAAAAGAGAATGACTGGTATTGAACAATTTCTTTAAACGACATCTCCACAAAATTTGGCAGAAATATTGCATATGTACCTCCTTTTAAAACTGCTAAAAAATTTGAAATCCGTAAAAAAACACTGGTTGTCATGGCAAAAAAAGTGAAATTTTGAAAAAATCTTTAAATAATTGACCTCATCCTGACCTAGAGGGCTAAAATTATCATGAAGCAAAATTCCCTATGTCCTACTTTAAAAAAATGTATTTTTCGGGCGAGGTCGTTAGTCTTCGGGTGATATCAATACCGACTGTATTGCTAGCGGAAGGCAATAACTTATTGTTACGTCATGGAAACCACAAATAAGGCAATTTTCGGTGCAATCGACAGATAACGTATTTACCCGGTGAAATCTGGTTCCGTTCGGGTTGTACTTCGCTGACTTAATCAAGGCGTCTCGTAACGCGAAGTATTTTTGCTTCTTTCTCCTTTTAAAGTTTTGAAGTCATTTTCTCTACAAAATCAGCTTAATCAATGTCTTACAAATGTCTGAAAGCATTACAATTAGAAAATTGAAAATCGAGAGCCAATTTTCTTTCGTGATATGTGCAAGAGCCGCTTTTAGTTAATGAAATCAGCACTTTATTGTGGGATCAAGTATTTAATCAATGGTTTAAGAGGGGACTACTTAAGAATATTTTCCTTCAAAATGATGAGGCCTAGATCTTTAAAATTTTGCACAGAACAAACCTTTTCTCACGATGTCTTGTCACACCGATCTGCTACTTTGATGAATAAAGTTTTCGGCTTTAAGGCAAGTCTTGAACAGATCTTCAAGAAAATTTGATGTCGGAAAATTATCTGCTTTTCTGATAGCAATTAATGTCATTTCACGATAAATATTGTTTCTTCGTGCTAAATCTTGTAAATTCACTATAAATATTTAACTAGTGTTGCCGACTTTATTACAGTCGACGGCGGCGGCACTAGTCTATATTAATGTTTATTTAATGTGATATATTCCCTATGCCCTACTTTAAACCAACGGAATTTATAAGGTGAGGTCGTTAGTCTTCGGGTAATGTCGATAATGACTGTATTGCTAGCGGAAGCCAATAGCGTAATTCATACATCATGGAAACTACAAACTAAACCCCATTAAATCAATATATAAATTTAGTGAAACCATGTCATTTTTCTTTTTGTCTTTGCGTCATCATGGCATATTATTGCATAAATCTGTGATATCTAAGGGAATGTTTTAATAAACATCAACAGGCTCACTTTCCACAAATCCAGAATTTGTTGACGGTGAAAATCTACCTCCAGGCACGATTATTTTCAGTAATACGGTAGCAGTATACGGTAGCAGTACTTAGCAGTGTTGACCTTGCAGTTTAAAGTCTCACGAGATCGATGAAATAAGATTTTCATTAGCATCATTATTATCGGTTCGATCTGTCTGAAAAACAAATTCTAAAAATTCAAACTAAATTCAAAAAAGGAAAAAGATATGAAGACGATAATAACAGTAATAATAGAGAAAGTAATAAAAAGATTCAACTTTTTGTGACGTCATCACGTTAAAAACGAACGTCACAATCGCTTCACCTAAATAAGACTGAAGCTATCACTACCATTTACTCTGACAAAAATAAAGATAAAACAGACAAACTTGATCATGGAATTCTTTCAATAGAAATGTTGGGTATTGACGAATACATACTGGGGTAAGGTATTTTTACTACGCATAATCATATTATAGGTATTGTAACTAATTTTTTTCTTTATGCTTACAACAATAACTTTCAGCACTTTTTTTTAAATCTTAACGTGCTAAATACAAATAATTGAGGAATTCAAGTAAAAAAGAGAAGGAATCAAATATTCTTCCTAAAATTCAAACGGATTTTGCTAATAAGGATCTTAAACGACGTCTGTCTATCTTTCTGTCTGTCTCTCTATGTGCTATTTTCTTTTATCCATGTCCTTTTATGATTTTGCATGTCTCCTAAGTTTCTCTCTCTCTTTCTCTATCACCCTCGCTCATTCTCGGGATAAAATATTATGATAATTATACAAATAATGTTACCAACTGCCATATAATTCTACTTCTTCGATAAAACAATTGATTCAGTTTAAACATATTTTAACATGATACTTTACACATACAAAAATATAATACACAACAAAAGTGCCATAGTCACAATATACGCCGCATCTTTGCTGCGGTTTCACGAAAATAACTGATCCATGTACATCTACAAATGACATTGACCAAGTTTCATTTAAATCAAGACTAAAAGTTAGGAGGAGTTGCGTTCACAAGGCTGCAATTTCAATAAGCCCCAGATACAAAGTTTTAAGGGGGCATGACTTAGGCAAAAATTAATGAACCATAAAATCCTAACTTCATGCACATCTACCAATTTAGGTTATAACATCCACCAAGTTTCATTTAGATCCAGCCAGAAACTTAGGAGGAGTTGCATTCACAAGGCTGCAATTTCAATAAGCCCAAGAGACTAAGTTTTAAGGGGGCATAACTGAGGCAAAAATCAATGAACCATAAAATCATTACTTCATGCACTTCTACCAATTAAGGCGATAACATTGACAAAGTTTCAAAAAGATCCAACCAGAAACTTAGGAGGAGTTGTGCTAACAAGAAAAGTGGACGTACGTACGTACGGACTGACAGACGGATGGGCGGACGGACAAACGGAGAAGATGACGCCAATAAACGAGACCGCCTCCGGCGGCGTATAAAAATTGAAACACATTACAAATAAAAGGTATTGTCCACAAGTTCTCATAACTTAGATTTGACCATTCCCAGCAATTTATTTTGACATTGTATATCAGAACTTAAATGAAGACGTACTCTTAATTCATTATTTGAATCACACACCCTGCTTCTTTTGAATTGAATTTCAACCAGGGTTGACTTTGTTCATAGATGTACACGTTATAGTGAGTGATCAAAGGTCAATTAGGCTATACAGGTATTGACCAAATTGACCTTTGATCGCTCACTTTTACTTGTGCATCTATACGTGAATACCACAAGAAGTCTCAATTTGAAAACAATCTTACGTTATAATCACAATATTAACCCATTCCAAAAACAGTCCCCCGAGAAAAAGGCATTGGAAAACATTGTGGAAAATAAAGAATTTGCTTGTATACATCAAGCAATTTCTTCATTATTCACAATGTTATCTACCCAAAAGATGAAAGAATTTAGAATCCCATCAACTGGAGTTTATCGTCTGCAGATTCTTTCAATTTGAACTTGTCAAAAAATGTGTAGGAATGGGTTTATTGTTAAGTGGTAGACCAGCTCGAACTGGAATAACGAACAAAAGACAAATCTGCTCAGAAATCTTATGAACCCTCGTCATGCTGAATAAAATCCCTTCTAGAATTGCATTAAAATCAAAGGGCCAATTCTTTTTTTCCAAAAACTATTCTTAAAATGATTCAGGCTTGCAATAAAAAAAAATCAGGTGACATGGACTAAAATCAGACTGCACATATGTTATTCTTTTCTATAACTCCTGCTTTAACAGAAATATTCCTGGTTCAGTATGACAAGGATTATATTCGTGTGTGCATGTGCGTTTCAAACGTTTGTCCTTCTTACATATTATTTGTTTTAAATTATCAATTTAAATGAAATAAACGAGACGGAGAATTTCATACCTATTTTTTTCTTAATTCTATTCCAAGTAGCAATTGATCGATTGCCGGCGTTCGGCAATCAAATATTCAATTTACCAATGAAATCTTTCACTCAGACCGAAAGTGAACTTTGAACTCCTACATTATCCGGCATTTATAATAGGCATTTCATTGATTGGGCGACTGAGCATCGTAACTACAGCTTATTACATCCTACTAAATCTGTAGTTGCAACGCTTAGGTCTCTAATCAACAATTTAAGTTTTTGCTACATAGTTTGTTAAATTTTGCAAAATGACACAGTTCATTATCGAAGTGTAACTTCATGTCAGAGATCATAGGGTATGACGGACTAACGGAAGACGTCTGAAAGAGACAGAGCTAAATTAAGTATTTTCTGTCCAAATTTTGGTAAAATAATCGTCGGATCGCTGACCACGCCTATTATCATAAAAAAGTCATAAAATCTAAGTCTGACTTATCGTAGTAGGTCTCCTACGATAAGTCAGACTTAGATTTTATGACAGATGTAACAAAAAGTAAAGGTGGTTGGCGACCTATACCCAATACTACGATTTAAGTAGCCAAACCAACAAAAATACTTCACGCAAGTGTCGACCAATGTCGGAGTTCAAAGTTCAAATTCGGGTTTAAATGTATGAATTTTAGACTAACAGCGGCGATCCATCAAAGTATACAGTTTTTAGAGATTAGTAGAAGACTCAAATGACTTTTCATTCACCAGTGCGATGAAACCAACCAACTCAATTAGTATAGATATATAAACAAACTATTTTTTTTCAGGGCATGCTTCGTTGAAAGAAAATTAAAATTAAAAGCGCTTCCATTGGACATCTCGTCAAAAGAAGATGTAGGGGCGAATGAAATAGACAGGTACATAGTAATACAAGACATCGAAGATGAGTCACAAGATGATCTGGATCAGGTTATTATGGTAAAACCACGGCTGAAGACATTTTATCTAAAATCACTCTTGGGAATCTGAAGTTCAGGGATATCAATTTCACAAGTACAAGACCAAAAACGAAGTAGTGAAGGCCCTTGTGAGAGTGAAAGAATTATCGACTGTGGCCTCGAGAATCCTAAAACACCAGCATGCATAACTAATACCTTGGTAATGGAAACTGCTATAAACGAACCGCGAAATTCTGGGTGCTTGAAAGACGAGCAAGTTGGCATACAAACACTCAAACCAGATACGAATATAAGTAACGTTAGTCCAGGTGGAATACAATTTGAAAGTTTATACTTGCCTCCGTTTATCAACAGGGGGAATACATGCATACAAATATGGCGATGCAGTTTTTAATGACTGAGACCAATACAGATTATCCCAGGGACGTTAACGAACCAAAATTATCGAACAAGAACTCTGAGCCCAATCTTTCCATGACAGAATCACACATATATCCACCAAAGGTAATAATTTCTAAACCTGTATCAAGTCCTGGTGATAATGTTGTAGGTTCTTGGGATTTAGATGGTCGTGGATTGAAGGAATTAAAAGATACATGCCAGGGTAAGAAACTCCAGAGAAGGGGGTGACACAAATTGATTAGGACAAGAAATTTGCGACCCTTTTGATCATGCTAATGACATAAAGAAAATCAGTTTAATTAAAAAGGGTATAGATACTATCCAAAAGGAAATCCCTAGACCGCAGAATATCAATAAAATAAATGAATGTTTAAGCCACAAATTCATGTAGAACGAATCGCAAAAGTAGAATCAAAGGCAAAACAACAAAATTCACAACTGATGCAAGTATAAAATCGGAAATCAAAGAGACATCGAGTATTCCGTCGGTAAATAAGATGAATGACCTGGTTTTACCAGTAAAAGAACTTTATTGTAGCTCTAGTCTAAAATCTAAAGTATAAAGATTATGGGGTATTAGGAGAGAGTAAAGTTGTAAATGAAAAGGAACCAACTGTTAGTAAAGACAGTGCTGAATCTTTATCAAAGAGAATTAAAGTTAAAACAATACAAAATACTACAAAGTATAAAACAAAATTAAAGAAATCTGACATCCAAAAAGATCATTACGATGACGACGCGTTTGATATTACACCGGCCAAGGACACTCCATGGAGTCCTACTCATGATGATACTGAGAAAGCTACACACAAGGACGCAAATGGTAGCATGGATGCCAAAAACAAATAAATTACATGTTGTTACTCACAATATAAAAACTGCCCGCAGTATAGAGAGTAATAAAAGTAAGGAATCTAGGGGGACCAGTCATGTAACTTTCACTGGCATTGCAAACGGAATCATAGGACTAGGAGAACATGGAAATATAGACACGATTAACGTTTTACCAGCTAATA
The DNA here is from genome assembly GCA_946902895.1 of Fragum fragum. Classification (NCBI taxonomy): domain Eukaryota; kingdom Metazoa; phylum Mollusca; class Bivalvia; order Cardiida; family Cardiidae; genus Fragum; species Fragum fragum. The sequence continues at coordinate 81,222,506 of OX336366.1, read as the reverse complement.
CAAGGAAGGGAAGATATAACCAAAATATGAAGATCATAAATGTTGAAACAATAGAGCGTTACATAAATCATTATAACCATTTAAAAACTAGGACAACACATCCATATAATAGACCAGTACCAACCCAAGAGAAAAGGACAATATCGAAAAGGCTGTGTGTTGATAAAGACTTAGGCAGAAAAGAAGACCTTAATTATAAAAATGAAGTCTCAAATCAAATTACGAATGAAATAAGAGCTAAAAGGGTGAAAAATAAAACCAGACGTGGCAGAAATGGAACAACAAAACAGTCAGTTCTAAAGAATGAAGGCTTAGAAAGAAGCAGAAAAAATATTTTGTCAGATGATATTATTGATCCGTTGAACTGTGACATTAAAAGGGCGAAGATAAAAAGAAGGGACACGGTCAAAGAAAATATATCACAACGTTCAATGAAGGTCAGAACGGACATTTCTAATGTTGTCAATGAATATCCGGACATACCCGATAGACAATTCGATGGAATTATAAATTCTGGTTCACAGAAAATTAAAGTTTACCCAATTGGTGAGGAAAAAAACGAAAGTTTAGATGCTAATACTGAATCGACTGCGATTCTAACAAATGCAATCTTATCTCATCTTGAATATGTAAATAAAGAAACCCTAAACAGTGCCGTTGTTGGAAGTAACTCAAAACAAGAATCCGCAGTACAAGATGAAGCCTCAAATGTTAAGAGTTTATCAGCTAAACCTCACGATGATTCTGAATGCGAAATAGAAGAACCTACCATAAACAATTCCGAGGTAACAGAACTAAAAGCTTGGAGAATAAGAAAATTATCAAAGTGGTTTTCATGTTGTTTTAAACCCAAAGTTGATTATTAAATGTTTTCTGTAAAATAACAGTATGTTTTTCATTTTAATTCGTAGTGGTCCATTTTAATTTGAAGTGACCCGTCTTGAAAAAAAAAGCCGCGGAACCAACTTGGAAGATCGAAAACATCGACCCTGGTCAGACTGCAGACTGTGCAGTTTGCTTATGCTGACCGAGGTTTAAACTTGTCGATTTTCGGCTTTTTTTTCTAAAGTAGAATATTCAGTCCAACTTTTTATCTGTGGGATACCTATAGAGGTGTGGAAATTCAGATTTTTTCACTCGTTCAAAGTGTAGTTCCAAAAATTTCAGAAATGTTTCTTCTTTAGAATGAACAGTATTTGACTTTCATGAGAACAACAATAAAATCATTCCTCGTCCATTACCAGGTGAATATTGCGGCGTGTTGAAAATTAGCCGGGAGGGGGGGCATTAGGGGGAAAGATCATAAACAGCAATAACTTATTTTCTCTCAGTTTTTCTACATAGTTTTTCCGGCTATATAGCTCTATATTGCTGTCAATTTCGAACCGCACTTCAAGTTGTCATCTTTACCTCTGGCTTGTCTATAATGTTGTCATCACGGTATTTTATGGATTATTGAATTGGTTTTGTTTACCGTTGAATACCGAATTCTGTAAAATTCTACCTTTCCAAAATCCTCAAGTCGGGTATTGGAATTCAACAACCCCGTTCCACCCCGATCCACCTCAAATTATACTTATTCCGATATCATTATAGGGGATAGTCTGAGGAAATTTGGCGTTCAAATTCGGAGTTACCGAATGGTCCTTCTACCTTAGCCTATTCCCACACAACCCATCCTTTTCATAGACCGGTACCGCCGTCGACTTTAACAAAGCCTTTTTTGTTTAAGTCGACAGTGGTACCAGTCTATCCTTTTCACTCTTCTCAAGAAAAAGGCTTCGAGAAAAATGCAGAAAATGAAGACTGACATAGCTTGTATCAAGAAATTTCTTCATTGTCCACGTTTTCTATCCAAAAATTAAAAATCTAAAATCAATCAACGTGAAATTGTCGTCTACAGCTTCTTTCAATTAGGACTAGTCTAACATTTTGTTGTGAGGGAATGGGTTACATCGTCCTTGAAATTATTCTACCAAGTTGATTGACCTTCAGCTTAATCTGACCTCTCTTTCAAATATTGAGTTTCCGGATCATGATACGGCCTTTTCGACATGCCGGAGACAATCTAGACACTTCTTGATCAAATACCCGATGAATTCCGGTTCCATTCAGGTTTCGCTGCTGATTTATTTGGTGTCTCGTAACGCGAAATATTTATGTTTTTTTCTATTTTTCTTTTTTAAATTTATGAACCGTCATTTTCATTACAAAATCAGCTTAATCACATCCTTTCAAATATCCGAAAGCATTACAGTTATGAATTTGAAAATTGAGATTTTTTTATTTTGATAATCTGTGCAAGAGCCACTTATAAAACGAATAAAAATTAGATGACTTCGAAATCAACATGATTATTATCGTTATATTCTTAAAAATCTTTATGGTTACTGTAACTGTAGATAGGAAGAAATTTAAACCTTGGTTGATCCGGGCTTTTCCATGATGTTATCCAAAACTTTTTTTCTTTTATTTTGCAAGACCTAGATCGCTAAGTCATCGAAATCTTAAATCGATGATTAACACGTACAGGGTTAATCATCCACATGAAAAAAAAAAAAAAAAAAAAAATTCTAAGATCGCTCACAGCAAAACAAATTATACTTAGGTAAAACTTATCCCAGTTATCTCCCCTATTTACAGTCCTTGACATTTGCAATATGTCAACAAATGTTGGTAAATCAGTGCGTCTGTTTCGCACGATAAAACCATCGCTTTTGCGGAATTACAGTCAAGTGCCTTCAAAACAGGTATAAAACATGAGTATATCTTTGTTCTCGAGCATATATTAATCGTTTATTTAGCTCGTCAGAGGGTGAAAAGAGTACCGAAATGCGAGTCCCATGATCACGTTTACTCACCGGACTCTTATCAGATTGGATAAGTTACCCGACCTATCCTTAGCTTAAATTTACAATCAAACACTGTACTCCCTTCTTTCTGTCTCTTCCCACCTCTACCCTGTATTTCTCTTACTCACATTTTCCCTGTGTCTGTTTGTGTTTTAGTATTTGGTGGTTACTAAAACACGAAAAGTAACCAGTCAACTCGGCCTGTTGAAAACTCGTCTCGTTAACTTGGTCTGTTTTATAGTATTAGGTATATGGTTCAGCCCAATTAGCTCAGTTGGTAAAGCACTTGACTTCAAACCTCAAGATAACGGGTTCGAGCCCTGGGCTGACCATATCACCTAACAAACTAATTGTCTTTTGGATGAGACATTAAACTGAGGCCCCATGTGACGGTGCTATCCACTGAGCATGTTAAAGAACCAGGCAGAGCTCTCAGCAGTTTCATCCTGTACCCTTGCACTATCCCCCATAACAATTAACTGTCTTCTGGGGGCGTGGCTCATATATGCATGTGCTACAGTAGGGACGATAAATAAACGGAAATACACATGAGGTATATGAGCATACTTATCGGACAGTTAAAATGTGTTGAATATACTTTACCCATTCCCACAGAATTAGATAGGTAAAAAATAAGAATAGGTTTACGGAAATCATTGCTTAGTTGATGAACTTTAAAAGTTCTTTGTCTTTTTGGGTAGTAAACAATGTGTGCAGTGAAAAAAATGCTTATTACAAGCAACTTCTTTACTTTTCCCAATGTATTCCATTTTTTTTCTTTAAGGCATAAAAAAGGGGGATTGTGTTGGACTAATCACTATGTTGAAGGTGGTTTGATACTGACACATGTTCATTGATAAACAGTTAATCGTGTAACAACTCATTTCAGTTCACACTCTGAGTGTATAATTTTATTCATCAGTTTCTTAATTGAAATATACAAAAAAAGATTTAAATGAAATTCATTAGGACCATCATTGTGCTCTTTTTTTTTTTTTTAGAATAGACTTTTCAGTATGAGAATTTTGCAAAAACTTTTTTAAGATAAATATTTCTCCAACTTTAATATACTTTCATATGTTTGGGATAGGTGAACAAAAACTTTGTAACTTCATCTTATTCAAGGTATCATTTTGCAATAGTTTTGTTAACAAGTACAAACTGGGTATTTCTATTATTTCTACAACCTAATTCATGTAAAGTTAAAGCCTTTTACCAAAACTTTGTTAAAACATGAGGTCGAGGGTCTTGCACATTTGTCTCCCATCAATGGGTTGATAATCTTAAAACTAAGTGGGATGAGTAGCTAGAGGCTTGGAAAGGGTGCTAAAATACCAGAAATCAATGGTAAGGTACTTCCAATGACTGAGATACTGTTACAAGTGGTGTTAAACAAACAAACAAACTAGTTTGATATCAGTCCTAGTCATGATAGATATTATTTCATTTGCTGCAAGGTCAAGGTCACAGATCAAGGTTACAGATTAAGGTTAAAGCTCTTAATAAGACCTGATGCTTGTCCAGATGAGATCTGTGTTACTATTTAGCTGATTTTGTTGTTATTTCGCACTTTATATACCTTTTGAAATTTTCATGAATCATGGCAACAGAATGTCAAAGATAGATTTCAAGCAGTCAGTGGATGAATATTTTATCCATAACTTTCAATTTAAAAAATCTCTAAACCCTCAGAAAAAATGGTATGGATGGTCCTTTGATGAAGCTCAACTAAGTTCTTTGAAAAAGGAAAATATATTCTGTCAGAAGCTCAGTTGTTGCCTTGGCAACATAAAAGACAGATCTTAGAAATATATTCAGTTTGTATTTTTGACATGCCTATTGGGTGAAAGGTCTCATATTCTTCATTTTGCGGATGATTGATTACCCTTTATTAAAACTATTAAAAGAACGGCCCTGGGGATTAGGTTAAAGAGAATATAACAAGAGATAAATCTGTAGAACCTTTTTTGAAAGTATTTGGATTGTTCGACAGGCATTCATTTTTTTTTGTTAAAAAAGAAAAGGTATTAATATTTCAAAAACTCAGGTGAGTGATCTAGGCCCCTCATGGTCCTCTTGTTTTTATTTCAGGATGCAGTTAGGCAAGGCATTGTGGGTATGGTGGGAAGGTATGTACAACTTTTAAAATGTGACACAGGTCGCTAAAAGCGACCAACCTAGGATTTCATGAAACAAATAGATCCATCAGAGGACAGTCAGATTGAATTTCAAAAACAATTATATGCATGTAGTAAGGTAGAATGTCCATTTTAGAATAAGAAAGTCTGCCACAAGCAAAAAAGTTTTACTGTTATCAGTCAATATTGTATGTGCAGCTCTTTCTTTCACGCTGAGTATTTTGCTTAACCCAATGCCACACAACACAATTTTAGACTAGTCCAATTTGATAAAATTGCATACAACATTTAAAATTGCTCTGAAATTCGAAAATAAGTTCCAAATAAGGCAGAAAAGGAGAAATTGCTTGTTGCAAGTGATTTCTTCTTTTCCCACAAAGTTTTCCATGACATCAAAAAGCTTCATTAAGTGGAAATGGTTTAAGAGATACAGGAGAAATTTTCTGTTTCCACTGAGGTAATAACCCATTCCTATACGTCGCTGTGATTTTATACCTGAGAAAATATTGTGGAAAAAGGAGGAATGGCTTGTAACAATCAATTTCTCCTTTTCCCATAATATTTTCCTCCAAATAGGATGGTTTCATTTCAAATTGCATCCAATTTCATTATTTATTGCAACCTCTTTCATTTTGGACTTGTCTAAAATTAATAATAATAATAAAAAAAAAACACACACTTTGTGGGGCCACAGAGTAAAAGATAAGTCTTTTAACAAAATTCTAACAGTACTTTGTTATTTTTGTAGGACACCCTTAGTGAGGATAAACAGAATAAGTGATGAAACAGGTAAGTTTTAACCCTTTCTTGTACAATCATCGGAATAAACAGCCTACATATCTATCAAAATTAACCCTTGTCATGCTGAACCCGGACTGGAATATTCCTCTTTTGGCAGGAGGTATAGACTAAGATCAGCCTGCACATATGTGCAGTCTGTTCTTAGTCTATACCACCTGCTTGTCCCTTTTCAGCCAGAGTTGTTTATATGATGAATTTTCAAAATATATTTAAATAAATACCCACATCTATTGCTTTAAATGCTTTTAGCCCTTTGATTTTAATGCAATTCTGTAGTGTAGTATTCAGCATGACAAAGGTAAACTGATAGCCACTATCATTAAAAAAAATTGATCGAACAATCAAATCTTCCTTTTAGACGGAAGTGATTATTGAACTTGGACATTGGTTGATATCTATGAGAAGGTTTTTGTTGGTTTGGCAGCCTGAACATCCTAATTACAGCTTATTCAAGGTGTGGCCGATGTTCTGTTATTTAGGAAAACAAAGCAATAGAAAATAAGAAATTGCTTGATACAAGCTTAAACATATTTACCTGCAATATTTTTATTCCCCCAGTAGGTTGCTTATTTTCAAAATTTCATTGACTTTATTGCATTCTGTGTGTTATCTTAATTTGAACTAATTAAAAATTCTGTTCTTGGATCAATTTTACTTTGTCTTAAGAAAAAAATCTCTTTGGGTCCCATTTATGGTAAGAAACCACCTTGGAAAAGAAAAAAAAATCTCATTATAATAGGCAATATCTAATATAATAAAATTAACTTCTTTTGTTTCTTTGCTTCTTTTTATTAATAAATCAGAGCAAAACTTAATGTCCTCATTGTCATCTTTGTCTTGATTATTTTGGTCTTTGTGTGAAAAATTTTGATATTACCTGATAAGATTGTTATCACTAAGGATACGCAGTTGAATTTTGGAAGCGATTTCTACATTTTCCACACTGTGTTCATTTTTCATAGCTTTTTTTCTTTGGTGGGGGGGCATAAGAAAGCATTATTAATTAACCCATTCCCACACAGTGACGCTTTTAAATGCCCCTCAATATGAAAGGTTTGGAAAACATTATGGATAATGAAGAAATTGCTGGAAGGTCTAAATGAGGGTCAATGTTTCTCTTGACAATTGATTATTTAAATATCTCTGGCTGAAAGGGGACAAGCAGGAGGTATAGACCAAGATCAGACTGCACTTATGTGCAGGCTGATCTTTGTCTATACATCCTGCCAAAACAGGAATATTCCAATTCAACATGACAAGGGTTAAGGAATTAAAGCATCCAAGAAAATATTTATCAATGTAACGCTAAGTCATTTAGGTTATACCAATTTGTATTTATACAAGCAATTTCTTCATTATCCACAATGTTTTCTACCCAAAAGGCAAAGGTTTTAAAGGTTTCATCATTTTTATATTTTCGTCTGCAACTTCTTTGACCTTGGACTGGTCTAAAATTTTATCGTGTGGGAATAGGTTAAAAGGTGATAGGTTAAGCTATAACATATGTCACTGAGAGTAAAACCTAGAACAATTTTGTAGACAGTTAGAAGAATCCAACTGAAAGACTGCAATAACTCCTGCAAAACGTAATGAAAAAAAAATAACAGTACTGTTATTTGTCTTTTTCTGGAATTTTAAAAAAGTTATATGTACTTTTGATAAGAGGTTTCTGCAGTTTACCTGTTGTACATACAATTGTATATCTTAAAGTCCAAGTTATCTTTTATCCTCAATATAATAATTCAAAACATATCTGCCGCCATCATAGCGCAAGTGGTAGCGCGTCGGACTGTCAATCTAGAGGTCCCGGTTTGATCCCCGATGGCGGCACTCATCCTTTCCAACTATTTGTCTCTCACGAATGGGTCGTTAATCGTAGATCTATGTGGGATAGCAGTTGGAGGTTAGGAAAGGATGTAATGGTAGTACTGGTGTTAGAAATACCAGGATTCCATTGTTAGGTGCTCCAGCCGCTGCGATATAACTGAATGATTGTTGAAAGCGGAGTAAAACCTCATTCAAACAAACAAATCAATACATATCTCTCATTTTGATATCTTATTGACAACATTAAATCAAAAATGACTGTACACTTAAAATTTCATGTACTGCTATTAACCCTTGTCATGCTGAATATTGACTTTTGGCAGGAGGTATAGACAAAGATCAGTCTTCACATATGTGCAGCCTGATCTTAGATTACACCACCTGTTTGTTCCTTTCAAATCAGATAATTTTGGAAAGAAATGTAGACTCAGAACTAGTGTTTCCAGTGCTTTCAGCCTTTTGATTTTAATGAAAATCTGATTAGCATTTTATTCAACATGACAAGTCTTATGAGACGAATAATGTCTATAGTTGTCAGGTTGTTAGTCAGCCTTTCAGTCAAGAGGTCCTGAGTTTGATTCCTGGGAGAAGATGTCAATTTTCTTTGGTCCCAACACAAAGTCAGTACTACTGTTTTTTTTTCCAGGAATCATAATTGGAAGGGATTTGTCTTAAGTTGCAAGAAAATGTTTTCCAATTATTGTAAAATGAATAAGTTTAAACAAATGAGATAAATACCCTTTTCTTTTTATACGGCAGGTTGTGAGATATTAGCAAAGGCAGAGTTTTGTAATGGTGGTGGGTCAGTCAAGGACAGAGCAGCTTTGTTTCTTATCAAAGATGCACAGGAAAAAGGTAAATTATATGATATTTTGAGTGTTTCACTTATGATGATGCAACACAATTGTAAACTGCTTGAAATAGAAAGAAGTTGCAGATAAAATTCATATATGTATTGAATGAAAGATAAGTAACTTACAGGAACATGTTTGATACAATATTTCACAATGAATTTCTCTTTTTAACTGACCTGAATACAAAATGCTCCAGATGAGCTTTTTTTGATCACCCTGTGTCAGTTGTGCATCGTGTGTCTTGTGTCGGAAGTTTTCAACAATTCTTCTCCTCAGTAAGCATTAGGCCAATTTCAACCAAACTTGGCAGGAATGTTCCTTGGTAACCCTTTTCAAAAATTTGTTTGTGAAATTTTGATTTCCCAAAAAATAGGGGCATAGCAGGTTTGGGCTTATCAGACTTAAAGAAATCATCGAATAATTCTTTGAAAATCTTATCCTCCTAAACCACTGGGTCAATTTGGACCAAACTTGGCAGGAATGTTCCTTGTATGATCCTATTTGATTTGCGAAATAATATGGGCTTGGCAGGGCCAATCTTATCAGACTTGTAGAAATCTTGAAATAATTCTTTTAAAATCTTCTATTTCTCAACCATTTGACCAATTTTGATAAAATTTGGCAGGAATGTTCCTAATGTGACCCTGATCAAAACTTGTTCGCAAAATTTTGATTCACAAAAAATGTGGGTGTCGCAGGGCTTGGCTCATTAGACTTAGAGAAACCATGGAATAATTCTTTAAAAATCATCTGTGTGGCAGGTAGGACTTAGTTCAAATTATTCTCAGGAGAGCAATTTAGGTCCATTTTAGCCCTCTTGTTTTTGCAGTACTTAAGGAATTACAGGATTATGTGGTAATGGTTTAACGACCAACTTGAAAGAAATTAATTGTCGTCTGCAACTTTTTGAATTTGGACTGGTTTAAAATTTTGTTTTGTGGAAATGGGTTAAGGCATGATGTGTAGATCATTCAAACTACGGAAAAGCCAATTACCTAGTATTATCTTTATCTTGTAAGGCTGTTGTTTATAAATTGTTCAACTTTCTTGTTAGAAAACATTGTAGAAAATGAAGAAATTACTTGTTATAAGCAATGTCTTCATTTTACACAATCTTTTCCCAATTGATTTTCTTGAGGGGCATCAAAAAGCACCACTGTGTGGGAATGGGTTAAGAAAGTTACACAAGCCATCCTATACATGAAAAAATGTAGATATGTTATTAGTGGTTTGTATAATTGATAATTTTGTTATGTATATGGATTTGTTATCTTATGTTTTCAGGACAGTTAAAGCCTGGTGGTACTGTCGTAGAAGGGACAGCAGGCAATACGGGTATTGGTCTAGCTCACATGTGTTTAGCTATGGGATATAAATGTGTGATATTTATGCCAGATAATCAATCAAAAGTAAGGAATAAAATTTTCAGCTTGGATTAATGTCTGGAAGGAGCTTTTATTCAAATCTACTGTTTCAGAGACTTCATCTCATCTATTAGTTATTTTACCCCCACCTAAAAAGTAGAGTGGGGTATATTGATTTCACCATGCCTTTCATCCATTCACCCTATCCTCTTTTTCATAGCCTTGCTCTAACTCAAGAATCATTTGACCAACAACCATGAAACTTCATACAGTTGTTGCCAATGATCCCAGAAAGTGTCCTATTGTTCTTTAGTCATGTAGGTAAAAGGTCAAGGTTACAATTGTACTTTGATTGAAAACCGTTCCCTTGCTCTAGCTCAAAGGCCATTTGAATTTGGACTTTGGAACTTTATACAAATATCCTTGACCCAAAAAGGTACCTTTTTGTTTTAGAATAATGTAGGTCAAAGATCAACTGTGCTACTTGAGTGACAAAATGCTGGTGGTGGGTATAAGTCCGCTTAGGGATGATTCTAGTTCTAGGGTGCTTATATTTCACACATACTTCCATCAGGTCCCAGTTAATGGCCTTTTACTAATCATCAAGACTTTTAACCTTGTGACCTTGACCCAAGTCTGATTGATTGGGGCTTAACATGTTTTTAACAGTATTTCAGTAATATCGCGGTGGCTGGAGCACCTAACAATGGATTCTTGGTATTTCTCACACCAGTACCACCACTACATCCTTTCCTAGCCTCTAGCTGCTATGCCACTTAGGTTTACGATTTTCCCATTGGTAAGAGACAAATGTCAGGAAGAATATGTGCCGCCGGCAGGGATCGAACACATGACATCCCATGATTGAAGATTAGGAGTCTGACGCCCTACCTACTTCGCTATGACGGCGGTCCGACCCAAGTCTAATATGCTTTCTTTGACACAGAGCACATTGTGTCCTCCTGAAAATCTCGAAAAAGAGTTAGAATTTCGCTTGATAAAAAGGACCTTGATCTAATTACCTTGACCTTTGGCATATTGTTCAAAGAATTTTTATCTTGTTATATCTCCAAGCTCCCTACTCCTGCACTATCATATTTCTCTCAACAGATGATAAATTTTCACTTTTTACCAAGTGTTGTGATCCTCAACCTTGGACTTTTGCAATAGTTTTCAACTTGTTTGAATTTTCAATCTTCTTAGAGTTGATCTTAGATGATTATATTTCCAATAAGACTTCATGTGATTGTAGGCTTTTGATTTTGTCCAGTACAATGGCCTTCACCTTTGGCCTACTTAGATAAAATTCATTTAATCTTAACATACATGTACCATATAACGTATATGAAAAAAATTTCATGCAGAATTTCATCTAGTTTCATAGCTGTATGTCAGATTTGATTATCTGATTTCAGGAAAAAATAGACATGTTGAAGACTTTGGGAGCAGATGTTAGACCATGTCCTGTAAAACCCTTCACAGATGAAATGAATTACAACCACCAGGTAATATTGAACCCTTTACTACATCACTGTGTACATACCACTTTCAACCCTTTCCTGTTCAAACCCGTGATTTTACATTGCTCTGATTTTATATTTGAGAAATATTGTGGGATAAAGAGAAATTGCTTGTTACAAGCAATTTCTTTTTTTCCCACAATATTTTCTACCACATAGGATGATTTCTTTTCAAATTGGGTCCAATTTTCATTGTCGTGCAACATCTTTCAATTTAGACCAGTCGAATATTTGGAAAAACCAGAAAGGGTTAAACAAGGGCTATATAAAGAAAAAAAAATATGATCCTGTTTTGTCAAGTATCTTAGAACTAAGATTGTCTTTTGATGGTGACATGATATAATTTTGTTAATCTCACATCATGAATGATATGTTGTTAGCTTTATCTTATGACAATCTTGGGATGTTAGATGCTTATTAGCAACTGGCAAAATTGTCAATAGAATTTAATTATGGTAAAACTCTTAACATTGTTTTATAAAGAAACAAATATGGAATATGTAAAAATCTTCTCATGACAGAAACAAAGAAGGAAATTTAAAAAAAAAAACCTTCTGACTAACCATGAGACTTAGATACACAGAACCAAGAAGGAAATCTTTTAATTCTTCTCCTGACAAAACATGGAAAACTTTAACCAAAATAACCTAAAATTTACAATTTCTTCATGGATATTCGAGATACAATGCTCATTTTGGGCATAATGATAGATCTTATTAATTTGCATTGGCAGATAACCAAAATTGATGTCATGTGACAAGGTCAATGTCACATACCAAGGCCACATTTCCGTAAAAAGGTTTGGGGATGGGAAACATATTTTACAAACATATTTTGTTTGTTATATGTTATTGGCCACAAATTTTGGGAAATAACAGTGTTTAACCCTTGTCATGCTGAAGACTTATCCACTTTTCACTATATTTTAAAAAAAATGACATGATTAGATTGATGTTGTATTCAAAGATTTTTCTCAACACAGTATGAACAAGCAGGATGTGTAAGCTAAAATCACACTGTGTGTCTATAAAAGCTATATGCCTACCAAAGCCATTGTCAAAGCAGAATCAGCATGACAAGGGGTAATATCTAAGTTCAACAACCTGGGGGAGCTACGTGGGTATGGCAACCGATCCATTCATTGAAAAGTACAAGACAATGTTTCAAAGTCTTCTTAAATTGGAAATATAGGTGCAAATAGGGTAGAAAACATTGTGAGAAATTGTTTGTTGTAGGAAATTTCTCTTTTCAATAAAGTTTTTCACAACCATATTTCTTCAGGGTGTCTAAAAGTTGGCTAGTGGGATAATGGGTTAACCCTTTCCTATACAACCCCATGATTTTATGTATCAGTGATTTTATACTTTAGAAAACATTGTGGAAACAGAAATAATTGCTTGTAACAAGCAATTTTTCTTTTTCCCAAAATATTTTATACCACGTAGGATAGTTTCATTCCAAATTGTATTCAATTTTCATTGTCATCTGCAAGTTCTTTCAATTTAGACCAGTCTCAAATTTCAAAAAAAGGGAATGGGTTAAATATCCCCTTGACTCAACATTTCTTGATGTGTAGTTATTTTGCCATTATCAGTATTAAATTCACAGCACCACTCTTTTTATACTTTAGGCCAGAAGATACGCAGAGTCCCTGGACAATGCTGCATGGACCAATCAGTTTGACAACACTGCCAATCGTAAAGCTCATTTTGTTACTACGGGCCCAGAAATCTGGGAAGACACAAGTGAGTTAGTGGTCATAATCATATAATTCAATTAACCCTTTCCTGTATAATCACTGGTTTTTACGTCCATGCAATTTTATACTTAAGAAAATATTTTGATAAAAGAAGAAATTGCTTGATACAAGCAATTTCTTCTTTTATCACACTATTTTCTATCACATAGAATGGTTTGGTTTAAAATTGCACTCATTTTTCATTGTTGTCTGCAACATGTTTCAAATTGGGCCAGTCTAAAATTTTGAGAAGCAGGAAAGGGTTAAACCTTTGTCGTACACTTTGTCAGAGTATTGATGTGTTGTCTTGAAATATAACATTCTTTTGAAAGAGCAAGTAGATATGATTAACCCAGTGACGCTTTTGGGCGCCCTGCAAGAAAAATTATATGGAAAACATTGTGTAAAATGAAGAAATTGCTTGTAACAATGTTTTCTATCCAGATAGTTGAAATAATGTAAAATTACATAAACTTTAAATTGTTTTCTGCAATTCCTTTCAATTTTGACCAGTCTGAAATTTTGCTTTCTGGTAATATTAGTTCCTTTCCTTGATAGGCATGTTACTAATCAAGGCCGGATTTCCCAAAAAGGCTGTTAACCAATTCCCATACAGCAAAATTTTAGACTAAACCAAATCGAAAGAAGTTGTAGAAGACAATTTAAGGTTAATGAAATTATGGATTTTTTTAAATTTCTAGGAAGAAAACAATGTCGTAAATGAAAAAATTGCTTGTAACAAGCAATTTCTTCAATTTCCACAATGTTTTCCAAAGCCTTTTTCCTTCCGGGCGTCTAAAGGCGTCACTGAGTGGGAATGGGTTAAAGATGGGGATGATGTTTCACAAACACATTTTACTGCTTCTTTGAAAGTGCCATAATGCATGAAATGAAATTGTTGAAAATGGCATAAATATTTCACAGAATTTCTTTAACATAATACCAGATGACCAATTGTTAGACTGGTCTAAGTACAAATAAGTTGCAGACAAGAATTTTTAGTTGATAAGACTTTGAAATGTTACACATTTTGGGTTGAAAACATTAAAGAAAATGAAGAAATTGCTTATTACAAGCAATTCCTTCATTTCCCTCAATGTTTTCTTAAGACTTGTAAAAAGTAGGATAGTGTGAAATAGGTTAATCAATAACTTTTTTAAGAATTTCATCAGATTTTCCTGAAAGTTAGGTAGTATCATAAATATGATATCTAGTTGGTATTATACTTGTTTTCTAAGACGGTAGTAACTCATGATTCCATTACAAAATGGCAAAACTTTTAGACTAATCCAAATTCAAAGGAGTTGCAGACAACAATTTAAAATTTATGAAATTTTAGATTTTCTCAATTTTCTGGAAAGAAAACATTGTGGAAAATGTTGGAAGCAAGTTTCTTCATTTTATACAATGTTTTCACAGTGTTTTTCTTGAGGAGCATCAAAAGGCTTTGTTGTGTGGGATGGGTTAGACGACTTATATATCCGTTTATGCTACAACTGGGTAAACTCATTACCAGATAACAATATTTTATCTTTGTCTAGGTCAAACGCAGTTTTAGATGATATTTTCAAGTGTATATAGTTTGAGAAATTTGTATTATTCAGGTTGAAAATAATGTGAGAAAAGAATAAATTTACAAGCAAATTCTAATTTTCCCTCTGTGTTTTCTTAAATTTTCTTAAATGAATATTCTTCAGCGCTTCAACATACAGGATTATGCTTTAATTTATTTTCATAATTAAGGTATATCATAGTGGCTCTAACCTACTCCCACACAATGAGACTTTTTGATGCTCCTCAAGCAAAACGATTGAGAAAACATTGTGCAAAATGAAAAAATTGCTTGTAAGAAGGAATTTCTTAATTTTCTACAATGTTCTCTATCCAGATAGTTGAACAAATCTAAAATTTCATTAACTTTAAATTGTCGTCTGTACCTTCTTCCTATTTGGACCAGCCTAAAATTTTGCTGTCTGATACTTGGTTAATGAAACATCCTCATTTCTGATGTGTGCAATATTTATTTTTCAGAAGGCAAAGTGAATGCAATAGTATTTGGTACTGGTACAGGCGGCACATTGGCAGGTAATTAAATGCTTTATGAAGAATCAACAAGATTTCTTTATGGGTTTATCTCATAATGATTTCTCTGATAGAGAAGACGTAAAGTAATTGTAAAAGTTACAACTTCAATGTTTTGGGTTGATTTTTATCCCGTCATCATTTACTTTGAATGTCCGAATAATTGAATTTTAGTTTCATCTATCAAGACTCAAGTAAATTGATTGGTTGAATTTTTAGCTTAACTGGTTAAAAGCTAGCAAGGTATTGTCGTGTCTGTCCATGCATCCTTCTGTCTGTGTGCCCGTAAACTTTTACTATAAAAATTTTCTCCCCAGAAAGTACTGAACAGCATTTAATTGAATTTCGCAGAAATAGTCCTTAGGTGCCCTTTTCTTAGATTAATTCAAAGAATTTTTTTATCTGAGGAAAGCATGGCTATGATAGGCAGGGCTAAATTCCATATATGGATAAAACTTTGAAACTTCTTCTCAGAAATCAGATGATTGATTTCAACCAAATTTTGCTGGAATGATCCTTTGGTGACATTTTTTTTTAAATTTTCACCAAATCCCACTCAAGCCCTTCTTTTTAAGCCCCTTAAGAAAAAAAAACTTTGGAAAACATTGTGGACATAAAAGAAATTGCTTTTTTCAAGCAATTTCTTCTATGTCCACAATGTTTACTACCCCAAAGACAAAGAATTTTAGAATTACATCACTATAAAATTGTCGTCTGCATCTTCTTTCCAATTTGACCAGTCTAAAATTTTCTCGTGTGGGAATCAGTTAAAATATCGCAATGGGATGAAAAGTGTGACTTTAATGCGTTGGCATCTGAATGTGGTGCTCTTGTTTTACATTTAAAATAGTTTTCTGTTGTGCCAGTATAATAGATAGATATCTAATTTTCTTGTTTGTTTCTTGCATGTGTAAATAATTTGTGATTTGTAAATGAAAGAGAATAGTTTAATGTTAATTTCATCTTTCAAAACTATTGCATTCTGATTGGCTGAAAAAATACATTTCATACCAACATGATTCAAAGATTTGTTGTGATATTTTGTCTGTAGTTGATGCAAAAGTCCATCAGCCAGTGTCTGTAAACTTTTACTTTGAAAATCTTCTCAGAAAGAATTTGACAGGTTTCAACCAAATTTCACAGGAGTGATACTTTTTGGATTACCTTTTATCAAGTTCATGCAATGAAATTTGATTGGATAAATACATAACTTTCATGGTTGGGGCTAATTACCATAATGTTGTATAGTGAGCACTTTAAAAGTCTTCTTAAAAAAAGTAAATGGATTTCAACCAAATTTCACAGGAATTGGTCTTGGGTGACATAAATCATGAAAATTGAATAACCCAAAATGAAAGCTTTGAATCAAAAAAAGATTTCCAGGAAATGATGTGAGTTCAATGGATGATAATGTTTATGTTGTAGGTACAGGTTTATATCTAAAAGAAAAAAATCCCAAAGTCCATGTCGTATGTGCAGATCCTCAGGTGAGTTCTTGTAGTTAGTAGTTGTTGCTAAATTTACTCACTTTAACACATTAACAAACAATCATCCATTTTAAAACACTTGAAAAAGAGATTGGAAAACCCTGTGGGAAAAGAAAACAATAATTGCATGTTTTTATCAATTTCTTTATTGACCTTAAGGTTTTCTACTCAGAAAGACAAAAATAATCAAAACATTATAAACTAAAAATTGTGTTGTAAACCACATTTTGTCTGTGGATCAGTCTTATTATTGGTTTCTAATACTTGGTTAACCCTAAGCCCACAAACAAGATCTAAGACTAGTGTAACTTGAAAGGAGTTACAGACAATGATTCATTGTGTGCTACAGTGGAAAACATAAGAAAAGGGGAATCTGCTTGTTACATGCAGTTTCTCGATTTCACATAATCTTTTCAAGGGCTATTTATCACAAGCATCTGTCAATGGAGGTTAATTGGTAATAACTAAAGTCTCTACCTCCCAATAGAATTTTAGACTAGTCCATCTTTGTTTTCCCAAAACGTCTATCTAGCCTTATTTCCAAAAAGCAGGGTTGTGTAGTCTGGATAACTTATGATAGAAACATTGTATGACAGGTAATGAAAAATGCACTAACTTGTTAACCTTTGTCATGCTGATCCCAGAATATTCCAGCTTTGACAATGGCTTTGGCAGGTGTATAGACTAAGATCAGCCTGTAAGACGTGCAGTCTGATCTTAGTCTCTACTACCTGCTTATCGTTGTTGTTTTGAGTGAAATCTAATTATGTCAAAGTTTTCAAATGTAGTGAAAAGAGGAAAATATTTAGCAGGATTAGGGTTAATCTTGAGTCAGTACTTGCAGATGAGAATTGCTTGAGTCATAGCAAAATAATGCTTTAAATCTTAGTTGTGTACTCCTGTTCAGTCTGTCTGTCTGTATGTCTCTGTTATGTCATTTGGACAGAATTTGATTAAATTATAATTATTTCCAGGGAAGTGTACTATATAACTGGTTTACCAAAGGCAAGCTAGAGAGAACAGATGGCAGTTCAATTACTGAAGGTATAGGTCAAGGTCGTGTGACGGAGAATATGAAAGGAGCACCCGTTGATGATGCATTAGCCATACTAGATAAAGATGCTGTAGAGATGGTGAGTGCTAAGGGTATAAGTCAAGGACATATTACAGAGAATATTAAGGGGGAATCTGCAAATCTGCAAAAATCGCATTTGTGAGGGACCATTTTCAGATCTTTTGATTGAATTAGACCTGCAGTTTATAATTTGAACACAAGTTTAGGACAGCAGTGGTTAGAGGAAATATATGACAAATGAGTAGAGCTCCACAGAAAGTGTATGGAACACAAAGGTTGGTAACTTGGCAAAAGAATGACATTGTGTACATGACGTTGTGATACTTTTGGCCAACAAGCACTCACTAGTAAGCTAACTTTTGGCATTTCTTCAGTAACTTTTGGAGATATAAACTTTAAATTTAACCATAGAGTAAACATTTTATAAAATAAATTTTTTTATCAATATAAGTTAACTATTTCATTAAATATAAACGCTCTCCCACTTTTTCTGAGATAACCCTCAGATTTATATAATGATTTTCAGGCACATCCATAAACTGAGAAATACTTAATCTGAATGAAAACAAGTCTGTTTAGTTTACATTGCACTGTCTTGAGTCAAAGAGTAAGCACTGTTTTATTAGCACCAAATTCATGTTTCTTCAATAAGATGTTTACAAATAAAACACTATCATGAAGTCTTCCATAGTAGGTTTTCATCAGTAATTGTGAAAAAAATTGATGCCACTTAATTATTTTCATGCGTGATCAAATCTATTCTAGAATTTCATTAAAGTCAAAGTGCCAAAAGAACAAGATGCACTTGTTGTTGGTCAAAATATCTTTTAAAAATCAATTCCTTAAGCAACTCTGATTTTTTAAATCAGAGTTGTTTAAGGAATTAATGTTTAAAAGATTAGACAAGCAGGTGGAGTTGATCTAGATCCAATTTCACTTATATGTTGATCTTTGTACACCTTCTGTTAAAACAGGAATATTCCAAGTTAAGCATTTTTAACCCTTTCCTGTTTTTAGCTCACCTGACCACATAGTGGTCATGGTGATCTAATGAGATCTGGCTGTGTCAGGTGTCGGTTGTCCATTGTCCATCGTTATATACCTTATACCTATAGGTCACATTTTTGGTTTAGGTAGAGAATGGAACTAGTTTGCTACATGTTGTTTGTCACACATTTCCCCTGTTTTATAGCAAATTGGAACTTCCAGTCGGAGCTCTTCAGGCATACATTTATCTAAGCTTTCTATCGCACTTTAGGGTGCCGTATCTTTTACAGGTATGGCGGGTATCGGGGAAAAGCTATGTCGAGGGATTTTAAAGGAACTTAATTTATTACCAGTCAACAAAACTATAGACTTGTCCAAATTCACAGCTGGTGCAGACGCCAATTTCCAAATGACAGAATTTCAATGATTACTGTTATTCTACTTAGAAAATGAAGACTGAATAGCTTATAAAGGGTACAAATGCCTTGAAACTTGGTCAGATATTTGTCTACATGATATCTCGGACAAGTTCGAAAATAGGTCATGTTGGGTCAAAAACAAGGTTGTTAGGTCAAATCTTAGAAAAACCTTGTTTGCACTCTAGAGGTCATTTTTTCTGCTCAAATGTCTTTAGAATTGGTCAGAATCTTTGTTTAGATGATATCTTGAAAATTGGTCATGTGGGGTCAAAACTAAGTCACTTGGTCAAATTTTAGAAAAACCTTGTGTGCACTGTAGAGTCCCATATGTTAGTATCAAATGTCTTGATAGTTAGTCAGTATGATTGTTTCTATGAACTCTTT
Organism: Fragum fragum; assembly: GCA_946902895.1. Lineage (NCBI taxonomy): Eukaryota > Metazoa > Mollusca > Bivalvia > Cardiida > Cardiidae > Fragum > Fragum fragum. The sequence goes on along the minus strand of OX336366.1, from coordinate 81,202,978 downwards.
CATATTCGATATTTGGTCACATGGTTAATAAAGTAGGTCACTATGTCATTTCTTATGAGAACAATCCTTTCTATAAAGTCACTATACTTCTGGCATAGATGTCTTGAAACATTATAAGAATGTATTTCTAGTTTAAATTCTTATACAAGACTGGTAACAAATCGTCTTTTCCACAATCTTTTATCAAGTATAAAATCACAGCAACATAAAATCCCAGGTTAGTACAGATGGTTTAAGCCCAATATAAGTCCTTCAGTAAGAGGTTGTGTAACCTCCAAGATCAATTATACTTTCATCTAGGATATCATTTTTTTACCAGCATTCTCATTAGCAGATAAATTGACTAATCACTGGCTCCGCTTACTTACTCGATGGGCCCCTCCAATTGACTCCTATTTCCATTTCGATTTTAAATGGTGTTATTTTGCAAAATTTATGGCCAGAAGCATGTAACATAAAAAGTAGAATTGTTTATGGCGACCTAAACGTTGTAACTACAGTTTGAAAAGCTGTAGTTAAGACATTTAAGTTGCCAAACCAACAAAATGCTTCTCATGAATAGTGGCCATGTTGGAGTTCAAAGTTAACTTCCAGTCTAAATAAATGATTTCATTGGTCGACTGATTATTTCATTGACAGCTGTGATTGGTCAATTGACATATTGTTTCCTACCCTAAAACCTTCATGTTGTTTGCATGTGTAACAATCATGTCATACAATTTTAGACAGGTGAGTGTGAAATGTAACTGATGGCACTGTATTAATAGAATGACATTTTTGCAGGCATGACAATCCCGCAACGACTGGTAGAATTATAATGATAATTCTAATAATTCTAATTAGAATGAATAATGATTATAACTTATTTTAATGAACCTACCAGGGCTCTGCAGACTCCCAGAATTTGGGGAGAAGTCACTTCTCATTAGTCTGAGAATTGGGAGAAGTTTTTCAAAATGGGGAGAAGTGGTGAGACTTTCAGGAGAAGTGGATCGTGTTAAAAATTAAGTTTTTGTGCGTATTCCTCAATTCTATCAGAAAATAAAATAGCTTTACAACCAAGTAGTTGCATTTTATATTATGTATCATGCAATAAAACATAGAAAATACTGCTTATCCTTTCAGTCCTCAATAAAGATCTTATTCCTGTGGACAAATACTTTTGTATTTTTTTTTTTTTTTAGAATTCAAGAGTTTGATTCTGAATTTATTTTTTTTAATATTTCATAATAGATTCATATATGATAAAAAAAAAGTCAACTAATGAAAAAAATGCAAATAGTGTATAGGCAGTCTGAATGAAATGAGTAGTGTTTCTATTTGAAGCAGAAAATGAGAAAATATTTTATTGTTACTTATGTAACAACTTGTATTTAATCAAACTGGTACAAATTGAAAGAATCTAAATAAGACATTTCACAGTGAGCTTAAATAAGAAAGAAGGTGCCAAAGAGGGTAGAAACGTGGGGAAAGGATAAATTGCTTGCTGCAAACATTTCCTCCTTTTTCCACAGTTTCCCATAAAAACATTTCAAGCTGTCAAATTGAGGGATTGTGTGGTAATGAGTTAAAGTCTGTGCACTTTACCTGATAACATATAAATGGATAAAAATTGTCATTAATTGGTCAAAAAAGGTCCTCTGTGATTAAGTCAGTTATAGTGTGTAAAGGGTAAGGGTTACTGCTGAGTACACAAAACCAGACTCTGTACATGCAGAGGTTTAAAGTTAACACAGGATAATTTGCTCCATTTTATAGGATTACATGTTATTTAAAGGAATTATTACCAACACAAGTAAGTGAAATTTAGTTTTTGGATAGGATGTATCATAACAAAAATCTCAGGAAAAGACCGTAGAGGCCTTATTGTTTGCCATAATTTTCTTCACTTGTTACAATTAAAGCAGATAACTCAAATTGAAGGATTCTAATGAAAAATGAATTTACTCTATGTAGATTTTCGGCAGAATTATTTTTCATCAAGATTTCAAATTTTTAAAAATATTTTTACTTCTGGTAAATGACACGGTGTCCGTAAACGTCGGCCATTATTCTCATTATGTGAAAGTAAGCAACAAATCTCGTAGACTGATGATAACTTAATTTACAGAAATAATTAAAGCTTAAGAAGGGAAAGGATTTTAAATAAAGATGTCTAGTGCCAAGAGTATTTACACAGTATTGCCGAAATCAGTCAGCGTAGGTGAGAATGAAGCAAGCATGTTGACTATTAGCTGCCAGAACCTACCCCTCTTTCTGATAATCTGCTGGCCTCGCGACTACGGTATCGGTACACGCTTGATTTACGATCAAAGGGCTTTCGACGGACAGTTGTATAATTGCACACTGTCCCCTACTTTTATAGCCACTGGGCCAGAGTTATCACCTATCGTATCCAGGCGACTTCCCGAAAATTCCAGGCGACTTCGACTTCGCTTTGATCAGCAAATCAGGCGAAGTTTTATGAAACCAGGCGACTTTTTCGCCTGAGTCGCCCACTCTGCAGAGCCCTGAGTCCTACACATTTGGTTGCCCAATCTACCATGTGGGACTTTAAATATACATACAAACCAATTACACATAACATATCATCAATCATTTTATACACAACAATCATACAAATTTTTTCAATGTCTGGTTCATTGCTTAAACATATATAGTTGTTATGGTATTACTTTGAAAACATTAGTAGATGATAAATTAATCATAGATATGGTACCAAACATCAAGAATTTGACAATCATTTCAATCACAATTCTGCCAATCACAGGCAACAGCATACAGTGTTTAATTTGGTAGTAATCATGGTTTTCCAATCTGCGATTGATCGATCTTTAATAAAAAGCATTCAAACAATAGCTGTCATTCATTCCAATAATTAACATCGCCATTTTAGTCATAGTTATTAATATTTTTAGCTTGGCTTTTTTAGGAGAAACCCGAGGTATTGCGATAGCCTTGGTGGTGTTGTTGTTGTTGTCGTCGTGTGAAAACTTTGACATTTGTGATATCTCTGGTTGTACCAAAGGTTTCACTTGAAATTTTGCGCACTTGTTCACTATCAAAGGAGCTACCTATTCTTTCAAGGGGGATAATTCTAGGTGAATTTCGTCCAATATCCAGCACCCAACAGCCGAGCGTAGGCACCAGTAGGCGGTGCTCTTGTTGATTGAATTAATTTCTGTGGTTTAAATCTTTAGGTTGATAATAATAATTTCGTGTTAGTTGATTCCTAATGTTGTAGTAATTGAATGAAGCGTTTCATTGATTGAACGGTTGTGTCTTGCCCAGGAAGCATTCAATCTTTCAGAATGGAAAAGCAATTATTCGTTCACAATCGTGTAGTGTGTAGCGTTCAATCACTTTCCAATCAAATTGTCAAATTCTCAATGTTCTGTACTGTACTAGAGCTCTGCTTTGAATGACATGAAAATACTGTTGAAGGAAAAGCTTACTGTAATTATAATTCTTCTTATCTTCCCCAGCATTGAAAGATCTGGGGCATATTGTCTTATCATTTTCTGTTTTTCCATCTTTCATTCTTTCAGACTGTCTGTCTGCAAAAATTAAAAAACTTAAAATTTGCAATTACCTAAAACCTACTTAACCCTTGTCATGCTGTATAAATTACCTTATTGAAATGCTGTCAAATCAAAGAGCTGAGAGCACTGATAGAAGTTGTTGTTCAAGAATCAATATTTCTTTTAGAAATCAATTTCATAAGCAATTCTGGCAGGAAAAGTACAAGCAGGAGGTATAGACTAAGATCAGCCTGCACATAAGTGCAGTCTGATCTTAGTCTACACCTCCTGCAAAACCCGGAATATTCCGGGCTCAGCATGACAAGGGTTAAGATACAATTCTCATACATAGCATGATGATAGATCTTATTGATACACATCTGAAGATACCAAGGTTGAGGACATTTGACAAGATCAAGGTCATTTGTCAAGGTTAATTTTGTACAAAAACTTAACCAAAAAACTTAACGATTTCAATTAATTAAGCTTATTCAAGATACGATGCTCACATTTGGATTGATGATATCAAGGTCAAAATCATGTGACAAGGTCAATTAAAGGACACTTATTAAGAATACATCTCCAAAAAAAGGATGGTTAGGGGGCATGGTGTTTCACAAAAGCATTTTGTTTCCGGCAAAGAATTAGTCATCCTAGTAAGAACCTGTATTATAAAAGAGGTCATCATTTTCCCATAAATAAATCATCATTAATAAGTATGTTATATAGAGATATTGAATGAGAGGTCAATGAATACCATCTCTATTAACTTTTATCAGACCACAACATTCTAGACTCGTCCAAATTGAAAGGAGTTACAAACAACATTTTAAATTAGCGTCTATTGGAAAACAAGTGCCAAATAGGGTAGAAAGCATTGTGAGAAAGGGAGACATTTGTTGTTAGAAGTTATTTACCACAAACTTTCCCATAAGTGTATTTCTTGTCAGAAAGCTTCATTGTATGGAATTGAGTGAAACAAGACATCTATTATCAGTTAAAAGTGAGGCAATGCTGAGTTTTTATCTGTTTTAGATGACATGTTTAATAGAATTTGTATTTTAGGAACACAAATTTGATATTCTATTAATGATATGACAATAATTTTTTAGATATATTGATAGTATTCTAAAAGTATAATTATCCCCCGCCGTTTCGGCAAAGGGGATATAGTAATGGTCTCTGTCCGTCCTTTCGTCCTTCCGTCACTAAACTTATCTGGAGCATATCTCTGAAAGTATTATTGCTATCAACTTGAAACTTCATAGGTCAATAGATCTAATTGAGGAGAAGTGCAGTGCACAAGAACCACAACTCTTGCTTGCATTTGGAGTTATTGCCCTTTGTTGTTTTTAAGACTAAGATTTTGTCCGGAGCATATCTCTGAAAGTATAAAAGCTATTAACTTGAAACTTCATAGGTGGATAGATGTCATTGAGGAGAAGTGCACTGCATAAGAACCACAACTCTTGCTTGCATAATTTTGGAGTTATTGCCCTTTGTTGTTTTAAAGACTAAGATTTTGTCCAGGGCATATCTCTGAAAGTATAATAGCTATTAATTTGAAACTTCATAGGTAGATAGAACTTGTTGAGGAGAAGTGCAGTGCACAAGAACCACAACTCTTGCTTGAATAACTTTGGAGTTATTGCCCTTTTCTGTTTTGAAGACTAAGATTTTGTCTAGAGCATATCTCTGAAAGTATAATAGCTATTAACTTGAAACTTCATAGGTGGATAGAACTTGTTGAGGAGAAGTGCAGTGCACAAGAACCACAACTCTTGCTTGCATAATTTTGGAGTTATTGCCTTTTGTTGTTTTAAAGACTTAGATTTGTCCTGAGCATATCTCTGAAAGTATGATAGCTATTATTGAACTCATTGAGAAGAAATGCAGTGCCTAAATCCAACTGGCTTCAGTTAACTATCAAGCTTTTTAGGTGGGGGATTGCCATGTCCGACATGGCTCTTGTTATTTTGGATATTCCATGAAACATATAGCTCTGTTGCTGAATGATGTCATTACACAACCTCGTTTTCATCATAAAGAAAGCACATTTCCATAAACTTCAGGTCACTTCCATAGCTATATCACTAGTTTAATATCACCATGTAATATTACTAGTGTTATATCACTAGAGTAATATCAAAATATTGAAGGGGTTTATTTCACTCCTGCAACATAGACCTTGTTTTATACTACTCAAAATGTGTTTAGGATCACCTTTTCGTTTAATGACTTAACCCATTCCCACTCAAGAAAAATTTAGACTGGTCCAAATTGAAAGGAGTTGCAGACAACATCTTAAAGTTAATGAAATTTTGAGTTTTTTCAACTTTCTGTGTAGAAAACATTGTGGAAAATGAAGATATTGCTTGTGACAAGCAATTTCTTCATTTTCACAATATTTTCTAAAGCTGTTTTCTTTTGGGGCATCTAAAAGCATCACTGAGTGGGAATGGGTTAATGTCAAAAACAAATCAACTCAAAAAGCTTTTTTTCTATGAAGATAGAATAATATTTTGATGACCTTTTTGCAAAAATGCCGATTTGGCACATATACTAAGTACAATACAGACTCGCAGACAGCAGACGGAAATTCTATTGTTAGACTTGTACAAAATACTTTGTCACACATAAATATATTACAAAGCATATTCTTAAATAGGTTCACATATAAATATTCACATTCTTTGAATAATCACATGAGGTTTAATGAGTTAGGTAAGAAACGGAAACAATACCAAAATCAATTGATTTAACTTACACAAATGCAGCGTATTATCATTTTGTTGATTTCAATTTCGTCTGTACAATTAAATTCTTATCTATTACACAAGCCTGTGTAAAACATGAATCTTGTTTACATATTTTCGCTTGGTTATTTGTTTTACCTTGACTTCTTATTGCTTTACAGTTGAAATTTAATGGTTTGAATATATACATAGTTTTAGCGTTTTTCAAGTGGAGATGTGATCTGACATTGGATTAGTTTAACATATTCTAATGGTTATGAGAACGGCATTCGTTTTTGTGAAAAGATTTGTTGACAAGGACCTCAGGGAAAGACATACACTCTAAAATGTGTTTCTGTTTGCTTTGTATCCTCATATGCTTTAGCAAATGTTTTAAAAAGCTATCACAAATTTTAGATTGATTTCCATTTTAATACGGCAGATAGATGTTTAAGACGCCATCTTAGTAAAGATCAGCTGAATAGGGGCATTGGGATGCTTCATTCTCGGTTATCCCAAAGGCATATTTCAATGTCCTTAGAGAGTACCAGAGTGTTGTTTCCAGAATGTGGAATCGGTTTAATATGACTGGAAATGTTAGGCATTTGCAAGTTGGGGGCAAAAACACTCACCAATTTTACATGCCTGGTTACGTAGGGACTTCAAGAACACTACAGGTGTGCGCATAAGTACCCAAACCATCAGAAATAGGTTGCATGATGCTGGCCTGAGGTAAGGACAACCTGCAATCTGGATTCTGTCAACCTGTTTGTAGACGAGTCCAGGTTTGTTTGGACTTTACTGATGGAAGGGCTGGGGAGAATGCCAAATGAGCATTTTGCTTCAGTTTGTGTTGCAGAACATGATCGGTTTGGCGGGGGCTCAGTCATGATTGGGGGGGAGGGAATAATTGATCGATTAAAAACAGACCTCCAAGTCATTGACAACAACACATTGACGGCACTTAGGTACGTAAATGAGATCTTGGATGTTAATGTTTGCCCATATGCATGTGCACATGCATATATAGCTGGCATCCCTTATCAGTATTTCGACAATCGTCCAACATCACACGCTGTTAAAGTGAAAAATACTTTTAGAACTTTGGAAATACTCAGTTTCTTTATTTTCCTTTTAGCACTGAAATTGTTGATTTTTAACCCCACTGGCTGAAAGCCAGCGAGTTATTGTCATGGCGTTGTCATGTGCATGTGCGTCCGTCTGTCTGTCCATTCGTAAACTGTTACTTTAAAAATCTTCTCCTCACAAAGTACTGAACAGAATTCAACCAAATTTCACAGAAATGATCCTTTTGTGACCCTTTATCAGATTCCCTTAAAGAATTTTGATCAGATGACAAACGTGGCTTTAATGGGTGGGGCTAATTCTATTTATGGTGACATTATAAAAAATCTTCTTCTAAGAGACCAATTGATGGATGGGCAAATTTCCATATATGGTGAAACCTTTATCTTCTCAGAAACCAATTGATTAATTTGAACCCAATTTTACAGGAATGATCATTGGGTGACCCTTTATCAGATTCCTTTTAAGATTTGATTGAAAGAAAAACATGGCTTAAATGGGCTGAGCTAATTTCCATAAATGATGAAACCTAAAAAAATCTCCTTTTAAGAAACAAATTGATGGTTTTCCACTTAATTTTATTGGAATGGTCATTTGGTGATCCTTTATCAGATTCCTTCAAATAATTAAGAACGGGTGAAAAATATGGCTTTAATGGGTAGGACTAATTTCCATAATTTTATGGTGACATCATCAAAAATCTTCTTCTAAGAAACCAATTGATGGATTTAAACCAAATTGAAAAGGAATGCTCATTGGATTACCCTTTATCAGATTCCCTCAAAGAATTAAGATTTGATGAAAAATATAATGATAATGGGAGGGGCTAATTTCTATATATCGTGAAAACTTTGAAAATCTTCTTTTCAGAAACCAATGGATGAATTTCAACCAAACTTCACTGAACTGATCCTTGGGTGACCTTTTTTCAGGCGCATTCAAAGAATTTTTGATAGGGCAGAAACTATGGTTTTAATGGATTGGGCTAATTTCTATATATGCTAAACATTGAAAACCTACAATCTTCTCAGAGTACAAACAATTATAAGTTTTCCACAAAATTTAACAAAATCTCTAGGGACTCCTTGTCAGATTCCCTCATGAAATATGGCCCAGATGAAAATGATTGCTTAAGGGGGGAGGGGGGGGGGCTTGTGTCCGTATATGATATAGCGAAATTTTGAAAACCTCATTCTTGCCAACTGCAGGATGGTTTCAAATTTCTAAGGAATTATAAGTAAATTCAGGTCTGTGGAGCGAATCAGGCGCTCAAGCATCTCTAGTTAACCATTACGTCTTTTGTTTCAGCCTAACTTCAACATAACCCCGAAAAATTCAATCTTTAATACCTAAAACACTTATTTTCTAAATACTTGTACAATTTCCTCAAGATACAAAAATATTTAACTAGATAAAAAGGGATTCATAACAAATTTGGAAAAGTATAAATCCATTATGGTATTAAATTTGTTCCCATGAGATGCTTACAATTCAGGTGCTTCCCCTTTTGATGACATCTCTACAAATATTCTGTAAAGATGTAATTGTATACACTCTTAACTGCATATTTCCTAATAATGAAACACAAAAATAGCTCTGTTTTTAATTCAGAAACATATTTTACAAAAAATTATTGACTTAAGACATGAAGAGAATACTTTTTTCTTTTCATGGAGGCATGGACCAAAAAAACTATTCACACTGTATGAATACTCGAAGTGGATTCATGCATAAGTGTGATTAGGTTTCTCAGTTCATACCTCCATGAAAGGAAAGATTATTATCTTCATTTCTTATAATTTAATATTATCTTAGCGAAAAAAGCAAAAACTGTACAAATTGATACTTTTTATATGGAACTGTTTTTTTGCGAAAGCATACAAAATGGCTGCATACTCAAAATTTTGTTCATGGAGGTATGAATTAATTTTTCAACCAATAAGAACGCCCGTTTTTTATAGACGAAACTAAAACTTAAATTATAATCCAATGATCATTAAACCTTGTCATGCTTAGCCTAGAATATTTCTGTTTTGGCAGGTGATATAAAGATCAGCCTGCACATATGTGCAATCTGATCTTAGTTTACACCTTCTTTTTGACGCATTGAAGTCAGCGTTGTTTATAGCATTATTTGTAAACAAATATTATGAAACATATTAAGTGTTTCAGTCCTTTGATTTTAATGTAACTACCAACAAGAGTTCATTCAATATGACAAGGGTTAAAGCATTACCAGACAACAAAACTTAAGATTTATCCAAATTGAAAGAAGTAGCAGATGACGATTTCTAGTTAAATTTAAAAAAATCTTTTGTCTTTTTGCAAAGAAAACATAGATAATGAAGAAATTGCTTTTAACAATTATCAATTCAAATTTTGCACAAAGTTTTCCAAAGCCTTTTTCGTAGGGTATGTCAAAAAGCCTTATTGTGTAGGAATGGGTTAGCTGTAAAGTGTGTGTTTACACACTCCGTAATATTCATGTTCATTGATTTTATGTAAACAACATTAGAGTAATCCACATAATTATAATTTGACTTCCTGACATTGTGGTTTTGATTTTATAATAAGTGAATATATTGATCATATTAGATATATATTTGAGTTACAACAGTTGACATTCTGATGATAATTGATCAATTGCTGGCTCTGCCTTCTTACTTGATTGGACTACCCTTTAACCCATTCCCACTTAGTGACGCTTTTAGACACCTCTTTTGAAAACATTGTGGAAAATGAAGAAATTGCTTGTCACAAGCAATTTCTTCATTTTCCACAATGTTTTCTACCCTAATAGTTGAAAAAAATCTAAATTTTCATAAACTTCAAATTGTCGTCTGCAACTCCGTTGAATAGGACCAGTCTTAAATTTAGCTGTGTGGTAATGGGTTAACTCCACTGGAAGTTCCACTTTTTTTGCTAAATTCTTGGCCAGTAGGACGTAACAGAAAAGTAGAATGGTTGGTTTGTGACCTAAACATGAGCAAGCTGGGCTGAATGAATGATTTGATTGGTAGGTTGATTCCTTGATTGACAGCTGCAATTGGTCAATAAACTTCAACTGCATGCAAATTTAGTTCGCACCGCTAAGAATCAAGATTTTACCATCTGCCACTTTTGATATGGTTGTATGACATTAAAGCTCCTTTAGGATTGCACGTAATGTTTCATGAAACAGCTGTGTAAATGACCTCTGTCTTATGAGTGTTGACCATTGAAAGGCAGGCTATGGTTATGTCTTGATGACTGCCATACATTCATCTCTGTGTGTCACCTTAAATCTATTTCATGTGGTAAACTTTCTTGCAATTGTGTGTTTGATCTCATTTATGTTTCGCATCATACGGTCTATCCTGCCATGTAAGATCTTTCTTGTTAGGCTAGCAATCTCCTGTTATTGGTTAACCCACTCCCACACATTCACACTTTTTGATGCCTCAACAAATAATTTCTTTATTTTCTATGTTTTCTAATTAGAAAGATAAAGAAATCTAAAAATTCATGAATTTTAATTTTTTGTCTGCAAATTCTTTCAATTTGGAACAGTCTAAATTTTTGTTTTCTGGTTATTGGTTGACAGGTTAGATGGATGATATTTTGTTGTGATAGACTTTGGCATCTTCATACATTCTGTTTAATAACAAACGCAATATGTAAAAAGTACTTCCATAAGATGTTACTGAAGCTGCTATTGTCCCAAAAAATGGAATGACTTTTAAAATCTCCTCTATTCCTTCTGCAGTTATTAATAGTTGAGATATTATTGTAATACTGACAGTTTTCCAGAAGTCCAACATTCTTTTTAATGTATCATTGACCTTTTCTCTATTCTATACTTCTGGCATGAAGTGGTCATCTATTCCAAACTGGTTTCTATTATGTTCAATTTCATCTGCTATTAATTTCCAGTCAATGGAGAAGGATGTTCCAGGAATAGAAACTAGAGCTCCAGCACTTGATAACAAAGAAACCCAGGACATCCTTCGCCACAATGTGTTATATATCTCCTCAAGGACCATAGGTGTTTTGTGTCTCATATTAAGCATTACAGCATCATGCTTTTCACAGGGCATGGCATTGGCACAATCAATGAGCAATTTTGAAAAGTCTAGATATTTATGATCTATCTGATGGCAATCAATAAAGTATATATCAATATCTAGACTGTTGCAATTCGTTTCATCTTCCTTGATGTGCTTTTGTAACTCTTTTTTGCTTTCTGTCTTAATCTCTTTCAAAGCATCATTTTCTGTTTGGTTTGTTCGCTGTATTTTTTCTTCAACATTCACCATTACCTTGTTTCTGACTAGAAAAACGGGCTTTTTCATTTCATGATGTATTTTGTTATACAGCCATAAATCATCTTCTCTGAACCTCTCACTTGTAATGATGATGATGAAGTCATAAGCCTTAAGTTGAACCTTTTCATGGGAGAGGTATTTTTTCTTCCAAAAGCCTGGAGCTCCTAATCCTGGAAGATCTTACAGTTGAATTTTATTGTTAATTGGATCAGGGTACGGTGTTGCTACATCTGTTGTATGTCTTTCACCGACTGGAGCTATTTTTGTTTTTTTTGGTCCGCCATGTGTTAGTCCTCTATAAGTATTTGTAAAGGTAGATTTTCAAACACCAGACTGACCTGTTACTCCTATTTTGACTTCTGTCTCTAACCACTCAATCCTTTTTCTTCTTGCTATCTCTTTTAACTTTGATAAACCAACTTCTTTTAGTTTCTTTGCAATTTCTTCCAAGCCTTCAATAGTACCTTGATCAAACTCCATTTTCATAAAAACATTAGATCTTGGTCCTCATCAAACAAAGGAACTTGCAATGTAACTAAATTTAATAGTGTCTCACCACATTACAAACTATCAGCACTGCTATCAGTGAATGTATTTTATCTATGAATTATATCACTCTTTCCCTTATGAATAAATATCAAAGTGTAACATTTGATCGTTTTAAGCACACATGAGCACAAGGTGAGCTTTTATGACCCCTGAATGTTCCTTGTCTGTCATTTATTGTGTGTTGTCTGGTTGTTGTTAACACTTTCCTGTTTTTGGAAATTTGGACTTGTACAAATTCAAAAGGTTAGCAGATGATATTATAATGTAAGTTCAATTAAAAAGAGTAACCATCCTATAATGGAATATATTGTTAAAAAAGAATGGATTGCTTGTTACAAGCAATTTCTTCTGTTCTAAAAATGTTTTCCCTAGTATAATATCACAGGAATGTAAAAACCAGGGAATGTATCGGCTAGGTTTAACAATTCTTGAGTTGACACTCTTATGGCCACGATAATGGTTCAATCATTTTGAAATTTGCTCATAATGGTTATCTTATTGATATCCACATCTACTTTGAGTATTGTAATGGTTGGCAGGGGTCGACACTAAATTCGCTTCAGTGGGATCCCACAGGAATCCCTACCAATTACTTGATCTACATTAACTCATTCACACCCAATCCTGCCCTGCTAAGCCCAACTTGAAAAAAAAAGCTTCGGAAAACATAGTGGAAAATGAAGAAATTGCTTGTTACAAGCATTTTCTTCCTTATCTACAATGTTTCCTACAAAAACAAGCAAACAAAAAGGAGCATTTGTGGGTAGATCTATTGTACTGCAGATATATTGAAGGATCCTGACGGAATCCCTAGCCTGAGATTACTGGGGTCCCTTTTATTTTTCAGGGATCCTCAGGATCCCAGGACACTGTTAGTGTCGCCCCCTCGTTGGGTAAAAAAGTAGGTCACTATGTCAATTTGCCTCAGTCATGAACTTTCCTCAAAATATTGATCTGATTGATTGATTTGGAACAAAAGTAGGTCAGTATTTCAAATTTCTTATAAATCTAGAGGCATCTTAGCTCAATCGTTATAAAACTTGCTGACGATAATTATTTCAGTGGTACTAGGTTGATATTTAATATGCCTGTGGTTTGGTAAAAAAGTAAGTTACTAAGTTTAATCTAAGAGAAATCTTAAAAGATTTAAAAAAAATACTGACCAAAGAAATTCTTCTGTAAACAAATTCATTGCATGATTTACCATAATTGTTATCTCAGTGATTATAGGAAATTTTATAGCATAACCTACGGACCATGGGTGAAATTAGACAGTTGAATATTTTTGATATCATATTGATGATATTACATTTATGTAATAACTATACAAATGAATTCAACACTTTTGGTAGCTTTTCGTTACTGTCAAAATTACGTAATAATGCATGTAATGACATCATTTTACAAATGATATTATATGTTTCATGGAATATCATATTTCAATTAATCCTATTAAATTTTAGTGATTTATTGCCCAATAAAGGTTATATTTACAAATAGAATATAGAAGTCCTAGTCATAAAATCCTGATTTAGTAAACTAGTCATCTAAAACAGATAAAGACTCGGCGTAGCCTCGTTTTTATCTGTTTATAGACTCATTTAATAATCTTGGTATTCAATGACAACTCATTCAATATCGTCTAATTATTAGTATGGTTAACATATTGTTGTGGGTGAATTGGTGAAGAAATTTTCTGATATCATTCATGACATTTTTAGCTCAGTACTGGTACAGCCCTTACGTCGTGTGCTTTAAAAACTTGTTCAAAAACTGACATTTTCATATATCTCTACTACTGCTGTACTTAGGGACCTCATATCTTACATGTCTACTACTTGTGAAAGGACCTTTCTGCTATTATAAAGTTCAAGGTCATTGGTAAATGTCAAGGTCATATTCCAAAGGGCATCTCGTCCAGAAGCTTTGTTATTTTTCTCTACTTCTACATAAGTATTAAAGCCCCCTTGATCATTATTCTAGCTGAATTCACACCAATTCCATTTTTTTAAACATTCTGACTATAAAATGATTAACAATTCTTTAATGGCAAATATGGTCTGGATTAAATATACATGCCAAAGACATGGGACAAGAAGCTTCCTCTTATTTACAGGCCTAGGCCATGGATCAGTGACTAGTGAGGTAGACTGCCAATCATGGGGAAACAAGTTCAATCACCAGGCTTGGTGAAACATTTGACTCCTGGTGAGGTGCTGGAAATAGCTTTGCTATAACTTGATTGATTGGGGTTTAACTCCACTTTTAACAGTATTTCAGTGGCAGCGGATGGATGTTTTTTGCGGTGAGCGAGACATAGTTGTCACTATGACAAGTCGGTGTATGTGCGTTAGTACATTAGTGCGTTAGTAAGTTAGTTAGTCCATTCTTCCGAAATTGCCCGGTCAGTTACTCCTACATTTATGGATGGATTTAAAAATAACTTGGCACAATTGTTCTCCATCATGAGAAAATGTGCCATTTGAAATAATTTTTGGCAGAGTTCTAATGTCAATGTCACAGCTCAAGGTCAAACACTAAAATTGTGTTTGTCTGGACAATCACTCCTACATTTATGGATGGATTTCAAAATAACTTGGCACAATTATTTTCCATCATGAGCTGATGTGCAGTTGTCCTGGGACACCCACCTAGTTATTCTAGTGTCAGGATAACAATCCCCTGTTAGGCAAAAAATTGCTATTACCACATGTTTCATTTGTCTCTCACTGATGGAAAAATGTTAGTAACTTTCCGTGGGCAGATCAGCTTATGGCCTGAATCTAATGTTTAACATATACATGTCCTGTTGTGAAAAATGATAAAAAAAGACATGGTCAGATGCACCTAAGATATGTTTATGTACAAAAAGGTGTTTCATTGTATGAATTATATTGAATTCTCACAACACGTCCTTTTAAATATACAGCTGGTTTGCTTTAACAAAGATTTAAAAATTGATGAATTGATCTTAATTGGGTAGTACTTTTTTCTACACGATGGTAAAATCCTACTTGATTTTCAAAATAAAGCAATACTGGTGGATATCTAGACATCCACCAAAACCAATCATTCATCAGATTTTATTTTCTACTTTCAGACTTTCCGACTATTAGATGAAGAAGGATTCTTTGTGGGAGCTTCATCAGGACTAAATGTGCATGCAGCCTATCAGCTTGCTAGAGACATGGGTCCAGGACACACAATTGTTACCTGTCTTTGTGATACAGGCCAGGTAAGGAATGTGGGTGTTGTAGTGGAGGTTACTGGAAAACATTTCTGGAAAATATTCACTCTTACCCTTATCAACTTGAATCTCATATTTTGAAGAGAAGAATTAGAATGGCTGTAGAAAAGCTGTGGAAAGCATTGTTGGAAATGGAGAAATTGATTGTGACAAGCTTTTTCTTAAAATATGTTCTACATTATATGTTGGGTTTTTTTGTACATAATTTTTTTGGAACCTTTATCGTTTGGATGCAAAATATATGAGTCTGATTATTGGAGTGTTTGGACCAGTCTAAAACAGTGTTGCTTGGGAAAGGGTTGGAGGAAAAGTTTGCACTTCAAAGATCATTTTTATTATCCCCTGCTGTTTCGGCGAAGGGGATATAGTCATGGTCTATGTCCATCATTCCGTCATACATTCACTAAGCTTGTCCGGAGCATATCTCCTAAAGTATAAATGTTATCAACTTGAAACTTCTTAGGTGGATAGATCTGATTGAGGAGAAGTGCAGAGCACAAGAACCACAACTCTTGCTCGCATAATTTTGGAGTTAAGCCCTTTGTTGTTTTAAAAACTAAGATATTGTACTTAGCATATCTCTGAAAGTATAATAGCTATTAACTTGAAACTTCATAGTTGGATAGATATCGTTGAGGAGAAGTGCAGTGCACAAGACCCACAACTCTTGCGTGCATAATTTGCCCTGCGAAAGTATAATAGCTATTATCAAAATCATTGAGGAGAAATACAGTGTACAACAAGCCTAAATCTAACTGGCTTCAGTTTACTATCAAGAATGGCCATGTCGGACATGGCTCTTGTTTTCATCTGTCAGAAAAGGTGAACTGTGATTAGTTGTTTGACTCAATAGACCTCTATGAAATTATTATGCCTAAATGTGATTTATTGAAAAATTAGTTACTAAATGTGATTTGTTGAAAAATTAGTTACTTAGACCTCACCATAAAATGATGGTTAACTGTGAGTTGATGAAAAATTAGTTACATAGACCTCCATCAAATTGATGGTTGATTCAGAGTTGATGAAAACTAGTTTCAAAGACCTTCACAAAAAATGATGTTTTTGTATTTGCTGAAGAGAAGTATTATGTTATGGCCCCGGTCATCTATCTGTCTGTCCGTCCGTCTGTCTGTCCGTTAGCAATTTTTGTGTGCGCAACTCCTCCTAAACTATCCATTGGAATGAGTTGAAACTTGGCACAATTACTCCCTATGATGTTTAGTTGTGCCTAAGACCTTTGAAATTAAAATTGCTCCAGTCAATCTTGAATTATCTACCCTTGAATTGAACAAAAATTACTATGATTTGTGTGCACACATCCCCCTAAAGTATCCATGGGAATGAGCTGAAACTTGGCACAATTACTCCAAATGATGTGTAGTTATGCCTTAGACCTTTGAAATTCAAATTTCTCCAGTCATTCTTGAGTTATCTTGAATTATCTACCCTTGAATTGAACAAAAATCACTATGTTTTGTGTGCACACCTCCTCCTAAATTATCCATGGGAATGAGCTGAAACTTGGCACAATTACTCCCTATGATGTCTTGTTATGAACAAGATCTTTGAAATTCAAATTGCTCCAGTCATTCTTGAGTTATCTTGAATTGTCTGCCCTTGAATTGAACGAAATCTACCCTTGAATCGAATGAAAATCACTATCTTTTGTGTGCGCACTCCCTCCTAAACTATCCATGGCAATGAGCTTAAACTTGGCACAATTACTCACTAAGTGTCTAGTTGTGCCTAAGACCTTTGAAATTTAAATTGCTCCAGTCGTTCTTGAATTATCTACCCTTGAATTGAATGAAAATCACTATGTTTTGTGTGCACACCTATTCCTAAACTATCCATTATAAAGAGCTGAAACTTGGCACAATTACTCACTATGATGTCCAGTGGTGCCTAAGACCTTTGAAATTTAAATTGCACCAATCATTTTTGAATTATCTGCCCTTGAATTGAACAAAAATCACTATGTTTTGTGTGCACACCTCCTCCTAAACTATCCATGGGAATGAGCTGAAACTTGGCACAATTACTCCCTATGATGTCTAGTTGTGAATAAGACCTTTGAAATTTAAATTGCTCCAGTCATTCTTGAGTAATCTTGAATTATCTACCCTTGAATTGAACGAAAAATACTGTTTATTGTGTGCGCAACTCCTCCTAAAATATCAATGGGAATGAGCTGAAACTTGGCTTAATTACTCCCCATGATGTCTTGTTGTGCATAAGTCCTTTGAAATTTAAATTGCTCCTGTCAATCTTGAATTATCTGCCCTTGAATTGAACAAAATTCACTATGTTTATTGTGTGCACATCTTATCCTAAATTATTTATGGCAATGAGCTGAAATTCCCCACAATTACTCTCTATGATGTCTAGTTGTGCATAAGACCTTTGAAATTCAAATTGCTCCAGTTTTTCTTGAGTTTTCTTTAATTATCTGCCCTTGAATTGAACATAAAACCCCAATTTATCTTTTGAGCTCACTTTCTCCCTTATTTTGATTGGAAATGAACTGAATCTTGCCACAATGACTCTGTATGATGTCTAGTTGTGCTTAGGAATAGATTTTTTTTATATGTCAAGTTGTTCCTGAATTATCTGCCCTTTACTTAACAATATAGCTTAAAATTACAGGTTTTTTTATGTGTGTGCACAACTCTTCCTACAAATTATATTGGATTGAACTGAATCTTACCAAGATGTATCTCTGATATTTAGTTGAGCATAAGATTTCATAAATTCAAAAAGCTTGGGTCTGTCTTGAATTATCTGCCCTTAGATTGATTGAATTCAAATGTCATGGTCATTTTCAGCTCTGATAAACCTTAACAGTATTATTCAGGTGATAAAATCTTTCTATTGACAAAAATCATTAGCTATCATTCAAGCGCAGGCTACTGACAAGCCAAGGTTACTGACAAGCCCCTTTGCGTGTATATGCGCCGCTCTGTGAAGCTCTTGTTCTGAGTTGTTGAAAAATAAGTTGCATAGAC
The DNA here is from genome assembly GCA_946902895.1 of Fragum fragum. Classification (NCBI taxonomy): domain Eukaryota; kingdom Metazoa; phylum Mollusca; class Bivalvia; order Cardiida; family Cardiidae; genus Fragum; species Fragum fragum. Next base: position 81,184,528 of record OX336366.1, on the reverse strand, counting down.
CTCCATGAAAAGTGATGGTCAATTTTGTGTTGAAGAAAAGTTAGTTTCTTAGACTTACACATAAAAAATGGTGGTTAATTCTGATTTGGTTGAAAAGTAGTTTCATAGACCTCCACAAAAGAATGATGATGATTGCATATACAAAGCATTTTCTTCATTATCCATAATGTTTTCTATCAGGAAATTCTATCAGCTTGAGATTGTCACCTACAACTTCTCTTTGACCTGAGTCAAAATTTTTGTTGTCTGGTGATGAGTTAATACTAAACAGTAAGAAACAAAGAGAATTATTTTATTTTTCACTGAGCTTAAAAATTGCAAAGTGGATTCAAACAGAAGTGTGATTGGTTTGAAGTTTGATATTTCCATGAAAACAAATAATATTTTTGTCTTTTCTTAACAATTGTTATGCTGAACTTGGAATGTTGGACATTTAGAGGAAGATCAGCTGCTCATTAGTGCAGTCTGATTTTTGTCTGCACCACCTGCTTCTCTGTTTCAATATAGTGTAGTTTATAAAATTAATTTTCAAAAGAAATATTTACCCAATACTAGTGCATCCCTTTGAAAATTCGAAAAAGGATTCTGGTCGGCATGACAAGGATTAACACATATACCCACCACACAAATCAACTTCTTGACGCCCCTCAAGAAAAAAAGCTTTTAGAAAGAATATGGGAAATAACAATTTACTTGTTTCAAGCAAAAGAAGTGAATAAATATCACAGACTTGAAATTGTTGTCTGCAACTTCTATCAGTTTGGCCCAGTCTAAATTTTGTGGCCTGGTAATGGGTTAAATGGATGAGATACAGGACAGTTGGGCTTCCCCTATACCAGATCGGGACTTTGATATTGTTTGTTTAAAGTTTGTCTGATCAATGTTATCATTTATCTGATCAGGAAACTTTATCGCTGAAGATATGAAACATGCACTTCAAACTTGCAGTGGTTTTATATTTATGACCTATCTTGTGAAAAGGGAACATCTGGGAAGTGCAACAAGTATTGATCCTGCGAAGACTGTATAAGCTGGCCTGGTTCATTTTTAGCTTGACTGTTTTCTGAGCCCTGATGTAATCTGCATCAGCAGGATTATTGTCCAAATAGTATTGTCTTATTTCTCCATGATCACTGTATACAGGGATTTCATATTTCACATGTCTATTTGCTTGTGTCAATACCTTTCTGCTGTTATAAAGTTCAAGGCCATTGGTCATGGTCAAGGTCATATTCCAAGGGCACTTTATCCAAAAACTCTGACATTCTTCCTTTATCTCTACTTAACCCATTACCAGAGAAGAATATTAAGACTGGTTTAAATTGAAAGAAGTTGCAGACAGGATTTCTAATTGCGTGTAAATTAAAAAAAAATGACTGAATATGGTAGAAAATATTGTTGGAAAAGGAGAAAGAGCTCATGACAATATTTTCCTTATTATCATTTTACAATGGCTTCAAAAAGGTTTTTTTTGAGTAGAAATGGACTCGGTTATAAAGCACCTGCAGATGAGGCATGGCAACTGTATGTGGTGCTCCTGTTTTTCTTGTTGTAGATTTTCTCAATATAGAATAATAATTCAAAATAATTCTACGTTAATTTTAGATATACTAAGACTGATAAACCTGTGCTTGGCCCTTTCATTTCTTTTTTTTCAAGTATCCAAAATTTGAATTCCTGGATATCTACTCTTTTCATGAGCCATGCCCTAATTAGAAAGTCTATTTTTAGCGTGGCTGTTTTCAAGGTATTACAATGGCTAGGTTGTGTACAGCACATTCGTCATCCAATCTTTGATATTTTGTATTTTCTCTAGTGCTACTCAAAACACATTCACTTGTAACTCAGGATATAATGAATTTTGTTCACTATCAAAAGAGCAATATACACCAACAAGGGGGAGAACTCTAAATGCAGGTTTGAATTAATTTTGTCCCTTTTTCAACTGGAAATGCAGGTTTGAATTAATTTTGTCCCTTTTTCAACTTGAAATGCAGGTTTGAATTAATTTTGTCCCTTTTTCAACTGGAAATGCAGGTTTGAATTAATTTTGTCCCTTTTTCAACTGGAAATGCAGGTTTGAATTAATTTTGTCCCTTTTTCAACTTAAAAGTTTTACTCACTATCAAGCAATTGAATAGCTGAGCCGTGGCATGGGCGTGCTATGCTCTCATTCATTAGCTCTACTAATATGCTCTTATTTCATTTTTCTGTCCCTCTAGTATAGAGTAAAGATATCATTTCTTGCTTGTCTAGCTGTAGAAATTTTAACCAGAAATAAATTCTCTGTTAGTTGTGAAGGTAAAGTGTGTTCATTACACTACTACCCCTACTATTAAATAAAGATTTTTTCAGTTTTTAGTTAAATTTTCTCTTTCAAGGCATCTTTGAACAATTTTGTTCAACTAGATCAAAGGCAAAGGTCACATCAGGGATAAATTTGATTCACCTGTTCTACGCACTCAGAGTTCTAATTGTCACTTGTCGCAAGCAATTTCTTCATTATCCACCATGTTTTCTATCCAAAAAGGCAGAGATTTTTTAATATTTCATCAACTTAAAAGTGTCATCTGCAACATCTGTGAATTTGGACTAGTCTTAAATTTTGCAGTCTGAAAGTTGGTTAATATCAGGGGAAGCTACAAGTTTTGAATATGAACATGTAAGAAATGAGTAACCTCCCTTTAGATTGGATGTTATCTCTCACCCTCCCTGCCTAGCAAGAGTCTAAATCTCCACTGGCTAACAACCTAATGTGGTCTTAACCCTTGTCATGCTGAATAAAATCCTTTTCAGAATTATATATAAATCAAAGGGCTGAAAGCACTGGTAGTACTTCTTGTTCAGTTGCCAATTCTTTTTTTTTTTTTGAATTAAATTCATAAACAACTCTGGTTTCAAAATGACAGACAGCAGGTGTAGACTAAGATCTTTGTCTATATCTCCTGCTAAAACGCTTTACATATTTGTATGGGCTGAAATAAGATTCCTATCGACAATGATGACATTCTTACTACAATCAAAGGAAACAGGCCTTAGTGTCTATTCCTGTGTTATTACTCTTCAGGTCAATATTGTGGTCCAATCCTGCTCAAATTTTCTATAAATATCCTAATACCAGACAACAATTAAAATTTAGACTGGTTCAAATTTGAAAATGTTACAGATGATAATACTTGGTTGATGAAATTTTAAGAATTTTTGTCTTCTAGGGTGGGAAACATTGTGGATACCGGTAATAAAGAAATTGCTTTGTAACAAGCAATTTCTTCATTTCCGACAAAGTTTTCCAAGCTTTTTTCTTAAGGGGTGTTAAAAGGTAGGATTGAGGGTACGTGTGTGTTAGAAAGGGTTTTTGTGTGCTAATGAGTTAAACTTGGGTGAAGTTCTACAAAAGTTTTTAAAAGAATTTAATTCTGTCAAAAACTCTGGTTGCCGCGGCATTTGAAAATGGGAATCTTTAGTAAATTAAAAAAAAATTCTTCTCCTAAACCAGTAGGCCAATCACACTGAAACTTTGCAGGAATGTTCCTTTGGTGAAAAAATTTGTTAAAAGAATTTTATTCCGTGAAAAACTCTTGTAACTGCAGCATATGAAAATGAAAAATTTTGTAAATCTTTGTTGTTGTTTTTTTCACAGACTACTAGGCCAAAGGCATTTATATTTTATATAGAGCTTAATCATATGGTTCTTTATCAAGTTTTTAGATATTTAATCTTTGTGGTCAAAAATAGACCCACCCCTTACGTCCGAAGTTTGGAAGAATGCTTAATTAGAGCAATTTCAAAAGACTTCTTCTCTTAAACTATAAGGTCTAGGATATTCATATTTGGTACATAGCAACTAGATGGTTTTGTACTATATCACTAAAAAGTTGTCCTCCATGGGTCAAAAACCGCCCTGCAAAAGGGGTCCATAATTGGGAAAAATGCAAAATTTGAGTATGTTAAAAAAAAAAAAAAAATCTTCATTTAAGGCGGAGGGCATTTATATTTTGAGTGTAGCATAGCTTGGCTGGTATCTATCCATTTTGATCAAATAATGCCTGTAGGTTAAAAAACACCCCTGCCCTGGGTGTCCAATGTTCGTAAAAAAAATGCTTAATTAGAATAAGTTCAACAGTCTCTTCCTCCCAATCTTCAAAGTCTTAGGCATTCATATTTGGTATATAGCATAACCAGATGGTTCTCTACCATGTTAGCTAAAATCTTAATCCTGGGATAAAATATGGCACTGCCCCAGAGGTCCAAAATTTAAAATATAATGTGAAGGGCATTCATATTTGGTATATAGTATGGCTAAATAATTTTGTACTATATTGCAGGAAAATATGCTCTTAGGATAAAAAATGTCTCTGTGCCTGGCGTAAATCGCATTGAAAGAATTCCCATTCTTCAATATAGGTCCTAGAGCATTTACATTAAAAACATAGGATAATATTATTGTTATCTACCATGTTTATACCCTTTGGACATACATGACCCTTCCCAAGGCATCCAAAAATAAGAAAAACACTCAATAAGAGCATGTTCAAATATCTTCCTCTCCTAATGTATAAGTTGTAATGCATTCATATTTGATTTATAGTACATCCAGATTGTTACACCATTGAAGTTGCAGACAGTAATTAGAGTTTGAGTGTAATCTTAATACAAATAATTTGAGGGTAAAAAACACTGTGAAAAATGGAGAAATTGCTTGTCACTCACTTTCTCAAAATGCTTTTTTTAATCTATTTTCCCTGAGGGTGACAAATTCTGGGATAGTTTGGTAATGGATTGAACTTTAAAGCCAAAGGCATTCATTTTTATTGTAAAGCATTACTGGATTGTTTTGTACAAAGCCTAAAATCCTATATTTGTTTTATTTATTTTGCTCAAGTTGTGTCTTTTGTATACAAAAAAGTACTGTAATTTGCAGATGCCTCAGGTGAGCGATTTAGGACCATCATGGTCCTCTTGTTTTATTTTTCACAATGTTTTCCCAATTGCTTTTTTTGAGGAGTTTCAAAAAGGGTAATTTTGTGGGAATGGTTAATAGGACAGAAGACATTGTAGAAAAGAGAAATGTTCTCTTTTGCCAACAATATCATGATAGCTATTTCAGTTTATAACCTTGTTATTCTAACATTTTAATGTATTATCAGATGACAAAATTCATGATTGGGCTTAATTGAAAGAAGATACAGACAACAATTCAAAACAGGTTAAAAGTGAAAATCACTGCCATGGTAGAATATACCAGAAAAGAAAATATTTTTTCTGCCACATAGTTCTCAAGATCTAATTTTCTTCATTGCATCAAAATACAGAATTAGTACTTGGTTATTTTGCGACAAGTATGTTGAGTTATGTTATCACTCTGTCTTCAATATAGTTGAAGAGAAAGTTGTGTGTATTCGCTGCTTGACATAATTCTTAACCTGACTATATTTCCAATAAGGCTGAAGAAATTTGCCCGAAACTTGTTGAGAAAAATCCATACAATCATGTGAACTAATCTAAATGTATTTTCAAAGAACTATATCAAGTTTTAGGATTTTTCACTGTTAAGCATCTGCAGTTGGCCACTTACTTGCAAAACTTTGTTCTTGTTTTTTCTGCTTTGTGGGACATAAACAAGATTTTCAAGTAAATCATAAAATGTCTTAACCCATTCCAATATAATCCCTCTTTTTTACGCCCCTAAAGAAAAAAGCTTTTGAAAACAATGTGGATAAGAAAGAAATTGCTAGTGACAAGCAATTTCTTCATTATTCACAATGTTTTCTGCCCCATAAGACAAAGACTTTTAACATTTTATCAACTTGAAAATCTGCAACTTCTATCAATTTGGACAAGTCTAAAATTTTCTTGTTTAGTAATGGTTTAAATCAAATAAGAATATAATATCTGAAAAGTTATAATTTTATATGGCAATGAACTTTCAAAGTAATGTTTTTGTTACTCCTTTACAAGTCTCAGAAAAACATGTTTTTATGCAGGTTACATATATGCCTGTTTGTTTATATGACAAAATCACCTGATCATCAAGTTACGCAGATTGTACTATCAATGACATCTGGTTGTAAATAAATCAGAGGCATTGTACAATAAGGGACCAGCATCCCTGATCTAACCATATCTCATTACTATCTCATTATTTTTTCCGAGTTGAAAATTGTGTAGTTTTACAATTTCAAGTTGATTAGAAAGTTAGCAACTTGAAAAATAGATAAGAGTATTATAATCCATGTATACCTCCGGTTGCTGGCAATAAAAATGAACAGGTCTTCAAAATTTTGAACTGAGATTTGTTTCATGAAATTTTATAAAGTGGCTGAGATTATGACCCTTGGGGATGTGGTCTTTTTAAAAAATGTAGGCAGATTGTACACAGCAATGTGCTATTAAATTGATGGCCCAATTTAAGCCTTATTAGACAGGAATCATCCTCCTGGTTCTCTTGGTCCTTTTGTTTGTTGTACTCTTGTGTCTGAGATCATATACAATGTACTTTTTGACTAATGTTGTTTTATATCTCAGACAAACTGTATTGTCGGAGGTCAATAAAAATGGCCTGCCATCATTCAGCAAAAAAATAAGGACAGAATAGCTTTGAATTAATGGATTTTTGACCCCAGCCCACTGAGCTCTATAAGAAAGTTCAATTTACATATGAAACGGGTAAATTTTGAAAACATTATCGTCCATTACATGTAAAAAAATCTAATTACTGAAAGTACTGTAGGCTAACAAAACAAAGTTTTGTTAAGTAATTTTCTTTGTCAAAGTTTATTGTGATAATTTAATGTGAATGAAGTAGCCCAGGAGTTAAATAACATGCTTTTATAGGAGTAATTCTACAATTTGAATAAAGTTCATTCATGTGGCCATACATAATGAAGACTCTGTTTAAGACTAATTCATTACTTGGTACATTATGAGAAATGTGCATTCTAAATTGAAAACTGTGAAATTTTTCAGAAACAAATTTACTTTTTCGTGTTATAGAATTGGACCATGATAGTCCTTAATCACTCGCCTGCTGGTTTAATGAGCACAGGTCGTGGCCCCTAGAGTGTCAAAAGAAATCATCTTTTAGACCTCTTTCTTGTGTTTTCATATGAAATGTACGAAACTTCTACAAGATTCATCCTTAAAACCTAATAAACAGTAGAACAAAGTTTCATCCAAATTCAGCCAAAGATTATAGCCCTGAGACTGTAAATAAAAAAGTTCTCACCAATGCCCATTTTCCTGTCTTTTCCATTCATTTGTTTCCATTTTCCTTTTTGACATTAAACTCATTCTGATTTTCATCAAGATTGAGCCAAATGTATGGCCCCTTTAGTGAAAACTAAGACATTGACATTAAGGTCCCCTTTCCTGTGTTTTCAATTTGATTAGAGTAGTCTGAGCTTTAAAATGGTTTCAATTTTATGCCCTGACAACATTCTAACCAAGTTTCATTTAAAACTGAGGTAGATTTATGGCCCTTACAAGGTCATTTAGGCCCCTTTCACTGAGTTTTCTACAAACATTTTCACTAAGTTTCATCACCATTGGGCTATTTAAGTAGCCACTAAATGTATACAAAGAAATTTTGACTAGGGCTCTTTTCTGGTCTTTTCTTTTAAAAGTTTCTCTTTTTCAATATGGTCTATCTCAGATGCCCTGACATATGTTCTGACCAAATTCCATTAAAATTATGCCGAATTGTTAGCCCCTGGAGGGTATACAAAATAATTGTTAGATTCATTTTACTGTACTTACATTTGAAATGTTTACATTTTTGATAGATTTTGTCTTTAAGACTGGAAAAACATTCTGACAAAGTTTCATAAAAATCAAGACATATTTGTAGACCCTAGAGTGTGCACATGGAAATTGTCATTAAGGCCCCTTCTCCCATGTTTTTCAACGGAAATTTTTTACTTTCAAATGGATTCATCTTTGTGACCTAACAAAAATAGAGACTTAAATAAAAGTTTCATCAAAATTGAGATAAATATATCACCCCTTTAGGGTTAACACCAAAATTTGGTGTAGCCCAACGACGCACAACAGAGCCACGCAATGATCGCAAAGCTCTTTTTGAATAAAGTGTGTACAAGTTAGGTAAAAATACCAAGGAGATAAACTCTCAGGCAGAGTTTGCAATATTCATGAAATACATAAGAACTACTTGTTATTGGGTTCAAGGCATTCAATGGATTTAATGGTCAAGCCTCCAGTAACAGGTTGCACTCATTGAACCCTGAGAAGTCCTAGCTAAGCTAAAAAGCTAAATGGTTGGTTGGTTGAATGTTTTAAGTCACAAAACCAAATAAAATGCTTGTAAATATTTGCCAATGAACCAGTTTACTCTAAGTCTAAATGAATGAAATGATTGGCCTATTAATTTTTAGCTCCACTGGTTGAAAGCTAGAGGGCTATTGTTTTGGAATTTTATCTGTTTTGTACTATCCTTCCATGCATGTGTCCATTAACTTTTACTTTGAAAAACTTCTTTGAAAGTAATGCTCTGCAGATTTCAACCAAGTTTCACATGAATATCCTCGTGTGACCATTCATAAAAAACATGGCATAAATGGGCAAGGCTTGTTTTCAAATATGGTATATAGTGAAATCTTTGATAATGTTCTTTTTGGAAACTGGAGGATAGCCAAATTTCATGAGAATGTTGTTTTGGTCACCCTTAACCAGAATTCTTGAAATCAGAGATTAAATAAACAGGCAAGGGCGATAATTGATACTGATATACTGAGAATGGTTGTTGCATACAAGAAATTCAACTCCCTTAAAGTATCTTTTCAAAATGATATTCTAAAACTAAATTACATGTATCATAAGGAAATTCTGGCTGGCAGAGCAATCCAGGTGCTCAAGTACCTTTAGTTTGATTGACAGCTGCAATCTATCAATTACTTGAAAGCCTATGTGTCTTTGTATATGAAAATCTACTATTCAACACTCAGAGAATAATCCTTAGATGGACGGCACTTCAAAATTTGTGAAAGTATTATTTTCAAAAAAATAATTCGGATATGTGCAGTATTTTGGGAAATGGGAAAGATAAGGCTTTGTTTTTTGTGAAGAGCTAATTTGAATCAAAAGGTAATTTTTATGGCAAGGTTATAAGAAAACTGAAAAGGAGACAAAAGACAAACTCTAGAAATCTTATTGTGACAGTTTAAGTATCATTTATGACATAATGAAAAAAGGAAAATTTATCATTTTCATTTAAATTAACACCTGTAATTGACTCTTTCCCTTTAAAGACATTAAGTTTAACAATTATGGTAGTGAATAGAACTTTAACGCTTCATTACAAGAGGACACAATTTTTGACTGGTCCAAATTGAAAGAATTTGTAGACAACGATTTTATGTTGGTGGAATTTTAAATTCTTTCCCTTTTTGAGTAGATAAAAATGTTGTCAATAGAGAAATTGCTCATTGTCCACAATGTTTTCCAAAGCTATTTTCTTCAGAGGTGTTTAAGGATAGTTATTTGTATCATGATTTTCAAGAAATATGCCATTGACACCCTCCTATTCTTGACCCATTAACGCAGGACAAAATTTTAGACTGTTTGTTGCAGACACCAATTTCAAGTTGGAGGGATCAAGGAATTCTTTGTCATATTAGGGTAAAAAGCATTGTGGACTTTCTTTGTTGTACACAATGTTTTCAAAAGCTTTTTTATCGAGTGTGATTGTATGGGAAATGATAAATATTTCATGAAAAAAGAAAAAAATTAAATACAGATATTAGTGACAGGAAAACTGCCATGTATCCAGTCTTTAATACAGATAGTCATTTACCTCACTGCTGACCTAGGGCCATTGCTTGCCTTCTGTATAATTATAGATGAATCCAAGACTGGAACAATTATGTTTCATGTAAAAAAAACTGTGACTTTTTACAAGCTAATAGACATGTTGCTGAGCAATTGAGTGTGAAATCCGTACTATTTGTGTACATCAGTTACATATCCATCAAGGTCAGACATAAGGTCAAGGTCAACTTTTTAGGACCAGGGTTTGATCTCCAGTTTCAACAAATATATTTACTACTAACATTTTTCTCCCACCATTGGGTGGATAATCGTAAACCTATGTGGGATGAGCAGCTGGAGGCTCAGGTGGTAGTACTGGCGTGAAAAAATACTTGGGACCCATGGTTAGGTGCTCCAGCAATTGCGATATTGTTAAAAGTGGCGTTAAACTCCATCCAAACAAACAATCTATTAATTTTTAATGTATCCCACAAAATCACAAATTCCAGCTCTATACAATTAACCTCATTTGCAGAAAAACATTATAAAAATAAAGCGGGCATGTAATAAGTTATATCTTCATTACCCCAAATGTTATCCTCCTTGAAGGAAGAAGATTCTGAAATAGTTGTCTGCAACTTTTTATACTTGGACCAGTCGAAGAATTTGTCATCTGGGTTAACTGTTTCCTACACAATTCCACTTTTTAATCCCCACCCCCACCCAAAAAAAAAAGGTTTTGAAAACATTATGGATAATACAAGTACCTCCCCAAAAGACAAGATCTTTAGAATTTCATCAACTTAAAATTGTTTTCTGCAACTTCTTCCAATTTGGACCAGTCTAAAAAATTGTCATCTGGATTAAATAGCTATCTGCAATCTATAGCAAATCTTTAGGCATCCAGAAAAAGTCACAGGTGTTTACCCATTCCCACACAATGATTCTTTTGGACGCCCCCACAGAAAAAAGCCTTGGAGAACTTTGTGCAAAACAAAGCTTGTTACAAGCAATTTCCTTATTATCCACAATTTTTTCTACCTCAAAAAAATACAAAGATTTTCATAATTTCATGAACTAAAAATTGTCAACTACAACTTCTTTGAGATTGGACCAGTCTAAAAAATTCTTGTTCGGTAATGGGTTAAAATCTAGATCTGAATGTGGTACTACCTGATCTTAATCCTTTCCTACACAATACTGCTTTTTGAAGCCCCTTAAGAAAAAAGTTTTGATAAACATTGTGGAAAATGAGGGAATTTGTTGTTATAAGCAATTTTTTCTACATAAACATGCAGAGATTTCTAAAATCTAATGATTAACCCGTTCCCACATGGTGAAGCTAATGGATGCCCCCTCAAGAAAAACAACCAAAAAAAAAATTGTGTAAAATTAAGAAATTGCTTGTCACAAGCAATTTCTTCATTTACATGATGTTTTCTACCAAGAAAGTTGAAAAAATCTAAAATTTCATAACTTTAAAATATTGTCTGCAACTCCTTTTAATTCAGACCAGTCTAAATTTTTCTTTAGTGGGAATGGGTGGAAAAAAATTTGTGTGCAACATATTTGAATATAGACCAGTCTAAAATTTTCTTGTTTTGTAATAGGTTAAGCAATATCATAAAATTGAATTCGAATGCACTTAAGTCTATAGATTCACTTTTCTGTAAGTGCTAGCTAGTGTGCAATTTGTCATTGTTTCGCCCACGCTCTAGGAAGTTGATTAATTACTATTTCTTGTTAATATTCGCACTATCTGATCTTGAGTAATTTCATGAAATTGTAGTTGATTGAACATTTCTCAAGTTATATGATCTTCTTGCACTAAGATATAATTAAGTATGCAGTGAAAGTCAATCTTGGTTATCCCCTGTCGATAGGAATATATTGTTTTGGCATTTTTGGACTCCTGTCCTCATGTCTGGTACATGTACGAATTTGTCTGAAGTGTAACTCGTACATTTATAGACAGATTCTAAAATAATTTGTCACACTTGTTCTAGAACATAAGTAGATGTGCTAATTGAAAACAATAGAATCAGGATAGCTTCAAATTCAAGGTCGCAGGTCAAGGTCAGATGTAAAAACTGAGTTTTTCAGGAGCATTTATTCTTTATGGATGGATCCAAATATGGCACACTGTTGTTCTCAACCATGAGTGAAAGTGTAATTTATGTTACCCATTAACCCTTGTCATGCTGAATTAAAATCCTCTATAGAACAGCATTGAAATCAAAGGACTGACATCACTGGAAAGCCTAATTGAGGGTCAATATTCCTTTTGAAAATTAACCTTTTAAAACAACTCTGGATTAAAAGAGACAACCAGGAGGTGAAGACCAAGATCAGACTGCACTTGTGTGCAGGTTGATCTTAGTCTATACCTCCTGCTAAATCAGGAATATTCCGGGTACAGCACAACAATTGTTAATAGACAGCAAAATTTAATTGAAAGGAGTTGCATTGTTATGTTATGTTTTTTGACCCTTATCATGCTGTATAAAATCCCTTTGGAAATTGCATGAAGATCAAAGGGCTGAAAGTACTGGTAGCACCTGTTGTTCAATCATCAATATTTCTTTTGAAAATTAATTTCAAAAACAACTCTGGCAGGAAAAGTACTAACACCTCCTGCCAAAACTGGAATATTCCAGATTCAGCATTACAGGGGTTAAATTCTAGTGTTTTTAGGTCACCTGACCGAATGGTCATGGTGACCTATTGCAATCATCGTTTGTCCGTCGTCGTGCGTCGTCTGTCGTGCATCGTGCGTAGTCCGTCGTCCGTTAACTTTTTAACATTTTCATCTTCTTCTCAAGAACTACTAGGCGGATTTCAACCAAACTTGGTAGAAAGCATCATTGGGGGATGCCAATTCAAGTTTGTGAAAATAGGGGTTCTGGGGGTCATAGGGGCCCAAATAGGGGCCAAAAAGGGGTAATTTTTGGTACTTCTTTAAAAATCTTCTTCTAAAAAACCGTTAATGCCAGAGCTTAAATATTTTGTGTGCATGACAACTAGGACAGGTATATTATAAATTGTGAAATTCAAGCCCCTGGGGTCATGTATGGGGCCACACCCACAGGTCAAAGTTCATCATGTTAAAAAATTCACATTTTCATCTTCTTCTGATGAAGTACAAAGCCAATTTCAAACAAACTTGGTGAAAAGCATCATTTGGTAATGGTTATTCGGATTTGTGAAAATAAAAGGGCTGTGGGGTCAGGGGGCCCTAAAATGGGGACCAAAAGGGGGTAATTTTTGGTAATTTTTAAATATTTCATCATCTTCTCAAGAACTACTGGGGGGATTACAACCAAACTTGGTAGAAAGCATCATTGGGGGATGCCAATTCAAGTTTGTGAAAATAGGGGTTCTGGGGGTCATAGGGGCCCAAATAGGGGCCAAAAAGGGGTAATTTTTGGTACTTCTTAAAAAATCTTCTTCTAATAAACCATTAATGCCAGAGCTTAAATATTTTGTGTGCATGACAACTAGGACAGGTATATTATAAATTGTGAAATTCATGCTCCTGGGGTCATGTATGGGGCCACACCCAGAGGTCAAAGTTCATCATGTTAAAAAATTCACATTTTCATCTTCTTCTGATGAAGAACAAAGCCAATTTCAAACAAACTTGGTGAAAAGCATCATTTGGTAATGGTTATTTGGATTTGTGAAAATAAAAGGGCTGTGGGGTCAGGGGGCCCTAAAATGGGGACCAAAAGGGGGTAATTTTTGGTAACTTTTAAATATTTCATCATCTTCTCAAGAACTACTGGGGGGATTACAACCAAACTTGGTAGAAAGCATAATTGGGGGATGCCAATTCAAGTTTGTGAAAATAGGGGTTCTTGGGGTCAAAGGGGCCCAAATCGGGGTAAAAAGGGGTATTTTTTGGTACTTCTTAAAAAATCTTCTTCTAATAAACCGTTAATGCCAGAGCTTTAATATTCTGTGTGCATGACAAGTAGGACAGTTATATTATAAATTGTGAAATTCATGTCCCTGGGGTCATGTATGGGGCCACACCCAGAGGTCAAAGTTCATCATGTTAAAAAATTCACATTTTCATCTTCTTCTGATGAAGTACTAAGCCAATTTCAAACTAACTTGGTGAAAAGCATCATTGGGTACTGATTATACAGATTTGTGAAAATTAAAAGGCTGGAGGTCAGGGGTGCCTAAAATGGGGACCAAAAGGGGGTAATTTTTGGTAACTTTTAAACATTTTCATCTTCTTCTCAAGAACTACTGAGGGGATTTCAACCAAACCTTTTTCTAATTCTTTCAAACAAAATCACTTGTCTTGGTGCTCTTTTACTCAGGTGACCGTTAAGGCCCACTGGGCCTCTTGTTTGTTTTTTCAACCTTTTAGGTATCAAACGCTGTGTATAATGAAAAAACGTTTGTAGCTTATAAACCCTTGTCATGCTATATATATTACCTTACTAAATTGTTGTAAAAATCAAAGGGCTGAAAGCACAGTCAGAAGTCTATGTTCAAAAATCAATATTTCTTTTAGAAATCAATTTCATAAACCACTCTGACAGGAAAAGTACAAGCAGGGGGTGTAGACCAAGATCAGACTTGACTTATGTGCAGGCTGATCTTGGTCTACATCTCCTGCCAAAACAGGAATATTCCGGGTTCAGCATGACAAGGGTTAATTTTCGGCAGGAAATCTTTCTTACTGCTCCATGATGTGTTAACCCATTACCAGGTGACAATATTTTATACCCTCTAAATTCAAAGAAATTGTAGGCAACAAATTATAGTCTTTGAAATCTGAAATAATCAGGAAGAAAACAGTATAAATAATGCAGAAATTGCTCGTAATAAGCAATTTCTTCATTTTCCAAAATGTTTTCAAACAGATTTTCAGCTAACTTGAGCGTGAGCTTTTAGCCAGAATCGATATATGTCCGACATCTGTCTGAAGTACCATCGTCCATCAATTTTTGCTTCAAACAACATCTCTTCCTAAAATGCCAATCCAATTTTGAAATGATTTCATGTAAATGTTACCTGGGCGGCCGTTTACAAAAATTACTCTTATCATTTTGATGCAATGTATAAGGCATAAAGTATTCAAACACAATGACGCTTTTAAACGCCCCTCAATATAAAAGCCTTAGAAAATATTGTGGAAAATGAAGACATTGCTTGTTACAGGCAATTTCTTCATTATACACAATGTTTTCTACCTTAAAAGACAAAGATTTTGAATGTTTCATCAACTTTAAACTGTTGTTTGCAAGTCCTTTGAATTTGGACTGGTCTAAAATTTTATTGTGTAGGAATGGTTGAAAAAAGGGGATCTAAATTTTCAAATTTCAACAATCTTCTTATCTCAAACTACAAGTTCCAAGGCTTTCAGAACTGGTGTGTGGCATCATCTATATGACCTCTACTAAGTTTGCTCAAATCATGACCCATGTGGTTAAAGTGGCCCTGCCCCAAGGGATCCCTTGATTTTACATGGAATTTATATAGAAAAACTTCAAAAAATCTTCTCCAGAACAACAAAGCCTAGAGCATAGATGTTGTATAGGAAGTATTAACTTGTAGACCTCTACTATGTTTGCTAAAGCATGAATCCTGGGGTCATCGCAGGGGTCACTTAATTTTTGATAGAATTTATATAAGAAAAGTTAAAAAATCTTTGCCTCCAGAACCACAAAACTTAGAGCTTAGATATTTTGTATGTAGCAGTGCCTAAGTAGACCTCTTAGAATTTGCTGAAGTCATGACACACAGCTCCCTCCAGGTCATACTGAGGTCACTAGTGCTGCTCAAGGGGTTATTTTAACTCACTTCCTTTTACTTCCAACAAAATATAGTAACAGCAAAGACATCTTTATAATCTGATGACTTTCTTGGCAAACAATATCTTACTTGGCAACCAGTGACTTTCATATTAACTAAAGACTTTTAACCACTGGGGGTTCCAATCCCATTCTTGGGAAATAGAATCATTCATGTGAGGAAGCCACCCAGCTACTAAAGAATCATTTTCATTGTTTAATTACGATTATTTTTGTCTTGTCACTTAACACTGACATCATTAAAAACATTGGATTAACCAACATGTTACTAGTGAATATGTTAACCCTGTCTTCTGTTATTTAATAAAAAGTCACACAAGTGAGCGACAAAGGGCAATCATGCCCCTCTTGCTTCTGTAGGGACATTTTAAGGCAGGATCTTGTGGGCATGGGCACAGGGAATACTTAATAATCATTCATTGTAAATTAACATATTCCAACATGATCATCTTTTTTAAATGTTCCTCTATATACTTTATAATGTTATAAATTTTCTATTATGCCCTGCCAAGCAAAATTGTAAACTGGTACAAATTAAAAGGAGTTGCAGACGACAATTTCAAGTTTATGAAATTTAAGAATTTTTTCAAATAACTGGGTAGAAAACATGATGGAGAAATGAAGAAATTGCTTGCAACAAGCAATTTCTTCATTTAACACAATGTTTTCCCAAATGTTTTTCTTGAGGGGTGTCCAAAAGGGTCACTGTGTGGGAATGGGTTAAATTTCCTCTATTGTACTTTATAGTGTTATAAATTCTCTTTTATGCCCTGTCATGTAATGGTGAGGGGCTTAAATGTCCCTCTATTGTACTTTATAATGTTGTGCCCTCCATTAAAAGGGTGAGGGGCTTAAATGCCCCTCTATCATACTTGATAGTGTTATAAATTCTTTTTTATGCCCTGTCATGTAATGGTGAGGGGCTTTAATGCCCCTCTATCGTTCTTTATAGTGTTATAAATTCTCTTATATGCCCTCCATGAAATGGTGAGAGGCTTTAATGCCCCTCTATTGTACTTTATAGTGTTATAAATTTTCTTTTATGCCCTCCATGAAATGGTGAGGGGCTTAAATGTCCCTCTATTGTACTTTATAATGTTATAAATTCTCTTTTATGCCCTCCATGAATTGGTGAGGGGCTTAAATGTCCCTCTGTTGTACTTTATAATGTTATAAATTCTCTTTTATGCCCTGTCATGCAATGGTGAGGGGCTTTAATGCCCCCCTATTGTACTTTATTATGTTATAAATTCTCTTTTATGCCCCGCCATGTAATGGTGAGGGGCTTAAATGCCCCTCTATTGTACTTTATAGTGTTATAAATTCTCTTTTATGCCCTGCCATGTAATGTTGAAGTGCTTAAATGCCCCTCTATTGTACTTTATAGTGTTATAAATTCTCTTTTATGCCCTGCCATGTAATGTTGAGGGGCTTAAATGCCTCTCTTTTGTACTTTATAGTGTTATAAATTCTCTTTTATGCCCCTCCATGTAACAGTGAGGGGCTTTAATGCCCCCCTCTTGTACTTTATAGTGTTATTAATTCTCTTTTATGCCCTGTCATGTAATGATGAGGGGCTTAAATGCCCCTCTTTTGTACTTTATAGTGTTATAAATTCTCTTTTATGCCCTACCATGTAATGGTGAGGGGCTTTAATGCCCCCCTATTATACTTTATAGTGTTATAAATTCTCTTTAATGCCCTGCCATGTAATGGTGAGGGGCTTTAATGCCCCCCTATTATACTTTATAGTGTTATAAATTCTCTTTAATGCCCTGCCATGTAATGGTGAGGGGCATTTAGAGTTACCTTTGTCCATGTGTGCGTGTGTGTGAGTCCATTCTTGTCTGTATCTTCTGTGTTTTTTGATGGATTTGAAAATTACTTGGTACAGTTGTTCCCCTTTGTGTGTACTAATTCCATGTGTGAAGTCTGGCTGGTATACACTAAAGGTCATGTGACAAGCACATAAGAAGGAGTGATTATATGTCTGTGACACATTTCTGATCTTTTATAGGCAATCACTTAACCTATTTTCATTTTTTGGGGTAGAAATGATTGTGGATAATGTAGAAATGGCTTTTAACAAACAATTTCTTCATTTTCTATAATGATTTCCTAAGTTTTTTTCTTGAGTGGTGTAAAAAAGAAGGATTGTGTGCGAATGGATTAACCCATTATCAGACAACAAATTTTTAGACTGGTCCGAATTGAAAGATGTTTTATGCAATAATTTCATGAAATTTGAAAGATCCTTGTATTTTGGGGTAGACAGCATTTTTCTAATGTTTTCAAAAGCTTTTTTCATGAATGGTGTGAAAAAGCTGGATAGTGTGGGAATAGGTTAAACAGCACTTCTTCCAAGTTCATCAATTCTTTTGCTGTGAAAATGGAGTGTAACTGACCATTACCATAGGTAAACTAGTCCATTTTGACTTCAAAATGAATATCAATCCATGGAAATCTTGTTTAACCTTTTACCATTTAATCCCTGGTTTTTACGTCCCTATGATTTTAAAATTGAGAAAACATTGTGGAAAAAGAAGAAATTGCTTTTTACAAGCAATTTCTTCTTTTTCCACCCTACTGAATGGTTATTTATTCAAATTAAATCCACTTTAAACTTTTGTCTGCAAAACCTTTGAATTTGGACAGGTCTAAAATTTTGAAAAATAGGAAAGGGTTAATTCTATTTTCATGGCTACTGTCTTATTCACCCATTACCGCACAATGTTGCTTTTTGACACCCCTCAAGAAAATTAAAAGGGAAAACATAGAGTAAAGGGAAGAAAATACTTGTGGCAAAAAATTTCTTCATTTTACACAATGTTTTCTTCCCAAAATGACACCCCTCAAGAAAATCAATTCGGAAAACATAGTGTAAAATGAAGTAATTGCTTGTTGCTTCATTTTACACAATGTATTCTCCCCATAATGTGGAAAAAATAAAAAAATCATAAATTTTAAATTATTCTCTGCAACCTCTTTCAATTTGGATCAGTCTAAAATTTTCACGTGTGGTAAAAGGTTAAATACTGGTGTTTCACTGAAGAGAAAAGTGTTAACTTGAGACAGTGATTTACACTGTAATTAGTATTTCCTGTTTAATTTATTGTAGCGATAAACCAAAAGTGACATTTTATATTTTCAGAGATATTACGCAAAACTGTTCAGCAAAGCTGTACTACAAGAAAAAGGTAATATGTGTGAAAGTGAATTTTTAATAGGCTTACCAGCCCATCTTTAACCCATTACCAGACAACAAAAATTTAGACTTGTCCAAACTCAATGATGCTGCAGACAGGATAAGTTTTAGTTTACTGAATATTGATTTTTAGCGCACCTGAGCAAGAAGCGCTTAAGTGAGCTATTGTGATCACCTTTCTTCCGGCGTCCGGCCGTCAAGCGTCGTCTGTCAACAATTTCTTTAAACGACATCTCCTCACAAACCACTTGGCCCATTTGAACCAAATTTGGCAGAAATGTTCCTTAGGTGGTCCCGTTCATAAATAGCTAATAGAATTGAAATCCGTTAAAAACTCTGGTTGCCATGGCAACAAAAGTGAAATTTTAAAATAATCTTTAAAAATCTTCTCCTCCTGACCCTGATGGTGTAGAGCCTTGATATTTTGCATGAAGCATCAGTATATTGACCTCTTTCAATATAGCTAAAATCATGATCCTCTGGTCCCAAAGGGCAGAGTCCCAGGAGGATGGGGTTTATATAGAAATAAAGAACGATTTTTTAAATGACATCTCCTCCCAAACCACTGGGCCAATTTGAACCAAATTTGGCAGAAATGTTCCTTAGGTCGTCCCCATCAAAAAAAGCTTCAAGAATTGAAATTCGTTAAAAACTCTGGTTGCCATGGCAACAAAAGTGAAATTTTAAAATAATCTTTAAGAATCTTCTCCTCCTGACCCAGAAGGCGTAGAGCCTTGATATTTTGCATGAAGCATCAGCATATTGACCTCTTTCAAAATAGCTAAAATCATGATCCTCGGGTCTCGAGGGGTGGAGCCAGGGGGGGGGGGGGGTGCTATATAGAAATAAAGAACAATTTTTTAAATGACATCTCCTCCCAAGCCACTGGGCCAATTTGAACCAAATTTGGCAGAAATGTTCCTTAGGTCGTCCCCATCAAAAAAAGCTTCAAGAATTGAAATTCGTAAAAAACTCTGGTTGCCATGGCAACAAAAGTGAAATTTTAAAATAATCTTTAAGAATCCTGACCCAGAAGGCGTAGAGCCTTGATATTTTGCATGAAGCATCAATATATTGATCTCTTTCAAAATAGCTAAAATCATGATCCTCGGGTCTCCAGGGGTGGAACCAGGGGGGGTGGGATATAGGCATGAAGCATCAGTTCACAGACTTCTTTCTTATTAGCTCACCTGAGCACAAAGTGCGAGGTGAGCTATTGTGATCGGTCGTTGTCCGTCGTCCGTCCGTCCGTCCATCTGCCCATCTGTCCGTCTGTCCGTCCGTCCACAATTTCTTTAAAAATCTTCTCCTCCTAAACCAGTAGGCCAATCATGCTGAAACTTTGCAGGGATGTTCCTTGAGTGAAGTTCTACAAAAGTTGTTAAAAGAATTTAATTCCGTCAAAAACTCTGGTTGCCGCGGCATGTGAAAATGGGAATCTTTAGTAAATCAGTAAAAATCTTTAAAAATCTTCTCCTCCTAAACCAGTAGGCCAATCAAGCTGAAACTTTGCAGAGATGTTCTTTGGGTGAAGTTCTACAAAAGTGGTTAAAAGAATTAAATTCCTTCAAAAACTCTGGTTGCCGCGGCATGTGAAAATGGGAATCTTGAATAAATCTGTAAAAATCTTTAAAAATCTTCTCCTCCTAAACCAGTCGGCCAATCAAGCTGAAACTTTGCAGGGATGTTCCTTGTTTCTGAAATTATAACCCATGGAAAAAGTTTTTTCCTTCTTTCAAATCAGCACTAAAGCCTTGGAATTTGCAATTTAGACTTTTTGATCCCCAGGTTCATAGTCTTTATATGTAATTGTGGCCCACTTGTTTCATAATCCTAACGTTAACATGAAATGAGACTGTTGAAAGAAAAAGAGCCTTTATCTCAGGTGAGCGCCCTAGAGCCAACGGCCCTCTTGTTTTGTTTGTTTACTTTTGAGGTAGAAAACAATGTTGA
Organism: Fragum fragum; assembly: GCA_946902895.1. NCBI lineage: Eukaryota > Metazoa > Mollusca > Bivalvia > Cardiida > Cardiidae > Fragum > Fragum fragum. The sequence goes on along the minus strand of OX336366.1, from coordinate 81,163,777 downwards.
TGATGATGAAGTTGATTATTACAAGCAATTTCTTTAATTTCTACAAATTTTCAAAAGCTTTTTTGCTTGGAGGCGTCAGAAACAGTTGTTGTGTGGGAATGCGTGAAATGTAAATCCTAGACAAAGTTGCTAGAGCTTTTAGTTAACTCTTTCCTGTTTTTCAAAATATTAGACTGGTCCTTTTCGAAAGAAGTTGCAGACGACAATTACAAGTTGATGCAATTTGAAAAGTAACTAACCTACAGGTTGGTAAATACTGTGGAAAAAGAAGAAATTGCTTGTTACAATTACAATTTGAGTGTTGTTGATATCCCTCACCATGTATTTTGCAAAGTTTTGTCACTTGATTAATTCAATGGGTTTTATTGCCACTTTTAACAGTATTTCAGTCATATCATGTGTAGATCATGGCTCCTTCAGAAATGGATGGAATTCGAAATAACTTTTCACAATTACTCTCTAGTATGAGTAGATGTGTAATTTGAAACAAACCTTCAGATAGCTACAAGGTCAAGGTCAAATCCCAGGGTTGAAAGCATGTCAATAGCCCCTTCAATTATAGAAGGATTTCAATGTAACTTGGCACAATTGTCCAGTCATGAGGCCGCCGTCATAGCGCAGTCGGTAGCGCATCAGACTTCTTATCTTCAATCATGGGGTCATGGGTTCAATCCCCAGCAGCGGCTCATATTCTTTCCGATATTTGTCTCTCACCAATGGGTGGATAATCATTAACCTAAGTGGGATAGCAACTGGAGGCTAGGAAAGGATGTAGTGGTAGTACTGGTGTGAGAAATACCAGGAATCCATTGTTAGGTGCTCCAGCCACCATGATATTACTGAAATACTGTTGAAAGTGGCATTAAACCCCATTCAATCAATCCAAGTCTCCAGCTACTCATCCCACTTATGTTTATGATTATCCCCCCATTGGTGGCAGACAAATGTTGGACTTTTGCTGTGTACCCTGTACATGCATGTGAGGAAGTTATATTACAAACATCCTTGTATGTTTTACAGAATACCTTAACCCATCACAACATGACAGAATAGTAGACTGGTTCAAATTGAAAGAAGCTGCAGACGACAATTTCAAGTTGATGGAATTTTAATTTTTTTCGTCTTTTGGGATAGAAAACATTGTGGATAATGAAGAAATTGCTTGTTACAAGCAATTTCTTCATTGTCCACAATGTTTTCCAAAGCTTTTTTCTTGTGGGGCGTAAAAAGGAGGGGTTGAGTTGGAATAGGTTAACCCATCACAACACGACAGAATCGTAGACTGGTTCAAATTGAACTGTTAATAAAAATTTCAAGTTGATGTAATTTAGAAAACATTTTACTTGTAGGGTAGAAAACATTGTGGACATTGAAGAAATTGCTTGTTACTAACAATTTCCTCATTGTCCACAATGTTTTCCAAAGCTTTTTCCTTGAGATGCATAAAAAAAATGAGATTGAGTGGGAATGGTTAAAACTTTTAAATGCAAAGAGTTTTATCAATTTATCTAAAAGATGTATGCCATATTATGTACAGAATTTTGTGTTAAAAAATACCAAATGTATTAAATGCATCATGTAAAACATAAAATCTTGGCAAACCCTTGATTTGTAAACACTGCCCAAGATGGTCATGTATTGGTATCATCTTCTTCATCTGTCTGTCTGTCCGTATGTCCGCATCACTTTAACATTCCTACATTTAAGGACATGTTTGCAAGAAATATTCACAGAATGTTCCTAGTCAGCTGACCTTGTGCATATTGTAAGGATTTCCCATTTTAGTCAGTGTCACAGAAAATTGAGGCTTATTTCAAAAGTTCTTGTGAACACAATTCTGCCTACATTAATGGACGAATTTGAATTAAATTTTTGAAGAGTGTTCCTAACCACCTGATATTGCGCATATTTTTGCCACATTTAATGCTGTATGATGGAAAAAGGGTTCTTTATGCAAAAAGTCAGAGTGTATATTGTAACTATGACACCCTTGTTACCTGTTTATAGATGACCTGTTGATTAAATTCAGTATTTCACAATTCGTTCAATATCTTCTATTTCTTTTCCAGGTTTATTAGATGATCTTCCAGAGCAGTACTTGAAGTACCTTCATTAATGATAATAATATTTAGATTGAATACGACTATGATCGTCAAAAGAACCATCCAGGAACTGTGTAAAATAAATGCCAGAAAAAGAAGAAATCCAGCAGAGGTCAAGCAGAGATCTCATAATACAAATTAAGTAGTATAAAACTGACTTACTTTACTTAACCCTTGTGATGCTTAACCCAGAATATTCCATTTTTGGCAGGAGCTGTAGACGAAGATCAGCCTGCACATAAGTGCAGTCTGATCTTAGTCTACATCTCCTGCTTGTACTTTCCCTACCAGAGTTGTTTATGAAGTTGATTTCTAAAAGAAATATTGTTTTTTTAACCACAAGTTCTATCAGTGCTTTCAGCCCTTTGCTTTTACAGCAATTCAGTAAGGTAATTTTACCCCCAAAATTATATTGGGGGGTGGGGGGTATAAAGGAGTCATTTTGTCGGTCCGTCGGTCGGCCCGTCTGTCTGTAGCTTTTTCATGTCCGCTCAATTTCTCGGCAACCAATTGACTGATTTGATTCAAACTTCACTGATATGATCAGTATCAAGCAGAGATTTGCATATTCCATTTTGGTTACGGTCCATTAATTTTGGACAGAGTTATGGCCCTTTGGTGAAAAATCGTGGTTATGGTCCATTAATTTTTTACTTGAGTTATGGCCCTTGAATTAAAAAGTCTGTTTTTGTTATGGCCCTTTGGTGGATAGCACTTTTATATGGACAAGCACTGTTTGGGGATATTAGTCCGCTTTTGGAAAATGTCTCGTTTATACAGCATGAGAAGGCTTAACACCAGCCTGGTCAGCCTTTGCAGTCAAATAAGGGTGGATACCTTTTTCCACTTTCCAGATGGGCCATTTTAGCGTGTTAAGTCAGATTTATATGTAGCTGTGATTTCTGTATACCAAATAATATAGTTGCTTTTGTTTTCTTTTCCGGTATAATCTCTGATTTTTATGTCTCTGTGATATTATACTTGAGAAAACATTGTAGAAAAAGAAGAAATTGCTTGTGACAATTTCTTTTTTTCCATAATGTTTTCTATCATAAAGGATGGTTATTTTTTAATTGTGATTCTTTATAATTTCATACTTGAATTTGGACGAGTCTAAAATGGATGCAGCCATAGTGCAGTTGTCAGAGCATAGGACTCCCGATAAGGAGGTCCAGGGTTCAAACCATGGTCATGATAAATATCCTTTCCAATATTTGTCTCTCACCAATGAGTAGATAAATGTAAACCTAGTGGGAAGAGCAGCTGGAGGTTTGTACACCCACAATGTTTTCTACCCTTATGATAAAGTATTTTTAAAAATTCATAGACAAAAATTTGGCATCTTCAACTTCTTTGAAATTAGGCAAGTCTAACATTTTGCAGTTTGGTAAAGGGTTAACCCACTCACACATAGCCCTGCATTTTTATGCATCTTAGAAATAAAGCTATGAAAAACATGGACAGAAAAGAAGAAATCTTTTCTCACAATATTTTCTTCTCTTTTGGTCCTTATTTTTCTAATTAAACCCTTTCCTGTTTGCAAAATTTAAGACCTGCCCAAATTGAAAGAGGTTGCAGACGACAATAAAAACTGATGAAATTTGAAATGAAACCATCCTAGAGAGGGTAGAAAATATTGTGGAAAAAGAAGAAATTGCTTGTAACAAGCAATTTCTTGTTTTTCCACAATGTTTACCCAAGTATAGAATCACAGTGACATAAAATCCCGGGTTTGTACAGGAAAGGGTTAAAACAACTATTTTATTGTCTGTGATTTCTTCTCACTTGGTCCTTATTTTTCTAATTTAAAATAACTGTTTTGTTGTCTGTGATTTCTTTGAATTTGGACCAGTCTACAAATTTGTTGTTTTGGAATAGGTTAAGGAGATGTGCTAGAATCGTTAAACACAACTTATCAGATATAAAGTATGAACCATTGAAACAACACCTTATCACAAAAGTTTGATTGTATCATTAAAAGGGAGGACAAAACAGCTATATCTTCTTGATAATTTGTTTGTGTGTATACAAAATAATTACTTTTACCTGGCATACTGATAGAAAATAAAAATATGAGCCATGTGCAGTTTGTACCTGCTGCTTACAGAAAATGCAACATATAAAAACCCCATTGCCAGAAAATCCTGCTTTTTAATTCCACTGAAGAAAAAAGGTTTGAAAACATTGTGGAGAATTAAGAAATTGCTTACAACAATTCTTTAATGTCCACAGTATTTTCTACCCAGAAAGGTATTCTTTTTAAAGTCCACCAACTTTAAATTGATATCCGCAACTTCTTTGAATTAGGAGCAGTCGAAAAATTTGTTGTTTGGTAATGGGTTAAAATTTTAACTTTTGTTGTATAACTGATAACAGTGCCTACTGAAAATGCCAAAAAGGTAAAAAAATAAACCCTCAAAGATAAAAATAAACTATATTTAGATTGATCGACAATTTTATTTATCAATTAACCCATTTCCATACAATCCCACTTTTTCAAAAAATCTTTGGAAAACATTAAAAAAAATAAGGGATTGCTTGTAACAAGCAATTTCTTCATTTCCCACAATGTTTTCTTCCCTGAAAGACAAAAAAATATGAACTTGCAACCGTTGTCTTCAATCTTCTCCCAAATTGAACTAACAAACCAGTCATTCATAAGAATGTTTGCTCTTTTTCACAGCTTGTGGATTTATTGATTTGTTTTGTGGTTCTTTGGTGTTATTTGGGGCATTTTTTTGATGGATCCATCATAATCTTAGTGTGCTTAACCTTTTACCACTAAATCCACTTTTTGATGTCCAAAATTTTAAAGATTCTAGAAAAAAAAGGAAAATGTTACAAGCAATTTCTACATTTTCCACTTTGTTTTCTACCAAGACAGGCAGAAATATTTCAAATTCTCTCTGCTTTAAATTGTTGTCCACAACTTCTTTCAATTTGGACCAATCCAAATTTTTGTTGTCTCAAAGTGTGATAATAATTGGATTCCTTATAATAAACATTTTGATATTGTATTCAACTTTGAAGACACTTTGCATTATACTTGTAGAATGACAGTAAAACATGCAGAAATGAATGCATCATTAGTAGCTTTGGGTTTCTTTTATAAATATCCATTGAAGTACCCACTCTACTGATTACCAGCAGAATTTTGGTCAATAAGTTACCATTGAATTTCACACTGCTGTTTCCATTTATATATTTTAGGTTTAGCATGTCTACGTAATTATTAGATTAATTATGGTATTCGTTAATGAATTCTATTTTTGAAGAATACCTTATTTTGGTTTGTAAATTAATACTTATTTACACTTAAGCAGTATGAATATTTTTGTATGAAATCTAACATAAAAATAATTAAATTATAATGAAGGACATATTTTTTGTCTATATACATGATAACAGCAAACAGCGATAGCTGATTGAAGAAATGCTCAGAATTTTATCAAGTTGAATTAGAGGATGACTAGATCGATTGAAATCGATTGAACTGCTTTGTAAACGTTTCCCTGTATTTCCTTATTAACAAACTGACAAGCAGGTTCAAAGAAATGGCTCTCCTGACAACTTTGTCTCCTTGTTAAAAATCATCTTGTCTTAAACTGTAAATTGACGGCCTCATTGGATATGAATGATTTTAAACCTTTCTTGTACAATCCCTGATTTTTAAGTCCCTTAAAATTTATTACTAAGAAAACATTGTAGAAAAAGAAGAAATTGCTTGTAACAAGCAATTTCTTCTTTTTCCACAATATGTTCTACCATACTGAATGGTTATATTTCAAAGTAAATCCACTTTCAATTTTCGTCTACCAAACCTTTGAATTTGGATAGGTCCAAAATTTTGCAAAACAGGAAAGGGTTAAACAGGAATCATTCTCTCTCTATTTCGAGGAATTTTTTAAATTTTTTTTTTGGGGGGGGGGGCAAAAACACAACCAAACATGGATTTTATCATGGTCAATGCTTATCAGCACCGTACTGACCATATGTGAATCAGATAATTTTCTCCTCTCAAACAACTGGTTGTTTATGAATAAATTTTGGCAGGAATGTTTCTTCAATAGACAACTCTTAGATTCTTTTCAGGGATTTTTGATCGGACAAATAACTCGTAATGGTGGTGGCTAATCAGCACTGTATGGAAACGTACATAAAAATGTTTAAACTTCTTCTTTTCTGAAATTAATGAAGGGACATTATGATCCTTAGGTGTACTTCCCTCGGGTTTCTTCAAGAAATTCTGATCAGGTAAAGAACATACATTTTAACAGCAGAGTCTATCAGAATCAATTTAGAACATGAAGTGAAATGTTGTTTGCTTTTTCCTCCTCTGTAACTTCTGATGGGATATGAATGGTTTCTAGCCGGAACATTACTTGGATTGACCTCTCTTAGATTTCTGCCCATTTTTTTTTTTTTTTTGCTTATTAATTCATTCCCACACAATGACACTTTTTGACACCCCCAAGACAAACGATTTGAAAAATAATTTCGACAAAAATTCTATCAAGAAAACTGAAAAATCTAAAGTTTCATAAGATTTAAATACAAATGTAGTAGTCTGCAATCCTTCAATTTGGACCTGTCTGGAAATTTGTTTCTTAAACGCGCCATATCGAACATACAGTGATATATACCCTACGTTGTAACATCAGAATTTATCGGATGAGATCGTTAGTCTACAGGTGATGTCGATAAGGACTGTATTGCTAGCGAAAGTCAATGGCGTAATTGATACGTCATGGAAAACCACAAATAATGCAATTTTCGGTGCAATCGACAGATAACGTATTTACCCGAGAAATATCTGTTCTATTCCGGTTGTACTTCGCTGACTTAACGCTGACTTATCTGGTGTCTCTTAACGCGAAATATTTTTTTTTTCAATTTATGAAAGGTCATTTTCATTACAAAATCTGTTTAATCACATGCTTACATATGTCTGAAAACATTACAGTTGGATATTTCTTTTCATAATCTGTGCAAAACATCTCTCTAGGTTGCCATGCCAACAACAACAACAAAAAAAACCCACTATCACATTGATACCGATTAATATGATTAGTATATCGACTTTTGGCTTAACTAGCCAAAGGTCAGCAGAGCTTTTGCCATGTCGTTGTGTCCATCATTGGGTCCATCTGTCTGTCCGTCCATCCACAATAACTTTAAAAATCCAGTACCATGAAGCCAATCAAGCTGAAACTCTGTATGTACTTTGGGTGAATCTCTACAAAAATTGTTAAAAGAATTTCATTCTTTAAAAAATTTAGGTTGCCGCGGCAATGGGAAATTTAAGTAAATCTTTAAGAAATCTTCTCCAAAACCAGCAGGCCAATCAAGCTGAAACTTTGCAGGGATTTTCCTTGGGTGAAGCTCTACAAAAGTTGTTAAAAGAATTCCATTCCATGAAAAACTCTGGCTGACGAGGCAATTTTAAATGGAATTTTTTAGTAAATCTTTATTTTTTTTTAGAAGCTACAAGGCCAAAAGCATTTTCATTTCGTATGTAGCTTAATCACAAGCATGGTTCTCTGCCAAATTTTCAAAAAATTAATCCCTGGAGTAAACAAACGGCCCTGTCCCTGAGTTCCGAAGTTTGGAAAATGCTTAAAACAAGTTCAAAAGACTTCTCGTAAACTTTAAGGCCTTGGACATTTCTTTGTAGTTTTTGCTGTTGTTTTTGATGCATTTTTTCTATAGCTAAGTGTCCTTCGTGGTGCTTACTGAATATGTTCCATTGGGGGAGAATTTACACTGTAGTTTACTTGGTAGTGCAATCGGGGATATTCTTAGTGAATTTTTACTCGCATATTTCTTGTTCGATTAACGACTTAGATAGCTGTCTAGGGTCATCTTGTTTACGTAATTTTCGGAATTTTCAGTTGGCCTGGTTTGAAAACAGGAAATCAATGATCATTTAACGATCACCGAAGATAAAGGCTCTTTCTCTTTCAACAGTCAAATTTGACATTAAGGTTAGGATTGTGATACAAGTGGGTCTAACTGTACTCTATTCATATATAGAATCTGTACCAGGGGACCCAAAAGTCAAGATGATAAAATTCCATTAACAGATTCTGAATGACAAATTTCAAGGCTCTAGGGCCTCAATGTTAGCAAGGGAACGCCTTTTTCTCCCCTCGGGAACCATGGATAATGATTTGAGAAAATTGAAAGAAATCAAAGAACTGATATGTCTTTTAGAATTTCAAGGCTACGCAAGGAAAACTGGGACTGGAAAGAATCTTTTTAATTCAACTTTTGTTGCCAAAGCAACCAGAGTTTTTTTAACGGATTTTATTTCTATTAGCTTTTTCACTAACCTGATAAAATTTCGTGATCTGACTACATATTGATATTTGGTCTGAAAATTCGTCTGCTTGAGTTTAATATTTGGTCAAATGGGGTCAACTAGAGGCGCTTGAGCGCCTGCATCGCTACACAGGCTCCACACAATCCCTCCTTTTACGCACTCAAGAAAAAAACTTTGGAAAACATTGAGGAAAATGAAGAAATTGCTTGTATCAAGTAATTTCTTCATTATCCACTTTGTTTTTCATCCAAAAAGAAGAAGAAATTTGAAATTCAATCAACTAGAAATTGTCGTCTGCAGCTTCTTTCAATTTGGACCAGTCTAAAATTTTGCTGCGTTGAAATGGGTTAAGCAAACTGAATCATATCCCAAATGTCTGTAATATAAATCTTGTAACTGAATTGTTTTGAATAGTTCAAGAGAAGAATTTTCATCTTTCTGTTTTTTACAAACGTCAAACTATGTAAAATTCATTTACTAAGTCAAACGAATAGGTATCACTAAAATTTTCAAAGGTTTTTACTATATACCATATATGGACATAAGCAATAACCATAAAGCAAACATTTTTTCACCGATGGAAATTAAATGGAATCTGACAAAGAGTCATGCACTTGAGGGTCATTCCTGTAAAGCTTAGTTGAAATCCATCGACAGGTTTCTGAGAAGATTTTTAAAGTTTTCAGTATACACCATATATTGACATAAGCCCTACCTAAAAATGTTTTTCCTCTAATCAAATTCATTAAAGAAATGATAATTGGTCACGGTAGCCGAGCGGTTTATAAAGGGTGCTTATACTGCTTTGCCGTACAAGTTAGTTTTTATACCGACGTGGACCATTCCTGTATAATTGGTTGAAATCCACCATATGCTCTCTGAGGAGAAGAGTTTCAAAGTTTTCAGCATATATTGAAATTAAACCTCGCCCATTAAAGCCAAGTTTTAAATCTGATCAAAATCTTTTGAAGAACTGTGATAAAGGGTCAACCAAGGATCATTTCTGTGAAATTTGGTTAAATTGTGTTCGGTTCTTTCTTTTTAGCGCCGTCGGTAGCGCATCAGACTCTCTCAATCTTCAATCATTTGATGTCATGGGTTCGATCCCCGGCGGCGGTACATATCCTTTCCGACATGTGTCTCTCACCAATGGGTTGATTATCGTAACCCTAATCGGGATAACAGCTAGAGGCTAGGAAAGGATGTAGTGGTGAAACGGGTGCGAGAAATACCAGGAATCCATTGTAGGTGCTCCAGCTGCCGCGATATGACTGTAATACTGTTAAAAGTGGCGTTTAACTCCAATCAATTCAATTCTTTCTGAGAAGATGTTATAAGTAAAGGCTCGGACAGACTCACAGACGGACGCACGACGGACACAACGCCACACCAATAGCTCTCTCGCTTTTGGTCATTTGAGCTTAAAACTCTGTCTGTCGGTCAATTCCAAGAAAAGCAGTGTGTGCACTCTTGAGGCATCATTCTTTTTGTCATAACCACTTGACATTTGTTCGTCATATTTCTCTCCTTCAGCCCTCGGATAAGTTTGATATTGTGTTATATAGGGGTCGGTAAACCTAAGAAAACCCTTAGTGCACCTTAGGGGTAACATTTTTGGCTCAAACGTCTTGATATTTAATCAGAAAATTTGTATAAATAATTTCTTGGCCAATTTCAATATTGGGTCGAATGGGGGCCACATTTTTGGCGCAAATATCTTAATATTTGGTCAGTTTAACATTTGGTCACAAGGGATAATAAGAGGACCATGATGGTCCTAAATCGCTCACCTGAGGCTTCTCCAAATTACAGTACTTTTTAGTATAAAAAAGACACAACTTGAGCAAAATGAATAAAACAAATATAAGATTTTGGGCTTTGTACAAAACAATCCAGTAATGCTTTTCAATAATAATGAATGCCTTTGGCTTTATAGTTTAATCCATTACCAAACTATCCAAGAATTTGTCACCCTCAGGGAAAACAGGTTTGAAAAATACATAGTGAGAAAGGGAGTGACAAGCAATTTATCCATTTCTCACAGTGTTTTCTACCTGAAATTCTTTGTATTTAGATTTCAATCAAACTCTAATTACTGTCTGCAACTTCAATGGGTGTAATTTTAGCAACCTTGGTAGAGAACAATCTGGATGTACTATAAATCAAAATATGAATGCATTACAACTTATACATGAGGAGTGGAGGATATTTGAACATGCTCTTATTGAGCGTTTTTCATATCTTTGGATGCCTTGGGAAGGGCCATGTTTGTCCAAAGGATATAAACATGGTAGATAACAATAATGTTATCCTATGTTTTTAATGTAAAAGCTCTAGAACCTATATTCAAGAAGAAGAATTATTTCAATGCGATTTACGCAATTTTCGACCCCAGGAGCCGAGACATTTTTTACCCTCAGAGCATATTTTCCTGTTACATAGTACAAAATTATTTAGTCATGCTACATACCAAGTATGTATGCCCATCACCTTATATTTCAGTAGGAGAAGACTTTTGATGTTGCTCTAATTGGGTGTTTTCCAAAATTTTTGACCTCTGGGGCAGTGCCATGTATTATCCCAGGGCTAAGATTTTAGCTAACATGGTAGAGAACCATCTAGATATGCTATATACAAAATATGAATGCCTTAGCCTTTGTAGATAGGGAGGAAAAGACTATTGAACATGGTCTAATTGGGCATTTTTACAAACTTTGGACACCCAGGGAAGGGGTGTTTATTAACATACAGGCATAATTTAATCAAAACTGATAGATAACAGCCAGGCTATGCTACACTCAAAATATAAATGCCCTCATCCTTTTTTTAAAGCATACTCAAATTTTGCGTTTTTCCCAATTTTGGACCCCTAGTGCAGGACCGTTTTGGACCCGAGGAAGACAACTTTTAGTGATATAGTACAATGCTACACACCAAATATGAATATCCTAGACATTATAGTTTAAGAGGAGAAGTCTTTTGAAATTGCTCTAATTAAGCATTTTTCCAAACTTCGGACCTCACGGACGGGGCCGTTTTTGACCCCAGAGATGAAATATTTAAAAACTTGGCAGAGGACCGTATGATTAAGTTCTAAGTAAAATATAAATGCCTTTGGCCTTGTAGTCTGAAAAAAGACATCAAAGGTTTCTAAAATTTCCTTTTTTCATATGCCGCGGTTACAAGATTTTTTCACGGAATGAAATTCTTTTAACAACTTTTGAAGAGCTTCACCCAAGTAACATCCCTGCAAAGTTTCAGCTTGATTGGCCAACTGGTTTAGAAGGAGAAGATTTTTAAAGATTTACTAAAGATTCCCATTTTGAAATGCCGCGGCAACCAGAATTTTTGACGGAATTAAATTCTTTTAACAACTTTTGTAGAGCTTCACCCAAGAAACATCCCTGCAAAGTTTCAGCATGATTGGCCTTGTGGTTTAGGAGGAAAAGATTTTTAAAGAAATTGTGGACGGACGGACAAACGGACGGACGGACGACGGACAACGACCGATCACAATAGCTCACCTCGCACTTTGTGCTCAGGTGAGCTAAAAACTAGGCCTATAGGTCAATCAGGAGGACCATGGTGGTCCTAAATTGCTCACCTGAGTTATCTGCCACTTAAAGTACTAAATATTACAGTTGAATCTAAAGGTAAAATTTGAAACGCTTTTTTGCCCCATGAGCATAATTTTTAGACAGTTAGTGCCGATTTATCTGGTTTTGGTACACACCAAATATGAACGCCTAATAGTTTAGGAGGAGACGACTTTTGAACCTTTGCAAATTGAGGTTTCCCAAATTTGAACCCCTTTACCCGTTACCAGACAGCAAATTTTAGATCGGTTCAAATGAAAGGTGTAGCAGACATAAATGGACATTTTTATGAAATTTTAGGTTTTTTAACTTTCTGGGTAGAAAACATTGTGGATAATGAGGAATTTGCTTCATTTTCCACAATATTTTTCCGAATTGTTTTATTTGGGGGGAATATGTTAAGCAGGACTATTTTAGACCCTTGGGGTATAACAAAACAAAAATAGTAGTTAGCTTGGTCTTATAGGCTAATAATTTAATTTTTAGTTTCGTCTATCAAAAACAAGCGTGTTGATTGGTCGAAAAAAAATATTCATAACTCCATGAACACCATTTTCAGCATGTAGCGATTTTGTATGCTTCCGCACAAAATAGTCCATACAAAAAGGTAGCAAAATTTGTAAAGCTTTTTTTTTTTTTTTTTCGTTCGAAGCTATCAAATTATATGAAATGAAGAGAATATTTTTTTGTTTTCATAGAGGTATGAACCGAAAAACCTAATCACACATACCTCCATGAAAACAAAAAATATTCTTACTTGCACAAATTGAGCGATTTGCCCAATTTTGGAACCCTGGGAGAGACCTGTTTGGGGCACTAGGGTTTAAAGAAAAATATTGAAGGGCGACGCATGACAAACGACGATAGTAATCACATTGTCTCCCTTGAGAACTTAGTTCTCGGATGAGTTTAAATAAACAAACCATATTTGAAGTAAGAAGTCTTTATTTTCAGATTGGCATAGTCGAAATAGTAAAAAGTAGAAACATCTAAGCTGTTTTAAATAACATGTTTAAACCACAAAGAAAGTAAGTCATATACTTATTAAACTTGTGTTTTGTATAATCAAGAAAACGTTAATAATAGCCGAACAAATTGACCAGTCGCGTTAGTCAATCAAATAATTACAATCATTCCTTTCGACCAGAAGTGAGTTTTGAACTCTCACATTGGCCGCCATTTTTGTTATTTTTTGTTGTTGGTGTTATAGGTTTGGTGACTAACACGCCGTAGCTGCAGCTTTTTTCAAGCTGTACTTACGACGGTTAGGTTGATAACCAACTGTTCCACTCTTTTGGTAAATGCTACTTGTCATAAAGCTTTCAGAACTACGCCATTTAAAATCGAATCGGGACTTCCAGGTGGAGTCAAGGGGCGTGGCCAACGGAATAAGTGGATGGGGCCAGCGATTGGTCAATTACAAGTGTGTCTATAAATAAACCGGATTGTGGTAACTTGATAGATTCGTACTAAAGCTTTTTAACCCATTCCCACAGCAAAGTTTTAGACTGGTCAAAATTGAAGGAGCCGCAGACGACAATTTAAAGTTGTTGAAATTTTAAAATTTGTTGTCTTTTGGGGTAGAAAACATTTTGGAAAATGAAGAAATTGCTTGTAACAAGCAATTTGTTTATTTTCCATATTTTTTTCTAAAGCCGTTAGATTGAGGGGCGTAAAAGAAGGGTAGGATGGGAATGGGAAAATGTGTGTGGAACTGTAACTTCGATTAGAAAAGCAAAACCCTAGTTTTCTACAGAAAGACAAAAACTATAATGAAAGTAATAAAATTCCCAGCATTCTGTTTCTTTCATTTAAAATTTTAGTCTTTATTGTATAGAATTGTAATAAAGAATTATGATTACTAAGTCCCACAAAAGTTCCTCTCTTTTTTAATCAGGTTTTTGAAAGTTAACTTCGACATTTCACGATCTTTCTGCTAAAATTTTCTGATCTTTTCTGGTATAAAAATGCGAAATAAAACTATTTTTTTACAATTCCTTTATGACGACCAGGAAATTGTTGTAATTTTATGTGTATGGGCTAAGAAGTAAGGTATCAACACCTGATCAAATGGCGTCAAACTAAAGCTCACAACTAATATATGTTACCATAGTAACTGGTAGACAGAAAAACTAGAATTATCAAACAAATTAGCATCATTTAGAGTCACTTTGTAAATGTTTAGCAACATTATCAAGTAGGAATGAAACATGTACAAAAGTTCAATCTAATTATTTTCTATCGTCTTCAAAAGCTGATTTTGCATAAAAATATTGTATGTAAATCAAACCTATATCAATCGGTCAAACATTTTAGTACAAAAATCAAATATGAAAGAATATTAAGATAATTATGGCATTGAGTACGAAGGATTCCATGCTGTTTTAGATAAAATGTGAAATCAGATCTTGGCCCATTAAATTTCGAGTTACTTGGTGTATTAATTAGACAACGTACTTTTCGACCCGCGAAAAGGACTGATTCTCATAATAAGCACCAAACAACATCAGAAATTCGAAACTGATTAATAATTCAAATCTGGGAATTCGAAACTAGGAACGACCTTCTGCAACAGAGTCCGTCCAGCGGATTAATTTTTCACTTGTAAAAATTCTTTGCAAAAGGCTGTCCATGTGATTCGAATACGCCAGATGAAGATGTAACGTTCAATGACATGTCGAATATCTATATCGGCGTCCGACCAGCAGACATTATCTTACAGAAGGGCCATATAGACGTTCACCACAAAACAAGAACATTACCATCGTATAACCTACATGAACCAGCATGCACATTATTGTATCTTCAACATAAACACCGAATGGTTAAGGTCAATTTTTACCTCATGGTTAAGGCAAAATATGACTTAATACTTAAGTTTATGATCGAACTTAATTATGGTACTACCATTTGTTTACTGTGGGTCTTAATCAAAACCATGGATTGTGTCAGCTACCAGTACTGATCTCAATAAAAGAATCTGTCCTTTCGTTTTATCTACCCCGATATTATTAACAATGTATCTGGCTACTATTGCATTACACCGAGTAGACAAGAGTCCAATTTTGCACAATTTGCTGTTCCCTTAGATGTAAATTATCCGCATCCTGTGTCAAGACAGTTAAAGGCACCAGCCCTAGCCCTCCGTTCACACAGCAGTTCCTCCTTTATTATGAAAATTTAACAAACGTCTGCGTGTAGAAAAGAGCCAGCTTTTCTAGCAGCACAGAAGTTGCCAATTTTAGATCACAAATTGTAGATCTTACTTACAAATACCTCTATCGACCAGCGATAAACATTATTTGTCAGTTGTATCTAAACTTATGCTTGAGGTGCATAAAAATATTACTGTAGAGCAGAACATTTGTGTATGTAAGACCAGCTTGATACAAAAATGTACGTTCTTCTTTTTATATCTTAATCGAAATGTTATATATCAGGGAGACAATAAATCAAGATACCATTTCTTTTAAACAAAACAAGTGTAGCTTTTAAAGCCTATCTTTCTCTTCACTCAATTGTTAAAATATTGATGTTTTCTACACTTTTGAAACGAGAGATTGTATCCACATGGTGGGTAGACACCTCGTCGATATATTGAGGGCTTGGAGCAAAAACATGGTATGGCTCTATACAATGTATAGAGCCATACTACGTTTTTGCTCTAAGCCATCGATGTTGTATTAGTAACAAATACCTTATTGATACCATTACGTTACTGAAAAAGGAAACTAATGACACATATAAAAAGGGATTAATTAAATGTTAAAAAGATGGCATGTTCTGACCGGCAGAATATATAAAATGAAATAACAGTTGTTGTCATGCGACCTGCACATGACAAGAGACTGTATTCCAGAAGTGTAAAAAATAATATTATGGGATGAAACTAGCTCGGATAAGACTTAACAGGGCACATTTATTTTAAAAAAAGTATTAACACATTCTAGATCTAAACCAATTGGTCTTCTTGTCGGCATTAAATATAATTCTGTGTTTGTTCCATTCAGCTTGTGAACGGTCGAGTATCTTTATTAGTTGAAAGACACAAATTAGTAATAAAATCTTAAAGAATGTTGCTTTTTGTATGAAGATTTTTAACAATTTTGCAGAATTTAGTTGGATATTTGCTTTGAAGTGTGCCCGTCTTGGTCTTCCGGCCAAATAAAGCTATGTACAAAATGAGATATTTAAACACAAACATGAAGATATAAAATAAATGAAATGAATTAACAAAACATTCATATATATACAGATTCCTTCATAGATTGGTTGCTTTGTTCGATTAGGAAATTGAACATCTTTAGGAATAGATATTTAAAGAAATTGAGAAATATTTCAACAAAATAACCTTAATCTGCATGGTAAAGAGCCCTGTAAGTAAACCTTTTCACAAGATGTCTATGAAGGAATTCTTTCTAAACAAATAGAAAGCACAAAAATACAAGACTTTGTGGTTGAAAAACACTTGGAGATATATGTGCGGGTAACCAGTACTCTTTCCAAATAAACATGATTTTATCTTAAGATAAAATGTAAAACACTTAAAGGTGCATTTACAATATCAAATATACTCTCAAGTGTTCTGCATTATCCCAGAGAAATGTTTAAATGAAAAGAGTATAACCGCATAGCTTTGGTCAGAAAAACGAAAAGTCCAATTTATATTGGACAGACAAACGAAAGTTCCAAGTAGTTTTTACACATAGTCTATTCTAATGAAGGATAAAACTGAAGAACTATCAGTAAATGCCATTAAACAGCTATGTACATGTTTTGGTTTTCACTACAGTCTGACAATCACTCTAATTGATACAGAAAATCAAAAGTTCTAAGTACAATGACTCAATGCCATTTTCTCGCCGTTATACAAAGGCACTCTGTTATGTCTGCAAAATCTTAATGACTCAATATATATTTACTGACACACAGTTTATAAAAGTCAAGTTCACGAACCAGCATGAACTAAATGTCTTAAATACAAATGTCCAGCATAATCTTTGATTATATACTGTAGCACTATCCCCGCCGAGTTATGGAGTGATGAAATAATGGATGTACTAAGAAATGATCAAGGGCAAACTTGCTTCAGTCTCTCGCCAGCAAGAAAAGAAGCAGCTGCCGGATACCACCACAAGCCTATTCTGTTATATAGCTGGTGTCCCGTCCCGCAGGAACCACACTGTACGACAAATGGGATGGTATATACCATGGCAATATGCCATACATATGAATGGATGTAAGAAACTCTTACACAAACGAAGCCTACTGGGTGTCTTTGTTGGAAGTTTGGGTGCCTGAAAAGATACAATACGGCTTTATGAATATGACTGTCATATTAAATTAAATCAACATAATTTAATCTTAGGTCTATCAAGATTCAAGTGTTTTGATTTGGCCCGTTGTTTGATCTTACTTCAAAGAACAAAATTTTGAACACAAAACTATCTTGTGTGCTTGCGCTAAAAATAGATCCATAAAACTTTACGCAAAACTTGTAAAATAGTAACTTTAAATAATAAGAAATGAAGAGACTGTATTTGTTTTGTTTTCATTGAGGTAAGGACCTAAAAACTTAATCACACTTATGAATGGATACGCTTCGCGTATTTATGCAGTATTAAGTTTTTAGATTCGTACCTCAGTGAACGGTTCATTCAGCATCGTCCAGACTGTTCCCTAATTTACGGATCGCTTGCCCCGCCTACCTTACTCCGACAGGAAGTACAGCTTAGATATCAACGTTGTAATATTGCAAAATTTATGGCTAGTAAGGTATAAACAAATGGCTGATTGTCGGCCTAAACGCCTTAATTACATCTTCAAAGATCTGCAGTTACCATAACATAATAAGCTGTGTTTACGATTTTTAAGTAGCCAAATTATCATAAATGCTTACTATAAATCTCGGCACTTGTTCGAAGTTCACTTCCGGTCGAACGATATTTCTATTCATAGCGGTTATTGTATCAAAATATAATTTCTAGAAGCAGGGCTTATATCTTCTTTACGTGTTAAGACAGTTGCAGTATGTGTATGGTTTAAGTTGCCTTCTATTGATTTCCTTGTTTTACGGTTCAACTCAAGCGTTTAAAAGAAATAACATATTAAGCCTATCTTTGCTCCCCCAAATATTTAACTCTGACATTTTTCAATTAATCAATCGCTTACCACATGGAGCCCATGGATGCTGCAAAAGCTGTTTCAGATGGAAGAGATCATCCTCTTTATCCCTGACTTCCGGTACCACTGGATCTAGTTCCGGTAAAGCCATATCGAGGGACAGACTAATTGGCTCTAAAAGCCAATTATCTGGATCGAGGATATCGTCCCGATCATCGTATCCCGGTGAGGACGAACCTGGGCTCATTTCCACATACTTCTGTTGGTCAAGACTAAGCGGTGACCCGAATGACGATGCATATGAAGGTACTGGGGATGATTCGGCGTTGCTGCCGCTGTGCTGCAACTTTGGTGATGATACTGGCTTTGGTAAAACCACTTGTTCTGGAGATATAGAGGGCTTGAAGGTTTGGTCAACGAAACCTAAAAGGTCTTCCAAATCAGAACAGTCTTCAAAAGTGTTTTCCTCTTTGATTGACTTATCAAGCCCAAATTGGAGGGACATTGTCTCCACGTGTCCAGAATCCTTAGTCGGTATTCTTGTTTCCCCATTCCGGACTTTCGGGAGTAATTTCAAAGGCTCTGAGCACTGCTCTTCAGTTGGCAGTACTGGCTCGGGTGAAAGAGGTTCAATTTTAATGTCCAACATTCTCTCTTTCAATGATCTAGGAGTGAGATCGTCGAAGAAAGAGTCAACAAAGCTTGCATCAATGACTGGTAGATTCTTCTTCTTGGCTTGGAGAGAACCATTTGGTGCCTTGGTGTCTTCTCTCATGGATTGTTTCATCTCGTTTAATCTGCCCATGACATACGAGGTCAACTGCTTTATTTCATGCGACTCTTGTTTTGGTACAATCTCGGAGTACCCTGGCTTTGGTGAGTTAACTGGTGACGGCTCAGGGGTCAGGTAACAATCCGGAATTGACACCTCAGGTACGACTTGTTCCAGGGTACATGTGGGGGCAAGTTTTTGTACAACTTCTGGCCTTCCGACAGGAGCAATTGCATTTACTAGCATAGCTCGCTTCTGTCGGATGGCTTGTGCTGGATCTACCTCGATTCTTGCGGCCTGATACATCAAGGGCATCCCAGGTCCTCCAGCCATCACCTTCATATCACTGGATCCAAAGAACATTTGATTGATAGACGGTGTGCTACGGTAAACATCAACGTTCATAACATACTGGGTGTCGGCTCGTTTAGAAAAGTCGCCATCACCGTGTAGATCAGTGGAAGAAAGTCTGGGAAGTTTATTTGGTTTACAGGAGGAGATAAAGTTCTCCTGAAGCTTTCTCTTTAGAGCTTTGATTGTGTTTGTATGTCCCTGCGGTCTCTGTCCAAACATCTCGAATGGCGGTTCATTAATGCTGTACTGTGGAGGTTGATGTGGGTATGGCGACTGAGCTGGCATCTGAGAATGTGTGTATGGAAGATGCTGATGTTCGGCAGGGTAGAATCCAGGCTGTTGCTGCAAGAACGTGTGTTGTCTTGTCATCAATTCCTGATCAGGCTGCTGATGTAACTGTGGCAAGTGATGAGCTCCGAAAAATAGGTCTGGGGCTCTTGCAGCATAAAGAGCGAAAAGTTGACCCTGGATTTTAAACTGCTTGGCTTCCTGTTCACTGAAATGACACAAAAGAAAACTTCGTGAATGTCAAGATCATGTTACAAAGTCCCAGTAGAACAAATGTAGAAATTAAGTGATTCGGGAAACACATAAAGTGTAATGCTTAGAAAAAAACCTTATAATGAATTCAACTTCCAAAAGAAAAAATAATCATCCACATTTTGCTTAATGTAAGTTTTTAATTCTATAATCCTAATTTACTTACCAGACGACCTGATTGATGCAAACAATCATCGGATCATCATTATTGGAAACAAGAGCCTGTCGGACATGCATAACGATGTTCACCCAGATGACGTCATTGGTGCTCGTGAGCATGCGCACTGTCATCATACATCCCATCTCATGGCGAGACTTAATCACTGCAGAAAGAAATATGAATTCATTACAATGAAAACCACAGTTAATTATTCAAAACTTAGACAATGAACGTTTATTAAATGTTAAAAGATGTGTTTGATATGGCATTATACATAATGCAAGGACAGTAATTAATTCACTGTAACACAACATATGCTCTGTTGTGACGGCAAAATTTATCATTTTATGGCACTTAAGGAAACCTTGACGCAATCATAAATATTGCATGTTTTATGACCGTACCTTTATTTACTTTTCTCCAAACGAAGTAGGTTTTATATAACCACTTTGACATTGTTTCTTCGCATTACGTATTAATCGATTAAACTATCTTATAACATGAATGTCTGAACAGAACATAAATACGACAAAAAAGTATCGCACAATCGGAATATCATTCAGCAATCGGTCCTTCACCAGTAACAATAATTTAGATATTTTTAGGTTAAAAGAGGTAAAAGTCCGTATTTTCGCTTTATAAGACTAAGAAAGCTATTTAACCCATTACCAGATGGCAACATATTAGACTAGTCTAAACTGAAAGGAGTTGCAGACGACAATTTAAACTGTATGAAATTTTTAAATTTTGTCAACTTTTCTGGGGTGGAAATCAAAGTGTAAAATGAAGAAATTGTTTGATAAGCAATTTCTTAATGTCCACAAGGTTTTCCCAATTGGTTTTCTTGCGGGGCGTCCAAAAGAGTCATTGTGTGGGAATGGGATAAATCCCCAACAATGCTATCATTAAGTGGGCTCACTTGTGCGGTATCGATGCTGTTCTGGTACCCTGATGACAAAATCTCAGAACCAAAAATTCTATAAATAGTTGGACAATTCTATAAATAGCTGGACAATTGCTCTGTAAAAAATCTATAACTTACATTGTATGTGTTTAGCACGTGCCTCTGACAGGTCATCAGGGTGAAGCATGGAATACCAAGATTTGTTTTGAATCTCCGAATTCGTCATATTCAGGTAGAATTCACCACTGTAATGAAACAATGAGTTCACAAATAATAGTAACGGTAAAAAAAAACATCTAATAGTCGATCTCTTGTAAACTGGAAAGCTTTCACAAAATAACCTCCCTACAAAATTTTATACTAGTACAAAAGGTTACCTGATCACCAACCGGTCTAATATCTGAGTTTGATCAAAGATTTAAAACGGAGCTCTGTTAAAAATGATAGATAGGTAAGAGATTCAACGTCTTTGTTTCTTAAGGACTTGCAAAGCGACCACTTAATGGACGTCCAAAAAGTGGTCGCAATGATACGATTCTAAAGAGTTTGAATAACATAGGATTCAATAAAGAAATATCTTCAACTTCTCAAAAGCTTTAAGAAGAGGATTTTTTTTTTATCATAATCGCTTAATAAAAGAGGGCGCTTAATAGAGGGGGTCGCTTAACCCTTTCCCACACAATCAAATTTTGGACCAGTCCAAATTCAAAGAAGTTGCAGACGATAATTTGAAGTGTTTTCAAAAGCTTTCATATTGAGGGGCGTTTAAAAGCGACACTGTGTGGGAATGGGTTAATCTAGATTGGCCGTACTTACTTTTCTGTGATTTCAATGAAGGACATGTCCAGCTTGTGAACGCTCTTGAAAATGGTTGTGTTGTTCTGGATTAAACTCTCCTTCAGGTCAGGGGTTATTAAAGGAGTGCAAAGGGCCATGAACACATACTGTTCTGGGTTGCCACTGTCCTTGGAGGATACAGGTACGAAATGGCCCTTTATGTGCATCACCTGAAATACACAAGGTTTCGAATTTAACTCATTCCAGCTCTACAGAATTTCAGACTGGTCCAAATTGAAAGAAGCTGCAGACGACAATTTAAAGTTGTTGGATTTTAAAATTTGTTCGTCTTTGTGGAAAGAAAACATTGTGGATAATGATGAAATTGCTTGATACAAGCGATTTCTTTATTTTCCACAATGTTTTCCAAAGCTTTTATCATGAGAGGCGTAAAATGGTGAATTGTTTTGGATTGGATTAAAATACAAGATAGGCTATCCAGCCAAGAGGTAAACATGTATCAAAAATACTTCTCTTCCATTTGACACTTCTTGTTCATGGCATCGTAATATGCCAATAGACCTAAAAAAAACAACTTGGTATTGAAATGAAACTAGAGGTGCAAAGAGGTTTAGCGCATAGGTTGTCATAACCTATAAATCCATCTTAATCTGAACTATAAAAAAGGAAGCATTGTAAAGGTAGTAACACTTCATGAGATCCATTTATCACGTTGACAGGTCGGTGAATTAGTGCAAAAGCATTCTAAAATTGTATTCAAAGTATAGACACTTATGATGTTTTTACACTAAGCTATCGAGATGTGCGCTTCCTTTGTTGTTATTGTTACACGGATTGTTGGTAGCTAAAGTTATAATCTTTGAACGGAGACATTGCATAGAATGTTAGAAATCAGAAAAAACCTACTTAGAATTATTCTATCTTCAAAAGATCTCTTAGCGTACGTAAAACATACATGAATAGGACTTTTTAACGGTAATTCAAGCTGCTTGTGAATTCAATTATCATAACTTTTCTTGTAAATATCGTATTTTCCGGAAACAATGCCAGCTAATTAACGTATTTCTTGATTAATTGATTCGATTAACAGGTGCTCTGGTTTTAGTCAGTGTCAACAAGACGCTTTTAGGAGAAGTGATAGCGGATTTCCGGTGTTGGCTTTCCATTACTCATTACGAGTTATAAAGTCTGTAAAGGCTAACGCCTAATAAACCGAGATATCTATACTATGATAAGCCAAGAACATCCACCTTTCTTTTGTTACCGGTGAGATTTCGTAATAATAACGAGATTCCTGGGTTTTCTGCTCAGCGCCTGATCGTAGATGCCGTTATTCGAGTGTTCATACTTCAATTGTAATTGTCAGTCAAAGAACCATTCAACCATTCAAATCATTCATCTAGACCGGAAGTTAACTTTGAACTCTGATATTGACCGACATTTATGTGAAGCATTTTCAGTGGTTTGGCGACTTAAAAGGTCGTAACTATAGCTTATTCAGTGTATGCTACAAACCATTGATTTTTTTACGGAAAATTGTTATTTAGTCCCCCTTTCTGTTCAAGCAAAGGTTAACATCCTATATTTTCTATCAACGTTTCTAATTTTTTAACAAGTTCAGGGGATATTTCTATTGTTTTGGGTGTTTGATATTTGTCAGATATCAATGTCTTTGTTACTATGTAAATTCTAAGAGAAAAGCCTTTGTGGTCTCAAGTGGAATTGTGTCCGTGTTCATTTAGCAATAAGCCACAATCAAACAAGGGCATTTTACAAATGGCGTGGCGAACGACTGTTCATCAACATTAATATTAACTGTCACTTCTGACGTTGTTTATTCCGACATTAGAATATAAGCCTTCAGGCAATTCATTGTGTATTGTTTAACCCATATCTTCATTTGCACCGGTATAAAACTTGTTTACCTATATCTTAACTTATTACTAGGTGACAAAATTTAGACCGTGGCAGTCCAAAATCAAAGAAGTTGCAGAAAACAATTATTTAATTGATGAAATTTTAAAAATCTTTGTCTGTTCAAGTACAAAAAATGAGAGAAATTTTCCATTATGTTATTCAAACCCATTTCTTAGTTCGTAGACGAGCAGGGTTTTACGGTACTGAGTTTGGTTCTTGTAACTTTGTTTCAAAGGGATTGACTGTCAAAAGCATATTTATTTTGTTTTAAGTTATATAATAAAGGGATATATCTTCAGTAGAATTGGCATTCCATAAAGACTAAAATGTAATGAAAAGACATGGGGGAAGTTTTTAACACCAAGGAAAGGGAGATGATTAATTAATACTGCTAAGAATGTTACATACCAGAATATCGTAACTGTAGTTTTTATTTGCTTCAGGTAAGACAGTTTGAAACCAAACGGGCAAAGTATTGCTCATTACGGGGATTCCCCATAGTAAAGAATAAATGGACATCGGGGCATTTCATTGGTTCTTATTATACTGGCGAAACGCTATGTTCTGGTAAAGACAACCACAGAATAATTATGACGAACGTTGTTTGAACAATAAACTCTTTGTATCTCCAAAAGTCGCCCTATCTCCAGATACAAAAGATTGTGTAAATGAACACATATAAAGTTATGTATGCCTTCTTACATTAAAACCAGGTCAAATAACCACGGATCATAGTTTATTTTGTCTGAATTATACCTCAAGACAGAAAACATTGAGACAAATGAGATTTTTTTAAATTTCTTTCTTTCTTTTGTTTGCTATATTATATTTCATTTTTCTTCAAACCCCTAAAACTCAAGAGCTTATCGTTGCGATGCGTGCAAAATGTAATAACTGCAGCTTGAATAAAGCTGTAGTTACGACATTTTGCTCGCCTCACGACGTTATACATTCTAAATTATACACAAAAGGCGTATTAAGAGTTTTAAAATGTAGTATTTTACTATTCTTCTTTGAATAAGCTTTACAATGAGGCAATTTATGTTGTAAGGAACTGACCTGATTGAAAGAGCTACATTAAACCTATTACCAGATGACAAATTTAAGACTGGTTCAAATTTAAAGAAGTTGCAGACGACAATTTCAAGTAAATGAAATCTTTGAAATCTTTTTCTCTTTGCTTAGAAAACAATGTGGGTATTGAAGAAATTGCTTGTTACAAGCAATTTCTTCATTATCCACAATGTTTTCAAACGCTTTCTTATTGAGGGGCGTTTAAAAGAGTCACTGTGTGGGAATGGGTTAAATGATTTAAAGAGAGGAACTTGCATTGTATCACATGTATTTTCAATTTCAAAATAAGGATCGGCCATAAGTCATTAACATATCAGAATAATGTATTCGTTATGTTACGAAACCGTGATTTATGTAAATAATATGTAAATGGGCCGACCCACAGACGGTATGTAACAGAGGAAAATAGGAACCAGGGCGCTTGTTTGTGAAGTTTGCACATCGCGATATATTGAAATAACCTTTCTGAAAGTTACAATTTTGACAGCCCACGATGTCTGCTTCAGATTTCAATTTTCACAATTTAAAACCTTTTTTAACAATTTTCACATCCGAATCTAAATAGTTATCTAATTTTTAAGAGATTTTCTCGCGAAGTGTGAAAATATCTGTTCTCGTTTTTTCACTTCTACTACACGGCGAAAAATCGAAATTGGTCAGTCTAAAATACCGCCCCCCTTAAAAAATGAATTATAACAGAATATGTCATACGCTGTCCTTGAATTTTCTAGAAAGATAAAAGGCATGGTACCTTTTTAAGCCGCCTGTTTAACATATCGATAGTCGAAGGGAATATCTTGTAGCAACAACTTTATGTAAGCTGTAGTTACGAGATTGTCTTTGCCAATATATGATATGTATTATCGGATTTATATGGCAAAGGAGTAGCAGAAATACATTTTTTTTAATGATGTTGTTACCCCGCCTTTCCCTCTTTAGCCTTAATTATCTGGGGGATTATTACGAAATTGCGAAAAAATGCAAAAAACTGAAAATTAGGAAGTAGTAGGGTTTTTTTCCCACGACCGCAATGTTAATATATCTTCGTTACACAGTTTGTATGAGTAAGTGGTTTATTGGCCCGTATATGACAGAGTTTTTCCTCGCATATGATGGATGGGGTTTGAATACGCCATAAACATACATGTTCGGCGCCATTACTGAAGAACAAGAGGAGAAAAATGTTAAACTGGCCCAAATTCAGAGAATATGCAGACGATTGTTCAAAGTTATTGTCACGAGTTGGCCTATCCCGTTCCCATACAAATTTACATTTTACGTTTCTGTTATATAATACTTGAGAAATCAATGTGGAAGAGGAAGAAATTGTTTGTCACAAGTAACTTCCTTTCTACCACAATAGTTTCTATCAAATAGGATGATTTCTTTTCGAAATACCCTTACTTTAACCCATTCCCACACAATCCCTCCTTTTTTCCCCTCCTTTCAAGAAAACGGCTTTAGAAATCATTGTGGAAAATGAAGAAATTGCTTGTCACAAGCAATTTCATCATTTTCCACAATGCTGTCTATGCAAAAAGACCAAAAAAATTAAAATTCCATCAACTTGAAATTGTCGTCTGCACTTTCTTTCAATTTGGACCAGTCTAAAATTTTGTTGTGTTGGAATGGGTTAAAATGTTGTCTGCTAACCCTTTGACTAAGAACAAGTGTAAAACATTGAAAGAAGTAAAGGGTCAGATAGAAATGTCGTTTGGGACAGAAATCATGTGACAAGCGTTTACTTATTTTCCAACAATGTTTTGCTTCATGACAAAATCTCGAACTTCTGAATACCAAAATCTTTACAAGCTATCATAATAATAACCTTGTCTCTTGATGTGAGAAAATCAAACATCCCGGGGCACTCAAGAAAAAATGATTCGGGAAACGTCGTGGGAAAGGGGGGGATTTTTTTGATAATTTGTCATTTCTCAAGATGTTTGCTACGGATTACGATTTATCCAAGTTTTTCTCAATTGAAATACACTTTTAATTATCGCCTGTCAATCATTTAAAAGATGGTGAGAATGTTTTTTGTTTTCATGGAGGTATGAGCCGAAAAAACTAATCACACAATGTATGAATCCGCTTCGCGTATTCATACAGTGTGATTAGTTTATTTTGGTTCATACCTCCATGAAAACAAAAAATATTCTCTTCATTTCTTATAATTCAATAACATCGATCGAAAAAAGCTAAAGCTTTACCAATTGCGATACCTTTTTGTATGGGACTATTTTGTGCGGAAGCATACAAACTCGCTTCGTGCTCAAAATTTTGTTCATGGAGTTATAAATAATTTTTTCGACCAATTAGAACGCCCGTTTTTGATAGACGAAACTAAAAATTAAATCATCTGAATTTGGGCGAGTCAAATATTGCGTCGTCTGGTAATTCATTAACCAATTACCACACGACAAAATTTCAGATCGATCAAAATCCAAAGAATCAGGAGACGAAAATTTTTAGTTGATTAATTTTTAAAAATCTGAAACTTTGAAAAAAATATTGGGAAATGAAGAAATTGCTTGTAACAAGCAATTTCTTTGTTTTCCACAGTGTTTTCCAAAGCTTCTCTCTTGAGGGGATTGTGTGTGAATAGGCAATTTCAGAATGGCGGTCTGAAAAGGCAGTTTGAGAAGAGAGAGGGAAAAATTATTGGATTGAAAAATAATATCGTGATAAAAAATTTCAACACCAATACCCCAATCCCTCGATATTTCTGAGGCAATGTTTGAGTGCGTTGCCATAGCAACGTGGTGTCGTTTTAGTCGATTATGGTTGCCATAGAGGTGAAATGTAACGTAGAAAACCTACGCATTGTTTGAACATTTGAGACCGATTACCATGGCAATGGTTTCGCTAAATTAAAGATAATGACAAAATATCAGAGAAAATTGCTTTTATATGCTATTAACAGGTAACTTATAGCCTAATTTTCGTTTTTTTCTTCTAAAGATCAAACAATCAACCGTTTCTTGAAACGGATATAGAACGCGAACTTTGTATAGGAAAGGGTTAACCCTTGTATTTCAAAGTTCACTGATTTTTGATGTACAGAATTGTGGGAACACCATGTCATTTAAAGCCGCATTCCTTTAAGGCTCGCGCAGGGACAAAATTTCTAAACAAAAGGAATCCTTAAATATTCGTTAAAATTGTTGCTAACATAAAATGATTTGAATTCTATTTTTTCGTTTTCTGTTCGGCAAAGTTTTTCATAGCAGGTGTGTGGGTTATTATGAAATTATTGATAGAGAGGTCTTCAAATAATCGTAACGAGATTTAAGGATTCCTTTTTGGCGGAAATTTTATCCATACGAGAGCCATAGTGACTTTAATCTCTCTTGTTAGACACTGTTAATTTTTGAACGTTATAATGATTGCAATGGTTGCAAACCCGCTTTTTACGCATCTCGAGAAAAAAAGCTTTAGAAGATATTGTGGAAAATGAAGAAATTGCTTGTCACAATCAATTTCTTCATCATGCACTATGTTTCTATCCAAAAAGATGAAAAAAATGAAAATCCATCAACTTGAAATCGTTGTCTGCAGCCTCTTTCAGATTGGACTAGTCTAAAATTTTATTGTGTGGGTTAAAAGACTCGGCACTGGAACCCATGAAATAAATAACTGAAAAAAGATATCGAATCCTTCAGAGGTCAAGTTGTGTCTTGAACATCTGGAAGAGTATAACGATTGATATAGATTCAGAGGATATGCCGAGATAGAAAAATGTCGACACTAGCATGGCTGCACACATCGCGCAGTCTGATTAGAATCGATATTTTTCACATTTTCCAAGAGGTCATCTCGTCGTCTGAGGTGTATTATAAACATATATTTTGCGACAACGTAACTAACACATTCTATTTATATTTATCACATGTATTTGACAGGTGTTATACATGTATGGGAGTGCTACGGTCAAATGAGTCGACGATAAAATTTTCAACAAATACAGTATACAGGTATGAAAAGAAATCTGAAAAATGTTTTTTCTATAAAAGCGGAGTATGCAAAACCAACAAAATATGTCAGCTAATGTCAGTTTTCAAAATTCGCTTCAAGTCTAAATAAATGATTTGATTGATCGATTGATTACTTGATTGACAGTCGCGATCCATTGATTGTGTATATCAGATGTAAAATTGTAGATTTCACTGGAGTAAATTGATATTTGACAGATGTTTCCTATCACCACGAGAATGTGCAGGGCGTGTTAAGGCTATTTACACAAGCTGGGTCGATCGTGGCATGAAAATATTGCAATCATCAGAATGCCCCGGATAACTAGGAGAGGAAATATTTTTGTTTGAATTGGGTTTAATGCCACTTTAAATAGGGAGCACCTAACCATGGATTCCTGGTATTTTTTACACAAGTACTATCACTCTATCCTTTCCGAGCCTCAAGCTGTCCATCCATTGGCGAGAGATTAATGTTGGACAAAAGACATTTGCCGTGAACGGGGTTCGAACCCTGAATCTCATGATTAAGACTCTAACACTCTACCAAGTGGGCCATGATCGGCGCTCGGGCATATTTTAAAGTGAAAACAGTGAAGTAGAAGCCATTATGAGAAAAGGTGAAATTGATTAAAATTACCATTATTTCTCCTTCTACCCGGGGACCAAAACAAGCAACGCGAACGCAATGTATAAAGATGGTATATGGACTATCTGCTACCCCCTTAGTCCTTACCAAGTATATACCTACATCATAGAGGGGCCTAAGTCCCAAACATATCCTACCCCCAACCTGCCTGTTAGTCCGTCTATTTCGAGTATTTGTTAGATTTTGTTTATATATTTTCACCCTTTTAATCAATTATATAACCACATGTACATTTTTCAGATTATAATTTGCAAACGTTAAAGTAGCTTCGATGCCTTTTGAAATCACAAAACCTCTTCTAGTTGGTATCAAATAAGTATTTTTGCACGCTGATAAACGATAACAAAAAGACATTTGTCTCATGGGTGCCTTTATCCTGGGAATTCGCAGATTTTTTTAGTGATATCAGTGAAATAATATATTTCTAATTTTGTGGAGAGAATATGCTACATGTTTATATAGATAGGAATCTGAAAAAACTATTTTTAGAAACCATGATGTTTTAGATACATGTCTGGAATTTCACTTCCAATGAAACGAAATCTCTCAAGGAAACTTTTAACTTCAGAATATTTATTTTGTGACGTGTGATAAACGCTTTTCAGAAAACGATGTCTTGGACCAGTCCTTTTTCGGTGGTAATAATAATTCTAAAAGGCTTTCGAGTCACTTGTCTTCAATTTAGAATTCTCAACACTTATTATGAAATATAAATGTGAAAATGGTTCTTTTGTGAGTATTTGAGTTTTTTTAACACTTAAAAAATCTAAAGTTATTGATAAGTTGATCTGTCTGTATCTTTACTCTTAACTCAATGCATTAACATTTACGTAAGCTAAAGGAATATCCATTTACGGCTCTGTTTCACTTGTTTCACACGTATTCTTCGATATTTTAACCCTTTCACACACAGAGACGCTTTTGGACGCCCCTCAAGAAAAACAATTGAGAAAACACTGTGTAAAATGAAAGAATTGCTTGTTACACTTGTAACAAGCAATTCCTTCATTTTACACAATGTTTTCTATCCAGAAAGTTGAAATAATCTAAAATTTCATAAACTTTTAATTGTCGTCTGCAACTTCTTTCAATTTGGACCAGTCTTAAGTTTTGCTGTCTGGTAAAGGGTCTAAACAAGTAAAAGAAATATACATATAAAGTCAAACGGGTGAGAACTTCCTTGTTTTACCATGTTTATGTAGACAAACATATTCGAACAGGATTACGTTTTTTTCCTCTGAATTTATCATAGTTTTTGCTCTCCATCTTAACCCTTGTCCTTCTGAACCTGGAATATTCCTGTTTTAGCCGGGGGTAGAGACCAAGATCAGCCTGCATACAAGTGAAGTCAGATCTTGTCTACACCTCCTGCTTGTCCCCTTTTAGCAAAAGTTGTTTAGATGATCAAATTTTATCCTCATCAAGACCTCCCAGAGCTGTCAGGTGTCCGCCCTTTGATTTTAAAGCAATTCTGTATCGGAGTTTAATTCAGTTTGACGAGGATTAAGTATCAATATTTACCTCATCAAATAAAGCTTCTTACCTTTACGTCCCCAAATCCGCCTTGCCGTTTCAGAGTGCGAGACATGTTCATTCGACAGAAGAACGACGTCTTCCGTCCCTGCTGTCCGTCTGCTGTGGCGAGACCATGAAGCAACTGTGCCTGCACAGTGCCGTGGTCTCGTTTGTCAACGATGTCGAAAAGGCTGTCTCCCTGTGTCTTCATGTCAACCATAGAGTGGCCCAGATATTCTGTGACGTTTTCCGAGATGTAGACCAGCTTGCCATCTCGGGTCGTCACCAAAATAAACCCGGTTAGCGCCTATAAATAGAGAAAAGGAGACGTTATATTTTCAAATTATCTATTTCTTAGTTCTTAGTCATTTCAGTCGACCACATAAAAAGCATTCAGCTATGTACACAGACCTAGTAGGTCTAATGCATAATTGATCTCGTTAGCAGAAACGTTTAATATCATAAACTAACTAGCAAATAGGGTTTATTACCATAACTAGAAAAAAAGAAGACTATATATACGCATGCGCAGTGTGTCACTAGGTCAGTCGGAAGTAGCCTATTATAATCCTTACACAGCGGCTCTTTGTCACAGTGAGAACTACACCGGAATTGGACCAGACAGAGGGACTTGAGACTTAAAATCGTCCATTGGCCAGCAAAACGGCGTAACTGCAGCTTGATGAATCTGAAGTTACGTGATTTTGGTAACCTGGTGAGGACATGTAGTGACGAGTTATCTGAAGTTTCAAGTTAAAGACCCCTTTATTGAAGAGAGGGAAATACTAAGGCCAGGCGACCTTTATATAATTAGAAGTATAAACCATTTCCTGTTTTACGTCCGTGTGATATTCTATCAAACTGAATGGTAACTTTTCAAGTTAAATTCACTTCAAATTTTCGTCTGCAAAACCTTTGAATTTGGAAAGGTCTAAGTTTTTATAAATCAGGAAAGGGTTAATTGGCGGATGGTCGTTATCAATCGAAAATCGATTAACTTATAAAATCAATCATTTACGCCGGAAATGAGCGTTGAACTCCGCCATTCAAATAAAGCATTTTTGTAGGTCCAAGTACTGCAGTTACGACGTTTAAGGTCGCCAAAGATACTTGCTTTAAAATTTGATATACCTGACCACATATCCTAAAAAACTGTCGTTTATCAGTTCATTCTAACGGTCATGTCGGTGGTAAGAAGGCGTCAACAGCGAACTTTTCTATGTGAAACAATTCAGGCTCGCCATTCTTACGTAAATCATTTAACTTATTACCAGACGACAAAAACTAAGACTGGTCCAATTTCAAAGAATTTGTAGACGACATTTTGTAGTTGGTGGAATTCGGAAAAATCTTTGTCTTCTCTATCCAGAAGTTAGTGGTTAATGAATCATTTGATTTCTTCGCTGTCCAATGTTTTTCAAATTTTATATTTTTTTATCATTTTTTTTTGGGGGGGGGGGCGTCAATAACCAGGATTGTATAGAAATATCTTAATCACTGTGGCTTGTGTCAACAAATGTCAAACACCAAATGTAAAATAATGAGGAAGGATATGATTTGAAACATTTATTCTTACTCAATACTGGTAAAACGCATATGTGAAAACATCAAAATCATCACATAATGCATGTAATACTTAGGCCTTCTAAAAAACAAAGCGTGCGACATTCTAGGGTATACCACCGCCAAGCCACTGCAAATTAACTTCCCGACCTTATTTGCTTTGGAGATCAACTCGGTACGAAACCAAAACAAACCGGATAACTTGCATGGAAAACTAGGACGCTCAACTGAAACCCGAAACCAACCCAATAGCCCTGTATATGGTTGCAAAAGACTGAAGAGTTGAATTGGTATACCACGAAACCTGACACCGTTTGCGATTCAGCAAATATTTCAACACTTCGTTGAGTTTCGATTATGCCCATATATGATCGTATGAGAACAGGTGAAATCACAGACCATGCCGATTGACGTCATTTGTGTCTAAAAATAGTTATTTACTGAAAAGGTTTTATTTCGGTTTAAAAAATGAGAAAACAAATCACTGAAGAGAAAAATGTGATTGTCTAATATTGATCAACATATATATAAAAATGAATGACACAATAATGTACTAGATTATTATGTTTGGTTCTTGTAAACGGAAAACGGGTGCAATGAAACAACCACCTAGACTTTCCTTCCTGTACAAATTCTAGACCAAGGTACCTCTCACCATCCCGTTCTCAGTATATGATTAACCCTTGTCCTGCAAAATATTTATCTTTTCTTCGCAAAATTTTAATTTTTTGTCAAATTTATATCTACTTTGCTCAACACTAAAATGATAAGCAGGTAATGTAGACTAAGATCAGACTGCACATATCTGCAGGCTGATCTTAGTCTAAATACCTGCCACAGCTATTGTAAAAACAGGAAAAGTCAAAGACTCCACATTTCTCTACTTGCGTGTAGAAATGAACGTGAACAAAACAGCGCATGGGTTTGAAACAATTCGACGACGCAACACTTTAAAGGATCTAAACGACCTTGACATTTTCAAAAGGTTGAATATCTGTCTAAGAATCGACTTTGAAACAATACAAATAAAACGGATTAACGGAAGAGGAAACCTTTAACAACGACTTTTAAGACTGTCGTGTTAAAGGGTATCCGTCTTCTCTTTCTTCTCAAATTCAGCACACTTCTACGGTTTGACCTTGAACAAGGTCATTCATAAGTTCTTCTGCACTAAAGGATGAAACTTCTCAGGCAGGTTTTAATGGGAATTTACGGATCCCTAGTCCTATCCCCTAAATGATTTGATTGGTGGATTGATTTCTTTGTTTGACAACAGCGATCCGCTTATTAAATTGATTTTAACAGAACAGAACAGACGTTTAAATAGACGTAGTCACAATTTCATTGCATAATATAATACATTTCAAGGTCATTAACGCATTCTCCCCCCTCACTCTCCCTATTCTTCTGTTATCACAATCCCTTTCGACTCTCTCCCCCTTTCTCGCTCTTCGTACTACCTCTTTTTTTCATCATATTTGATCAAAAGTAACAGTTTTATTAAATAATAATAATAAATAATAATAAAAAGATGTCTATTTTTAGAAATAGGTGTTAGGCTTTCAGGGGATGACACTACTGTTACACATTGTACATGCTTAAGTCACGAAACATTATGAACGATAATGTCACATTAAATAGAAATCGCTGGTTCGCCCTAACAACATCGCAAACAAACTACTTTTAATATCCATGCGTTCGTTCATGCGGTTGTTTTGTTTATATGTTTGTTTGTTTGTTTCCTTTTTTTTCATTTAATAATCGCGTCGGTGTGCGACGTAAATGACGTTACTACAGCCACATATATAGTTTTTGGTTACCTAGCAATAAATTTATAGATCACGACTGTCAATCAAAGAATCAATCGACCACCCAAATCATTTATTTTGACCGAAAATAAACTTTGAACTCTGACAGTGGCTGACATTTATGTGAAGTATTTTTGTTGGCTTTGGCGACTTAATCGTCGTAACCACAGCTTATTCAAGCTGTAGTTACGACGTTAAGATCGCCAACCAACCGTTTTTACGTCCTTGTTAGATGTTTCTGCTAATAATTTGGGCAAAATAACGCGGTTAGAAACCGAAGTGGAACTTCCTGTCGGAGCTAGGTGGGCGGAGACAGCAATCGGTCAAATATCGCAGCGTTGATTTGATTTTGATAACGTTATTCTAATTAAATGAAAGAAAAAAGAAAATTGTCAGTCCAATTTCTCTCCCACTTCGGTTCATAACACAATTGATTTTATGAAGTGATGCAAACAATTGATTTTGAACTCACTCGGGAAGGCGTGGGTGGATATTAAAGAGACAATCGTTAAAACTAAATAAGAAACGAAATACTTCCGTGATGGTTAAAGAGATGAATTTTCAACGAATTTTAGTTTCGTATTCAACGAGTTTCCTTTGCCGGAAGATCTACTAGGGGACTATAAAAAGGTTCAATACTATGATAATATTTCAGCTTATTTCATCACAGTTTAGTATCGCTTTAAATACTGTTTTCTTAAATTCATTTTCAATTCATCTTATCTTAGATTAGTCGTTTTACAATAAATAAAAAACAATCTTGTTTTTTTTTGTAACATTTGCTTTACGATTAATTGCTTTACAATTTGCCATGACGTGTTAATCCGTTACAATACAATCCCGCATTTTTACGCGCCAAAGACATACACAATTGGAAAACATTGTAACAAGCAATTTCTTCTTTTCCCACAATGTTTTCTACCTCATATGGCCCTTATTTATCAAATGAAAAAAACTGTTTTCTTGTCTGCAAAACTATTTCAATTTGTATAAATAAAACTTTCGATTTGGACCAGTCTAAACTTCTACTGGGTTGAAATAGGTTAACCATATGAAAATGCATATAATTAGTAGCACTTACCGAAGAAAACTCGCAAGGGATTTCCACTGAACAGCGATTGGTCGGAAACACTGAAACAAACGAGTCATTGAATAAGTTAATGTTTTCCACATTTAACCAGAGTAATTACACATGAATTAGTCAACTCAAGCATTGGGAAACAAATTTTTTCCATCTTATGAAAATTACAAACATGCAGTTTAACCCATTCTTCGATAATCTTACTTTTCACCCTCCACACACACACACACACACACACACACACACACACACACACAAACAAACACACACAAACACACACAAACACACACACACACTAATTAAAAAAGGATTAGGAAAACATTGTGGAAAATGAAGAAATTGCTTATGTCAGGCAAATTTCTTCAAAAACCGCTATATTTTCTAGCCAGAAAGATATAGTGGTGTTTAAAATTCCGCCATCTTGAAGTCGTAGTCTGGTGAAACTTCCGCAGAAATTTCTTTGAATTTGGACCAGTTTAATTTTCTTGTCGATTGGGAATGTGAGAAAGGGAGTAAACAAATGAAAAAATTATGAAAAGATTAACCTTACAACGAACTAGTAAATTCACATCATCCTGAAATTTGGCACCTGGTCGGTGTCGAGCCGCTGCAAAACAGCAGTTGGTAGCGCGTTTGATTCCTAATCATGTAAGTTCTGAGTTCAATCTACATATCTTTTCCGACATTTGCATGGATAATCGTAAACCCAAGTGGGACGAGCAGCTGGAGGCTCGAAAAGGATGTAATGGTATAACTTGTGAGAGAAATACCAGGAATCCATGGTTAGATGCTCCAGCTTCAGCGTTATGACTGAAAACTGTTAAAGGTAGCGTTAAACCCCATTTAATCAATCAACTGTTGTCTTGATTGTTTCTATCAATTCACGGAACATATTGTTATGTACTGGCTTACATAACAGCTGTTAAATGCATTGTTCACGTGAATCTATTGTCGCATATGTGGTGTACCAACATTTCAATGGACATGTTTGTTGCAAATGCCACTTCGATGGTTTAGCGCGAAACAATTGTAACTGCCTATAAACAAATGTGCAGTTAAAACTGTTTTGCGCTGAATCATCGACTTATGCTCCCTGATATAGTTAACATCACAGAAAGGAAGAAATATATCCTAGTTAGGTGCCAATGCACTCGGCTTCCGGATCGGTATCTACAACCAAATCAATGTGAACATGTCTTTGCTTTACTTGGGACCTGAATGGCCGGTTCTTAAATTCTCGTCATATCAAAGCCTTTGTTATGATTTCATTTGAATTTGGATATTGAAAATGGAACCCGATAACACAGACTTATATACATGCATGTATAGTCTTACATAGACGATGTTTGTGGGACATTTTAAGATAGCAGAGTTTGTAACAAAAAAATCATTATCGAATCCGGGTATTAGAACTTCTACTGTCTTGACAAATGCCGTTGTGTAATTTATTATGTCTATGTTTTGACGAGCGCACAATTTCTAAGCCGCCGTCATAGCGCAGTCGGTAGCGCGTCAGAATCCTCATCTTCAATTACGGGATGTCATGGGTTCGATCCCGGGCGGCGGTAGATATTCTTTCCGACACTTGTCTCTCACCAATGGGTTGATAATCGTAAACCTAAGTGGGATAGCAGCTGGAGGCTAGGAAAGGATGTAGTGGTAGTAGTGGTTTGAAAATTACCAGGAATCCATTGTTAGGTGCTCCAGCTGCCGCGATATGACTGAAATACTGTTAAAAGCGGCGTTAACCCCATTCAATCAATCTATCTAAGCAATAAATATCGAGAGACAGAAAAGAACCAACCCCCAAACCCCTGAAAAAGAGTACTGAAAGTTGGAGTGCCTTTAAATTTGTTTGTTTGAATGGGAAAGGATGAGTGCCGCCGTCGGGGATCGAACCCGGGACCTCTAGATTGATAGTCCGACGCGCTACCAACTGCGCTATGACGGCGGCTGGAGTGCCTTTAAAATCCCTCTTTTCTTACTGCAATCGGTTAGTAAGGGTATTTAATCAACATAAAAGACATTTGATCAGACCTTGTAAAGCGTTTGCGGCAACGCTATGTCTCAAAGGCTCCACGCAAGACTTCACGACAATGGCCGTTTTCCTTCCTATAGTGGTTAGACAAAAGGTCTATTTGTAATATTTCCTTTTGAAACGCACACAAAAGTATAAAGAACTTCGCTTACATAATTCAATAAATGTCTCCCGATAAAAGCTTTGGAAAACTTGGCGAAAAATGAAGAAATTGCTTGATACAAGCAATTTCTTTATTTTCCACCACGTTTTCTATCCAAAAAGACTAAACAATCTAAAATTCTATCCACTTAAAATTGACGTCTGCAGCTTCTTTCAATTTGGACCAGTCTAAAATTTTGTTAAGTTGGAATGGATTTAAGACAAACTTAACTTACATTTCTGTAGAATATTGCACTTTCTGATATAGACACAGCTGAGCGACATGATCTGGAGCTGCGACAGCCGCTGTCGTGCGGACTCCTGCAGTGGTAGAAGATCTCGCATTGTACCGATCTCACCATTGATCTGATCACGACGCTGTTTCGAGGCGCCTTTGTTCGACCTGAAAATGGATGTAATTTATTCCAATGAAAAATGCCTTACATAAGATTATTTCATGATAGAAAAACAAAATACACGAAGTATAGCCCTCTTCATGGCGTTCAATACTTTTCCGCCGTTGGTTTGTCAAAGAGCATCATCGTAAGGGAATGGGTTAAACAAAGATGTTTGTCTCGTATCGTTAGTGGACCAATAAATTCCCCAAACTTCATAGCTAGTGTCTCAGCGCCTATTCATTGTAATACTTTTATTTTAGTTTCAACCGAGTGATTTTTTGAATGTAGCCATGTAATATTGGTAACCTTGAAACGCAATGATTTATGGTTTCTTTCGAAGGTCGACCATTTCTTTTTTTTTTTTTTTTTTTCAAAAAAATCGTATATGGGTTTTTACCATATAAGGCAAAATAGTTCCTATAAATGCTGTGTTCGCCGATCCTATCTTGTAGATTTTACCATTAAGTTGTCGGAATATATCCAGTTTATTTCTCTAATTTTGTTACGCAAACACAAAAGTCAATTATTCTGTCACAGAGAAACTTACGTAACTATGTCATGGCTTCAGATAATAGCGTATATGAAAAATGCATTTCCTTTTCCAAATAAGATAATTTCGGTGATTGATTTTTTTTTTCATATATATAAATATAAATTCATCGCAAAAAACCCCGAACAACGTTTTGATTTCATGTTAACAGACCGGTTTACTGTATTTCAAAATATTATGCCGCGTTCTGCAAAACATTGCGGGTCTTAGACTGGTTCACTTGAACCATTCAACCAGCTTGATTTTCTGAGACGGTGCCAGGTAGGGAAACCCGACTGGCGCCATGATTTCTCAAATCGACATTCTCTAAGTGTCTGTTTTCAAACCATAACTCAGAATATTTCGACATTAAAGACTTTCTATGGCCTTCATTCCACCAAAATACCGTCGTCAAAATATCGCAGAATTTCGAGGGGGAGGGGAGGGGGAAAGAGAAAACTTTTCTTTATATATTTATTCAAAGATCGAAAAAGATTTCGAATTTTCTTACCCCGTGAAAGATCATGTCAAAGCGAGCATTATTTCGTCAAGGGGACGACCACGTGGTCAATACAATGACTATATTAACCTAATACAAGACAAATAAATTCTGGACTTGTTTGAAGTAAAACTATTGCAGACGAAAAGGGTTAAACTGGGTGAACAAAACCATATATCTTAGAAATGAGAGATTGCTCAATTTCTCCCTTTACCAATTTGTTTTCTTAGTTAATTTCTTAAGTGCGTCGAAAGTGAGTATTTCATCGTATTGGGTCAACCCTTGGCTGCGACAGTTATAGGCCACTTATTAACGATAGTTTGACCTGTTTGATTTAGATTTTATTTTAAGACAAACCCAAGCTAAAACAATTAAATCATTGAGGAAACATGAAAATTAAAAAGTCTCAAAACTGCATTTAAAGATGGAAATGCTGATTGAATTATACATTCGTAGTTTCTGAAAGTATTTTTCTGTCCTTCTTTTACAAGAGAGACCACCTGTACGATAGGGTTGTTGAGAGAGAGAGAGAGAGAAATGAGACGAAAACCTTGATAGAAGTAAAGAGTAATGTTGAATATAATGTGGGAACTTTAATCTCGAGTCACAGGTGGTTTCTAAAGTCAAGGATATTTTGGCAGAGAGCAGTCGCGACTTGGCTTGGAAGAAAGAGATAAGAAAACAGATTCGCTGATAAGCCTTTTTGTCTGGTGATGACGTAAGCTTTGAGTCTGGTGCTATTTCCCAGTGACATACTTAGACTGAACACTAACTTTAACGTATTTCCACACGATAGAATCTTAGACTGGTCCAAAATCAAAGAAATTGAAGACAACAGATGAAAAAAACAATAACACCCCCCCCCCTAAAAACCCACATCACTTTAGCAACATTTTGGGAAATGAAGAAATTGATTGATACAAGCAATTTCTGCATTTTCCACAACGTTTACTAAAGTTATTTTATTCAGATGTGTAAAAAAGCGGTATTGCGTGGTTAAGTTTTTTTTTCGTCGATTAACACAGTTTTAACCCTTTTTCAAAGAGATTTCTGTGTGCTACTTGTTACAAGCATTATTTTTTTAAAATTCTAAATATTTTCCCAATTACTGTTTTTAGGGGCGTCAAAAGGCGTCATTTGTTGGGAATGGATATTTAAGGTTACATGGCTACATGAATGAGATTTCAACAACTCTCCTCCAATCCGTTAACATGCGATCAAAGATTTTCGCCATTTGGAATCTAAAAATGGTGAAATTGAACCCTGACTTGTAGCCATTCCTTCATGTAACTGCGATATTAACAAGAATTCCGATTTGCACGTAAGCATATCAGATGAAACATTTTAGACTGGTTTGAAATTTTAGAATCTTGTGTAATTTTAGAATTACAATTCAAACCCCATACACCCGACGTTTTAAACCATTCCCACACAATCCCCCCTTTTTACGCACCGCAAGAAAAAAAGCTTCGGAAAACATTGTGGAAAATGAAGAAATTGCTTGTTTCAAGCAATTTCTTCAATATCCACACTGTTTTACAAAAAGTCGAAAAAACTAATAATTCTATCAACTTGGAATAGTCGTCTGCAGCCTTCTTCAATATGGACAAGTCTAAAATTCTGTTGTGTGGGGATGAATAATAGACCCGTAACTAAGTTCTTTTTGCTGCCTATAAACACGGAGAAGTATTGAAAGAAAGCCAAGTTCTAGGTTATGTACTGAGTGTATTTGCTATTTGTGTCTTAATGTTTATGGTAATTCTTATAAATGATGGTTAAGTAGTTTTGGATACTTTCTCTTGATGTTAAGATATAACCTGAAATAACGTTGATATGAATGTTAACAATGCATACAACCCATTTTATGTCTTAACGCCTTGAGACACGAGACATTTTTGACTGGTCCAAAATGAAAGAAGTTGCAAACGACGGTTTAAAGTTAATGAAATTTAAAAAAAACCTTTGTTCATTTTCCACAATGTTTTCCAATATGTTTTCCTCTGTGGGCGTCAAAGGCAGAGACGGTGTGGAACTCTATTTAAGGTCACTAGATATAACTGAACGACTATATTCCAAAACAAGGTGACCAAAACTTCGAAACTACAGTTTGACTAAAGATGGGAACCACAGCTCCAATATTGTTGTTGTTTTTTCTTCCAAACTGAACGTAAAGGGTTCTCATACGAGAATCGCCTTGATGACAAGATTCAGTTGAGTGCCTACAGGATAGGGTTATTGGACAAACAGGAAATTATAGAATTTTGAAAACAAAACTACGATCTCCATCTTCCGGTCTTCGCTACTGATCTGTGACAGGTAATTCCGTTTCGATATTAACAAGCGTTATTTAGCAAATATTGGGACCTGTAACATCTAACAAAAAGTAAAATGGATGGTTGGTGGTTTGTGGCCTAAACGTCGTAACTATAGCTTGAATAAGTTTGAGTAACCAAACCAACAAGAATACTTAACATAAATACTGGCCAATGTCGCAGTTCAAAGTTCACATCTAGTCAAAATGAATTATTTGATTGGTCGATTGATTCTTTTGTTGCCTGTCACGATCCGTCAGTTTGCATTTAGAGAGGTAAGTACAAAACTATCGCAAATGTCAATATAAATGTAGGCACTTCCGACTTTTTTGTACTACTGTCGGTATGATAAGTTTCCTACTAGCACTTTTCCCAACTGTATTGGTTCAGTAAGAAAGGCACGGAGGCAAAATCTAGCGCATCAATATGTCAGACGAGTTGAAAGCCCGGACGCCCTGAATACATTTGCATAAATGTCCCTATTTGTTTGCAATAAATGCAATATATTTTTGGTATGATGCATTGATAATTTATGCGCTTTTTTTCTTTTTGATAGATCTACGCCCTTTAAGTCCCGAAAAGTAGGTCAGGGGCTTGTGAAAATATGTTGGAAAAAATCTTGCAAAATAGGACGCAAAGTGAAAATTAGATAAAAAATGTTATCATTATTTTTATAAAGCTATGCCATACAGCAAAATAAAGGCAATATTTTACTAGTTTTGAGTCTAACTGTATGCAAGCATGCAAAATATTAGTTGCGTGCTCAAAATGACTCCGACCACAACAGGAAGTCCCGTTTCGTTTTTAAATGTTATTCCACAAAATTTATGGCTAGTAGCATGTAACAAAAGAGTAGAATAGTTGGCTTACGACCAAAACCTCGTAAATACAGCTTAAATAAGCTGTAGTTAGGGCGTTAAAGTCACCAAACCAACAAGAAAGATTTACAAAAATGGCGGCCAGTTTCTGAATCTGGTCTAAATTAATTATCTTAGTGATCGACTATTTTTTTTATTGACGGCCGGGGTTGGTAAATTGATAAGGCATTCAACCAATTATCGTCAAAAGAAGCATGAAATAGAACACGCCTGGCGAAAGTCTAGCTCACATTTCAATACCAGTAACAGCTCTCTCCCAAGAGCAACGCTTAGGCCTATGTCGTGCTACTTGATGAGACTGTATCGAAACGATACCATGTTTCAGTGATAGTGTGTATCTGCTAAAATGTTTTCACCCTTTCCAGATAAGCAAAATGTTAGATCTGTCCAAATTCAAAAGTTTTGCAGACGAAAATTTAAAGCTGACTTTATTCGAAAAATAACCATTCCGTATGGTAGAAAAAAATGAAAAAAAAAGAGAGAGAGAAGAAATTGCTTGTAACAAGCAATTTCTTCTCTCTCTTCGTTTTCCACAATGTTTTCTGAATTATAAAATCACAGAGACGTAAAAACCAGGGATTAACCAGGAACGGGTTAAGAGAGGTACAACTTCTAAATGCATTTTTTTCAAAAGGCACAGAGGTAAAAAACATCTTTCTCTGTAATTTAATTCTCAGAGTTCGAAATGGAACGAATCTTTCCTTGCAAAGATTGCTAGTTACGCGTGTATCATTGTTCGTCCTCGTCCTTTTCAAATTTATAGAGATAAATTATATCGATCATAAATCTATCTCTACTAATGAAAATATATTTTACCTTTTAATCATTTATTTTGACAGTTATTATTCAATTGATTTTCAAGTCAAGGGGTCAAGAGGTCAAGATGACAAAACAGTTTGTCAATATGCCACTGACCTACATCATAAATTGTGTATTGTGTTACGATGCTGGTGTTATTAACCCATTACCAGACGATGCAATTTTCGACTGGTCTAAATTTAAAAAAAAAAATGCAGACGACAATTAATAGTTGATGATTTTTCTTTCTTTTGTATTAGAAAACACTGTGGATAATGAAGAAAGTGCTTATGACAAGCAATTTCTTCCTTTTCCATATTGTTTTCCAAACATTTTTGGAGGGGGGCGTAAAAAGAATCGGTATTGTATGGAAATGGATAAAACAACTACTAGACGATGAGATTTTCGACTGGTCGTAAGTGAAAATGATTGCAAAGAGAATCGGGGTAGTAAACCTTGTGAGAAGGTCCAATTTTCAGGTGAAATATCTATGGAAAGGAAAGGTTTTGTCCTGGCGAGGGCACACACGTTTGCATCTGGCCAACATCGTTACCACCCAGTGTTTGTTTCTCGGAATCATTATAAGTGTGAACAGTGAAGCCACCCAGTGACTGAACGAAGGGAACCGTTCCTAGTTTCTATGTCAATATCACATTGTGTAATAAATTCATAATTCTGCCAAGCGACCCCAATTTGACATCAAATGGTTTTGTATTATCGACTTTTGGCGAGATTAGTAATATTTCCTTGAACCGTCTAGTTTTTTACCTACTTTTAAATAGTTCGGAAACACAGGTCTGTAGGAACAGGAGCGCCCCCCTCTAATGTATACAAGATTCGAAAGGACGCGTTATTTCGTACTAATTCGTAGAAGAAAACTGTCCCTATCTTGGAATGTTTTCAAGTTAGCAACCACAATCTTTAATTGCTTCCTGCAGGCTTAAACACGTAAATATTTCAAGCATTTCCACCTATTCTCAATTCCGTTAGTAGCATTTGAGCATTTCACGTTTCAGTGAAACGAACCTCATTTAATTAGTAATTAATCCTTGTCATTCTGAACCCGGAATAATCGTGTTTAGGCAGAATGTATGAGGAAAGATCAGCCTGCACAAGTGTGCAGTCTGATCTCAGTGTACACCACCTGCTTGTCCCTTCGACGCTAGATTTGGTTTTAAGATAAATTTCAAAACGAATATCAACCAACAATAAGTGATTCAAGGGCTTTCAGCCCTTTGATTTCATTAAATTTTGTAGGATGACAAGAGTTGATATTTAAATTCCATACTATTTTTAGACGATCTTTACGAAATACATTTCTCGATCAAAATTAAGTTAACAGCTAA
Organism: Fragum fragum; assembly: GCA_946902895.1. Taxonomy (NCBI): domain Eukaryota; kingdom Metazoa; phylum Mollusca; class Bivalvia; order Cardiida; family Cardiidae; genus Fragum; species Fragum fragum. The sequence goes on along the minus strand of OX336366.1, from coordinate 81,119,589 downwards.
CGAAAACGAATCAATTAACCAATCGTGACCGTCAATCAAATAAAGAGTCGACCAATGAAATCATTTATTTAGACTGGAAGTTCAGTTTGAACTCCGTCAAATCAAAATCTGGAGACAGTCCTATTATTTTGCTTTAAATACGGACAAGTTCAAGCCAGGTTCATCAAAGATAAAGGTTAGGTTATCGTAAAAGATTGAGGTCATTTGACTTTATTTGTGTTACATAAAAACTTTTAAGATACAACTTAACCTTAAGAGATAAGACCGGACAACTTGGCTGTTTGTGGAAAGTTGACTATCAGACCAGTTACTTCAAATAAAAGCCGGCCATTAAAATATCGTCTCGAACGACAGTTTAATAGATGCCCACAACTTAGGGTTTGAATAACATTTTGGTTGCTATTGCTGTTAATTTAAAACAAGTCTCCAACCTATTCAGAACTCTAGTATATCGTCAAATGGTGGTTAAATTAATGTATCTAAGCTGTAGTTACAATATTTTGGCAGTCAGCTAGCGATCAACCAGAGTTTATAGTCAGTTAACTTACCAAACACTGTACTCAAACTAATCATTTTTCGTGTTGATAGTGGATTTATGGTTTTTATATAATTTAGAGGTTTATCTAACGAATTGATTTACTAGTCCAAGAGCAATTTCAGAACACTTGCCGACATCGAAAGCATTGCTCGAAAAAAGAACGACATATTCTTTTCTCGCCCTGTTTTCGAGTCATTGCGGCTACCCAGCTTGGCACAGTGTAAACCATTTTTAATTGTTAAAGTGTTCTGCTTTGGCTTGATCTAATATTATACCAACTCACTAAGATTTGAAATGTTATGTTTCGTCGGACCACAGCCAAGTCTTGGTCACCCTATATCAAGCAAGGCAGTCATAGTTTGCTTCTAAAACACTGTATCTACTATTCATATGAAGGGATATTTACGCGGTTTTTTAATAAGAATGACATCTCGGTTTCTTTTATCCGGAGCTTGAACGGAAATTAACTTGATTATGAGGTTTATCGGCCACTTAACCACAGCGCAGTGAAACCGATCGACATAAACACAATATTGAAATAAAAAAAGATTAAATTTTGAATATTTCGCAACAATAACATGTGTATGTTTATTGATTCGTGGACAACACGCGCCAACGCCCTGTCTATCCCAATCGACTACGCGAATACTTAACCCACTTCATTACCGGTCGCCATTATCAAACTTGAAAGTAATCGTATTACGATCGTGTACAAACTAGTATAAAGTCTAAATTCTCCCTACCTTTCCAAGTCTAATAGAGCCAGCTCTTCGACGGGACTTGGTGCCATATTTAGTCATATAAAATATAGTTCATTTGATAAACAAAACAAAATAATGTACAGTTCACTATTTTAGCGGACCAGCCGCTATTAAACACAAATCTCCAATAATGTTCTACAATGTCGGAAATATACTTAAGCTGCGCTGATATTGTATACTCTCTGACGTAAACGATTGACGTATTGTCATGTGACCAAATCTTAGTGGATTGATTGGTTGATGTGATCACGAGGTCGGATGAGGTAATATTTACCTGGTTGCAGTGAATGGACCAGTGAACCGGCTTTGACGAACCGTGCAATAATGTAGACACAGACAAAACCTGTTTGATATTTGTAGGTTTGTTATGCACCCGGTTGCGTATTTTTAGGATTAATCGAATCTCGGGCAGAGTCAGCTAAGTGCACCAAGCAGACGACACAAATATTGGATAAACTAGAACATTGTAACACTTAACACAAAGTCCTTCATTTTGAAAACCTGAAGTAACCACAGCTTTCAAAGTTTGATAAACACGAGGGAAAATGAGAATTGCTTGTAACGATGTTTTTTTCTAACCTATTTGGTATTTGTTTTTAAATTCTAGCCTATCGCGAATCGTGTGGTCTAAGGCTTTACCCAAACAACCCCGGTTTCAAATACCCATATAACCAATTCCGTGAATCATGCTTTCTGGCGCACCCAAGAAAATTCTTTGGGAAAGAGATTGTGGAAAAAGAAGAAATTGCTTGTTAAATGCAATGTCTTCAATATCCATACTGTTTCCTATCCCCCCCCTAAAAAAAGTTAAAAAAAAAAAAAAAAAACAAGAAAAAAAAAAAAAAAAAACAAGAAAAAAAAAAACCCATCAAGCATCAAACAAAACTTGTCGTCATCAATATCCCTTCTTAGGTAAATGGTTGTTGGCTTTTACAATTAAATCAAACTTTACATAATTATGTTCTTTTTTAATTTCAGGAAAACGTTTTATCCATCGTCATTCTGAACTCGAAATATTTCTGCTTTGACAAGAGGTGTAGATTAAGGCTGATCTTAGGCTACAACGTCTGTTTGGTGTTTTAAGCAAGAATAAGTTTTCATGAAATTAATTAAAATGGGGTTTCTTAGCATAGCTAGAAATATACACCTAACTTACACGAATCAGTGTGGTGAAAAGAAGATTTTTCTTTTAGCTTTGCATATGTTTTTCTGATTTTAACTCGCCGTTTCAGGTCCATTGCCCGGCTACAACTTTTTAAACCGATTCCAACTTAACAGAACTTTTGACTCAAAGTTCAAAGAAAATGCAACCTCCAAATTTGATGAAATTTTAGAAATCTTTGTCTTCTGTGGAAGAAAACAATTCTTCATTTTCACAGTGTTTTCCCAAGCCCTTTTCCGGCAATGGGGCGCAAAAAGCGGCATTGTATTGGAATGGGTAAAAAATTGCACAATGCACAACATGTCGATGAAAAACAGCTTGTAAAACATTGTTGGGAAAGGAGAAGTTGCTATTCTCTGCTCACTGTTTTCTATCCTATATGAACCTCTTTTGTTCACTTTTACAAACCTTGAACCAATCCTTTTAGGCCGGTGTTCACGGTTTGGAATCCTATCAGCCTAAACAGTCTTATTTACTATATGTACCCACCACATCACCTCACAGTTATAGATTGTAACAGATTTATAGCCTGGGGGTGCAGATGACACCAAAAGTGAAAAATCCATCATTTAACCCTTTCCTGTTTTATGAAATTTTAGACAGGTCCAATTTGAAAGAGGTTGCAGACGACAATGAAAAATGCATGCAATTTGAAATCTGACCATTCTATATGGTAGAAAATATTGTGGGAAAAGGAGAAATTGCTTGTTACAAGCAATTTCTCCCTTTTCCACAATGTTTTCTCAAGTATAAAGTCACAGTGAAGTAAAATCCCGGGTTTGTCCAGGAAAGGGTTAAAGTAAAAATAATTTCATGAAAGGGTAGATTTGTTGTTATTTCCTACAATAATATGGTGAAACCCAATATTGGGGTAACTACTAACATCCGTTGTCACGATCATCATTTTTATCTTGGTTGCTGCATTACAGTACAAACATGTGCACACAACTTGGTAGATGGTGACCTATAGCATATATGGGTAAAATGGTAGACCACTGATGCATTGTGTGCCGATGTTTGAAGGTTTCTTTCGGGAGAGAATTTAGGTAGAGAGCAATCGCTGGCTCCGCCCACTGACATCCTAGGCCCCACCGACTGACTCCCTATGCACCACCCATTTACTCGAACTGGAGGTTCCACTTCGATTTTTAACGGCGTTATTTCGAAAAAAAAAAAATATGGCAGGTAGCACGTAACAAAAAATAATCTAGGTGGTTGGCGAATAAGCTGTAGTTAGGACGTTTAAGTCGCCAAAACCAACAAAAAACGGTTAACAAAAATGGCGGACAATGTCGAAGTTGAAAGCTTAGGTCCGGGCTGAATAAATGCTTTGATTGGTTGGTAGATTCCTTGATTGACGACCGCGATTGGTCAATTATCCTTGAGTACATAAGGAAGGCGAGTGGATCAATTCAACTAATAACAGCCGAATATTTTGGGGTTAATGATATCGCTTTTCTGGTATGAAATTAAAGACAAATGAGTGTTCTGTCAAGCAGATTAGATTTCTGAGTCATGCCAATTTTTGAGAGATACATGTAATGTGCACTTCCAATATCTCTATTTTTAAACTTGATAACAAGTACAGTAAATCCTAATAGAAGCGGGTAATATTTAGAAGTAATTCACCTGATTTACCGACCTTGGTTGGAGTCTGTACGACCATTGTTAGTCCATTACCAGACGTCAATATTTTAGACTGGTTCACATTGGAAGGAGTTGCAGACGAAAAATTAAAGTTAACTAAATTTGAGATTTTTTCAACTCTCTGGATAAAAACATTGTGTAAAATGAAGAAATTGCTTGTTACAAGCAATTTCTTCATTTCACACAATGTTTTCCAGACTGTTTTTCTTGAGGGGCGTCCAAAAGCGTCACTGTGTGGGAATGGATGAAAAGGTTCGCAAACCAGCTCCCTTCATTAAACATTCTGGACACGCTCAAGTTCCGTCGAGTATCAAATTGAGATTCATTCAGTACGCCAAAATATGGCCCGCAAAAACTAGTTCCTTTAAAAACAGATTTAAACAAAAAATCCTCTTTCAAGTTACAATCTATCTTTCTCAAGGAACCTGCAGTATCAAACGACCACATTCCTTAACTCATTCCCACACAATGATGCTTTTTGACGCCCCCATTGGGAAAACTTTGTGTTAAATGAAGAAATTGCTTTTCACAATCAATTTCTTCATTTAACAAAATGTTTTCTACCCAGAAATTTGAAAAAAAAATCTAAAATTTCATTAAGTTTGATTTGTCGTCTGCGACTTCTTTCAATGGACCAGTCTAATTTTTTGTTTGTGTGGAAATGGGTTAAGTGACAGAAGGTCCAGGGAAGAAGACGTCTTTGAATTAAAAAGAATTGAAACTAAGAAAATGTAACTAGACGCTAAGTTGACCGATCGCGATGTCAATCGATCAATCAATCGACCAATCAAACAATTAATTTAGACCGGATGTTAACTTGGAACCCCGACATTAGCCGACATTAGCCGACATTTATTAGAACTGAGCATTTGTGTAGGTTTGGTGGCTAAAAAAGTTTATTTCAAGCTGTAATTATGACATTTAGGACGCCTACCAACAATTTCATTTTTGTTACATGTTACTCGTCATAAATCTAGCAAAATAACGCAGTTTAATATCACAGAAGAACTTCCTGTCGGGGTCAGTGGGCGTTGCCAGTGGAGTCAGTTTGAGGGGCCATCCTAAAATGGTTGGAATTCATTAGAGACGTCTCAATGGGTGTTTCTAATGATTTCGAACAAAATTCGAGTAAGAGAGTATTCCGCAATAGTTCATGTATGCAATCGATCGATCCTTTTATATTTCACGAAAGGTATATAAAGCGACCATTTTCTCATGTTTTGACCGATTTCTGGCCACCCATTAGTGGTCGTTTAATACAGGTTCAACTGGACTTTACCATTTCGATACCTGCCTTTTAGAAGTGCCTTATATTAGATTTTAGGCTAGAATTAGTTACTAAAATCATTCAATTTCCAGCTTTAGTCAATATAAGAACATGCGTGGAAACTCGTATTAAGCGACCACTCAAGTGACGATCAAGGTGTGGTCGTTTAAGAGAATGGTAGCTTAGTACAATTTTTGTGACATATGTGAAAGATAGGTTCGACTGCATGCATGCATATTGCAGACTTCGAACTTGAGACGATTCTAATGAGAACCAGGATAGGATTCAGTTTTGATAATCTTATTAGCATAAACGGAATATTGTTAAGATAATTTGTTTGGAAAGGGAATTTTGATGTTGGGAAAGTGATCACTTAATAGAGGTGGTTGGTCGTGCATTGATGACTGTTATTTTATAATTTTGAAATTAGTGAAATAATTTAACCCATACCCACTAAATCCCTCCTCTTTACGCCCGCAAGAAGAAGGCTTTAAAAAACATTGCTTGTAACTAGCAATTTCTTCATTATCCACAATGTGTTTTATCAATTCTACGAATTGGCCTTTTTTTATTTCAAATGTTTTTTTTATCATTAACCTCGAAATTATCAGAAGATTGGAGCACAGATCATAAACTCATAGATACCAAGAAGCTCACGCGGTTAAAGGGACATAACTGTCTTCGAAAAACAATTCTGCCAAAACTTTTTTCCCATATGCAACAAATACTTGTAAAATTAAAATTCGGAGGTTTTACTAAGAATTCTGAAAGTTACTTTATTTTAATTTCAAAGTCAACGTTAACACAAAAACATTCTTTTTTATTTTTTGTCAACAGATTATGATTTCTTTAACGATCCTTGATAACCTCCAATCGACTATCTTTTCCGAACCAGTTTAATGGCTGTTTCGACTGCGTTTGCCTTCTCTAACATGCTTAGGAACGGATGTACAGAAAGACAGCGCCCTACGCTTTCTCGTGTTTGCTAATACTCCAAATGCGTTTCAAAAAGTATTTCAGAACATAACGATGAAGCGAACCAATGTCAATGGTAATAAAGTGTATCTAGACTTTGACTCATCATTTTTAAAAGCATTATCATCGCCTTTATGCAAGTAGAATTTAAATGACATAGCAACTAACCATGTCTTCAAGTCTTGGCTTACAAACAAGACAAAAATCTCAATCCGCTTTTGTATTTAACTTCTTTTAAGTGGTAGAAGCGATATTATCTGAGCTTTACTTAGAACCGAAATACACAGTTAAACTTGTATTAAGAGACCACCCAAGGAACGTCCAAAATATGGTCGTTTAAGAGAATGGTCGCTTAATACCCTATTTTGTGACATATATGAATGATTGGTTCGACTGCATACACGATTTATAAAAGGATTCTCATTTACCACTATGTTGATGGAACTCATTAGAATAGTCCCATTGAAACGATTGTAATGAGATCCACCCAAACAGGATTTAATTTTGACAACTGTATACGTCAAAACTCTAAATTATGAGGATACTTTGGTTCTGAAGAGGGAATTTCCGTGGTGGTCGGTTACCGCAAGTGGTCGCTTTATAGAGGTGTTCGCTTGAGCAAGATTTGCTATACATGTACTCGATTTGAAAGACGGTTATGTTCCAGCCAGATCAACCGAGTCTTGTCTAGAGTATGTACGAGTAACAGGGATTCACTGTGTAACATCTTGGTATTTTTATATAGAGTTAGATTTATTTGAAACGTAAATTGAAACAAATATATATATATATATATATATATATATATATATATATATATATATAGCATTAAGAACTAGCCCTTCACCCTACGACACAATTTTAGACTGGGTTACAGACGAAAATCAGATAGTGTGTAAACAGAATAATAACCACCTTCAAGGGTAGAAAACATTGTGGAAATAGAAGAAATTTCTTATAACAAGCAAATTCTTGTTTTCCAACAATGTTTTCCCTTGTATAAAATCTCAAAATAATACCACAAGTGATTGTACGGGAAAGTGTTAAATCAAACGTGGAATATGGGACATTATGACTTAATGTTTTGTTGATAAAAAGCAGGGATGGGATTATTTTAATAGTTAGAACAAAAAGAAAGATACCACAGATCTTCAAATAATTCTCGCAATGGTGTTTTAACCTCTTTTATTATAATAGCATCACATAGAGTGATATGTGCTGTATAAGGTGTTTTTCCCTCAAACATTTGTATCTCAGTATTACCCGATTTCGTCTTTTTTTTTTCATGATGGCTCCGAATTCTGGGGCGACAGAGCTTTGCTTTGTCCGAAATAGCCGGAAAGATACAAACGGCAAGTTAGAATGAATGTGTTCTTAAAATATCATTTTGTAAAAAAGGAAAAAAAAATATAATAAAAATGATGGTAACAATGAAAATGCTTCCGACTTAATACATTACGTTACCCTTAAGTCAATAACTTAGTGTTCTATGCTGGTAGCCGACGAATTTCCGCTACCAAGAAAAAATCGATTAATCAGTCAAATTATTTAAAGATCGCTTGCCACGCCCACAAACCTCCAACAAGAATTTCTATTTTTATATTAAACGGCGTTGTTTTTTTTGTGTGTTGTTTTTTGTGTGTGTTTTTGTGTGTGTGGGGGGGGGGGTCGTTTGTTTTTGTTTGGGTTTTTTTTTTTGTTACAAACAATATCTTCATTGTCCCAAAAGTTTTCTACCATAAAAGACAAATAATTTTAAAATATAATCAACTTAAAATTGTCGCCTGCAACTTTTCGGATTTAGAGCAGTCTGAAATTTTGCCGTTTGATAATAGGTAAAAGGAATTTATTATACGTACATTTTCGTCTATCCTTAACGCAATACAAATGTCCGACAGTTTAAATAATACAAAGATCCTTTTTAAATGTGAAACTACTTCAAATCGACACTCTTCGCCACTTAAAAGAGATAAAAATAGAAATGTATAATTTTCCTTATCAATTTATTTCTATTCCATTGTCTTCGGAATTGAATCTTATCCGCCAAATTTTATGCAATATTAAATTCTTTATTACTTGCCATGGCTGCAAAGGTGGTATAATAAATGGGGTTTAACGTCACTTTCAACAGCATTTCAGTCATATCGCGGCGGCGACTGGAGCATCTAACAATGGATTCCTGGTATTTCTCACACAAGTACTACCACTACAACCTTTCCTAGCCTCCAGCTGCTATCCCACTTGCGTTTACGATTATTATCGGAAAGGATATGTGCCGCCGCCGGGGATCGAACCCATGATATCCCATGATTAAAGATAAGGAGTCTGATTCGCTACCGACTGCGCTATATGACGGCGGCCTAAAGGTGGTATGATGAACGGCTCATCAATGAACAAATGTGAACTCCCAACTTCTTTCAGATTTCTTGAATTTGGACCTTTAAAGAAAGACATATTGCTATCAGTAAACAAATTCAACCTTCATTAATGCAGTTAAACTTGTATTAAGCGACCATTCAAGGGACGGCCAAAATGTGGTCGTTTTAGGGAATGGTTGCTTAATACAGTTTTTCATGACCTTTATGAAGGATCGGTTCGACTGTTTACATATATATTGGCCGGATTCTCTATTAATCCTTTGTTGAGGAAACTCATTAGAATCGACTCATTAAGGTGATTTTAATGAGATCCATCAACAAAGGATTTTCCCTTTCAAGATTTATTACATATGCTTTAACAGAACGAAGTCACTTTTTAGAAAATTTGTAATTATTACGAAAATGACATAACGTTACCAAACGGCATTTCTGAATGCAACGAGGAACGTCGATGAGACGGTGAGAAAATGTTAGTCACCAGCATTTTGGGTTATCCAGCGATGAACCTCCAGTTTACCAAAATTATTCATTATAGTTTTCCTTAACATTCTCTCAAATAGAACCTAGCTTTGCCGTCTAGTAGAAAAAACTTGTTGGAAAATTGAGAGAAGAGGAGAAATAACTGAGTATCAGCAATTTCTCCTTTCCCTCTATATTTCATATTATAATATACGTATTCTCTATACTTAATATAATCACAATGCATTCTTTTATCTGCAACTCCTTTCAGTTTGGAGTATGCGAACATGACGAACATTGTATACAGTATTATTGTATAATGGGCCAGAGGCCTTGTATATATATATATATATGAATAAAGAAAAAAAGAAAAGGTTTTTAGAAAATCCTCAATTTGTAAAGATCCGTTGTTTTTCGAAAGGGAATTTTGATGCTGGGCGCTTAATGACATTGGGCACATAATAGGTTCGATCGAGCAAGATTAATTATAATTATCGATTTTACCTTCCTAGGGGATGTATCGGTTCAGACGGCGAAGTATGACATGGACCTAGATCTACTGCCATTACGGGGATTCGAACTCGGGACCTTGTGGTTGCTTATCAAAAGCCCTACCTCGCGCCCTTCTTTAACTGACACACTACGTTTAAAATGGTTAGATCACCAATTTCAGTGGGCAGGTCACACCAGTACTACCACTACATCCTTTCCTAGACTCCAGCTGCTATCCCAACCTAAGTGGGATAGCAGCTGGAGGCTAGGAAAGAATATAGTGGTAGTACTGGTGTGAGAAATACCGGGAATCCATTGTTAGGTGCTCCAGTCGCCGCAATATGACTGAATTACTGTTAAAAGTGGCGTCTACCCCATTCAATCAATCAGCGTTCTAGGAGTGAGTCACTGAACTCAACGCAGACCAAAATATCTCATAAACAAGAGGACCAATATGGCCTTAGTCCGCCAACCTGAATTCACTTTCCCAAGCAGCTTACTATTCAACTCAAATTCGATAACAATAAGACATTTCTTATAAAACCAAATGGTTATAAAGGCAAAAGTTTGTGATTGGACGAACAGAAAAAACTGATAATGTCGCCTTTTTCTTCGAATAACAATAAATGTCACCGTAGGTAATGGAGTTTTCCTTTCACGAATAACAATCATTAACAATAAGATTGAGAAAGATTGTGCCAAAATTGTAGTAACAAGGTAATTGTCAATAAGGCCCAAGCTGTAGTTACGACGTTTAGATTACCAACTAACTAATTTACTTATTTTTTACCACATATAACTGGACGTTAAATTTGCAAACAACGCAGTTTAATATCGAAGTGGAACTAGCTCATCGGAGTCAAGCGGGATTGACCAGTGGAGTTAATTGGCGTTACCAGCGGAGTCAGTGGGCGTGACTAGCGGAGTCAGTTAGCGTGACTAGCAGAGTCAGTGGGCGTGACAAGCGGAGTCAGTTAGCGTGACTAGCGGAGTCAGTTAGCGTGGCCTGTGGAGTCAGTGGGCGTGGCCAGCGGGGTCTGTGGTCGTGACCAGCGGAGTCAGTTAGCGTGGCAAGTGATGTCAGTGGGCGTGGCCAGCGGAGTCAGTTAGCGTGGCCAGCGGAGTCAGTTAGCGTGGCCAGTGGAGTCAGTGGGCGTGGCCAGCGGGGTCAGTGGTCGTCACCAGCGGAGTCAGTGGGCGTGGCTAGTGGAGTCAGTGGGCGTGGCCAGCGAATTTAGTGGGCGTGGCCAGCTAAGTCAGTGGGCGTGGCCAGCGAAGTGAGTAGGCGTGGCCAGTGGAGTCAGTGGGCGTGGCCAGCGATCTGTCAGTTGGACTGAGATATCACAAGATGTCAGGTACCATGATTTATGGTCAGGAACAATAATAAAAAGAAAAGTCAAATCGATAGTTTACGCTTTAACCCTATGATTTTATAATTGAGAAAATATTGTAGAAAAAAGAAGAAATTGCTTGTAACAAGCAATCTCTCCTTTTTCCACATTATTTTCTACTTTACTGATTTACAAATTAAATCTACTTTGAATTGTCGTCTGTAAAACAATTGAATTTTTACATTTTAAAACTTTGAATGTGGTAAATGTTGGAGGCAAATATCTACTTCCGGTTTTAAAGAATGATTCGATTTTGATATTGTTTTTATTTGTAACATTGGCGATCTATTGACTTTGTCGAAATATTGAAAATGACACGTGTTCGCACAAGTTTCGGTTGAAACCTAGTTATGTTAGAACGTGTTTTTTGTAATACTTATTACATTTTGCGGCTTTATTACAAAACGCGTTGAAACCTAGCTATATTAATGTATAAATTGTTGAAGGCAAGTAAATTCCAGTTAAGTTTAAACGTTATCTTGTTGGAAAATGAGCATTCAAAAAACGTTTTCGGTGTCCATGTAATTGCATTCACAAATCGATTATAAATGCATATTTAAAAAAAAAAGAAAAAAAACCAAACTATTTGCTTTTTCCAAAAATATAGCTCGACATTACTTATCTACGGAAATGAAGTTCCTTTTTAGCTAGAAAAGCGTCAGCTTTGATAGCTTAACCTTTTCCTGTTGTACAAAATTTTAGACTGGTCCAAATTGAAAGGAGTTGCAGACGACATTTCAAATTTTATGAAATGTTAGGTATTTTCAATTTTCCGGGTAGAAAACATTGTGTAAAATGAAGAAATTGCTTGTCACAAGCAATTTTTTCATTTTACACAATGTTTCCCAAATTGCTTTTCTTGAGGGGCGTCAAAAGGCGTCACTGTATGGGTTAAGTTAACAGACAAAATTTTGAGGCCGTCTCAAAGTTCAACGAGTGCAAACTGCCACTGGAGGCTAAACCACTAAATTCGATAAATACCTACGCCATAAAAAGTCGTTCATATGTATTTCAGAAATATTGAAATCTCTGCCTACAAGGTCATCACCTAAGTATTTTTAGCTCACTTGAGCATAACGTGTTCACAATGACTCTGATCAGAGTCTTCAAAGAAGTTGCAGACGACAATTTCAAATTATTGAAAATTCTTAAAATATTGTAACACGCAATTTCTTCATTTTCCACGTTGTTTTCCACAACTATTTTCTTAAGGGCCGTTAACAGGAGGAATAGTGTGGGGATAAGTTTACTCTTTGGATACTTTAACCTCGTTTCTCTACCATGATAAGATTGGACAAAGAAGATTACTGAACAAAACAATGCTTTGCTAGCTAACAGTACTTTCAGTACTTTGATTTACAACTCCTATGTTTTATTCATTTTTGATTACTGTTGTGTTATATTGGTAAAATTAACGATGCCTTTACAAACTATATATCTGCACTTCTTATACGAATAATTAGGTTAATACTTGACAAGTCTGTAAAAACACAAGTAGATGAATTATTCAAAGATTAAGATTGGTTTCCTTTTTCTGAAAGATGTAAATATCACGCTGTCGGTTTAACTTATGAAATAGAGACAAAAAGAGAGAGGGGGAGACAGAGAGAGACAGACAGACGAAGAGAGAGAGGGGGAGATATTTATGTGAGTGTGTGCTTTTGATGTTAGTTTGTTTTTAATTGTCATAATATTATGTTGATTTGAAGGCCATGTTGAAATAAGAAATTTTTTATTTATAGTTGTCTTGACACGTTACCATCTCTAAATAAAGATAATATTATCTCTTTGGCCTTAACCCATACCCACTCATTGACGCTTTTAAACGCCGCTCAATTTGAAAGCTTTAGAAAACATTGTGGATAATTAAGAAATTGCTTGTTGTCTGCAACTTCTTTGAATTTGTAGAGTGGGAATGGGTTAAATCCATAGCATGTCATTAGAACCAATCGACCTAGAACCCATTTTTACTCGGTTAGGTATACGTCAGCAAAGGTCATAGACTGGTTCAACCGTCGATAACCCCTTTGAAAATTGTTATTTCTGAACACTCATTTAACCAAATGCTTACTGTGTAGAAGCGGTTTAGCAATTCACAAAATTAATTTTGATGCCATGCTATTATCTAGCCTCAAAACTTAGCGAAAGAAGTCGCAATCGAGTTTGAATCTTGAGATTACTTTAGGGGGCATCAACCTCGTAGTAATTCCAGAAAGGAGTTTGTCTACATAACTTTTTTTATCCAAAGCTCGTATAATTGCAATTCATTGTGTGTGAATTGCATTCGAAATATTCGAGATTGTTTGTTTCAGTTGAAGGCTGATGAATTTATCTTTTTTTTTTTCTGAACAACCAATGAGCCACTTGTTTAAATATAGTTTTTATTGTTCACTCAATGAAAGATATATCCATCCTTCACGATAAACAAACTCTAATTTCATTTTTTTCTTGCAAAAAGAGACAAATATTTCTTTTATTCCTGACAAAATCGTTCAAAGCGTTTGATTTATATGACGCACTTATGACGTCACAACGACTTTGGTCCCGCTCGGATGACGTTCAGTGAAGCGAAATGAATGGAAGCAGGCCTAAATCTGAAGAAAAGTGCGATAACCATTTTTATGATTTTACTTTTTTTCCGGTTAAATTATCTAGTGATAATTCCCCGAGAAATCTCAACAATCCAAATGAAAACATTTAAGATACATGTATTTTCTGATTCATCAGAAGAATTGGACAGGTATCATCCGTTATAGCTTTTACTTTAGAGTAAGTATGCTTTTAAGCTAGATCAGTTCTAGAGCAGATTTTCATGAAATTTGATATAGGAACTTTATCTGCGTTTCCAGTAGTTAAAATGTCATTTCGCGATGAATATTCTTTCTTCGTGTTGAATATACTAAATTTACTTCAAATTTAATTTAATGTGATATATTCCCGGTGTCCTACTTTGAAACACGGATGCATCTGTCGAGGTCGTGAGTCTTCGGTAGAGGTGGATAACGACTGTATTGCTAGCGAAAGCCAATGACGTAACTGATACGTCATGGAAATCACAATTAAGGCAGTATTTTGTGCAATCGACAGATAAGGTATTTAACCGATGAATTCCGGTTTCATTCGGGTTATACTTTGCTGACTTATCTTGGCATCTCGAAACGCGAACTATTTTTGCTTCTTTTTTCCCTTTTTAGAAAGCAAAGCGTCAGCTTAAGTTTAAGCTTAAGTTAACAGACAATTTTTGAGGTCTTCTCAAAGTTCAACGAGTGCAAACCGCCACTGGAGGCTTAACCACCAAATCTTTGGAATGCCTACGCCATAAAAAATAGTTCTTTAATATTTCAGGAATATTGCAAACTCTATTCAAATTGTAGAGAACTCTGTCAAAAGCCTAATATTTAACCCATTCACACCCGATTCCGCTTTTTAAGCATCTAAAGAAAAAAGCTTTGGAAAACATTGTGGACAATGAAGAAATTGCTTGTAACAAGCAATTTCTTCGATGTCCACAATGTATTCTACCCAACAAGGGAAAGAAATTCTAAATTCAACCATGCTTTGCTAGCTTATAGTACTTTCAGTACTTTGATTTAAAGTTATGAACAGTCATTCTCATTACAAAATGAGTTCTACCACCTTTTTAAAAATGTCTGAAAATATTACTGTTAGAAAATTGAAATGAGAGCAAATTATTTTCTCTGCGCATGAGCCGCTTTAGGGGTGGTCATGAAATTTAAAACATTAAATATTTGGAACCCCTTCTTATGCCGTAGACTGTCCTCTACTACAAAGGAAAATATTCTCGATATAACAGAAAATTAATTTCCCGAAATAGTACACCTAATTTCATTTCAATCGTCTTGAGTCGGTTTGCCCATATAAGGTAATAGTTGTAAGACCTCGAGAATTTTACTATGGCAATATTGAAAACATATGAGACTTTCCTAGATTCTCAAGGGAACTGTAAATAAATATAAGCCGGTTCATCGATGCTTCAACCACCTTGCACAGACATAATGAAATAATCCAGATCAGTCTGCGCGGATGCGCAGGCTGATCTAGAGTATAACATTACGCTGTTATTGAATAACAGATTAGGCCTACGGAATGTCTTGATTTTGAACGAGAAAATTAAAATGAAATAGACATGGGCACTAGAACTATTTTATAGATGGAATCAACCTTTAGCAATACTATTTTTCTATGACGTTCCATAAAAGACAAATGATTACTATGATACCGGTATTTCAGAAAATAGCTGCGGCTTTGTCGTTTTTTTATTGCCCGCCAGAGACAATTTTATGAAAAGGTGTCTCTTTGAGACTTTATGAAATTTACGAAAATATATATGCTATATGAAACGGGAAAATTTGTCTTCGTGTTTCATTTAAATTTTGAAATAATGTGGGCGTAAAGTCGTTCATCCGCGAGGCACGCCTCTTCGTCTCGATGAAGATTAAGATCCTGTCATGCGAAGAGGCAGTCTCTTCATTTTTCACAACGATTTCCAAAGCATTTTTCTTGAGGGGTTTCAAAAAGCGGGATTGTGTTGAAATGGGTCAATCGACCATATCACACCTTAAATATATAGTTTGTCGGTTAGTTTTCGCTTCGTCGGGTTTGTTTCTATCTCTCGGCCTCTCTCCCTCCTCATTCTTTCTCCCTCTCTAATGCTCTTCTTACTCTTTCTCCCTCCTCTTTGTAACTATCTCTGAGGCTTCTACCTCTCAGTCTGTTATGTCCCTCTCTCCTTCATCTCTCTCTCTCTCTCCGGGGCTATACTTTCTATATTCCACTCTCTCTCTCCCTCTCTGAGGCTATTATGTTCCGCCCCCTGTTTTTTGAAATAAGGCTGCAGACGGCTAACAATTTATATGAAGCAAAAGAAAGTCTATAGCAATGAAGAAACTCTAGTATGTAATTTGAAGTAGAGTGTGGGTTCGTTAATACGAGACCTTGTGACCTCGGTTCAGTACAAATATAGATAAAAGGTCCGGTTTATGAGATAATAATATAGGGCATTGAATGTAAACCTATTTCATGATTTTTTTCCAGGGACTGGTTAATAAAATCCTTTATGGAAACAATTCCCTGTGTCGTAGAGCATGATCTGTACTCGCCCACGTCGTCACATATGTTGAATGGAGATTTTCATGATATTTTTAATTGTAAAGTTATTTTGAAAAAAAAAACTTTGATCCTTTGATTAATTACCGGAATTAAAATGAAAATTGGATTTTAAGACAAGAAAAAATAGAGATTTTTTTCACTCTTTTAGCCAATTACCACACAATACCGCTTTTTGACGTCCATTCTAGAGAGAAACTTTGGAAACATTGTGGAAATTTAAGAAATTGCTTGAAACAACCAATTTCTTCATCATCCAAAAAGTTTTTTCGTCAAAAACGATAAAGATTGTTAAAATTTCATTAACTTGAGATTATCGTCTTTCAGTTCTTTTTCTTTGGATCAGTCTAAAATATTCCCGTCTGGTAATGGGTTAATTTTAAGCCGAGAGGCGAAAAAGACCCTCTCCTTATGACCCGGGACTGACCAGGATTCCAAACTTTTCAATCTCTGTAGAAATTCTGAATATTCAATCGTCATTCTACTCCACTGTAGGATTGTTTCTCGAATATTTTCTTATTGACCAGAGCTAAATTCGATTTCTTTTCAAGTAATGGTTTAACGGAATACCCAGCAGGTCTCTTTTCGCCAGACTGTTGGCAAATAATACAAAAAACGAATGCGCTAGAATATAATTTGGTCTCACTTAACTTCATTCCATCTCTAGTCGAATACTATTTCTCAAGAAAATGCTTATTTAGTAGCCTTTTCTTTTAAAAAAGATATATATCAGTTTCTCCCATTATCTACCAGATTTGAAAACCTTAGACTTGTCCGAATTGAAAAAGTTGCGGACGACATTTCACAGCGAAATTACATAAAAAAATAAGTCTGATATTCGGTAGAAAACATTGTGAGAGAAGGGGAAATCACTTGTTTCATAAAGTTTCTTCTTTTCTCACAATGTTTTCCAAAGCTTTATTTCTTCATAGCGTAAACATATCGGGTTTAGTGGTATTGGGTTTACTACTGAGGGGCCAGGCTGAGGTTATTCATAAGCTTCCTGAATGATACGAGCACCGGGTTCATCGGCATTGAAATGTTTTTGCACGAGGTCATACCTGAGTGACCGTGCTCGCAGACTGGGCCCTAGCTACGACAATGTAACCCTCTTTTTGATAGTCTGAATGGCGTGAGCTAATTTTGGGCTTAACGTCACTTCCAACAGTTTATCCAATCATCGCACAGAGACTGGAGCACCTAATTATGAGTCCCTAGCAGTTTCCCTACAACATCCCGTTCTAGCCTTCATTTGTTCGCCACTTTGAACTCTTTCCCCCACAATGACGCTTTTGGACGTCCCTCTAGAACGATTGGGAAAACCTTCTTTAAAATGAAGAAATTGCTTGTAATAAGCGATTTCTTCATTTTACACACAGTTTTCTACCAATAAAATTGAACAAATCTGAAATTTCACAAATTTTGAATTGTCGTCTGCTTTCAATTTTGACTAGTCTACAATTTTGCCGTCTGTTAACGGGTTAAGCGTCTATGTATCTGTAGATGAAAAACTAAATCTGTTTAATTTCAGAAAGGGAGGTGGTAGTGTTGGTGATCGGACCCGTGACCCCATGGTGACCCGTTATGGTGACATTTCCAACTAGTTCACATGTGTGTAAAGTAAAGACTGGGACAGAAACTTTGAGACTGTAGCTATTTGCTTTGTTTGAATGGGATCTAACGCCACTTTTAACATGATTTCAGTCATATTGCGCGGCAAGAGCACCTACCAATGGATTCTTGGTATTTCTCACACCAGTACTACCACTACATCCTTTCCTAGCCTCTATCTGCTATCCCACTTAGGTTAACGATTATCCACCCGTTGGTGAGAGACAATTTCGGAAAGGATATGTGCCGCCGCCGAGGATCGAACCAATGATACACCATTATTGAAGATTTGGAGTCTGATGCGCTACCAGCCGCGCAATGACGGCGGTTCTATAGCTATCTGCAGTACCTGAAGTACTCGAGTCAGTGTCTGCGTGGATGTACAGGCTGATCAGAGTCCATACCCTTATTTGGAAATGTTTCACGCAATCTGAAATATCATGACTGTTCTGCTGTTGGGAAAAAAGGGAAAAACAAAGTTTGGTCTTCGGCCGCTAGCTGCAATACACATGCAACTGAAATGATCATTAACGGGAGATTTCCTAGAAGTGTCGGATCGCGATTGTCAATCAAAAACCGATATACCGATAAAAAATACATTTAAATCTGAAGTGAACTTTGAACTCCGATATTGGTCGACATTTGTGTGAATTTTTTTTATTGATTTTGCGACTTAAACGTCATAACTACAGCTTTTTCGCAAAACAAACCATTAGCGTTTATTGTTAAACACGTCATCTAAAACAGATAGAAAATCGACAGAACCTCGTTTTTATCTGTTCACAGACGACTTATTTAATACGTTCGGTAGACCTAGTGCATGACCACTCATTGATTATTCTTATTTAATCAATCGGCTACAGAATCATTAAGTCGGTACCTATCGAAAGAGCAGATAGAGAATCTCGCAGGCTGATCTGGGGCTTTACTTAGCACAAATATGTTCTTCAAATGGCAAACAGACTGAAAGCCAACAACCCACAATTACGTTAAAAAACCGTTAAGTCTTCTTGTCGATTGAAAGAAATTCTTGGGAAAATCACAAACAATGTTTAACTCTTTCTTATTTTTCAAAATTTTAGACCTGTTCAATTTCAAAGTTTTTGCAGACGAAAATTTAAAGTTGATTTTATCTGAAAAAAAATAGCAATTCAGTTGGGTAGAAAATATTGTAGAAAAAGAAGAAAATGCTTGTTACAAGCAATTTCTTCTTTTCCTACAATGCTTTCTCAATTATAAAATCACAGGGTCGGAAAAAGCAGGGATTGAACAGGGAAGGGTTAAATGGCATTATATACAGAACGATGCTTTATTACAGTTCAAATAAGTGGGTGGAGAGAAATTAGCCCACGGTGATAATAAACGTGAATCGAGGCATCGTATTACACTACGAAACGAGCCGATTAAACAATTTGATCGGGTTGAAAATTACTCGTTATTTTCTAATTTTGAGATCTTTGAGGGGAAAAATGCGTATTTAGGCAGTTTGTGGGAGATGAATTTGTATTCTCTCTTGATACTTATCATACGCAATTTATATCAACAGGAAAATAAGACAGTAAATTCTCCTCTTTTTTCCTCTTTACGCTCAACGGTATTTTTATTTTGTTCAAGACTTAAACAAGAGGACGTGATAGTCCTATACGGCTCACCTGATCATTATATTTCTAGTCATTACCGCGAAAGTTCGCAGTATTTTAGTTGAATGACATGACACAAAGTTTTTTTCTTTTTTTTTTTTTTTTTTACAAGAATTTAATCAAAGCACTGAAAGTACTGTAAGCTAGCAAAGCATGGTTTTGTAACGTAATCCATTTCATTTTAGACTGGTTCAAATTGAAAGAAGTTGCAGACGACAATTTCCAGTTGGTGGAATTTAGAAAAATTTTGCCTTCTAGGATAGAAAACATAATGAAGAAATTGCTTGTTACAAGCAATTTCTTCATTCTCCACAATTTTTCCTTAAGCTGCTTTCTTGAGATGCAAGTGAGCTAAAAATACCTTGGAGATAAACTTGCAAGCAAAGTTTACAATATTTCCGAAATACATATGAACTACTTTTTATTGCGTAGCATTCAATGGATTTAATAGTTAAGCCTCCAGTGGCAGTTTGCACTCTTTGAACTCTGAGAAGACCTTATAATTTTGTCTGTTAACTTAAGCTCTCAAAGCTGTCGCCTTGCTAGCTAAAAACTCTTAACCCATAAATGGCTAGCGAGATGTTCAAGGCTTTAAGATGTCCTTATCTCTATCAAAAGTAAAAAAAAAAAAAAAAAAAAAACAAGATCATGATCCGAGAGTTAGAATCTGAAGCATCTTCCCGGGTAGGGTATCAATTGTCGATGGTGCGTGCAAATTTGAAAGCTCTAGGTCTTAAAGGTAGTGGTGAGAAGATTTTTTTTTCGAAAATCCTTCTTTATCTCAATTTAAAATCCAGAAACCCACAATATTGCGTTTATATTGCTCTCAGAGTAATAGTTTAATTGGTTTTGATGGAACATCATAATGCAGTGGTATATGCAAAAGTTGACAACTCTGTGCCTAATGGTTTTGGAGAAGAAGATTACCGTTATAATTTTTTCTCTTTCAGTTGCCATTGCAACTACAGTTCTTCATTGATTCCCATTCTTTGAAATACTTAGTACGACCATCGCTGTCCCCAAAAGTGCACGTGCAAGTGGGATGCAATTTTTAAACATCATCGAGTATTTTGTCATCATAAATGCAAGGCAGAATATATAACCATATCCTAAAGTTAAATGCGTATTCACACAAATCTGATTACTACACAAAATCAACGAATATGGGCAATGAGGTACATTCCTGTGGTCCTGTGACCATTAAATCAGAGGTGTGCCAAATTGTACATTGGTCCTTTCACTTCATTACCTTTGTTTTATCCTTGTTCAGTATGGGGAAGCTGCGATTTTTTATTTGCCTTTTCTTGTTTTTTAATAAATACAAATCTCTCGATGGTGTTAGTTTATGGTTCAGAAATAACATAGAAATGTATTTACAAGATGAAACGAATTTTCCAGTTTTAAAGTTTGCATTAAACAGCTGATCTTAAAACCAGACAGTGCAAAGAAACCTAGGATAAAGTCCAAGTAAAACACTGATAGGGACCAATTTATTTCTGGAGAGTATTCAAGATAGATAACCCAAGAATGTCCCTCATTTTGATTCAACTGTTTGTATCTAGGCTACAGCGTATAGCCCATTTCCACACAATCCCGTTTTACGACCATCGCTGTGCATAAAAGCGGGGTACATTTTTTAAACATCAGCGATCGTTTTGTCATCATAAATGCAATATCAATTCAATTTTTCAAATAAATTAATACAAGTAATTTGTGGACAAATAGGTATTAAGTTGCAAAAAAAAAGAGGTACATGACATTGTTTAAAAATACCACTCAAGCAGATTTTGCTCTCCTAAATTTTCATCGCGTAAAAATTGAAAGAATAAATCAATCACTATAAGATGACGATTGTTGTTATAATAGAAACATGGTTGTTATTATCACTGTTAGAAGACGATTGGTGTTATACTGGAAACATGGTTGTATAATCACTTTTAGATGACGGTAGGTATTATATTAGAAACATGATTGTTATCACCATTAGACGACGTTAGGTGTTATAGTAGAAACATAATTGTGTAATTACCATTAGACGACGATTGGTGTTATTGAACTGATTGGCGGCTGGAGCAACTTACAATGGATTCCTGGTATTTCCTCACACCAGTACAACCATTACATCCTTTCCGAGCCTCCAGCTCCTCATCCAAATTAGGTTTACAATTAACCACTCATTGGTTGGACAGAATTGTCGGAAAGAATATTCACCGCGACTGGGAATCGAACCCGGGACCCTATGACTAGTGTTCCTACGCCGTATCACAGCGCTTTGGCCACGGCCGATCGGTGTTATGATAGAAACACGGATTTGCAATCACATTAAGCCGAAGATTGGTGTTTGAATCGAAGTTATATATTGAAAACGGTTGTTATCAAAATTAGAAGTAGATTGATCGCTTTAATGCAAGCTTTTTGAAAAAACAACAACAAAGCATTAATATTTTTTTTAAGATTTTAACCCTGGATTTTATTACGTTTGCATCTTCCTTCTAATTGTTAAAAATCATCCTTGTTCCAATTAATTATAAGCTCGGCTGGTTTCGGCGAATACCCGGGTTATTGCTCTGGCCTGGTCGGCGTCTGAGTCTTACCGTTTGTAATATCTCTGGTATTATCGAACACATTCACTTGGCACTCGTAATATATATATTCTTTATTGCATTAAGAATAACATTCTTACAGCGAAAATACAATATGATCATAACAAGGAGCATTTCCTGAAGAGCACATGATGTTAAAGTGCAAATTAAGTTACAAAGGATATCAATCATATAGAAACATACAATCATTGTAATATCAAATTAAGGCGATTACGCCAATGATTTTCTGATGATCAATGTAAGGAAAAGCTTTCGAAATCAATATGAATAAAGAGCCATTTGGTTTAACTTTTTTTTAATTACTTGTACTTCGTGTGATATGTTAACACATATCAAAATAGCAATCTATACTTACAAGAGAGATAACTCTAACTGCATTTTAAACGAATTATGCCCTCTTTTCGACTAAGAAATTTTAAACACTTTCATCATTTGAACGACCGAGCGTTACCATACGCATGCGGTGCTATTGTTACAAAAATTTCTATCAATTCAGTGAACGGATGCATTCCATTGCAATCGAGATTATTTTCAACGAATATTTAAGAAACGTAGATCAATTCTTATTGTTCGGTGCAAATCATGTGGTCACATGTACATAGTGAAGGAATTATTATACAGAGTTTTAGATTTCATTTAGAGAGTGTCAACAAACAATAACTCGAGCTGTTAAAGGAAAGGCGATTTCGCCTTTTCCCCCGATATATTCTCTTGGAAATTCGTTGGGAGAAAAACGGTTAAACAAACGTTCTACTTACCAGTTCATCGGAAGTGGCGGTTGATTCATTTCTGTCAACTAAATTACTGTCGAAACTGGTTCTTGTAAATTCAGGTTTTCATAAACGTCCATTAAAATCAACGGCAAAACCAACTGTGCTTCAGTATTTTATTAAACTACTTTCCCGAGAAAAGAGCGCCTACATCTTTCTCGATTCAGAATCAAAATCGAGTGATGAAAAGTCTGCAGACGACATATTTTATATTTGGAATAAGCCAGGGAAATGACGTAATGGAAAACCAATCGGAAAAATTTATCTCCCAAAGTGTCAAGAATATACTATTTAAAGTAGTTTTTTTTAGTGTACACGTCTCTATCGAACCCTCTAGATAACCGCACCGTAATACGTATTTAGAAAATAAAATTTGAAATCGACAAGATATGATCTTTTCGCTGTTAAATGAAAGGGGTATTTCGAATAATTAAAACCAGAAATATTTTTACTTACGTAAATAATTTAAGAGACACTAATTAATGGTATTTTTGGGGTCAGAGAGCACATGTATTATTATTTACGAATGGTCTGAATCTAGAAAGATTTCAATCTAGTTTCTATACATAAAACCCATAATTGATTCATATCTGTCGTCAATGATGGGAACAATCGACCAACCAAACCTTTTTTTATCCCCGCCGTTTCGGCGAAGGGGATGTAGTAATGGTCTCCGTCCGTCATTCCGCCACTAAGCTTGTTTAGAGCATATCTCATGAAGTATAAATTCTTCCAACTTCAAACTTCACAGGTGGATAGATCTCATTGAGGAGAAGTGCAATACACAAGAACCACAACTCTTGCTTGCATAATATTTAGAGTTATTGCCCTTTGTTGTTTTAAAGACTAAAACTTTGTCCGGAGCATATCTCCGAAAGTATAATAGCTATAAACTTGACACTTCATAGATGGATAGATCTCGTTGCGGAGAAGTGCTGTGCACAAGACCCACAACTCTTGCTTTCATAATTTTGGAGTTTTTGCCTCTTTGTTGTTTTTAAATCTTAAGATTTTGTCCAGAGCTCCCCGATAAATTTTGCAAAACAACATCGTTTAATATCGAAGTTGAACTTCCTGTTGGAGCTCAGTGGGCGTGGTCAGTGGAGTCGGTGGGCGGGAACAGCGATTTTTCAATTACTTTTAAAAACGATCATAAATGTTTATCTTACTTTGCGTTCTGTAAAAAATACACATGGCATAAACTAGATCATATATGTGATCGAAAAGGGACCCCAAACTGTTCTGTTAAACGAAAAAAAAAAAGAATAAATAAAATAAAATCATTCGGGGGAAAGTATGTCAAAAATAAACCCAGAGTAAAGTTGAATTGACAAATTACATTCAGAAAATATGCTAGTCTAACCAGGGTTGGTACTTTTCGAACTTCCCCAGAGGCCCGTTTTCGCTTCACGGAAGTTTTACCTTGGAGGCCGTTTTGTCAACTTGAGAAATATACATTTGGTAATTTCCTACCCAGCGCAACACCGAAAAACTTACGGCACAAGAGGAACACTTTTCAATGAAGACCAATTCCCAAACTATCCCGTTTTTACGTCCTCTCAAAGATATTAACACTTTAAGTTTATAAAACATCATGGAAAATAAAGAAATTGCTTTATACGAGCAGTTTCTTTATTTTCCATGCACCCTAAAATTACAGTGTTTAAAGATTCTATCGACTTGAAATTATCGTCTGCAACTTCTTTGAATTTGGCAGAAATCTAAAATTCTTTCGTTTGATAATGATTCATTGAATAAATTGCGAACGAACTCCATCATAACTTATATTACTGTTCGACGGAGTTGAATCAAAGTACTGTAAGCTGGCAAAGCATGATTTTATTATAGTAATCTTCTTTGCTAAAGGTTATCATGATAAACACACGAGGTTAGAGTAACCCATGAGTTAACCCATTACAACATGACAAAATCTTAGAGTGGTTAAAATTTAAAGAAGATGCAGACGACAATTTCAAAATGGTTTAATTTAGAAAATCTTTTCCTTGTTGGGTAGAAAACATTGTGGACAATGAAGAAATTGCTTGTAATAAGCACATTTTTCATTGTCCACAATGTTTTCCATTTTTTTTCTTTTTTCTTGATGTGCTTAAAAAGAGGAGTTAAGTGAGAATGGTTTCAATAGCATGATTTTGAGAGTTCTCTAATATTTGAATAGACTTTGCAATATTCCTTAAATACATACGAACTACTTTCTATGGCTTAGGCATTGAATGGATTTAGTAGTTAAGCCTCCATTGGCAGTTTGCACTCGTTGAACATTGAGAAGACCTCAAAATTGTGTCTGTTAACTTAAGCTATCAAAGCTGACGCTTTGCTAGCTAAAAACACTAAATGAGCGTTTATTTTGAACTTTTATGCTAAACAAAGTCACTTCGGAAAGTTATTGCTCTATATGACTGACTTTATCAGTTTGAATATTTCAGCCTTTTCGGTGGTACATGAATTATGTTAACCCTCTCCTATTTTACAAAATTTTAGACCTGCCCAAATTAAAAAGTTTGGCAGACAGAAATCTTAAGTGGATGTGATTCGAAAAGAAACCATTCAGTAGGGTAGAAAATATTGTAGAAAAAGAAGAAATTGTTTGTTAGTTTAGTTTATACTAATTTATTTAGTTCGATTGCGACGAAAGCTTTAGGCGTATTGAGTCGCTTTCGAACACATAAACCAGATGTTTTCACGTCCCTGAAGGAGAGGCTTGTTACAAGCAATTACTTCTTTTCTACAATGTTTTTTTCCATTATAAAAATCATGAATAAGCAAAAAAACCAGGAACTGAACAGGAAATGGTTAAGAAATGAAGGAAATGTTTTTGTTTTTTTTTGCTTTCATTGAGGCATGAATTTAACAAGAGGCCCATGAGGACCTGAAACGCTCTACTGGTTATCAAGTTTTCCGTTTAAGAAATCCGATATTTAAGGAAGCTAATGGCTAATAGAACAATGCACAAAGGGGAAAAAAGGACTTTATCCCCTTTATTATTTTGAGCAACAATCCTCAATGCCCCTTTTCCCGTGTTTCATGATGGATCCACTCTATTTTCAAAAGGACATTTCCATGACCCTACAATCATCCTGGGAAATTTTCATCAGAATCTGACAATAATTGCCGACTAATCACATAGACAGGATTGTTTTGAATGAAAATCCATAAGGACCCTTTTCCTGTGTTTTCTGATGGATCAGTTTCATTCAAAAGGAACTTTCCTTACAACCCTACAATTGTCATGTGAAATTTAAAAGACAATCTGATAATGATTGTGATCTTCATCACATACACAAGAAAGTTTTGAATGATAATCTGTAAGGCCCCCTTTCCTGTGTTTCCAATGCCACAATTAATATATGCATCTTTGAAGAGAATCTACTTATTTGACAGAACCAAATTCAAAACATTTGCAGTTGCAATTGAAAGAGGTTGCAGACAACAATGAAAAGCCGACTCAATTTGAAATGAAACAATCCTGTGTAGAAAATTTTCTGGAAAAAGGAGAAATTGCTTGTAAACAGGCGATTTCTCCCTTTTCCACAGTATTTTCCCAAGTATAAAATCACCAGGTCATAATTACCCTGGTTTGTACAGGAAAGGGTTAATACAACTTTTATCAGTATTTCAGTCATATCCAAGAAACTGGAGTACCTCACCATGGATTCTTGGTATTTCTCATACCAGAACTACCACTATAACCTTTCTGAACCTCCAGCTGCTCATCCCACTTAGCTTTTCGATTTCCCACCTATTGGTGGGAGACAAAAGTTGAAATCAATATTTCCTTTGACCAGGGATCAAACCCTAGACTTTGAGAGTCTGACATGGGACCACTGTGCTATGGCTTCAGATAACCTAAGTGTCAAAACTACATTTAATTTGAACTGTAGTGACAAGCAATAGCCACCAATCAATGATTTGTTTTTCTGCGGATACATATCTCTGGTGATGTTGAAATACAGACTTGCTCCCCTTGTCCGCAACATCATTTACCACTTGTCCAGATATAAATGAACTTGCTAACAAGGGGCCCATAGGGCCTTATCGGTCATCTGAGTCAAAAGAGCTCAAAAGCAGATAAGTCCACCAGATGATATTACAAACCAAATATCAAAGCTCTAGGCCTTTCTGTTTCGTCGGAGAAGCTTTTAAAGTTTTCGCTATATAAGCCCTATGTTAAACTTGTGACGTACGGGAACAGGCTAATTCTGACCCTGGGACCATAATTATACAATCTTCTTAGAGGTACACAAAATGATGCTACATACCAAATATCAAAGCTCTAGGCCCTCCTGTTTGGGAGAAGAAGATTTTGAAGTGTTCACTATCTAAGTCTATGTTAAACTTGGGACATCTGGGAATGGGCCAATTCTGAACCTGGGGCCATAATTCATACAATCTTTATAGAGGTCCACCAGTTGATGCCACATACCAAATATCAAAGCAGTAGGTCTTTTGGTTTGGTAGAAAAAAGTTGTCACTATGTAAACCTATGCCCCCTCACCTTCACCCTCCCAAGAATGGCCATTTCTCAACGGATTTTTTTTCTTGTACAAACTTTATAGTCCTTGCCCTAAAGACTCTAAATACCAAATGTGAATCTAATACAACAGCCGGTTCATGACAAGATTTTAATGGGGCCCCCAGAGGAGATAACTCCATGACCTGTACAAATCAAGCTTCTTGCCAAGTTTGGTTGAAATCCATTCATGGGCTCTAAAGAAAACGAAAATGTAAAAAGTTTACGCAGGACAGACGACGACAGACGAAAGACAATCGCAATAGGATACCATGACCTTAGGTCAGGTGACTTAAAAAAGAGATGAAGAGATAAATTTTTGGAAAATGTTGTTAACCACATTATTTCCTACCCTTCAAGATAAACATTTGGATAACTTTCCAATATATAATAAACTATCCTTGAGATTTATTTTGTACCATAACAAGATTGCCCTTGTATTTACATGTCCCTGGATAAGTGGTCCATGACAGACAAGCTAGGCATGGGAATTCCATTACTACGATCTCGAACCATAGAAGCCATACTAATCTTTTCTGGTAAAACAGACAAATTGTCTGGTTGAGTATATGGTAGTGATTTCCCTTTTCCAGGGCGATTAGAGTGATAAAAGTGGCAACACTACAAATTTATTTTCACTTTACCCATTACCAGACAGAAAAATTTAATCCACTCGCAGACGCTGAAATTTCAGTGATCCAATTTGATTGAAGTCGCAGACAACAATCTCAAGTTTTATGAATTTTGAAATATCTGCAAAAAAAACATTGTGGTAAATGATAAAATTGTTTGTTACATGTAATTTCTTCATCTTCCACAATGTTTCTTCAAGTTGTTTTTATTAAAGGGAGGTCAAAATCTTGGGATAGTTTTGGAATGAGTAAGGAAGGGTCCAAATTCAAAGGCTTTGAAGACAACTATGTTTAATTGGTGAAATTTTAGGCAATTTCTTCATTTCCAACAATGTTTCTTTAGAGACTAATAGATTGGCATTTGGTAGTAATGGGTTAAGAAGTTGAAAGTTAAGATGAATTGTACATTTAACAGATGAAGCAGATTCATACATAAGTGTGATTAAGTTTTTCGGTTCATACCTCCATGAAAATAAAATTTATTCTCTTCATTTCTTATAATTTAATAGCATCGAGCGAAAAATACAACAACTTTTACAAATTTTGATACCTTTTTGTATGGAACTATTGTGCGGAAGCATACAAAATGGCTGCGTGCTCAAAATTTTGTTCATGGAGGTATGAATTAAATTTTTCGACCAATCAGATCGCTTGTTTTTGATAGATGAAACTAACAATTAAATTATTAATTGGTAAAGAGTTTAAACAACGATAAAACCAACATAAAAAGCAATGAATTTAATATATCTATTAACTAAAAGCAGATGTATGCTAAACAAAAGTAAAAGACATGCTCATTCAAAAAGATACACCCATTCTAATTCATTTAAGGAGTAACATATCACCCAGTTTGTATTTTAGACTACAGAGCACAATTCAAAGAAATCATAAATTGAAAGAAACATTGTAGGAAAAGAAACATTATGAGACAAAAACGAAACTGTCTGTTATAAGCAGTATCATCTTGACTGGCACTGTTATCCACATATTTTTAACTGTAGTGAGAATTGATCACACCATCCTATATTTTGACCCATTTTACCCATTCCCAGACGGCAAATTGAAAGAATTGCAGACGACAATTCAAAGTATATCAAATTTTGGATATTTTCAACTTTCTGAGTAGAAAACAATGTGGATAATGAAAAAATTGCTTCCTACAATGTTTTCCAAAGCTTTTTTTCTTGGGGGCGTCTAAAAGTGTCACTGAGTTGGAATGGGTTCAGAAATTCAGTGACACAAAGTACTGGAATAACATGAGAGATCGCACGTAACAAGCACATTCACCCTTTCACTCAGATTTCTGCTCTGTTTTATTGAATTATTTACAAATTTGAATAGACAATGAATTGTCTACGTTTTTTCAATTAAGTCAAGTCTGTAATTGATGTATTGCTTTTCCCTTCCATAGAGTTAACTCACCACACCCACCAAGTCCACTGGCCCCTCCCAAGAAGTCCACTCATCACGCCCACCAAGTCCACTGGCCCCTCCAAAGAAGTCCACTCACCACACCCACCAAGTCCACTGGCCCCTCCCTAGAATTCCACTCACCACGCCCACCAGGTCCACTGGCCCCTCCCACACAGTTCACTCACCACATCCTCCAAGTCAACTGGCCCCTCCCACACAGTTCACTCACCACACCCACCAAGTCAACTGGCCCCTCCCACACAGTTCACTCACCACACCCACCAAGTCCACTGGCCCCTCCCACAGAGTTCACTCACCACACCCTCCAAGTCCACTGGCCCCTCCCACACAGTTCACTCACCACACCCTCCAAGTCAACTGGCCCCTCCCACAGAGTTCACTCACCACATCCTCTAAGTCCAATGGCCCCTCCCACAGAGTTCACTCACCACACCCTCCAAGTCCACTGGCCCCTCCCACACAGTTCACTCACCACACCCTCCAAGTCAACTGGCCCCTCCCACAGAGTTCACTCACCACACCCTCCAAGTCCACTGGCCCCTCCCACACAGTTCACTCACCACACCCACCAAGTCCACTGGCCCCTCCAACAGAGTTCACTCACCACACCCTCCAAGTCCACTGGCCCCTCCCACAGAGTTCACTCACCACACCCTCCAAGTCAACTGGCCCCTCCCACACAGTTCACTCACCACACCCACCAAGTCCACTGGCCCCTCCCTAGAATTCCACTCACCACGCCCACCAGGTCCACTGGCCCCTCCCACAGAGTTCACTCACCACACCCACCAAGTCCACTGGCCCCTTCCACACAGTTCACTCACCACACCCACCAAGTCCACTGGCCCCTCCCACAGAGTTCACTCACCACACCCACCAAGTCCACTGGCCCCTCCAAAGAAATTCACTCACCACACCCACCAAGTCCACTGGCCCCTCTCACAGAGTCCACTTGCACACCCACCTAGTCTGCTTGTCCCTCCCACATAGTCCACTCGTCACACCCACTGAGTCGGCTTGCCCCTCCCACGGAGTCCACTCGCCATAACCACTGCCTCCAACAGGAAGTTCAACGTCCAGACCAAATGGCATTATTTGCAAAATGTATGGCTAGAAACATGTAGCAAACACATTGATTGACAACCTAAACATTGTAACTACAGCTTGAATAAGCTGTAGTTACAATGTTTAAGTCGCCAAACCAATTAAAGAGCTCCATAAAAATTTCATCCAATGTTGGAGTTCAAAGTTCAAAGATTTTGGGTCTAAATGAATGATTTGATGGTACAATCATTCTGTGAAAGTTTGAAGAGAATCCGATGAAAATTTTCATAAGGCCCCTTTTCCCGTGTTTCTTGGCGGATCATACCCATTTTCGAAAGGAACGATCCTTATGTTGGTACAATCATTCTGTGAAAGTTTAAATACAATCTGATGTAAACTCTGGACTCTAGAGTGTTAACAAGGATTTTTTAATTAAATTTTCATAAGGCCCCTTTTCCCGTGTTTCTAGACAGATCATACCCATTTTCGAAAGGAACGATCCTTATGATGGTACAATCATCCTTAGAAAGTTTGAAGAGAATCTGATGAGAACTGTGGACTCTATCGTGTAAACATGGATTTTTATGGAATCTTTAATTAAATTTTCATAAGGCCCCTTTTCCCATGTTTCTTGACAGATCAAACCAAATTTCAAAAGGAACGATACTTATGTTGCTACAATCATTTTGTGAAAGTTTGAAGAGAATCTGATGAGAACTTTGGACTCTATGGCGTAACAAGGATTTTTTAATTAAATTTTCATAAGGCCCCTTTTCCCGTGTTTCTTGACGGATCATACCCATTTTCGAAAGGAATGATCCTTATGATGGTACAATCATTCTAAGAAAGTTTAAAGAGAATCCAATGAAAACTGTGGACTTTATCGCGTAAACAAGTATTTTTAATTGAATTTTTAATTAAATTTTCATAAGGCCCCTTTTCCCATGTTTCTTGACGGGTCATACCCATTTTCGAAAGGAACGATCCTTATGATGGTACAATCATTTTGTGAAAGTTTGAAGAGAATCCGATGAAAATTGTGGACTTTATCGCGTAAACGAGGATTTTTTAATTATGTTTTTATTAGGCCCCTTTCCCCTTGTTTCTTGACGGATCTGACCCAATTTTGAAAGGAACGATCCTTATGATGGTACAATTATTCTGTGAAAGTTTGAAGGGAATCTGATGAAAACTGTGGACTTTATCGCGTAAACAAGAAAAAGTTTAACGTACGGACGATGGACAGACGGACGCTGGGCGGGGAAAAGCAATCGCTATAGCTCTAGTGGCCTTTGGCCAGTAGAGCTAAAAATGATTTCATACATATTAGAGTATTTCCTTATCTACACCCGCTTTGATATTATCTTGTATGTGGTAAAACAGAATAGCACATTCTCATACAATCAGAGTAAGTAGATTTTCTTGAACTTTAAAGCAGTAAATGTTTCTGTACTCTAGTTTCCTTGTTTAAGACACTGGTTTCTGACTCTGGTGTGTGAACAACATCATCCTCATGGCTAATCTTTTGTTTTAAACTGTGAAAGGAAATGAACACAAATCTTATAAAACACAGGTTTCATGTTTTATACTTGCAAACCAGGATTCTGACCCTCAAAATTCTGTTTTGAAAAATGTTCATTCTACACAATTCCTTTTTTTACGCCCCATCAAGAAAAATAATTTGGAAAACAATGTGGAAAATAAAGAAATTGCTTGTGAAAAGCAATTTCTTCATTATGCACAATATTTTCTACCCCAAAAGACAAAGATTTTCATGAAATTGTTGCCTTCTGATTTTTCTTAATTTTGACCAGTTTAGAATCTTCTGAAGGTGGTTTAACTAGCTTTGAATTAATTAGAAAATGTCAAGTTTACACTGGTTAAGTTTTAGACAGAAAAAAAAAAAGAGATGGATAAGGTAAATCAAGATACTAGGATCTTATCTTTGTGTTGAGATACAAACTCTAAATCAGTAAAAAGTAATAAATGTTTTTTTTTTATCCCATACAAACCTTTTTGTGTGAGCAAATTTTGAAAACATGTCCTTCAAACTTTTCTGTTTGTCTGTATCTTGTTCTGATAATGTTTTGGATTTCTTAGACAAACCAGACACTCTACATCCAGATTTCCCTTTACCTGTGAATAAATCATACAACATTAAAAACAAGCTCTGTTATACTGAATTGGATATTTTTTTTTTAAAGATTACCCTCTATATCTCATTTTGAACAATATTGGAATAACAACTCTGAATCTGATTTAAGAGTGATAGTTTGATTAATTGATTGATTTTTTTTTGGATAGACCATCAATAGACAATACTGCAAGCAAAAATTAGAGCCATCAGAGACGGATTATACTCCCTGAATAAAGCGCCGCAACAAAAAGCATAAATAAACAGAGAAAAGGGTTTGGACAGACCTAGAGACGCAGATGTGGGTATAGTTCCAGACATGCAAAATTTTAAAATACATCCTTGAGCTGTGACCTTGACCTTTGAGTTATCTGAAAACTTGTTTCAAATGGCACATCTACTCACAACAGAGAACAATTGTGCAAAGTTATTTCAAAATAAATCCGTAATTCTAGGAGCTATGCTTCAGACATGCTAAATTGAAATGTTTGATCTTGACCTGTGACCTTGACCGTCAAAGTCCATCCATAATTTTAGAATCTATGCTCAAGACATGGTAATTTTTAACATTTGACCTTCAGCTGTGACCTTGGAGCTATTTGATTTTTTCTTTTTTTGAAATGGCACATCTTCTCATGACTGAGAACAATTGTGCCAAGTTATATTGAAATCCTTTTATAATTGAGGGAGCTATGCTCTGGACATGCTTAATTTCAATTTTCAACATTGGGATGTAACCTCGACCTTTGAGCTATCAAAACATTTGTTTCAAATTGCAATATACTCATGCTAGAGAATATTTGTAAAAAGTTATTTCGAAATCAATCAAAAATTGAAGGAGCTATGGAAATCATAATGACATTTTATTTAGGATGTATTTACGACTTTTCAAAAGCCAACGGTATATTTAGTTCTGCATTTGCATCGGAACTTAAACAGCTAAAAGTTGGGAAATCCCACAACACTGCAGCATAATTACAATGGATTTTAAAATGTCTAATAATTTGACCCTCGCAACTTGACATCGAGTATCATCGTTATTCCTGTATTTGTAGGACAATAAAGATGTACCTGTTTAAAGTATCCATTTTTGAAAGACCTGAAAAAATTCGACGTAAAGCTAAGACTTGTAACCCTGTCGTCTTATTCACGGTTTTGTTTAAGGCATTTAATCATAACGAAAACAGAAATCAAGGCTGTGTCCATTAAGAAGAATTAGTTATAGTAGGGTCCTGTAATAATCTTAACACATGAGTAAGCGTGCCAGGTGTTCAACACGACAATGTAGAGACGCGTCGGTCACTAAGGAGATATAGCCGCGCGGGAACTTTCCCGACTCTTTTCATTTCCTTCATTATTGAAAATAGCAATCTCATTTCTATAAAAGAAAATTACGATAATAAGTGTTTTGTTATGGATATTTAAATCATTTACTTATTTTCTAGCGTTTCACTGAATATAACCGGATATTTAAACGTATAAGCGTTGAAAAATTCGATATACATCCTGTCCACGGCCCTAGACAGGGACGTCCACGGTAAAGGTCTTTCTCTTTCGTGTCTTTTTTTCTTTTACCCGTATCTCCTTATCCTAACTGATCGGATTTATAATAAATGATTTCTTGGCTCATTACTGAGGTAATTTTTTAAGAATTGTCAAGACCAGAAATAAGATAATGCTTGCAAATGATTTCATTGTTATTGGTAGTTCTCGGTAGTTTTTACCTAAAAACGTAGACTCTTTGGATTCAGCCATTTAATATTGGAAAATAAACATTAAACTTTTTTCAATATTGATATGTTTATTTCAATTTAAAATAACAGTCCATCTAAGAATTTCACGCCCGCACACCGAGACAATGGGAGCCTCATAACAAAGTTTAAAATCACTCCTATGTCCAGATGATACGGAAATAGATTGTTTTAGGGTTTTTTTTAGATCAAGTGACAAACTCCATTTTTTCTTTCCGTTTACAGTCAGTCTTTAACTGACCTTGGCAAGTTGAAACAACTAAGTTAAATGATGTATCAAAAGTAAAGTCTTGGCAGTTCAAGTTGAATAATGGATAATAATGGAGTAGCGGCGACGATCTCTTTACGTTTTTATAGGAATAAATTACTTACCTTATAGATTCAAATCAAATATTATTTCATTTCATTCAAATACGCCAATTAATCATCACTTTTCGATCGTAGAATGGGGATGGGCGTTTATTAGAATTACCTATTGTTACTGAAAATCGGCGAAAAAAGGCCGCATTTTATGCAGTATTTTAGGGGATGGGCGTTTATTAGAATATGGGCGATTATTAGAATAAATACGGTAATTTTGGTTGAGGGTCATAACTTTATGCTACTTGCAACTTTTATAAGTTGCAGGCCTTACAATTTGGGAGATTTTTTTATCACAAGGAATTTCTTCTTTTCCCACTATGGTTTCTTTTTTTTCTTTTTAAATCACATGATCATGAAATTAAACAAGGACAAATGTGAGAAAAACTCACTGAGTATACCCTTCCTTGTGCTACCAAGTAGATTGATTGATTGAATGGGGTTTAACGCCACTTTTAACAGTATTTCAGTCATATCGTGGCATCTGGAGCACCTAACAATGGATTCCTGGTATTTTTTCACACCAGTACTACCACTACATCCTTTCCTAGCCTTTAGCTTCTATCCCACTTAGGTTAACAGTTATCTACCCATTGGTGAGAGACACATGTCAGAAAGGATATTTGTCGTTGCCGGGGATCGAACCCATAATGTCCCTGGGTTAACCAAGAATTTCTAAGTCCCAAAAGGGTTAAAATTCCACTTAAATGAATATCAGAGTATTGAATCTGTGTCAAGAGGCTGATATTATTGTCAAAAACATGTTCAAAGTTTCAGAGCAAAAGCATTAGTAGAACCTGAGATATTACACTTGCATATAAGGTTTAACCAAAACATTATGCTGACGCCAACATCTGGGTGACCGGAATAGCCCTCTTATTCTTCCAAAAATTGAGTTAAAAATGCCGTAAATATACCACTACAACAGGCAATGTCCAAAAATGAACAGGAAGTAGATAACTTGCAAAGCCTAATTTCATTCAAGTAGGAACCCTAGTCGAACCATGCATAGCAAGTTTCAAGCCAATTGTATCAATAAATGCTTAGGAAAATGCAGCGAAAATACACCAATGTATTGGGTAATGTCCGAAAATAAACTTAATCATTCCCAAACTTTTGGACCAGTCTAAATTTATGTCGTCTGGTAATGGGTTAAAACAAGAAATAAACAAATATGCACCTTAATTCAGTTAGGATTAATTAGGACCCCAAGCTTTTCTAAGTTTACAATTGATGCTATTGATAGTTGATGAGAAATATGTGATGAAAAAATAATGATTAAGAATGGTCGAACAGAAGGACAGAATGATGTAAACCATTTAACCCCCTCTGTTTCAAAGCCAGAGTAGGTATATAGTTTGGGCAAGTATAATAATACTACATAGACCTTTCACTGTAATTTGGCTTCATATTGCAGCGGGAAGAAAAAAATGTTAATTTGGTTTTAAACTCAGACAATATTGAAAAAATATCATTTTAATTCACAGAAACAAGTCATTTGAACTATTTTAAGGTTTCAAAAAAGTAACATTATAGCATTGTAGGAGTCGTTTTTATTAGTTCCCAGTAAGTTTCTTTCCCTTTCTAGGTTTTAATTACTTGCCATATTCAATTAAGTGTATTTTGAAGTAATTCTTTTCCTAGACACTCCCATTGTATGAAACTGGAGACATTTTAGCTCATATATTGCTCCACAGGCCTGAATTTACTAATACAAAATTTGAACTGAACAACATTTGAAAATTTACCAACCCATTAATCTCATCAAAATTTCTTGAAGGCACCTGGTAGAGGCTAATTAAGGAACATTCCTATGAGGTTTGGTTTAAATGCTGTTATGATATACCTATATGGCTAACATAATATACCTATATTGCTGATATACCTATAAGTTTCCCTTGATATACCTAAATGGTGCATCAAAAATATCTATATGGCTCACCTGATATATAAATATACCTCATCTGATATACAAATATACCTCACCTGATATACAACATACAAATATACCTCACATGACATGCAATTATACCTCAACTGATATAGAAACATATCTCATCTGATATACAACGTACAGATATACCTCACTTGATATAAATATACCTCATCTGATATACAAATATACTTCACCTGATATACAAATATACCTCAACTGATATACAAACATATCTCATCTGATATACAATGTACAAATATACTTCGCCCGATATACAAATATACCTCATCTGATATACTTCTATGGCTAACCTAAGTTTCCTGACCCAAGGGACAACACAAGAATATTCACTAGGAGATGCTGCACAAAAAATATCATTACAATCTGATGTACAAGAAGACAATTCTTATAGATCTTCTTCTTTGTTTCTTTGTAAATAGATTGTGCCTGAGAAGGGTCCAAATATAACTTCAGGGATATAT
This sequence comes from Fragum fragum, assembly GCA_946902895.1. Taxonomy (NCBI): domain Eukaryota; kingdom Metazoa; phylum Mollusca; class Bivalvia; order Cardiida; family Cardiidae; genus Fragum; species Fragum fragum. The sequence continues at coordinate 81,082,467 of OX336366.1, read as the reverse complement.
CATAGGAACAAAATTGGAAAAGAAATTCAAAGTTGGAGCAGTGATCCCATTCCCACACAGTGACGCTTTTAGACGCCCCAAGAAACATAAGCTTTGGAAAACATTGTGGAAAATGAAGAAATTGCTTGTCACAAGCAATTTCTTCATTATCCACAATGTTTTCTATCCCAATAGAAAAACCCCAAAATTTTGTAATCTTTAAATTGTCGTCTGAAGCTGCTTTCAATTTGGGCCAGTCTAAAATTTTGCTGTGTTGGAATGGGTTTAGTAAGAAAGGTTCAACCCATTGGTATATGTAGTACAGTGCCATATTGTAAGACAATGACAAAATATATCTGAACAACAATGAACATGATCACCAACAATTCTTGCTTTTCTCACATTTTTTTAAACAGTCAAATTCATTTGAAAATTTACAAATTTGGCCAATTATACATGTTATTTGAAATCACCCTGGACGAGTCCAAACCTTTTCCCTAATATGGTAATTGAGATGAAATTCTTACCTTTCTGTGATCTTGACGACTTGAGAGGGAATGGTTTACTCTTTGTTTGCTGAAATAGAGAATATACAATTTGTGCGCAAATCTTTCTTCACCCAGTCTCACAAAATACCATAAAATATATCTTAGGAAGACATTATGAGAAAAGAATAAATGCATGTAACAAGCTATTTCTTCTTTTCTCAAAATGTTTTCTACCTCATAATTCAACTTTGAATTATTGTCTACAACCTTTTTCTTTTGGGCCCAGTCTTAAACTTTGTCATCTAGTTAAGGCTTTTAATTGTTCATTGTGTAGGTAAATCTATAATCAATGTTTAATATCTCTATTCACAACACTTACTTTATTCAATTTGCTGAAATTGCCGCCCAACATTTGTCATAATTCAGCAAAAGAGGAAAATGAGCAAAAGCAGAGGTCATCTACATCAGTGATATACTGGGATGAACAAGCTAACAATCCCTATACCCTAAATTATTACAAATAAGCAGAAACATATGACTTGTGACAAGCAACTTCTCCTTTTCTCACAATATTTTCTACTCTATTTGACATAAATGTTAAAAGTTTAATAGTTGAGAAGAAATGTACTCTATAGGTAAATTATAGTTGGAACACTGATTGATTGAATGGGGTTTAACGCAACTTTAACAGTATGACAGTCATGTTTGGGCAGCTGGAGCATTTAACTATGGATTCCTGGTATTTCTCTCACCAGTAGAACTACTACACCTTTTCAAAGCCTCCAGTTGCACATACCACTTAGGCTTACAATTATCCACCCATTGGTGGGAGACAAATGTCCAAAAAAGATATTTGCAACAACCACAGATTGAAACCTGGACCTCATGATTGAGAATCTGACGTGCTCCCACTGTACTATGGCCACTGCAAATAGTTAGAACAGTCCAGGGCTTTGCACAAACTTGCTGTAAGTACCTTTATGAACAAAATATGCGGCATATGAAATGAAAATAAACATGATGCCTTGATGCCATGGCATTCAAATAATGCCATGGCATCATAATATTGCCATGGCATCAAGACATCATAGTTATTTTGATTTTATAACAAGAGTGCTATATTCACAATATAGGCTGCCATATGATACACATTTTTTTTTAGAAGGTAGCCACATAGGTTAAGATTTAGAACTCATGGATGCAACATCCAGAATACCCAGCCAAGACAAGGAATTTTGCATTAAGCAGCCTAGAATGGTAAAACCCCAATTAGATGCCACTGTAAAATATTACTAAGGAAAACATTGTGGGAAAAGATGAAATGGCTTGTAAAAGTCATTTTTCCTTTTTTCTACTATGTTTTCTACTATATTCAGTCATTATTTTTTAAATTACACACACTATGAAATGTTGTCTGCAACTTCTATTTAAACTATTTAACCCATTCTCACACAATGACCCTTTATGATGCAAATTTGGGAAACATTGTGGGAGATAAAGAAATCGCTTGTTTCACATTATGTTAATGATTTGCAGATTTTCTACCCTGCAAGGCAGAGACTTTTTAAATTCAACTGCTTAGAAATTGTCGTCTGCAACTTCCCTTAATTTAGACTAGTCTAACATTTTGTTGTGTTGTAATGAGGTAAATTTCATACAGTTGTAGCAATTCAAGGCTTCATTGTTAACCCTTGTCATGCTGAATGAAAATCCTGCACAGAATTGCTTTAAAATCAAAGGACTGACAGCACTGGGATACCTTAATGAAGGTCAATATTCCTTTTAAAAATTGATTATGTATACAGCTCCGCTTGAGGTGTAGACAAAGATCAGACAGCACTTATGTGCAGTCTGATCCTTGTCTACACCTTCTGCTTAAACAGGAATATTCCGTGATTAGCATGACAAGGGTTAAATTTTGGTCACAAATCACATTTTCCACAGAAAAAAAATTGTTAAATTATTTTGGTATTTCAATTCATCCTTGGCTTTTATTACGAGGAAAATACTGCAGTCTGTGTGGAAAAAGGTCAGATTCAAATAAGGAAAATTATGATCTATATTTGTCAACAGAATATTATTTTCAAATATTACTCAAGTCATCAATTCTTTGAAGAGCACAAATAGAAAATAAACTTAATCTGTTGTTTAAATTAAAAGGCTGGACTTCCTAAGGTTTTAATTTATCTAACCAGTTCAGTAGAACTCTCTGCTTTAAGCTTAGTTCTGCTAACCTGTGACTAACAGGAAAGGTGAAAGTCACTTTTGACCCATAACTACACAATTCCTTGTTTTGATGACCCACATGAAAACTAGAGCTTGTCATGCTGTATGAATTACAAAATGGAGCAATTTTTCCTCTTGCAAAACTATAACTGATAAGTATAAGTTTTGAAATTACCCAACCAATGATCAAAATTTACACTAGTCTGATGGTCAAAAAATAGTAAAATTTGTTTTGGGCTTGTAAAAATCTGTAATAAATAGGTCAGCATTCCTGTAAAATCCCTGCCTTCTGATTTTACTTTTTCATCTTTAATAACTGTTGATTTTGAACTTCCAAACCATTGTAGCCTCAAAGATTTTTAATTTCAATTATAATCTTCCTCAGAAGTTACAAGCCCAACTTGCTTGTAATTTTCGATGCAAATTTCAATGACAGCACAACTAGAAAGTAAACAAGGGACCAAAGGTCCAGTCTGTCAATTATTTGACCTTGAGCTGAGACCTTCACCTTGGAGCTATGCAAACAAGAGCTTAGTCCACAGGACACTGATGCCCCGACCAGAAGCTTTGATAAAAACAAAGGGCAATAACTCCAAAATTATGCAAGCAAGAGTTGAAGTTCTTATGCACTGCATTTCTCCTCAATGAGGTCTATCCACCTGTGAAGTTTCAAGTTGATAGCTATTATACTTTCAGAGCTATGCCCCTGAAAAAATGTAAGTCTTTAAAATACAAAAGGGCAATAACTCCAAAATTATGCAAGCAAGAGTTGTGGCTCTTGTGCACTGCACAATCTCCTCAATGAGGTTGATCCACCTGTGAAGTTTCAAGTTGATAGCTATTATACTTTCAGAGATATGCCCTGGACAAAATGTAAGTTTTTAAAATAACAAAGGGCAATAACTCCAAAATTATGCAAGCAAGAGTTGTGGTTCTTGTGCACTTCACTTCTCCTCAATGAGGTCTATCCACCTATGAAGTTTCAAGTTGATAGCTATTATACTTTCAGAGATATGCCCCTAACAAAAAGTAAGTCTTTAAAATACTAAAGGACAATAACTCCAAAATTATGGAAGCAAGAGTTGTGATTCTTGAGCACTGCACTTCTCCTCAAAGAGGTCTACCCTTCTGTGAAGTATCAAGTTGAAAGCTATTGAACTTTCAGAGATATGCCTCAGACAAAATGTAAGTCTTTATAATAACAAAGGGAAATAACTCCAAAATTATTCTAGCAAGAGATGTGATTCTTGTGCACTGCACAATCTCCTAAATGAGGTCTATCCACCTGTGAAGTTTCAAATTGATAGCTATTACACTTTCAGAGATTTGCCCAAGACAAAATGTAAGTCCTTTAAATAACAAAGGGCAATAACTCCAAAATTATGCAAGCAAGAGTTGTGGTTCTTGTGCACTGCACTTCTCCTAAATGAGGTCTATCCATCTATGAAGTTTCAACTTGATAGCTATTATACTTTCAGAGATATGCTCCGGACAAAATGTAAGTCTTTAATATACTAAAGGGCAATAAATCCAAAATTATGCAAGCAAGAGTTGTGGTTCTTGTGCACTGCACTTCTCCTCACTGAGGTCTATCCATCTATGAAGTTTTGAATTGATAGCTTTTATACTTTCAGAGATATGCCCCTAACAAAATGTAAGTCTCTAATATACTAAAGGCAATAACTCCAAAATTATGGAAGCAAGAGTTGTTATTCTTGAGCAGTGCACTTCTCCTCAACTAGTTCTATCCACCTGTGAAGTTTCAAGTTGATAGCTATTATACTTTCAGAGCTATGCCCCAGACAAAAAGTAAGTTTTTAAAATAACAAAGGGCAATAACTCCAAAATTATGCAAGCAAGAGTTGAAGTTCTTGTGCACTGCACTTCACCTCAATGAGGACTATCCATCTATGAAGTTTCAAGTTGATAGCTATTATACTTTCAGACATATGCTCTGGACAAAATGTAAGTCTTTAAAATAACAAAGGGCAATAACTCCAAATTTATGCAAGCAAGAGTTGTGGTTCTTGAGCACTGCGATTCTCCTCAATGAAGTCTATCCTCCTATGAAGTTTCAAATTGATAGTATTATACTTTCAGAGATATGCCCTGGACAAATTGCAAGTCTTTAAAATAACAAAGGGCAATCCCTCAAAATTATGCAAGCAAGAGTTGTGGTTCTTGTGCGCTGCACTTCTCCTCACTGTGGTCCTTCCACCTGTGAAGTTTCAAGTTGATAGCTTTATACTTTCAGAGATATGCTCCGGACAAAATGTAAGTCTCAAATATACTAAAGGGCAATAACTCCAAAATTATGGAAGCAAGAGTTGTGGTTCTTGAGCACTGCACTTCTCCTCAACTAGTTCTATCTACCTGTGAAGTTTCAAGTTGATAGCTTTTATACTTTCAGAGCTATGCCCCAGACAAAATTATTATAAGTTATTAAATAACAAAGGGCAATAACTCCAAAATTATGCAAGCATGAGTTGAAGTTCTTGTGCACTGCACTTCTCCTCAATGAGGTCTATTCATCTATGAAGTTTCAAGTTGATAGCTATTATACTTTCAGAGATATGCCCCAGACAATTTCGGGACGGACGGAAGGACAGAAGTACAGAAGTACAGATAGATGGACGGACAAAGGCAAATCTATATGCTCCCCCCCCCATTAAGTGATGGGGGCATAAAAATTCACTTCAAATGGCAAATAGTTGACGAGACAGAAACAGAAAATAACAAGAGCAATCAACGAGGGATTATGCTCCCCGAATATAGCCCTGTCACAAAAATAAACAGGGAAAAGGGTTCAGACAAACAGACAGACACAGATGCTCCATGTATTCCAGACATGCTTAATTTGACCTTGACCTCAGAGCTATATCAAAATTTGTTTCAAATTACACATCTTCTCACAAAAGAGAACAATTGTGCAAATTTATTTCGAAATCAATCCATAAATTTAGGAGCTATGCTCCAGATATACTTAATTTCAATCTTTGACCTTATGCTGTTACCTTGACCTTTGAGTTTGTTTTTATTCCAAATTGCCCATATACTTCTGACTGAGAACAAATGTGACAAGTTATATTGAAATCCACCTATAATTGAATGAGCTTTATGTTTAACCTTGAGGTCTGACCTTTACTTTGGACTATATGAATATTTCTTTTAATTGGCACATCAACTCATGACAGACAACAATTGTGTAAAGTTATTTCAAAATCAATCCAAAATTGAAGGTTCTATGTTCTGGAAATGGCTGTTTGACCTTGAGCTATTACCTTGGCCTTGGTGTTAGTTATCTGACAATTCGTTTTAATATGCACATCTTTTGATGATAGAGAATATTTGTGTAAAGTTATTTTGAATTCAATCCATAATTTTAGAAGCTGGGCCCCAGACATGGCTATTTTCAACATTTGACCTTGACCTGTGACCTTGATGTTATCCAGTTTTTTCTACAAATCTTATCTTATCATGACTGAGAATAATAGTACCAAGTTACATTGAAATCCTTCTATAATTGAAGGAGCTATGCTTTTGAGCTTTGCTTAATTTCTTTTGACCTCAGGATGTGACCTTGACCTATGTTAAGGTTCGTTCCAAATTGCACATCTGCTCATGCAAGTTAATAATTGTGTAAAGTTATTTCAAAATCCATCCATATTTGAAGGAGCTATACTCTGGAATTGTTTTGTTTCAATGTTTGACCTTGAGCTGTGACCTTGACCTTGGAGCTATCTGATTTTTTTTCAAATGGTAAATCTAGTTATGATAGAGAACAATTGTGCTAAGTTTTTGAAATCCATCCACAATTGAAGAAGTTATGCTGTGAACAAGGTCAATTTTGACCTTTGACCTTGAACTGTGACCTTGACCTTGGAGCTATCTGATTTTCCCCCCTAATAATACATCTATTTATGATAGTCATCATTGTGCCAAGTTATTTTAAAATCCATCCATAGTTGATTGATTGGTTGATTGAATCGGGTTTAACACCACTTATAACAGTATTTCAGTCATATTGCGGCGGCTGGAGCACCTAACAATGGATTTCTGATATTTCTCACACCAGGACTACCACTAAATCCTTTCCCAGCCTCCAGCTGCTATCTCATTAAGGTTTACCTTTATCCATCCATTAGTGAGAGACAAATGTCGGACAGAATATGTGCCACCACCGGGGATCGAACCCATGACATTCCATTATTGAAGATTAGGAGTTAGATGCACTACTGACTGCCCTATGACAGTGGCTCATCCATAGTTGAAGGAGCTATGCTGTGAACAAGGTCAATTTTGACCTGTGACCTTGAACTGTGACCTTGACCTTGGAGCTATCCACAAACTGGGAAAAGCAACTTAATGCAATATCATAAGGAATTCACATGTGAAGTTTCATTCAATTTTTCCCAAGGATTGTAGAGATATCAGGGCAGACGGACAGACAGATGGAAAACGGAAGGGCAAACGGAAGGACTGACGAAGCAGCAGCTATATGCTGGCCCTTTGGGGAGTATCATGAATATTTTGATATTTCATGTCTTAAATTCATTAATCAATTATCACATGAAAATCTTTCAGATTGGTCTAAATTAAAAGAAATAGCAAAGGACACTATTAAGTCAATAAAATTTTCAGTATCTCTATCTCTGAGGGTAGAAGCAATGTAACAAATTCTTCAATCAAGTTCGTTTTTTCCACATTTTTTTCCTGAATCCATTCTGTGAAGGCTATTAAAATTCAGAATTTGTTAAGAAATTTAGTAACAGATTAAATCCCACTTTTTGACGCCCCTCATAACAAAAGCTTTGAAAAATATTTGGATAATGAAGAAATAGCTTGTTCTTTATTACCCATCATGTATTCTACTCCAAAAGACAAAGGATTTCTTAAAATTCCATCAACATAAAATTGTTATCTGCAACTTCTTTGAATTTGGACCGGTCTAAAATTTTGTCGTCTGATAATTTTTAACCAACTAAATGTCACATTGTTTAATTATTCTGTGAGAGAGAAAATACTCTTACTTAGATCTATTTCATTTCTTTGAAACAAACATGCACATGAGTCCTTTTTCAAAAAAAGCTTTGTTTCCCATCTCTTGTTATTCTTTCTTTGAAGTTTGTTTTCCATTCATTTCTATCTTTTCTCCTCTTACAACTCCAATTTCAGGAACAAAATTGTTCTCTTGTATTTGAAATAGATATCATAAAATAGGTCATTTAACACAATGGGATTGTCATTCATTTATAAATGAAACTTATCCATTCAGGTTGTTATTTAACCCATTCCCACACATTTTAGCCCTCCTTTTTATGCCCCTCAAGAAAAAGCTTTGGAAAACATTGTGGAAAATGAAGAAATTGCTTGTATCAAGCAATTTCTTCATTATCCAAGATGTTTCTATCCAAAAAGGCAAAAAACATTGAAATTCCATCAACTTGAAATTGTCTCTGCAGTTTCTTTTCAATTTGGACCAGTCTAAAATTTTGCAGTGTTGCAATGGGTTACAAGACAACAAAAGTTTAGACTGGCCCAAACTTGGAGAAGTTGCAGGCAAATTTTTGATAAAATTAAAAAAAAAAGTCTTTTGTCTTTTAGGGGGCTGGATGGGTCCACAGCAATTGATCTTTTGGCCAAAGGAAGCGCCATTCACTACAAAAATCTAAATATAATTAACCCATTACGAGACAGCAAAGTTTTTGGACCAGTCAAAATTGAAAGAAATTGCAGATGATTTAAAGATGATGAAATTTTTTATTTTTTAAAACTTTCTGGGTAGAAAACATTGTGCAAAATAAAGAAATTGCTTGTTCAAAGCAATATCTTCATTTTACACTATGTTTTCTAAACTGTTTTGCTTAAGAGGCGTCATTGTGTGGGAAAGGGTTAAAATACTAGATTTAGCAAAATTTGAATAAAATACACTATTTTTCATTTCAATGGTCTTCAATTTAGTTTATTTACCGATTCTCAAATGATGGTGCTTTCTGATGCCCCAAAGAAAAAAAGGTTTTGGAAAACATTCTCAAAAAGAATCCAAATTCCATCAACTAAAATGTGTCGTCTCAAACATTTTTGAATTGGGACCAGTCTAAAAATTTGGCATCTGGTAATGGGTTAATGGAAGACTATGTATTCATGTATTATGCGGTAGCTTGTTTTCATAACAAGAGGCCCAGAGACGCTCTACTGGTTATCAAGTTTTCAGTGAATGCCACATCTGCCCTCAGAGAAAGAAAAATAATTGAAATAATCTATCGCTTATTCGGTCACTAAAGCAAACAAAGGCCTTCTTAATATCGATACACAAAAGCAGGGTATGATTGATGATCTCTAGAAAGATTTTGTGTTTTCTTGTCGATTTCAATTTGTGTTTGTTTACATTTTGAAATTGAGACAAATGCACCTGATTCACCAGAAATGTTCGCTAATCTTTGGCATTGACTGTTAAAGGCACATGTGCTGATGACTAAACTTTACAGACGATTTCGTTAATCTTCTAACCTAGCTAGTTGTTTGAATGACTAGGGAAAGTTAAAACGTCATCACGGACGTCCTCATTTGATGTAAACAAACCTTTAATTGTGTTTGGTCACATTTTCAAATATTGCAACTTATTTCATAAATTGTATGCTTACAGTGTAGAATTATGCTGATCTTATAATTTCAATCATCGTATATATTTATGCTTTTGAGCCTGGAGTATGGTTTTCTTGATAATTTTATAGAGTTTTGGGGGAAATAGGGCTTGAAAGAAATCTGATATTTAAGGAAATTAATTTCTTAAAGAAGAATGCATTAAGAAACAAGATGAGTTTGTGAAACACCATGCCCCCAAAACAGGAATTCTTTAGAAACCTGTGATTTTTATTGTTTTTTTTTTCTTTGTTTTAGGAAAAAGGGTTAAGATTTTGACCTTGACCTTGATGAAATGACCTTCCCCAATTGTGTCTTGTTAAGACCTATCTACATACAAAATATTAGCATTGTAACTTAACCCTTTCCTAGTTATTCCCTGGTTTTTACTTCCCTATCATTTCATGATTAAGAAAAGATTGTGGAAAAAGAAGAAACTGCTTGTAACAAGCAATTTCTTCTTTTTCCACAATATTTTCTACCCTACTGAATGGTTATTTTTCAAATAAATCAACTTCAAATTTTCGTCTGCAAAACCTTTGAATTTGGATGGGATTAAAATTTTGCAAAACAGGAAAGGGTTAATTAGGGATGAATTCATAGGAAAATGTTTAATTGGCAGGTTAAGTTTTTGAGTAACGTTTTAGGGAAAAGGGTTAAAATTTTGACCTTGACCTTGATGAAATGACCTTCCCCAGTTGCACCTTGTTGAGACCTATCAACATACCAAATATTAGCATTGTAACTTAATCGGGGTTGAAGTTATAGGAAAATGTTTAGTTGGCAGGTTAAGTTTTGCAGACAGACAGACAGACAGATGGACACGGTAACACAATACGCCCCCAATCTATTGTGACAATGACCATTTTGTAATGAAATGTTGATAAGGCCCCTTTTCTTGTGTCACTTATCAAATCAGACCCAATTTACAAAGGAACAATCCAAATGATGGTACAATCATTCTTTCAAAGTTTGAAGAGATTCTGATAAAAACTGAGGACATTCTTGTGTTAATGAAGATTTGGTAATAATTTTTCATACAGCCCCCTTTCCTATGATACTAGACAGATCAGGCCCAATTTGAAAAGAAACAATCCTAATGATAGTATAAACATTTTGTGAAAGTTTGAACAGAATCCGATGAATACTGTGGACTTTATTCTGGTACAAGGATTTTAAAATCGAATTTCATAAGGCTCCTTTTCTTGTGATACTTGACGGATCAGGTCAACATCAACAATTGTTTTTATTGTTCAATCATTCTGTGAAAGTTTGAAAAAAAAAACTGATGAAAGCTCTGGACTTGGTAACAAGGATTTAAAATGAAATTTTCATAAGGCCCATTTTCCCGTGTTTCTTGACAGTTCTACCTCTATTTCGAAAAGAATGACTGTGATGACCTTACAATCATTCTGTGAAAGTTTCAACAAAATCTGATAAGAGCTGTGAGCTTTATTGCATTAATAGGGATTGTTTAATCAAATTTTCATACAGCCCCTTTTCCCATGTTACTTGATGGATCTGAACCAACTCTAAAGGGAACTATACATACAAAAGTATAATCATTCTGTTTGAGCATGAAGTCAACAAGATGAAATCTGTGGACGTTATAGCATTACCGGGTAATTAAGCTTCTTTCTAATTAAATGTTCATAAGGCCCCTTTTCTTGTGTTTCTCGACAGATGGGACCCAATTTTGAAGGAACAATCCATATTGTGGTATAATCATTCTATGAAAGTTTGAAAATCGTGGACTCTTAGAGTGTTAACAAGGATTTTTAATTAAATTTTAATTAGGCCCCTTTTTCCGTGTTTCTTGACGGATCTAACCTGATTTCAAAAGGAATAATCCTTATGATGGTACAATCATTCTGAGAAAGTTTGAAGAGACTCTGATAAAAACTGTGGACTCTAGAGTTTTAACAAGGAAAATTTAACAGACAGATGCAGGTCAGACAGATGCCAAGCGGGACGAGATGGACGGGAAAAAGCCATCGCTTTAGCTCTTCTGGCCTTTGGCCAGTAGAGCTAACATGTCACAGTATGTGACTTAATACCCCCACCAGTGCTTTAAGTGTAATGAGAGCTTTAACAATACAATGACATAGCTACTGACTTTGCTTTTCTAGAAAGGAGGAGTTCGTGATACAAAATTGGTAGTAAAATTAGCTGTATATGTCTACAAAGCATAAATAATGTCTAAGTTCAAGGGGAGATAATTCTTGAACCAGGGGAATTAAGACTTCAAAATTGCGTCTTGCAAAACTTGAACTTTGTATAAAGTTTCAATGGTATTGAAGCAAACCTGAATGGGGAGTTTGTGACACAAATTTGGTATTTGTACACAGACGGACACACGGACAGACAGGCTGAATCCAATCATTTTGCAGGGGTATAAAAAATGAGGACTCCAGATACAGATTTGGGTGCACTTAATCATTAATGGGCTCAGATTTGGTGCAAAAGGCGCCGTTTTCTTTTTATTCTACAGGGTAATAGGTGCAATGGCCTTTTCTAGATTGAACACTGCAAAATATGCAAAATTTCAAACCAGTTACTGATATATCTATCAATTAAGTTACCATCAGGAGGTTATCTACACCTCAACCATAAGTCAAAATTTCATAAAATATGAATTGAGATCAGGTTTTTTTTTACATCATTGTTAACCAGAAACAAGAATGAGAAAGAAAAAAGCTGCTTTCAGGTTGTAAAATCAAATCCTGAATAGCTGTCAAACATAATAACTACGACTGGTACCCCAGATATTGATTGTAAAGGGTGAGATTGAACAGCAATACCTTTCATACTTTCACAAATGAACCCATTAATACATTCCAACACAATCCCTCCTTTTCACACCTCCGTAAGAAAAAAGCTTTGGAAAACATTGTTCAAAATGAAGAAATTGCTTTGACAAGCCACCATTTTTTCTATCAAAAAAAAACAAAACAAAACAAAAAAAAAATCTAAAATTTGGACAAGTTTGAAAATTTGTTCATGCGTTTCATGACCCTTAAAAGAAAAGCTTTGGAAAACATTGTGGAAAATTAAGAAATTTCAAGCAGTTTCTTCATTTCCAATATTTTTTCTTCCCTAGAAGGCATGCAACAACTAAATTTCATGCACCTAAAATTGTTGTCTTCAAATTCTTTAATTCTGGTCAGTCAAAAAATTTTATCATCTGGAAATGCTTTAATTGTCATGGGTCACAAACAGTTCATACCTTAAGGATAGACTTTGTGTTTCGATCAGAATCTTCATCATCAGATCTAATCACAACAACATCAGGCTCAGCTGCATTAGTATTGTCTGTACCATCAATATCTGTATCAGTAACTGTATCCTTCTCCTCATCATCTCCACACATATCTTTATCTTTAGTGTTATCAGAACTATATGATGTAGCTGGTTTAAAGTAAATACTAAGACCCCTTTTCTTGGTTTGTGAAAACATTGACCCTGGAGTTGACTGTTGACTACTCACACATTTATCTGTATTAGAGTTCCGAGGTTCACTAGCAGTGAAAACAACTTCAGTATTCTCATCATCAATGGTCACTTTAGGTTCAGCTGTTGGTTCAGCTTTATCTGATACTGGAGCGGGTTTAAAATACAAGTTAAGGCCACTCTTCTTTCTCTGGATGGAATTTGAAGAACTCTGACTGTTTGTACCTTCACTGTTGATAGACTGCTGTGATTGGCTATCTAAACTTATATCTTCAGGTAAGCTAGGCAGGCAATCAGTGTCTATACTGTATGGATAACTTGATCCCAAACTGGAGTCTTCAACATTTACAATTTCACTATTTCCATTTTTGTCAACCTCATTTTCTTCACAATCTATTTCACTAGTATTTGAATCACATTGTTTATCTTCGGGCTGACTACACATTTCACTTCCTATTTTTCTTTTTCCTTCTGTATGCAAAGTTGATTGAGAAGATTCTCTTTCTAAGTTAGATTCAGACTTCCTTTTAAATATTGAGAGAGATCTTTTGGTCACTGGTGATGATACACTACTACCACTCTTGTCTGTTGTATTAAACTTAAATTTACCCCAGTTGAATGCAGAAGTAGGAGATTGAGAATACGGTTTGCTATTGATAACTTCATCTAACATAAGTCTTGGGTTGGTCCCACTAGTCTCTTTATCATTAGTATCAGTATTTTCATTTTCAGATTCTGAATTATCCTTGTCTTCTTGAACAGACTCTACAGAACTTGAACCTGCATCAGTAGAATTTTTCGGAGAATTATGAACCTTTACATTGGCTGTATTTTCATGAATAAGTTTATAACCGTTTAGGGTTGATTTATCTGTTCTTGTTTCTTCATTCTTACTTTTCATCTTTGGCACATTGTTCAGTTTATTTGATAATCTAATAGGATTGGATGTCTTGGCAAAAAATCTGTTTAAAAGAATAGAATGAAAATCACCTACATTAACCCTTTCCCGTTCAATCCCTGATTTTTATGCCACCGTGATTTTATAATTAAGAAAACTTTGTAGAAAAAGAAGAAATTCCTTGTAACAATCAATTTCTTATTTTTCCACAGTATTTTCTACACTACTGAATGGTTATTTTTCAAATTAAATCCCCTTTAAGTTTTCATCTGCAAATCCTTTTAATTGGACAGGTCTAAAATTTTGAAAAACAGGATATATACCCAAATAAAAGGAATTTACTATATTAGGTGATGGGATAACATGTTTTGATGTGTTTATTTTTTCATGAGTGTTTTTTTTTTCTATTTCATCATGTACTATGATAAGGCCCACGTTTGGATCAAGTCTGTGCATTTTAAAAGACCTTACTTTGCAATTAGCTTATTGAATAATCATCTTCTTTTCTTTAATACCGGTACTTTTCAGTGGATTTTCAAGATCACTCTATAATTTCACTAACAAAATATTAACCCTTGTCATGCTGAATAAATTACTCTTTTGAATTGCTGTAAAATCAAAGGGCTGAAAGCACTGATAGAACTTGTTAAAAAAATCAAAATTTCATTCAGAAATCAACTTCATACACAACTATGGTAGGAAAAGTACAAACAGGAGGTATAGACTAAAATCAGCCTGCAAATAAGTGCAGTCTGATCTTAGTCTACACCTCCTACCAAAACCGGAATATTCAGCATAACAAGGGTTAAGATCATCATTTTGATCATCAAACTTAACTCACTTTTCATTCATTATGCACTACTGACCTCGGTCTACTGACCAAACACACTGATGACATCATTAGGTTGCTATGTAATTCATTTGCGAAATGTCGATCTTTTGGAAATCTTCTCTCAAAAAGTTCACATTTTGCCTCTTTTTGAATTAAAGAAATATGATAAATGTTTGTGTTTCATGTGAGATTGATTTTTTCCTGCCATTTGTAAAAATATAGCTTTTGTTGTTCATTCAATAAATTGATGATACACTGAAATAAATTGATTGAATGGAGTTTTATGCCAATTTCAAAAGTATTCCAGTAATATCACGGTGGTTGGAGCACTTAACAATGGATTCCTGGTATAGCTCACACCAGTACTACCTTTACATCCTTTCCCAGCCTCCCCCTGCTATCCCACTTAGGTTTACAATTATTACCCATTGGTGCCACCACCGGGGATCGAATATCCCATGATTGAAGATTGGTGGTCTGATGAGCTACCATTTCCCTCTATTTAACCCACGTCATGCTGTATAAATCACCTTACTGAAATGCTGTCAAACAAAGGACTGAAAGAACTCGTTCAAAAATTAATATTTCTTTAAGAAATCAACTTCATAAACAAGTCTGGCAGGAAAAGTACAAGCAGGAGGTGTAGACTAAGATCAGCCTGCACATAAGTGCAATCTGATCTTAGTCTACTCCTCCTGCCAAAACCGGAATATTCCGGGATCAGCATGACAAGGGTTAATAACATTTTCAAGCCAGGGATAGATGGTCATATACTATTATCAAACCACACTAAATTTTATCATTGTCATAAGTTTATCATGCTGTAGAACTTATCATACTGCAAAAATTCTACCTTATTTCCAATCACAAGTTAATATTCAATCCTATTAATCCATTCCTACAAAATGCCACTTTCTGACAACCCTAAGCAAACAAGCTTTGGAAAACATGGTGTAAAATGAAGAAATTGCTTGTTACAAACAATTCATCATCCATATTTTCTTCCCCAAAGTTAAAAATAAATCCAGAAATTTCATCATTTAAAAACTATTGTCTACAAGGTCTTTGAATTTGGACAAGTCTAAACTTTTGTTGTCTGGGAATGGGTTAATGCGATTAAAGTTTTAAAAAAATTGATTCCTTCAAGGCAATACAGTCACTTCCTTTTAGAATGCCAATTGACACAAATTGTATCCTACCTGCTTTTCACATCTTGAGATCTTGCAGCATTGAGATCAAAGCGTGACTTTTTTGATGGTGATTTAAATGCAAACACATTTCTTCGTGGAGAGGTCACACCATTCTCTTTATCTTCACTATTCTGCTGCTCTGTCTCTTCGCCTGCTACTAAGTGGGCCTCCGATAGGGAACAAAAGAATTTTGGATCTTGTTTCTGTTTGTTATTTTCCACCTCTTCTTCTTGACTTAAATTGTCACTTTCTGAATAGGAAAAAATTAATTTAGAGCCATATTCAGTGTAAACTTGGAAAACAATACCAACAACAATCCTATAAACCAATCCTAAGACCATTTTAGATACTAATAATGAAAGAAGATAACTTGTCCACCGTAATTTGGTACTTGCCATGTTGCACTCTAGCTTAACCTGCATGTCATGTTTCAAGTGGATGCTATAAATAATTGCAATGAAAAATTGACTTAAATTATACTTTACCAGGCAATGTCTGAAAATAATGGAATGGGTTTAAACACCACTTTTAACAATATTTTAGTCATATCGCAGCAGCTGGAGCACCTAACAAAGGATTCCTTGTATTTCTCACACCAGTACTACCATGAAATCCTTTGAGGTTCAGAAAGAATGTGATGGTAGTACTGGCATATAGTCTATTCACTGATAGCCAGTTGAATTATACCCATCACCACACAATAAAAATTTTAGACTGGTCAAAATTGAAAAAGGGTGCACACAACCATTCAAATTTGATGAATTTTACAAATCTTTGTCTCCTAGGGTTGAAAATTTTTTGGATAATGAAGAAACTTCTTTATCAAGCATTTCTTCATTTTCCACAATGTTTTCCAGGGACATAATAAGACATTACTGAGTGGGAATGGGTCAGGCAGTAAATTTTTTTTATCAATAGAGCATTCAAGAAACAGAATTACCTCCTGATTGGTTGTTTCCTTCTGAAAACATAAATCGTTGAAGATCGTCATTGACTATCTCTGTTTTAAGCCGTTTCTTTGATGGTGAATGTTGCACATAAAGATTAGAAAGCTCGGAGTTGGTCTTCACGTCATTGCTGTCTTCAGCTGCAAACGAAAAAATTTAATGTTTTCTCACTTGTAATTATTACATATTTTCTAACCAAAAACCTAAGAACATCATTCATTTGACCGGCTAATCTACTTGAAGGGGAAAACTGCACACAGATTATTGTGACTCAGCTGTCAGTTTCTCAATATTGTATAAAAACTTTCTTATTCTTCAAAATCACATTTAGAGTTACCTTCCTTGACAGCTTTGGCCCTTTTCATAGTGTTGAGTTTATGGTGTAGGGGTAAGACCTAAGACTCAAGAACCAAACGTCCATAGTTCTCTGAGAAAAAAAACCTTGCATGTTCCTGCTCACCGCATGCATGCATACATGGGAAAACTTGAGTTCTTGTTTAGACAGGCCTCGAATTTCCCTGAAAATTCGACTTGCAATTTTTTGCAAGTGGCTTTTGAAGCAACTCACAAAAAGTCAAATTCACTTGCAATTTTAGTAATTAGTTTATCTATTAAAAAACAAGAGGCCCATGAGGGCCTAAGATGCTCTACTGGTTATCAAGTTTTCCGTTAAAGAAATTGATATTTTAGGAAGTTAATTGCTCAAAGAAGAATGCATAAAAAAAAAGGGCTTTATCCCCTTTATCATTTTAAGCAACAATCCTCAAGGCCCCTTGTCCCATGTTTCATGACGGATCCACTCCATTTCCAAAAGAAAGTTACCTTTTGACCCTACAATCATTCTGTGAATATTTCATCAGAATCTGGCAATAATTGTGAACTTTATCACATAAACAGGATTGTTTTGAATGAAAATCAATAAGGCCCCTTTTCCTGTGTTTTATAATGGATCAATTTCATTCCAAAAGGAACTTTCCTTACAACCCGACAATTGTCCTGTGAAATTTAAAAGACAATTGTCTTCATCACATACACAAGAATGTTTTGAATGATAATCTGTAAGGCCCCTTTTCCTGTGTTTCGAATGCCACAGTTATTCCATGCATCTTTGAAGAGAATCCAATAAGACTGTTGACTTTATTGTGTTAACAAAGATATTAAATTCAAGTTCTCATAAGGCCCCTTTTCCCGTGATATTTTACTGGTCCTTTTATCATTCTGTGAAAGTTAAAAGTGAATCTGATGAAATATTGGGAATTCATTATGTTTACTAGAATATTTAAAAAAAAAATCATATGGCCCCTTTTTACATGGTACTTGATGGATTGTACCCAGTTCTGAAAAGATCCATTTAAGTATTTGTACAATCATTCTGTGAAATTTTGAAGTGAATCCGGTGAAATCAAGGGACATCATTGTGTTAACCAGAATATTTAAGAGAGTTTTTCATAAGGCCCCTTTTTTATGTGACACTTGCCATAGTCAGATCCATTGTCAAAATCAACAATTGGAATGATGGTACAATCAATCTGTTTAATCTGTGGAATTTATTGTGTTAATGAGTTTATAATGAAATCTTCAGAGGGCCCCTTTTCTCATGATACTTTACAGAACAAACCAAATTTCAAAAGGAACAATTCTAATGAAGGTACAATCATTCTTTAAAAGTTAAAGTGAATCAAAGAAAACAGTGGACTGAATTGTGTCAAGGTTTTTTATAACAAAATTTTCATAAGGCCCCTTTTTCTGTGAAACTTAACAAATCAGACCCAATGTACAAAGGAACAATCCTAATGATAGTTTGAAGAAAATGATAAAGACTGAGGACTTTATTGTAATAATGATGTTTTGTAATAAAAATTTTATCAGGTCCCTTTTCTTGTGTCACTTAACCAATCAGACCTAATATACAAAGAAACAATCAAAATGATGGTACAATCATTCTATTAAAGTTTGAAGAGATTCTGATAAAGACTGAGGGCATTGTTGTGTTTATGAGGATTTGGTAATAATTTTTCATACAGCCCCTTTTCCTATGATACTAGACAGATAAGGCCCAATTTGGAAAGAAACAATCCTTATGATGGTACAAACATTCTGTGAAAGTTTGAACAGAATCTGATGAAAACTGCAGACTTTATCTTGCTGTAAATTTTTTAAAATAAAATTTTCCAAAGGCTCCTTTTCCTGTTGATACTTGAAGGATCAGGTCTCATGTCAGCATCAACAATCGTGATTATTGTACAATGATTCTGTGAAGGTTTGAATAAAATCCAATGAAAGCTCTGGACTTGGTTACAAGGCTTATAGATAAAATTCTCTAGCCCCTTTTCCAATGATACTAGACAGATCACGCCTAATTTGAAAAGAAAGAACCCTCATGATGGAATAATCATTCTGTGAAAGTTTTAACAGAATCTGATGAAAACTGTTGACTTTATTGTGGTACAATGATTTTAAAATTAAATTTCATAATGCTCCTTTTCCTGTGATACTTGATGGATCAGGTCTAATGCAAACATCAACAATCATTATTATTGTACAATTATTCTGTGAATGTTTGAAGAAATCAGATGAAAGCTCTGGACTTGGTAACAAGGATTTATAAATGAAATTTTCATAAGGCCCCTTTTCCTGTGTTTCTTGACAGTTCAAACCCTGTTATGAAAAGAATGATAGTTATGACCTTCCAATCATTCTGAGAAAGTTTCAACAAAATCTGATAAAAGCTGTGGGCTTCATTGTGTTAACAGGGTTTTATTTATTGAATTTTCATATAGCCCCTTTTCCCATGTTACTTGGTGGATCTGAACTAATTTCAAAGGGAACTCTTCTTACAAAAGTATAATTATTCTGTTTGAGTATAAAGACAACCCCATCTCATCTTTGGACTTACAAGCATTAATTAAGATTTTTTTTAATTGAATTTTCCAAAGGCCCCTTTTCCTATGTTTCTCAATGGATCAGACCCAATTTGAAAGGAACAATACTTATGGTGGTACAATCATTATGTGAAAGTTTGAAGTCAATCAGGTGAAATCTAGGGCCATTATGTGTTAAATAAGATTTTTTTTTTAAATTTTCATAGGGCTCCTTTTACCATGAAACTTGATGGATCAAACCTACTTCCGAAAGGAACAATCCATTTAATGTAATAATCATTCTGAGTATGTTTGAAGAGAAATTGTTGAAAACTATGGACTCGATTGTGTTTACGAGGACTTTTTCAATCGAGTTTTTATCGGGCCCCTTTTTCCCGTGGTCCTTGACTGATCATACCAAATTTTGAAAGGAACAATTCTTATGATGGTACAATCATTCTGTGAAAGTTTGTAGTCAATCAGATGAAAACTGTGGACTCTAGAGTGTAAACAAAGATCTTTAAATTAAATTTTAATAAGGCCCCTTTTCCTATGTTTCTTGAGGAATCATATCCGATTCCGAAAGGAACTATCCTTATGATGGTACAATCATTCTGTGAAAGTTTGAAGAGAATCCGTTGAAAATTGTTTGAACTATTGACTCCAGAGTGTTAAAGAGTTTTGCTTAAAAGATTTTTCGATTAAATTTTAATAAGGCCCCTTTTCCCGTGTTTCCTGATGGATATGACCAAATTCCCAAAGGAACAATCCTTATGATGGTACAATCATTCTGTGAAAGTTTAAATACAATCTGATGAAAACTGTGGACTTTAGAGTGTTAAGGAGGATTTTTTAATTAAATTCTTTAAAATGCCCCTTTTCTAATGTTTCTTGACAGATCAGACCCATTTTTGAAAGGAATAATCCTTATGATGGTACAATCATTCTGAGAAAGTTTGAAGAGAATCCGATGAAAACTGTGGACTCTATCGCTTAAACAAGGATTTTTAATGGAGTTTTAAATTGAATTTTCATAAGGCCCCTTTTCCCATGTTTCTTGACGGATCATACCCAATTTCGAAAGGAACAGTCCTTTTGATGGTACAATCATTCTGTGAAAGTTTGAAGAGAATCCAATGAAAACTGTGGACTCTTTCGCGTAAACCAGGATTTTTTAATTAAATTTCCATAAGGCCCCTTTTCCCGTGTTTCTTGACGGATCATACCAATTTTCGAAAGGAACAATCCTTATGATGGTACAATCATTCTGTGAAAGTTTGAAGAGAATCAGATGTTTGATGGTATTTTTAAGTCTGAAGGGAGACAATCCTGTTAGAATTTACACTTGTTCCAGCATCGTTTACATCCCTTGATTGATTCTTTTCCTATTGGTATATATTGCCAACCCAAAATGAGCCATATTTTTTCAACCAATAAATCTTTACAAGGAATCAGATGAATAGTCCAGATTAAAAGATTTTCAAAGTTTTCATCCAATCAATTTTATAAGGTTACTGAGTAGAAGATTTGCAAAATCTTCACCATACAATATTGAATTCAGCACCGCAAATAAAAGCAATGTTTTTTTATTTGATTAATTTTTTGAAGATATCTTAAAAAACAGTCACTCATGGATGAAACCTCATGGATTTTTTTTTAAAAATCTTGGTATTTTAGGGTAGAAAACATTGTGGATAATGAAGAATTTTTTCAATAGCTTTTTTTTCTTGAGTGTGTCAAAAAGTGTCAAATGGGAATGAGCCAATAAGTTTTAAAACCTACCCTCTCTTAATCTTTTCTTTGGACTGATTCTTTTAAATTTAGCTGATACTTCAATTTCCTTCCCTTTCAGAACTGGTCTGTCACAAGGTTGAACCTCAGTTAGTCCAGGTTTAGGTCGTATCCTATAATGTCTGTCCCACATACTGAGTAAATGGAGACATTCTGCCTTCTTCTTCACATATTTTGGCTGAAAAATCATTTTTGTCAAAAAAATAAGATTATCACCTCTTGTTGCCAAGATACTGAGCAGTTGAGTTGATAAAAATAATCTAAGTTGGTTGATTGATTGATTGAATGTAGTTTAACGTTGCTTTTAACAGTATTTCAGTCATATTGCGGCGGCTGGAGCACCTAACAATGGATTCCTGGTATTTCTCACACCAATACTACCACTACATCCTTTCCTAGCCTCCAGCTGCTATCCCACTTAGGTTTATGATTATCAAAATCTAAGTTGGAAAAGGGGCATAATTCTTATGAAAGTGCATGTTGATTCAAATCCCTGACAGCATTTATAACTTTACTGATAGTGAACATATCTTAAGTTTCAAGTGAATGCTCTTAGCAATATCAGAAATATCACAAATTGTCACAAACATTTGCCAGAATACCTCAACTAGACAGTCATCCTTGGACAACACATCAAGCACCCAAATATTTGACCTTGAGCTGTGACCTTGACCTTGGAACTATGCCAAAGTTTGTTTCAAATGGCAAATCTCATCATGTTTGAGAATGACTGTACCAAGTTATTTTAAAATCAATCCTTAAATGTAGTAGACATGCTTTGGACAAATTTTAATGGAAGCATGTACGCTAACACACTAGAACACATACAACGACTTGGGATTGTGACAATGAGGTCTCATTCTCAACAATTTACTCGACATAAACCTTGCTTATGACAATAAGGCTACAGTAATACCTTATTCTTTTCCCATGAAAAGGGCTGACGTAAAATAGAAAACAATCTATAAACAATTTTAAGATAATTAAGCCATTCTACTTTTTTTTGCAGGTATGAAGGCAAGTCCAAAACTATGTGGACAAACTTTAGCATTAGGAATACCTTTCTACTAATTCATGATGTTAGCTGTGTTTTTCTTGAGGATTATTGTCACATTTTTCTCAAATTTTCATCTTGATTATTACCTTAATTTTTCACCTATTACAACATAACAGGCTTTTTTTCACAATGTAGACATGGTTTTGGTTAGGAAAGATTTGTAGAAAAGAAGATGATATTTTCCCAAATATGTAGCCATTAGTGATTCTTCTTTTTTCTATTCATTCAATCATCTTCAATTACTTTCAATATGGATCAGTCTGAAATTTTGTTTTCTTGTAATGGAAAAAAAGATCGAACAGTTTAAATATTTTTCTTTAACCCATTCCCATACAGTGATTCTTTTTGACGCCCCTCAAGAAAAACAAAAAAGAAAACACTGTGTAAAATGAAGAAATTGCTTGTTACAAGCAATTTCTTCATTTTCCACAATGTCTTCTTCCAAAGAAGTTGAAACAATTAAAAATTTCTTAAACTTTAAATTGTTGTCTGCAACTCCTTTCAATTTGGACCAGTCTAAAATTTTGCTGTGTGGGAATGGGTTAAACTTACCACGTAAGTATCAGGATCATAATCGGCAAACTTTTCATTTGTATAAATGTTAATATTGCCCAGCGCTAGCTGATAAGCCCTGTCTGAACTCATATGAGGTCCCGCATACGACACATCTTCTTGACGTATATCAGACGGATATGGAGTTAGAGGGACCAGCTTCCTTTGTAACGGGTCGTACACAAGCTGATGTAGGAATGTGTTATTGGCCTGGATAAAACCATCTATATATTCTTGTGGGACTGTAATATTGGACTTCAGATATGTTGAGAGTTTCTTCAGTAACTGAAAGAAATAGAAATATATCATGTCAACTCTCAACTCAAGTGTAAATTTACAAAGAAAATTGATCTACTAACAATGGGAAACAAGAGGGTGCACTCACCTGAGTCAAATGATACTTTTTCTTTCAACTTTCTAATTCAATGACAGGTTGATGACTATGACGTAAATTGGCCTAACCTCTCTTTCCGCTTATATCTACCTTACCTCCACTGTGGCTCTGTTCACAGAATTCCATGAACAGATTCTTAATGACAAATTTCAAGGCTCTCATCAGGAGAACATCTTTTCCTTCCCTGGGAATGTAGTAATTCGAGAAATTTGAAAGTGATCAACTTACTGATGCTTCATGTAAAATATAAAGACAACTCTGTAGGGGAAGAGTTGTATATTAATTTAACTTTTGATGTCAAGGCAACCAAACTTTTTAAGATTTTAATACTATTAGATATTTTACCAGGAGACCACCTAGGAAACATTTCAGACAGATTTGGCTGAAATCGGATATGCCTCCTCAAGAACTTGGTCAACGGATCAAAAATTAAAAATTTGATCTTATATGACCTTGACCTTTTGCAGATTTGCCAGCAGCAAACATGGTGCACTTGCTCATATGAAGATGTACAAGTGAATAAAAACCAAGAGATGTACATCAAAATTCAACCTCTGACCTTCTTTTGTTACCTTGACCATTAGAATAGTAGATTAAGTAAAGCCAAGCACTATTAATCTCATCAAGATGAAGACAGTCTAAAGTTTAATTGTCTGGTAATGAGCAAACTTATTAAATCACCTACTTGTTGAAGATCAGATTGCCTCGCCAGTTTAAAAACCTTGTTAGCCTTTGCAAGTCCGATACCACTGAGAGAGGGTAGATAATCACAGCCAGACAGAATACACATGTAGCGGAACTTATCGAAGGTAAAATGACCAGTCTGTAATTCCATTACTTCGTTAAGTCGACTCTTTTCGATCAAAATTCCATTTCCTGCATGGTCCATTTTAAATAAGACCTGTGATAAATGGAGTAATTATATAATGTGAGTGACATGTCAAGGAAAGGGAACCATCAAGTATTCAAGTGAAGTACTGATTTAAGGAACTTAAATATATGCTTATTTTCGTAAAATTACATATTGAATGGAATTGTACATTCATTGCTAAAAACAATAAAAGTGATATGAACATGATAATTTTTAAATTCTCTTAAGAGATGAAGAGAATATATTTTGTTTTCATGGAGGTATGAACCAAAAAAACTAATCACACTGTATGAATACGCGAAGCTGATTCATACATAAGTATGATTAGGTTTTTCGTTTCATACCTCCATGAAAACAAAAAATATTCCCTTCATTTCTTACAATTTAATAGCGAAAAAAGGCAAAACTTTACAAATTTTGTATAGAACTATTTTGTACGGAAGCTTACAAAATGGCTGTGTGTTCAAAATTTTGTTCATGGAGGTATGATTTAATTTTTTTGACCATTCAGAAAGCTCATTTTTGATAGACTAAACTAACAATCAAATTATTAAGGAATAATTTATGCGTAAAAATGATTGTATAGCCCTTTCCTAGCCTGTACAGTTACCCTAGTCAGGCTGAATCCGAAAAATTCTTGTTTTGATAGGAGGTATAAACAACTTTCAGCCTGCATGTAAGTGCGATCTGCTCTAGTCTACACCACCTGATTTTCCCATTCCCATTCAAAGTTGTTTCTGAAATTATTTTTAATAAGAAATATTGGCCACAACTAGAGCTTCAAGTCCTTTGATTTTAATGCAACTCCGAAAGGATTTTATTCAGCATAATAAGAGTATACTGGTTTTCATGTACCTATGATTAATTACTAAGGAAAGAACTGTGGAACAAGATGAATTCAATAATTTGAGCCTTCCTTTTGAAGGTTTGATTCTAGAAAATCAAAAGAGAAGCCTTATTCAAATCAAGGTTTTACCTTCTCACATCCAAACAGTAGCAAATCTGAATCCTCTGTAATTACAACTTGAGCGACACCTATCTTGTTTAGGTAAGCAAGTTGAGCATCCGCTTCATATGGGGCTACAATACAGTCTACACCCTTAGATCGACACACCTGCAACATAAATACAGTAGTTAACGCTTGGGAGATCACATTTAATTAAGAGACAGTTTCAAAGAAGGATGATCATTAAATATCCCTTCTTTTATACTAATAAGTACAGAGTGTAAAAAGGTAGATGTTTGCGAGTAAAGTTTTACTATCTTTTGGTAAACATACAATGATAAGTTTACCAAAGTATTGCTTCACTTCTAGGGCCTTGGAAGCCAAGTTATAGATTAAACTTTTACAAAAAATCAGATTAATCTTTCATTACAGAACAAATCAGCACTGCACATAAGTGAGATTTTCAAACAAGAGGACCATGATGGTCCTATATCACTTCCCTAAGTATGATGGCTCAAGCCAAACCATTTTGGAAGAGGAAACTTTTCTCATCTGTAGGTGTGGAGTTACTGGTTGTTTTAGTGGGGCTCAAAATAGAGTATCAGCTATAGTTGGTACTGAATTTAGTGGTCGTAATTCGGAATAGCAGGGTGCCCACTTTAGAGGGGTTTGCGACCATTCAAATTAAGAACAGGGGTGTGGAACTTGTCCGACACAGGCTTTTCTACCTGCGGGCAAGTACATTTTTCGAGGCTACTTGTCCATGGACAAGTAAGTATCAGGGCAAATTTTGGAATGGTACTAAATAGATAGAAGAGATTTATGAGCGTAATGTTTGTATCTAAAGCTAGAAAATATTGTTTTAAAAGAAGAAAATGCTGAGTTCCAGCATTTTCATCTTTAAAAATAATGTTTTCTCAAAATTTATCTGTTCTTTATCTTTTCAGGGGCAAGTCCATTTTGATCCTGGATGAGTAGAAATGCACAATTTACTTGTCCATGGACAAGTAGAGAAAATCTGTATTTCCACATCCCTGAAGAACAAAAAATTCTATTCTGTCAAAATTCAGTCATAATAGCGGGTTGCCCTTATTTCCAGGGTGGTCGTAAGGAGG
This sequence comes from Fragum fragum, assembly GCA_946902895.1. NCBI lineage: Eukaryota > Metazoa > Mollusca > Bivalvia > Cardiida > Cardiidae > Fragum > Fragum fragum. The sequence continues at coordinate 81,056,228 of OX336366.1, read as the reverse complement.
AGTTACACTGTATATTCAAAGGATCTTCATTGAAAATAAAGATAAAAAATGTAAACAGAATACATTATATGAGCTTTTATACCTTGGTTCCCCCCCCCCTTTTTTTTTCAACTCATCTCCTTTTTCAAAGGCTATGGGCACTAAGGGCCCCCTTTCATGCAAAGCTAGATTTAACACTGTAACATGCATCATCATTTGCGCTTTCAACTTACATTCATGAGTTCAAGCGCCATTTCTGGTGAAATATCGATACACCTCTGCAGGCATTCTCTAGCTTCTGCTCTACGTCCTTCCCTCAAGAACTGGGCAGCTTTCCTACGATTCATCTCTCTCTTCCTAGGATATACAAGCAATACTTGTGAAAAGGGTTTTTCCAACACTTTGAACAATCTTTCAGTTATTTCACCACAATGATCACTTCTTTATATGCATCCAGATATTACCAGTGCTAGGCTAAGGCTCTGAAATATCTTGCGACAAGGACAACCCAAAGTGATCAATAGTGTAGCCAGGATTGAATCCATGACCTTTGATTCCTGTCGTAAATGTTGTAAGGGATATAATTGGTCCAAATTGAAAGAGGTTGAAGACAACAATGAAAATTGGATACAATTTGAAATGAAACCATCTTATTCTGTAGAAAATATTGTGGGAACATTTTCCACAATGTTTTCTCAAGTATTAAATCACAGCAACACTAAATCTCGAGTTGAAATCATGCAAAAATTTTTTTGAAAGGCATAATTAAAGACATACAGCAAATCTAACTTAGAGAGGTTGTTGCAATATCCTAGAAATTTACAATGTTGATCAAAAACAGAATTTAATAAAACTTTACAAGTTATGAGAACTTTAGCAAGTTATGAGTACTTTAAAAGCAAGTTATGAGAACTTTAGCAAGTTATGAGTACTTTAAAAGCAAGTTATGAGTACTTTAGAAAAGTAATGAGTACTTTGGCAAGTTATGAGAACTTTAGCAAGTTATAAGCACTTTAGCAAATTATGAGTACTTTAGCAAGTTATGACTTCTTTGACAAGTTATGAGAACTTAAGCAAGTTATGAGAACTTTAGCAAGTTATGAGTACTTTAGCAAGTTATGAGTACTTTGGCAAGTTATGAGTACTTTAGCAAGTTACAAGTACTTTGGAAAGTTATGAGTACTGCAGCTAGTTATGAGTACTTAAGAAAGCTATGAGAACTTTAGAAAGTTATGAGAACTTTAGCAAGCTATGAGAACTTTAGCAAGTTATGAGTACTTTAGCAAGTTATGACTACTTTGGCAAGTTATTAGTACTTTAGCAAGTTACGAGTACTTTGGAAAGTTATGAGTACTGCAGCTAGTTATGCGATTTAAATAATGATTCAAACTTACTCTCGTCTTGTTTTCTCTACATTTTTCTTGGATGGGAGGTGACATCCATCAAATACCAACACTGGCTTGATGTTCTTGGCTAGGAGAGTGTTGATGAATTTCATACAGTAATACACGTACCTGAAAATGTTTTAAACCAAATCCCTACATTGGATGGCCACAAAGACAGGCCAGTCTGCATCTATAGATGAATAGTACCATGCTTTTATTTCTGCAATTTCTCTTATGTATTTTTCATTTCAGTAGAAACCATTAATTATGCTTTTATAGATTTCATCTAGATGGTAATAAGATTTTGTCTTTTGAAACATTTAGGGAAAGGGAAAAGTAGCAGTTATTAGTCTTGGATATTTCTTTAATACCCTGTCTTATCTTATCCAAAGAAGCTATCACATTTCTTGACACTTAAAATTTAAGTCTGCAATTATTCTATGTATTGTTTAACCAATTTCAACTCAATCCCTCCTTTTTACGCCCCTCAAGAAAATAGCTTTTGAAAACATTGTGGAAAATGAAGAAATTGCTTGTATCAAGCAATTTCTTCATTATCCACAATGTTTTCTATCCAAAGCGACGAAAAAGTTCAAAATTCCATCCACTTGAAATTGTCGTCTGCAGCTTCTTTCAATTTGGACCAGTCTAAAATTTTGCTGTGTTGGAATGGGTTAACTCAGCCCTACATAATCCAACTTTTCCATTTCCCTCAACAAAAAAGCTTAGGACTAGAAATGTGTCCTAGACATGGATGCCCCCACTTAAATGCTTGTAACGTGACCTTCAGCTGTAGCCTTAAACTTGGAAGTATCCAACAGAGATTTACACATTACACTAGTCTTGTACTCATTGACAGGAATATCTGTACCAAAATAAAAACAAAATGGGAAATGAAGAAATTTCTTATAAATAGCAAGCAAATTCTTCATTTCCCACAATGTTTTCTAACAAGACAGACAAAGATTTTTTAAAGATGATTGATTTAACTTAAAATTCTGTAACCCAGTTAAAACCAGTCATGTGGGAATGAATTAACAAATACTTCAATAATATTGTAAAGTGCTCAAATACATACTGGTCTGTTTTTTCACCAAGCGCTAACTTCTCAGCACAAGAGAATGCTCCCTTGTGAAGCCAGCAATAAGCATCTATAGCCACTGTAAGTCCTGCAAACTTTCCCACATTAACTGGTTCATGGATCTTCTTCAGAAATGGTAGGAGACCGGTCACACCCATGGTCTACAGGTGTTCTGTGTCTTACACTAAAAACCTGCAAGAATCAAGATAAGATATTCATGTGCAAAATAAGGTAATAAACCATTAACACTAAAATCAGCCCTAGAAATGGCATGCCGAAGTAATTTTGATTATTGAAAAAGATGCTATCCATGAAATAAAGTACATGTAGTATCAGTTTTCATTTGTCTGAAATCTTCGATACCAAAAGAAACATTAAAATATGCAGTACAAATTTTTACAGCCCCCCCCCCCTTTTTGCTATGTCGTTCCACAGCAAATTTTAGCAGTTTCTTCTTTTCCCAGAATTTGTTCAGCCCTGATACAAATTTTACCAATTTGGCTATATGTCACTTGTCATCAACTGCAACCTCTTTCGATTCCGATCAGTCTAAAATGTTATTATCTGATAATGGATTAAACATCCGTCTAATTAAATTAACACCTGTCATGCTGAATAAAAATCTGTTTCTTAAACTATTTAAAATCAAGGTGCTGAAAGAATTGGAAGCACTAATTTTTGGTCAATGTTTAATTTGAAAATTCATTTTATAAACACTTCTGGCTTGAAGGAGACAAACAGGTAGTGTAGTGAAGATCAGACTGCACTCATGTACAGGATGATCTTTGTCTATACCTCCTGTCAAAACTGGAATACTCTGGGCTCAGAATAAAAAAGGTTTAAATTAAATTAGCCCTACCAACAAAAGCTATGTCACATATATCAGGTCAAGATTCTTTAAAAGAATCTGATGAAGGGTAACCCAAGTATCATTCCTGTAAAATTTCATTGAAATCCATCAACCGTTTTTAGAGAAGTTTTTTCAAAGTTTTTACTATATATAATTTACCATTTTGGGAAGTTAGCCCTACCTTAAAAGCCCTGTTTTTTATTGAATCTAATTTCTTTCAAGGAATCTAATATAGTTTCACCCAGTTATCATTCCTGTGAAATTTAGTTGAAAATTCACTTAATTGTTTCGAGTTTCATGAGAAAAATTATGAACAAAAAGTTTGCTTACAAAAATGCACCAAAGACAGACACACCACCATTGTAAGTCCCAGCAGGCTTATTGGGAATTTAAGACAGAAACATGAACATTAGAAAAAGGCCCAGTGACTAAATGGCCAAGTGTACAAAACAACCGTGTCAAAAAGGCCCAAATATATGTTCAGAAGTGCATAATATTTTTTGTACTTGCTGAAATACTCCTTTCTCAGATAAAAATGATATTATTACACAAAGTAGAAACAGAAATATCAATATTTTATTAACTGTAAACAGCACCTTGGATTTTTTTTCATACCCTTGACCATACCGCACCCCCACCCCTCCAAAAAAATTATAGATGAAATGAAAATAGATATAAAAGCCTGCAGTTCAATCTTTTCCATCCTTTGTGTACAGTCCCTAAATTTCACGACCCTTTGAGTGGGACAAGAGAAAACAGTGTGGTAAAAGAAGAGAATTCTTGCATTAAATTCTTTCTTTCCCAGGTTCTCTCTTCTTAACCCTTTTCTGTTCAATCTGTGGTTTTTACATCCCTGTGAATTCATAATGGATAAAAAAAAAAAAAAGGGTTGAAAAAGAAGAAATTGCTTGTAACAAGCAATTTCTTCTTTTTCCAAATATTTTCTACCCTACTGAATGGTTATTTTTCAAATTAAATCCATATTAAATTTTTGTCTGCTAAATCTTTGAATTTGGATAGATCTAAAACTTTGCAAAACAGGAAAGGGTTAATTAGTTTCATTTTCCAAATTTGGGTTGAACACATTTGGTAAATGTTGTTTAGAAATCTCTCAAGATTTGGACAAATTTCTGATTTGCAGATTTGTGGAAATGATTCATTTCAACTGACTCTGGTGGAAACTTTACCTACAGTAGGTAAAAGGCTGAGGAAAAGAATTATGGTGATGTGAAAAGTATGAACAATTCCATTCTGAACAGTGGTATATACAATGATGCTCATACATCTGAAACCCTTTTAGTTTTACTTAATCTCGATCACTACTTGAGGATCGAAATGGCAATGGTACGAATCCCATAGAATTTTCAAGCTCGAAGATAAGCAGTCGATGGATTTTGATGTGCCAGTATTCTAAATATTCTCAAAAGATATTTATAGCGATTTATAATCGTTTTGTTTCTATGAATGAGACACAGACTTTTTAACAGAGGTCTGAAAACATGGACTACTAAGTTTGTTTACCTTCGTACTTCCCGCCAGGAGCAGGCAGAAAGGTCTTCTTGTCGAATTATTAATTTGCATACTTATATGGGTTTCGCCAAGATTTTATGTATATTGTATTTCGATATATACTTATAATACATTTTCTCCTTAATTGATTATGTATCTATCCATAATCATGTCTGAAGTCAAAATTCGAACATGCGTCTATCTGTAAAAGTCCTAAAATGGCCGACTATCAACAAACTTCCACATCACCAGGGAGTTTTTCTCTCGATATGGGAGACCCAGACCCAAATCAGCCTCCGCCGTACAGCCAAAATCTTAGCACAAAGTCAAACTATTCATCTGTAAACGACGAGTTTCAGTTTCATCAAGGAACGCAACCGAACACTGGTAAAATGATGCCACAATTTAACCATGTTCTATAATGTAATCCCAATTCTGCACTTTTAGCCACCCTGGCATTCTCACATTGTAAATGGACATTACAGCGGGCTAACCAATTATTCTGGTATGAGCCAAGTGACTAGCAGAATGATGTTGGACCAAAATTGTCAAATCAGTTACACCCCCCCCCGGTCAAACTAGCCCAAAATCGTTTGAATTCCTCACTATTAATTCTTAAAATGGATCAAAATCATATTCAAGTATCAGTGGTATTGATTATTTCTGAAGACGATTTCTGTATCCATGTTAAATCTGGCTTTTATAAAGTTGTTGGAATCAGTTTCACAAAATTAAAAAAGTTTGGACAATCGGAGAAGGAGTTGGAGCCAATTCAAGCATTTCTTAACTCCAATTTTTTTCTTTTCTTAACTTATATGGTGTAAAATAAACAATATGCATAGTAAACAGATTATAAACATGGTCTGTCCAGTGGTCCCGGAAACGACACTGCTGAGACGACAACTTTCTCGGCAGTGGAAAAAAAACCATCAAAGGATTCCACAGGATGACAAGAATCATATTAAAGGATTCCATCAGCCTTCAGGGTTTTCTATTGTAGCTTCCGAAGGCTCAACCTGGATAAATATACGCCTTGTTTATTTGCAGTTTACTTGCACATGAAAATCAGATAAGGGGCATAACATTAGTCAAACACTTTAAAAGTAGTAGATGGGGCCTATACAACACCAACAACCAATCAGAAAAAAAAAATATAAGTATATATACGATATAAATAGATTTCTTTTTCTTTTTTTATATCCTATTTCATTGATCAGGGTTTTCCCTGACCCCCTCCTTCTTTGAATTTGGTCCCCCATTTTTCAGAAATGACCCCCAAAATAGCTAGACATCCTTCTTTATCTTATTTGATAGGGTCATAATGTGGCAAAATGACCCCCTGTTTTGAAAGTCGAGGGAAAAGCCTGATTGATAATTTCATTTATTTACAAATTGTTGGGTCTGATATGTTTCTAATTGTTTATTCCTATGAAATTTGTTGTCAGTATTCAATCAGCATGATAATATCATGGCATAATGTTCATTTTTAGCTCTACTGGCCAAAGGCCAGACAAGATATACAGCATGCCCACTGGGTTTTTATTTTGGGGGTACATTTACCCCTTAGGGTTTGAGATGGGGGTAAAAAGAATAATCTGGGGATACAGTGTACCCTTTACTTTCAGAGTTAACGGTACACAATACGCATCTCAACCCTTTGCCAAATGACAGACAATGTTTTAGTTATATACATACTTTGTTATTAATCAGTAAAGAAGTGCCACATGTCATGTGCAAGTTTCAGATATTTTTAGAGTGAAAAATAGCAAACTTTCTTTGAAAAGCTGGTTTTTGACAATTCCCCTTTTCTTAATTATTGGATTTTGGAAGGGTTGAATGAGATATGAGAGCGATGGCTAAACAAATCTAACAAGTTAATTACAAGGGTAGGGATGTCACCTTGGAGCAGGCCATACCAGGCATGTCAGCTCATTTTTAGCTCAAACTCTGGTATTGAAATGATTCTGGTACAGAAAATATCAAATGGTCTTATAAGTGTCTAAAAGTCACCATTTGTAGAGAAATAGAATAGGTTTTGTTACAGCATTTTGCAGACAGCAACTTACATAGCTAAAACAAAACTACAATGTTAAATATACGGCTCCATTTTGTCCCGCCCGACTTATATGTACAACGGAATTTACAAGAGAAACTGATTTCAAAAACAGATTCTATAGCATGAGTTCTTGTCAATCTTGCCCAAAACATGTGAATATCTTGCATTTAGTTTGAAAAATAGTGCAACTTTGGGCCTATTTCAAAACAAACTGGTGAGGCCATCAGGATCTGCATTATATGAACTTTTCCAACTGCTGGTTTCCTGATGAAAACAAACCAGAAAAAAACGATGGTTCCTGTCGCATGAAAGGGAATTCACTTGCTCCCAATGCATGTTAACTTCGATAGGTGGCATTTTTCAATTACTGACAATGTGACATGCGCAGACAATGCCGGATGCGATTTTGTTCTTTTTGGGTGTTTAGGAAAAAATACGCAGAGTTTCTCGTTTTATACGCTAAAAATTTCAAATGCACCACAACTGAGACTAGAATCCTCAGTTTTCATCCGATTCTCTTCAAACTTTCACAGGATGATTGCTCTGTCATAAGAATCGTTCCTTTCGAAATTGGGTCAGATCCATCAAGAAACACAGGAAAGGGGCCTTATGAAAATTTTAATGAAAAATCTATTAAAAATCCTTGTTAACACTCTGGAGTCAACAGTTATCATTGGTTTCTCTTCAAACTTTCTCAGAATGATTGTACCATCATAAGGATGGTTTCTTTCAGAATTGTGTCTGATCTGTCAAGTATTACGGGAAAAGGGGCCTTAACCCACTCCCACATAGTGACGCTTTTGGACGCCCCTCAAGAAACGACTTTGGAAACATTGTGGAAAATGATAAAATTGTTTGTTATAGGCAATTTGTTCATTTTCCACAATGTTTTCTACTCAGAAATTTGAAAAAATCTAAAATTTCACAGACTTTAATGTGTCGTCTGCAACTCCTTTTAGTTTGGACCTGTTTAAAATTTTGTCGTCTGGTAATGGATTAAGAAAGTTAGAATAAAAAATCCTTTTTATCACTCTAAAGTCTATAGTTTTCACAGTTTTCTCTTCAATCTTTCACAGAATGATTGTATCATGAATCCTTTCGAAATTTGGTCTGATCCGTCAAGAAACACAGGAAAAGGGGCTAAATGAAAATTTAATTAAAAGAACTTTAGTTAATGGAATAAAGTCCACAGATTTCATCGGATTGGCTTCTTAATCTCACAGAATCCTTATACCATTGCAAGGATAGTTCCTTTCAAAATCGGGTCTGATCAATCAAGTAACGTGGGAAAGGGGATGTATGAATTTTAATAAAAAATCCTAAATTATTCAATAAATCCCACATCTTTGATCAGATTTTGTTGAAACATTCATAGAGTGAATGTAAGATTAAAAGGATCATTCTTTTCAAAATGGGGTCTGAACTATCTAGAAACAAGGGAAAAGGGGCCTTATGAAAATTTCATTTAAAAATCCTTGTTACCAAGTCCGAAACTTTCACTGGATTTTCTTAAAACTTTCACAGAATGATTGCACAATAGTACCGATCCTTGATGTTGATGTTTTTGTTTTTAGCTCACTTGACCATGTTGTCTTCGGGCTGTGTCGGGCATCGGGCGTCAACTTTTATATTGTATGCACTCTAGAGCTCACTTTTTTTGCTCAAATGTCCTGAAACTTGATCAGAATGTTTGTCTACTTGATATCTCAGAAGAGATTGAAAATTGGTCATGTGGGATAAAAACTAGGTCAGTAGGCCAAATCTTAGAAAAACCTTTTGTGAACTTTAGAGGTCACATTCTGTGCTCAAATGTCTCGATTTGTGGTCAAAATATTTGTCTACATAAGATCTCAGATGAGTCTAAAAATTGGTCATATGGGGTCAAAAACCAGGTCACTTGGACAAGTTCAACATATTGTCACTTGAGGTAAAAACTAGGCAAAAGATCAAATCATAAAAGACCCTTGTGAGCACTCTAGATGCTACATTTTTGTGAACTATGTTTTGATAGTTGGTCAGAATGTTTTTCTCCATTATATTTCATTCAGGCTCCTAACCTTCAATAATTGGATGTCATGGGTTCGATCCCTGGTGGCAGCACATATCTTTTCCAACATTTATCTCTTACCAATGGGTTGATGATCTTAAACCTAAATGAGATAGCAGCTGGAGGCTAGGAAAGGCTGTAGTGTTAGTACTGGTGTGAGAAATACCAGGAATCTATTGTTAGGTGCTCTAGCCGTCGCAATTTGACTGAACTACTGTTAAAAGTGGCTTAAAGCCCCATTCAATCAATCAAGTTAAATATATATGGTTCACATGGGACTAAAAACTAGGTCATTATTTCAAACATTAGAAAAACATGTGCACACTCTAAGGCCATATATTTGTTCAGAATGTTTGTCGCCATAATCTCTTTCAGATTTGATATTGGGTCACATGGTTAGTAAAGTAGGTCACTAGGTCAAATCTTATAGTAATCTTCCTTTCTATGAAATTCCTATATCTCAGGCATAAATATCTTGAAACATGATAAGAATGTCTTTCTAACTTAATTTCTGAGACCAGACTTTGGTAGCAATCAATAAGGTCACTTGTGCCTTTTTATTTCCATAGTCATTGACTCAGGTGAGCGCTTTAGGGCCAATGGCCCTCTTGTTAACCATGAGTACATACACATGTAATGATTTTTTTTATTGTTCTAAAACTAATTTTTAAAAATTATCCTCCTTGGCATCTTTTTTATTTTCACTCAAACTTCAGGAGCTCAAACAGCTTGGTAATTTGTATGAAATTTTGGGTTTTATCCTTCAATTTTTAGCTCGGCTGTTTTTGAAGAAAGCCAGAGGTATTGCTATAGCCTTCATGTTGTGTTTGTCGTGCGAAAACTTTGACAGTTTGTTATAACTCTGGTTCTACTAAAGGCATTCACTTAAAACTTGGCACACTTGTCACTATCAAAAGAGCAACCTATACTATCAAGAGGGTGAACTCTGGATGCATTTTGTCCACTAACCAGCACCAAACAGCCAAGCGTAGGCACTTGTAGGCGGTGCTTTTGTTCAATAATGCATCCTCAAGCAATATTTTTGGAACTTAGAAAGCTCATCTGATTTGAAGATCAGACAAAGCACAAATGGATTTGGACTTTGTGTTTGTAATTACAAAATTAATGGATATTCCCTCAAATAATGAAGAGATCATGAGAAGAGATCACTTCTCAAAAATTTCTTTTATTGGCTATATATAGCATACCTTTTAAGCTGACCTGAGTACAAAGTTCTATAGATCATAAGGTATTGTGTTCTTTCTGGGTCACAATACCAGGGATAATTCTGGCTCAAAATATCATGCGCAAAAATATCTGATTTTGCCAAATCTAATGAGAAATTAAGTATTTTTGTTGAGAAAATTTACCAAATCCTTCACTAGATTACATTTTGCTTTGAGATTTTTCCAGCCAGTTTTAATGAGATTTCTGGCAGAAAAATGAGAGAATCTCTCAACATCTCACCCCATGATCCCTGTCATGCAGAATTGTCTATCTGTCTGTCAACCAACATCACTGGGCAGATCAGGCTTTAACTGCCCCCTTTACTCTGAGAAAACTGCTTATTACATTCTCATGGAGATTCGGATGATCAATTTAGGGCCGTCAAGGTCCTCTTGTTTCATATATCTCAGTTAAATATTATCTTTTAGACACAGATCTAAAAGGGACCATACCATCAACACAGAGTTTCTCCTCAAAAGAGACTGCTTTTGGACTAAAGAACAGAGGAAAAGCTTCACAATTTTTAGAGAGTAAAGGATTTGGATGGTTGTTAGAAGAGGAAGATGTTGATCAGGAAGACTTGGAGCCTCTTTTGTAAGTGTTGAAGACTTGAAGATTAAAAGATTGGGGTTATAGTCTAAATCTCTTATTTCTCTTCTAAACCCTATGTTGTTGGTACTCATTTGAAATTGTCTTATTGAGCATTGAGGCAATTTAGATGAATTCCTGCAACATAAGGTTTGATTGAATAGTTTGTGAAGAGAAAACTATTGATCTTTAACCCGTTCTCACACAGTGACCTTTTTTGCCGCCCCTCGAGAAAAAAAAATCAGGAAAACATTGTTTTCAACCCAACAATTTGAAAAAATACCTTAAATTGCCGTCTGCGACTCCTCTCAATTTTGACCAGTCTAAAATTTTGTTGTGTTATAATGGGTTAAAGCATATTCCTAATGATATAAGCTCTCTGGAGCTATCAGACATGTCAAAGGACTCTAGACAAATGACAGCTTTGACTGAACTGTCCTGTCAAATCCAGACCTGTCAGATTGAACATTATAAGGGACAAATAATATCATTTTAGGAATTAAAAAAAAGCATTACCAATCCTTTATCTCAATTTAACACAAACCCTATTGTTTTATACCAATTAAGAGCAGATCTCTAGAGACTCGGAATGGGTAGTGTGGTTGTACTGGTGTGAGAAATACCAGGAATCCATGGTTTGGTACTCCAGCCGGGGCAATATGACAGAAATACTGTTAAAAGTGGTGTTAAACCCCATTCAGTCAATCATTTACACCTGTCAAGAAAAAAGCTTTTTAAAAAAATGATGGAAAAGGAAGAAAGTGCTTGCAAAAAGCAATTTCTTTATTATCCACAATCTTTTCTACCAAGAACGATGAAGATAAATAGATTTTCACCATCTTTAAATTGTCATCAGCAACTTTTTCAATTTGGACTAGTCTAATATTTTGTTATCTGGGTAACTCAATCAAGTGTTTGTTCAACAACCTCAAATTTCCTCATACTGTTTTAATCTGTTCCCACACTGTGAGAAAAAAAGCTTTGGAAAACATTGTTGAAAATGAAGAAATTGCTTGTTGTAAGCAATTTCTTCATTATCCACAATGTTTCCTAACTGAAAGGACAAATGTTTTTAAAATTCTATCAACTAAAAGTTGTCGTCTGTAACTTCTGCCATTTAGTCAATTTGGACCAGTCTAAAATGCCTTCGTCCGGTAAAAGGTTAATGAAGAAGCTGTAACTTGCTGTATGGCATGAGTGCTTCTCACTGTTACATGGCAGGGCCGTTACAGACTTCATGGGGAGTTATAAGTACTTTAAAACAAGGAAAAATTACATCCAGTGTTTATTTCTTTTGCAAATTGTATAATTCTTGCATTTGAAAAATAAAAAGTTAATTATTTGGAGAAAATTCTATATGGTTTGAATTTACTTGAAAAGAAACATAGAAAATTTGGGTTTTACCGGATTTTTGGAAGGAAAAATCTAGGAAATCTGGGTTATAAATTGGTGATGTCAGCAGCAGGAGAGTTGCTGGGCAGTTGACTGGAGTGTGTTAACTCTTTCTTGTGTGCTTGCCTACGCCTACAATTCTTGACAGATTTCACCAAATGTTTCTCTTCATGTGACCTAGCACATATCAGCGGTTTGTGATTCAATGCTGTGTCATGGAGAAAGGTGACTTATTGTCAAAGTTCTTGTGTGCGCATTTCTTTATGGGTTTTAATAAAGCCATTGAAAATATGGTTTTGTGATAATTGATTTACATGTATCATCTGTTTCCATTATATGTAATTCAGAATTAATTGGGATTATTATTAAATATTCATCTGTTTAAAATTTCGTTTTTACAGGGAAGAGCTAGACATTGATTTAAAAGACATTTACTACAAGTTACGGTGTGTTCTTTTCCCATTACCACAACTGGGGTTCAAACGACATGTTGTACGAGAAAATCCTGACTTCTGGGGCCCGCTCGTTGTGATATTATTATACTCCCTTGTATCATTGTACGGTCAATTTAGAGTAAGTACTTGATAAGAATTAACCCATTCCCACATAACGAAGTTTTAGAATGGTCCAAATTGAAAGAAGTTGCAGACGACAATTTAAAGTTAATTAAAGTTTAGATTTTTTCAACTTTATAGGTAGAAAACATTGTGTAAAATGAAGAAATTGCTTGTCACGAGCAATTTCTTCATTTATACAATGTTTTCTCACTTGCTTTTCTTGAGGGGTGCTGAAAGGCGTCACTATGTGGGAATGGGTTAACCTTTGTCGTACTGAATCCAGAATGTTCCTAGTTTTGCAGGAAGTATAGACAAAGAGCAGCATGCACATATGTGAAAATTGAAAAATGATGCAAAGATAATGGTTCCTGGCATAACAGTCCCTTCAATTAAACCATTCCCACAGAAGCCCTTCTTTAAATGCCCCTAAAGAAAAACAATAAGGAAAATGAAGAATTACTTGTATCAAGCAATTTCTTTGTTATCCACAATGTTTTCTATCCTAAAAGATGAAACAAATTACAATTCCATTAACTTGAAATTTCTGTCTGCAGCTTCTTTTAATTTGGACCAGTCTTAAACTTTGTTGTCTGGTAATCGGTTAACCCATTCCCACACAGTGACGCTTTTAGACGCCCCCAAGAAAAATAGGCTTTAGAAAACCTTGTGGAAAATGAAGAAATTGCTTGTTACAAGCAATTTCTTCATTATCCACAGTGTTTTCTATCCCAAAAATAAACCACCCCCAAAATTCATAATCTTTAAATTGTTGTCTGCAGCTCCTTTCAATTTGGACCAGTCTAAAATTTTGTTGTGTGGTAATGGGTTAAAGTATTGCTGGCCAAGTCCACTCCACGCTAACGGGGCAGTTCATTGACATGTCAATCAATATTGGATTGCAAAATATATGAAATAGAACTAGATTTCATGGTGTACGGGGTCGAGAGGTAGAGCGTAGGCTTCCCGATCAAGAGGTCCTGAGTTCGATTCACGTCATTGGCCCACACTTTTTGCGCAAGTACTGGTACATTTTCCAGGAAGCAGAATCGAGAGGGATTAATCTAAGTTGGAAGAAGTTGTTTCCCAATCGATGTAAAATAAATAGGTTTAAACCAACTAGATTACGGTTTTGTTACCTAAGTACTGTTATGGCATTTATGTCACCATATCAAGAAAAATGTTGACAATATTGTCGTAGGTCAGCATTCACTTTCTGTCTAAATGAATGATTTGATTGGCCAATCAATTCTTTGATTGATAATGGCGATCAGTCTTCACACATGTGTGCCAAGTAATTGCTCGGGATTTTGACGGAATCTTGACAGTCTGATCTGATGTGCTTGTCTTGAAATTCATATTTTTTCATAGACTCCACTTATATCAATATCTTTGAATACAATATATTTCTTTTAACCAGGCTATTTTCTTGGTTAAACCTGGGTCATTATACCCACGAAAACATTGGGAAAAATAGGAGTCAGCTTGCCGGTCTGTCCATTGGTCAGTCAAAGGTCAGTTGGTTGACCATCTGTCTGTTTGTAGCTTTTTCCGGGCTCATTTACTCTTCAACTATTGAATGGATTTGAATCAAAGATGTGCATATGTTCAATCTTACTTTTAGTCCATTAACTGTTCATTGAGTTAAGGCGTCTTTTGAAAAAAAAGTTCTTTTCCAGTGACAAAATGTTTTTTCTGTAACATGGAGCCTTTTTAGGGGTTTTAGTCAAATTCAGTGATATTCTAGTTTTGTTAGAAATTCATCAGTTTTAAAATACATGAGTATAGATAAAACAACTTTTTTCTTTGGTTCCCAGAATATCTTTATAGCCTGAATTTACTGAATATTTATTGATCGTATTCAATCGTGCTTTTCTCAATTTCAGGTTGTATCATGGATCATCACTATCTGGATTTTCGGGTCACTCATCATTTTCATGTTGGCAAGAGCACTAGGAGGAGAGGTTGGTATTTGGTGATTAACTCATTGCTACATAATCAAGCTTTTTAACACCTCTGAGTAAGCTTTTGAAAATATTGTGGAAAATGAGGAAATTGCTTGTATCAAGCAATTTCTTCATTTTCCACAACATTTTCTGGCACAAAAGCCAAATAATTTAAAATTTTCTCAACTAAATGGTTATTTGCTAAATCTTATAATTTGGTACAACCTGAAAATTGTGTTGTGTGGGGATGGGTTAAAGCATTTATATCACTTCAATTAAAAGACATTACATTACCAATGTTAACTTATTCCCCAGACACTCTCCCTGATATAGAGTACTTGTGCCTTACACCTATGTAGCTCACCTGAGCTATTGTGATCACATTTTGTCTGGTGCCTGTCCGTGGTGCGTCCGTCAATAATTTCTTTAAACGACATCTCCTCCCAAACCACTGGGCCAATTTGAACCAAATCTAGCAGAAATGTTCGTTAGGTGGTCCACTTCAAAAATAGCTAAAAGAATTGAAATCCGTTTAAAACTCTGGTTGCCATGGCAATAAAAGTGAAATTTTGAAATAATCTTAAAAAATCTTCTCCTCCTGACCCAGAAGTCGCATAGCCTTGATAATTTGCATGAAGCATCAGTATATTGACCTCTTTCAAAAAAAGCTAAAATCATGATCTCTGGGTCCCTAGGGGCAGAGCCGGGGGGGGGGGGGGGCGTTATAGGCATAAAGCATCAGTTCACAGACTTTTTTCTTATTTCTGAAACTCTAACCCATGGATCCAGAGGGAGGAAAAAGTTTTTTCCTTTTATCAAATCAGCACTAAAGCCTTGGAATTTGGAATTCAGACTTTTGGATCCCGAGGTTCATAGTCTTAATACGTAAGTTTTGCCCTTTTGTATCATTATCCTAACCTTAACATGAAATTAGACTGTTGAAAGAAAAAGAGCCAAAGGCTCTCTTGTTTCCTATACCCTAGGGTTTCAAAAACAATGTGAACAATAAAAAAATTGCTTGTTTCAAGCAATTTATTCATTTTCAGACTGTTTTCTACCCTGAAAGCTCGATACCAGACGGCAGCACATATTCTTTCCGACATTTGTCTCTCACCAATGGGTGGATAATCGTAATCCTAAGTGGGATAGCAGCTGGAGGCTAGGAAAGGATGTAGTGGTAGTACTGGTGTGAGAAATACCAGGAATCCATTGTTAGGTGCTATAGCCACAGCAATATGACTGAAATACTGCTAAAAGTGGCGTTAAACTCCATTCAATCAGTCATTCTACTCAGAAATCATAGATATTGATAGTTCTTTCAATATGTAGTTTTAATCTTTTAATTTGGACCAGTCTAACTTTTTGCGTGTGGGAATGGGTTCAGTTGAACGCATATTTTATTATTTGTTGCAGGTCTCCTACTCTCAGTGTCTCGGTGTGATTGGTTACTCAGTATTACCTTTAGTCATAACAGCTCTCATTTTACCCCTGTTTAGTATGCTACATTATATTGGATTGTTAGTAAAGGTAATGAATTTTGATACAGCTTTCAACTATTTACTCGTAATATAATATAGATCCACAAGAATGTATGAGTCTCAAGAAACCTTTATTACATATCATTCTCATGGTCAATTTGATCTTTGATCACCCACTCGTACATGTACATCTATATACACATTCGTACAAGCTTTGACCCATTACCACATAAGAAAATATTAGACTGGTCCAAATGTTGATGGAATTTAGAAAATCTTTGTGCTTTAGGATAGAAAACATTATGGACACTGAAGAAATTGCTCAAGCGCCACTATTTTTTTTTTTGTCATTTAGTAAATTTTTCTTGTATAACATTATATGCATATTGCAAGAATTCACATGAAAGATAGTATCTTGAAAATTTATCAAAGTCTGTGGTAATTTTGGCTGAGCATAGATAAGGATAAAAGTCCTAATGATTATGATAATATTTAGTGTATAATTAATTTGTTATTGCAGCTCCTTGGCGTGTTCTGGGCAGCCTACAGTGCTGGATCATTACTGTGTGTTGAAGAATTACAGCAAAAACAAGCTTTACTTCTCTATCCCATATTTTTGATGTATATTTATTTCTTTTCATTGTATACGGGAGCGTGAATCACAGAATCTCTGATTATCATCTTTTGTAGCATAGGGAATTTTATTTTTGATATTATGTTTATTATCCTTCAACACGGAGGTTTTGATTGATTCTTTTAATATAAGTATTTACTGTTACATGGTGTAAATATTTTACACTGCAGTTTCACTCAAGATAGTTTCATTTCCATCTCAAGTTTGATGTAATACATGAGATTTTATTGCGATCATAATGAAAACACATCAATTGTGGTGTGTATTATTTAGGTGGTATATTGTTTCCATCTCAGCATTACATTACCACAACTGAATTGAAATTGTGTGAAAATATGGAAATGGAATTGAGATCTGGTGAAACAAGAGATACAACATAAGCTAAGAAGTTAAAACATTTAAACCTTTTCCAAAAAATCCTAATTATACGAAACTGTCCTAGATAGAGGGAAATAAGGAAATCATAGTGGCATAAGTACTGACAAACAAATCCTTTCTTGCCACTATGTTTTACCTTACTGAAATAAGTCCCATCATATGTATCATATCTCATTGGTTGTCTGTTAAGGCTTTTACCCATGTTATTGTCTTTTCAAAATTGTCTTTTAGGTTATGTGATATTTATTACTTAACCCAAGTATAAACTTGCTTTTTACGTCCCTCAAGAAAAAAACTTTGGAAAGCATTGAAGACAATAAAGGCTTTTTACAAGCAAATTCCTTCATTGTCCACAATGTTTTCTATCCTAAAAGACAAAGAATTTTAAAATTTCATCAACTGTCAATCTTGAGGTCCCGGGTTCGATTCCAGACCGCGGCACTCGTCCTTTCCAACTATTTGTCTCTCACCAATGGGTCGATAATCATAGACCTATGTGGTATAGCAGCTGGAGGCTAGGAAGGGATTTGATGGCGATGGTGCGAGAATACCAGGAACCCATTGTTAGGTGCTTCAGTCGCCGCAATTTAACTGAAAGATTGTTGAAACTGGCCTAAAACCCCATTCAAACAAATTCAAATCTTTGAATTAGTCTAGAATTTAGTTGTCTGGTAATGAGTTAAATTTCTCATTATATGCTGCTGAAAGTGGACGTATCTTCCCTGTCTGTATGCTGGATGTCCATCTATTTGACAGTCTGTCCAAGTCTTGTTTACACATTTCCTACGTTTACAGATGAATTTGAATGAAATCGAGATTAAATGTTCTTAGCCACCTGACACTCGCATATAATTGGGGTTTACTATTCTAGGCTGCATCACAGAAAAAGGGACCTTAACCCTTTCCTGTACAATAACTTGTTTTTACGTCCCTGTGATTTTATTCTTTAGAAAACATTATGGGAAAAGAAGAAATTGCTTGTAAGAAGCAATTTTTTCTTTTCCCACAATATTATATAACCTGTAGGTTGGATACTTTTCAAATTTTACCCACTTTCAATTGTTGTCTTTCAAATTCTTTCAAATTCGACCAGTCTAATATTTTGAAAAACGGGAAAGGGACCTTAATGAGACAGCTTGCATGTAGTGACTGGCACTCCTTTTAGGTTTATGAAATTGTAACATTTGTTACTGCACTGTACACTCATTTTATAAATTCAAAGTCTCTGCATTAATTTCATCAAGATCCAGTTCATCTTATCTATTGGTGTCCACACTTTTATAAATAACATGACCAATCTACAGCTATGAGACTTAGTTGTTGATAATTCTTGTTGCAATCTCAGGTGATTTGTCAGTCAACGTAAAACTAAAAAGCGTGTAAACATATAATTTAACCCATTCCCACATGACAAAATTTTAGGCTTGTCACATTCAAAGGAGTTGCAGACAATTTTTGAAGTCAAATCTTTGAAGTCTATTCTTAGCTTAGCTGTTTTTGGAGAAATCCCGAGAACCCACTATCAAGCACTTGAGCAGCCAAATGTTTGCATGCTGAGCTCTTGTGTATCAGATAAGGTAGAAAAAATTGTTTGAAAAGAAGAAAATGCTGGTGATGATTTTCTTGGCATATGAAAATGCTGGATTATGTGTTAATGGGTTAAGATATCCTTTTGGTACATTGTGTGAGACTTTCTTGAAAGAGATGTGATTTTCTTACAACAGTTACAACTATTTGCTTAATGTTTGTATATATGTGCTTAATGTATATAATATTGAATGAAACTAGCTGTGATACGGTAACACAAAGTTGTAAATACAGTAAAAACAAATTACGAATATTTAGAATACACTTAACCCATTTCTACACAACAAATTTTCAGATTGGTCCAAATTCAAAGAAGATGCAGACAATAATTTCAAGTTGATGGAATTTTGTCATCATTTGTAACAAGCAATTTCTTAGTTGTCCACATTTTTTCCAAAGGGGCATGAAAAAGCGTTATTGTGATTGAATGGGTTAAAATGTGAGGATCTATGTTTAGGTGTCATAATTTTGCAGTAAAGTTTATTTTAACCCTTTCCTGTTCAATCCCTTGGTTTTATGCCCCTGTGTCTTTATATGTGAGAAAACATTGTAGAAAAAGAAGAAATTGCTTGTCACAAGCAATTTCTTCTCTTTCAACAATATTTTCTAACCTACTGATTGATTATTTTTTTCAACAAAATCAACTTTAAATTGACCTCTGCAAAACATTTGAAGTTTGACAGGTCTAAAATCTGACAAAATGGAAAGTGTTGAAAAGAGACATGTAATTTATATAAAGCAATTTCTTGTTTTACCACAATGTTTTCATCCAATTGAGTAGATACTACCAGTATTCCTTATGCATTCACTTTGACATTAAATTTATGTAATATTCCTGTATTCTAAATTTCTATTCATGCATTGACCACATAATTATGCAAATGATTCATTTACGCTGTGTTTGAGTCCATTTGTCATATATAGTATCCCAAAAGTGGTGTCCCAAGATATTTGCTCCACTTGTCTGAGAGCACACATGCTATTGTCATGGTGATGTGTTCATCGTGCATCAATAAACTTTTACTGTAACTATCTCCTCAGTTAGAACTGCACAGATTCCAACAAAATTTCACAGGAAAGACTCTAAGGTTAATCCTTATCACATTTCTTCATAAATGGCTTTAAGAGTTGGGCTAATTTCCATATCACGGTATCTTCTTCTAATAAGCCAGTTTATAAATCTCAATTAAATTTAATATTAAATGTTTTTTAGGGAAGGGGGGGAGGCGCCTTATTTCTATATATGGTGTATAGCTCTTTCTCTAAGACACTAGCAACCACATTTTTGGAGTAAAATTTTTAAAGGTTTCACTTTACACCATAATTATATGGAAATTAGTAGTATCTCCTCTAGCAGATGAAAACATTGTGGTAAAAGGAGGATAGATTCCAATCAAATTTCATAGGAATAAACTGTTGGTGACCCTTTATCAGATATTTTGAGGATTCGGCAATTCAGGTTGATATCACATAGTGATGCAAGGGAAATAATTGATAGTTTGTTTCATAAAAGAAAGTTACCTCCTTAAATTAAAAGAACAAAAACACTTTCTAATATGAGTTGCTACCTTTGTTAGTGCGTTACTGTATTTCAAAATTTTAGACATTAGCTCGTTACAAGCAATTTCCTCTTTTTCAACTATGTTTTCCCAGAGTATAAAAACATAGGGACGTTAATACCAGGGATTGTAAAATTTAAGACCCTTCTGAATTCAAAGGTTTGCAGACTAAAATTAAGTTCAATTAATTTGAAAAATAACTATTCAGTAGGGTAGAAAATATTGTGGAAAAATAAGAAATTGCTTGTTAAAAGCAATTTCTTCTTTTTCCTCAATATTTTCTTAATTATAAAATAAGAGGGACGTAGAAACCAGGGACTGAACAGGAAAGGGTTTAAGAAAACTAGAATAACTGAATGATAAGTAAATTAAGTTGAAACTTATCCAAGAGGATAAAGACATTAGTCATCGCAATCAAAGGAAATTTAATTTTATCAAACATGATAGAAAACATTGACAGATAAGGAAAATATTCTTGTTAAAAGTACTTACTCCTTTTCCTGCATTGGCTACCTTTTACATTTTCATGGGGTCTTGAAACCTTTTGATGTTATGACAAAAGGTTTTTATTCATACATTGTAAGATGTTGAGGAGATTTCTTTTGAAAGATTGGTTATATAATGGAGACATTAAAGAAATAAAGAAAAAAACACTTGGTTTATATTTTTACCCCAATATCATTCTCTGATAAGATATCAAAATAAACTTGAGAAGTTAACTTATGACTCGATCAATTATTACAAAGATACTTAATGCTGTCAGCATAAACTTCTCCACAAATAGATGACAAGATACATCCAAGAGATACTTACCTCATAACCAAACATCAAAATGGTCTGAATTGAAAGAAATTGCAAACATCAAATCAGAGCATACTGAACTTATAAATGAAAGTAAAATAGAATGGAAAACTTTTGGAGAAAATGCTTGTGACAGGTAATTTCTCCCTTTTCCATGATGTTTTCAACAATTGTTTTCCTTCAGTAAGTAAAAATGTTCGATAATGGGGAAATGGGTTAAAGCCTTATTTGAAAGAGAAAATGTTGGGTCATCTTTTTGTGAAGCCAACAAACATAAATTTTCATAAAGTTATGAAATTCTGACAAGGAGCAATACAAGTGGGTGCCAACACTCAGTGTCAGGTGATGGGTACTTTGATCACAGTCTCCACTTATAGGCTGTAGTCCAAGCATTAAACGTTCTAAGAATGCAATACAAACTTGCAGAAAATACGAATTCTCCTCTGTATGCTGGTCAAAAATTACAGAATCAGGTCCTCAAGATTAAAATTTTCCATTATCATTAGCATTATTTATAAATGAGCTTTCTACCCTCTCAAGAGGGACAACTCCAAAATTAACACATTTTAGTACAAATTGATGGATCACTGACCCCCCCCACCTTCCCACACACACGCACACACAAACACACACACCTAACTTCAGTAGGAAGTTCAACTTATTTATCAAATCGCGTAATTTTGCAAAATTTATGGTCAGTAACAAAAAAATACAATTGGTTGGTTGGCAGCCTTAACATTGTAACTACAGCTTCAATAAGCTGTAGTTACAATGTTTAAGTTACCAAACCAAAAAAATGTTTCACATAAAAGTCAACCAATGTATTAGTTAAAAGTTCAATTAAAGAATAAATGAATGATTTGATTGGTCTGGATTTTTTTATTGAGAGCCCTATCTGTCTTTTGGACTTGCTTTCTCTGATTATCAAGCATATCCCAGCCTAGCTTCAGATGTCTGTTTCACCCTTTACCAGATGACAACATTTTGGACTGGTCTAAATTGAAAGAAGCTATAGTAGACAATCTTATGGTGATGAAATTTTAAATTTCTTTTCTTCTTTGTCATGAAACATCGTGAAAAATCACAGGCAACCTCTTCATTTCAAATGTTTTCCAAAGCTTTTTTTCTTGTGATGGATAAAAAAGTGTGGTTTAGTAACTTTTTTTTTCATAAGAAAAGAATTTGATATTTCATTTTAAACAAAAACTCTAATTTTTTTTGACAATTATACAGAATTCTTCAATTTTTATTATCAATAATATCCCATAAAACATTAAACTCCCATTGTATAATGAACAATACCATTGATTTTATGGTAACACCAAACATTTCAGTACATTTGCACATTCAAACTAGTTTAATCCATTCCCACACAAACCCTCCTTTTTATGCCCCAGAGAAAAAAAACTTTGGAAAAATTTAAATTGTATCAACTTGAAATTGTGGTCTGCAACTTCTTTCACTTTTGATCAGTATAAAAACTTGTTGTGTCGTAAGGGGTTAAGCTTAAGGATTTGAAATGAATTTGTGAACCCTCACAAAAAAGGGAATTTTGAATAACAAATAAAACAGAGATTAGCTGTAGAATAAGTCAATCAAGTTTTGATGTTTCACAAATGTGCATTTATTTAGATAAACAGCACAAATTATCTTTTTAAATTGACAAAAAGCCAAAAGTTTTCACAATCTGTCCAGTATCACAACTTCTCATCAGAGCTCATTACACACTAATCTGAATTGGTTTCTTGATGGAATAATGCCAAAACAGTAAAACAGTGATCAAGGGAGACGGGGCTAGTGCCTTCTAAAATACAGAACAGCCCCTTCTAGACCCGATTCTGGGCCCATTAGATGCACTTTATTCTCAGACAAACAACCGTTACATATATGCATTATTATCCAGAGTGTTCATTTAACTTATTACCAGACAACATAATTTTAGACTAGTTGATGAATTTTGAAAGTCTTCGACTTTTTCCACAGAAATCACTGTAGATTATGAGGATATTGATTGTAACGACCCCTTTGTCAATTTCTTTTGGCCCCCTTAACCCTTTCCCGTTTAAATACTGGACATTACGTTCCTGTGATTTTATACTCGAGAAAACATTGTGGAAAAAGAAGAAATTTCTTCTTTTTCCACAATATTTTCTACCACATAGAATGGTTTCATTTCAAATAGCATCCAGTTTTCATTGTCGTCTGCAACCTCTTTCAATTTGGACCATTCTAAAATTTCCAAAAACGGGAAAGGGTTAAATACAAGCTGGGTTGAACAATGGTAATAAATTTAGAAAGCTTTAAAACAACTGACATACACATCATGAATCAATCTATATTTCACTGCAGGTTTGTGTATTAATCATTTCAGTCTTATTTTCTCTAATTTTTCTATCTAAATATGTAGAAACATTGAATGGAAGCATGCCTGTCCTTTTTTACATTCTTTCTCCATGCATTGAACATTGTTTTTATCTACAGTATATAATTGATTTATCTTTTTTTTATGCTCATTATTTCTTTCATTGGTTAGGTAGATCCAATCAAAAAGGTGTGTGTTAGGATGACTACTGTCCCAAAATTCCAAAAATTGATGGATCGCAGTTGTCAATCAAAGAATCAATCGACCAATCAAATCATTCATTTAGACCAGTTTAGACCAGAAATGAACTTAGAACTCTGCATGACATTGACAGGTATTTATTTGAAGCTTT